>JAGIQG010000010.1:300338-900338 GCA_024679065.1 Sphyrna mokarran
GCCAAAGGGAATTACTTCATACTTTTCCGCGTTAAACTCCATTTGCCACCTCTCGGCCCCAGCTCTGCAACTTGTCCAAGTCCCTCTGCAAACTATAACACCCCTCTTCACTATCTACCACTCCACCGACTTTAGTGTCATCCGCAAATTTACTAATCCATCCTACAATACCCTCATCAAGATCATTTATAAAAATTACAAACAGCAGGGTCCCCAAAACAGACCCCTGAGGCACACAATCTTCACCGAACCACGATGAAAATCTCCCATCAACCACCACCCTCTGTCTCATCTGCCAGCCAATTTCTAATCCAATTAGCTAAATCACCCTCTATTCCACACATCTGCATTTTCTGTAGAAGTCTTCCATGGGCCACCTTATCAAAAGCCTTACTAAAGTCCATATATATACATCAAACCGCCTTACCCCCATCCACCTCTCTGGTCACTTCTCAAAAAACTCAATGAGGTTAGTAAGGCATGACCTACCCTTCACAAAACCATGCTGACTATCCCCATCAATTCATTTCTCTCTAAATAACTATAAATCCTATCCCTAATAATTCTCTCCAATACCTTGCCCACAACAGAAGTAAGACTCACTGGCCTATAATTCCCAGGAAGTCTCTCTTCCCCTTCTTAAACAATGGGACCACATTCGCTATCCTCCAGTCCTCCGGAACCACACCCGTAACCAACGAGGACCTGAAGATCAGAGCCAGAGGCTCTGCAATCTCCTCTCTTGCCTCCCAGAGAATCCTAGGGTAAATCCCGTCCGGCCCAGGGGACTTATCCAACTTCAAACCCTCGAGAATTTCTAACACATCCTCCCTATCTACTACAATACTTCCCAATTTGCAACCCTGTACCTCAGTGTTCTCCATAGCTACATTTCCAGCACTCTGCGTGAATACCGAAGAGAAATATTTATTCAGTGCCTCACCAATCTCTTCAGGCTCCACGCACAACTTCCCACTGCTGTCTATGACTGGCCCTAATCTTGCCCTAACCAATCTTCTATTCTTAACATATCGAAAGAAAGCTTTAGGATTCTCCTTAATCCTATCAGCCAACATCTTCTCGTGTCCCCTCTTAGCTCTCCTCAATTCACTTTTTACCTCCTTCCTGGCTAATCTATAGCTATCCATTGCACTATCTGAGCCTTCAAGCCTCATCCTGACATAAGCCTCCTTTTTCTTCTTAACCAGCAAATCAACTCTTTTCGTACACCAAGGCTCTCTTACTCGACCATTTCCTCCCTGCCTGACAGGGACATACTTATCAAGGACTCGCAGCAGCTGCTCCTTGAATAAGCACCACATTCCAGATGTTCCCAGTCCCTGTAGTTCCCTAGTCCAATCTATGCACCCTAATTCTCTCCTGATGGCCTCATAATTACCCTTCCCCCAGCTATAACTACAGCCCCCAGCTTCATGCCTATCCCTGTCCATCACTAAGGTGAACGTAACCGAATTGTGGTCACTATCACCAAAATGTTCACTAACTTCCAAGCCTAACACCTGGTCTGGCTCATTGCCCAGCACCAAATCCAATGTAGCCTCACCTCTAGTTGGCCTCTCTACATACTGAGTCAAAAAACCTTCCTGCACACTCTGTACGAAAACTGACCCCTCTAACGAGCTAGAGCTTACCAGGATGCTGCCTGGTATGGAAGGACTGTCTTATGAGGAACGATTAAATAGACTGGGGTTGTTTTCCCTTGAAAGACGTCGGCTTAGAGGGGATCTCATAGAGGTGTATAAGATTATAAGGGGTATAGATAGAGTAAATGGAGGTAAACTTTTTCCACCTTCAGAAATGGATAGGACGAGGGGTCATGGCCTTAGGGTGAGGGGGGCTATGTATAAGACGAATATTAGAGGGCAGTTTTTCACACAAAGGGTAGTGGGGGTGTGGAATGCACTGCCGAGTAAGGTGGTGGGAGCAGGCACGCTAGGGCTGTTTAAGGGTCTCTTGGACAGCCACATGAGCGGTATGCAGATAGAGGGATATAGTAGGACTGTTTAACTATGGCTTTTTTTCCACAGGTAATTCGGTCCATACTTGACCAACAAGGAGCATGCATTCGGCAGGTGGTGCGAGGACAGCTCTTGGATGTTGATTCATGGGTTGCCTGGTGCTTCATGTCGTAAATGAGTGCTTTATGTGGACTATCTGAAGGGCACCATGACAGCTCACAGACTATCGCTGTAGCTGTGCAGACACTTGGAATTGGACCGGTGTCTGCGGGAGTTTGCGCGTTCTCCCCGTGGTTGCGTGGGTTTTCTCCGGGCACTCCGGTTTCCTCCCACAACCCAAAAATTCGCTCTTAGGCTGATTGGGAAACAAATTGTCCCTATAGTGAGAGTCTTCCATATTAGGAATAACCTAAATTTAGAATAGGATAATGGAATTGCTACTATATAGTTATGACGGCGGCGCGGGCTCGTTGGGCTGAAGGGCCTGTTTCCCGTGCTGTGTTGCTCTCTCTTAAAGGAGTCAGGAGGTAATGCTGCAGCTTTGTAAGACCCTTGTCAGACCACACTTGGAGTACTGTGCGCAGTTCTGGTCGCCTCACTATAGGAAGGACGTGGAAGCTATTGAAAGGGTGCAGAGGAGATTTACAAGGATGTTGCCTGGATTGGGAGGCATGCCTTATGAAGACAGGTTGAGGGAGCTGGGACTGTTCTCCCTGGAGAGACGAAGGTTGAGAGGCGACCTGATAGAGGTTTACAAGATGTTGAGAGGAATAGATAGGGTGGACTCTCAGAGACTATTTCCCAGGGCTGAAATGGTCACGACGAGAGGGCACAGATTTAAGGTGCAGGGAAGCAAGTACAGAGGGGATGCTAGGGGAAAGTTTTTCACTCAGAGGGTGGTGAGTGAATGGAATCGGCTGCCGTCGGTGGTGGTCGAGGCGAACTCGCTGGGGTCTTTTAAAAGACTTCTGGATGAGTATATGGGATCCAATGGGATTGGGGGTTATAGATAGGTCTATGGCTGGGTAGGTTTTGATGTGTTCAGCACAACTTGTGGGCCGAAGGGCCTGTTTGTGCTGTAGTGTTCTATGTTCTATATAAGATTACAAAGAGAATAGATAAGAGAGAAGCAGGGAAGTTGTTTCCACTGGTGGATGAAACTAGAACTGGAGGGCATAGCCTCAAAATAAGAGGGAGCAGAATTAGGACTGAGTTGAGGAGGAACTTCTTTACACAAAGGGTTGTGATTCTGTGGAATTTCCTGCTCAGTGAAGCAGTTAAGGCTACCTCATTGAATGTTTTTAAGGCAAGGATAGATAAATTTTTGAACAGTAAAGAAATTAAGGATTATGGTGAGTGGGCAGGTAAGTGGAGTTGAATCCATGAAAAGATCAGCCATGATCTTATTGAATGGCGGAGCAAGCTCAAGGGGCCAGATGGCCTAATTCTGCTCCTAGTTCTTATATTACGCTCAAAGAATTCCAATAGATTTGTCTGGTATGATTTCCTTTTGTAAATCCATGCTGACTTTGTCTGATTATACCACTGCTTTCTAAATGCTGAGTTATGAAATTCTTGAAAGTGGACTCTAGCAAATACCCAGTTAGGATTGCTGATCTATAATTCCTTGTTTTCTCTCTATCTCTCTTCGAATATCGGGTTTACATTCACTATCTTCCAATCTGAACGAACCAATCCTGAGTCCAAAGAATCTTTTAGAAGGTTTTAATGTTTAAAGTTTTAAAGCTTAGTTTTGATGTTTTTAAAGTTTATTGATTAGTGTCACAGATAGGTTTGCATTAACACTGCAATGAAGCTATTATGAAAATCCCTTAGTTGTCACACTCTGGCACTTGTTCAGGTATACTGAGCATAACTTAGCATGGCCAGTGCACCTAACCAGCACAACCTTTAGACTGTGGGAGATACCCGGAGGAAACCCATGCAGATACAGGGAAAATGGGCAGATTCTGCACAGACAGTAACCCAAGCCAGGAATTAAATCTGGGTCCCTGGTGCTATGAGGCAGCTAACCACTGTGCTGCTGGTGAATTTTGGAAAATAACCACCAATGTCGTTTCTCGGCCCACTTACTTAAGTACTCGGATGAAGATTATCAGGTACCGAAAATTTATCCACTTTCAGTCCCATCAATTTCTCCACAATGTCTTAGCCAAAAGTTGGCACCTCCAATAGGTTAGCACTCTCTTGGTCCTGCGTCAAAGTTCAGTCTAGATTTCTGTTCCAAAGTCCTTCAATAATTCGGGTAAGTGTACTGTCAACACTAGTGGAGAAAAGCGGCTGTTCTCAGCAACGTTGGGTATTCTGGCCAAATATCTGCAAATATCCCATTTGTGTAATCCCGATGTTTACTGCTGTCCTCCACGTCTTGGCTTCTGTTGATGTGGATCCTTGATAGACTTCGCCCGTTTCAAAGTTACTCAGAATAAGTAATGAGCTACTCCCAGGCTGCATACAGAATGCTGAAAGATGTGTTAACTTGCCAAAACTGCTTATTGGTACTTGTCAATACGCCGTGCGACTACATCCATTGTTTAATTTTAAACACAGCTTGCTAAAAGAGGATTGCTTAAAGTTACAGTGCTGATTTGTCGTATTTTTCTTCAGCATCTACAGATGTGACAGAGGCAACGCTGGTCAGAGATATTCTATATGTTCTCCAAGGAATTGATGGAAAATGTATCAAAATGTGTAATTCTGAAAACTGCTATAAAATTGATTCCAAGGTAATTTATCTTAAATGAGTAATTACAATAAATATTTGGCAATTACATATTCACAGTCATCTTTTATTTTCCTTTCTCTAATCCATTATTGAAGAGAATTGTAAATTTTTTATCCAGTGAAGGATAAAAAAAGCATTTGTTGTCTTCAGAATGATAAATGTTTGGGCTGAGGGTGAATTCATTGTTTATACATATTTAGGGATGAATGGCTTGGAAATGGAGAGCACAATTAGTCAACATTGTCTATCTAAGTATCTAAGAATCCATAATGCTGAGAGGGCCAATATTTGGCAAGTTGCACCAGTCCTCTAGGATGCACGAATCTCCTGTTATGCCTGGGTCTATCTATACTCCCAGGGTCATTTCAGGCGTAGACGAGGCTACCCCCAAAGTGGGGGGAGTTGTAGACAGCGAGGATGGATGTTACAGTTTGCAGAGGGACATAGATAGGTTGCAGAGCTGGGCCGTGAGGTGGCAAATGGAATTCAATACGGATAAGTGTGAGGTGATTCACTTTGGTAGGAATAACAGGCATATGAAATATAGGGCTAATGGAAGGACCCTTAATAGTGTTGTCGAGCAGAGGGATCTTGGGGTACAAGTACATAGCTCTTTGAAAGTTGGCACCCAGGTTGATAAAGTTGTTAAGAAGGCGTACGGTGTGTTAGCTTTTATTGGTAGAGGGATTGAATTTAGGAGCCGTGAGGTTATGTTACAACTGTATAAAACTCTGGTGCGGCCGCACTTGGAGTATTGCGTACAGTTCTGGTCGCCGCATTATAAGAAAGATGTGGAAGCGTTGGAAAGGGTGCAGAGGAGGTTTACCAGGATGTTGCCTGGTATGGTGGGAAGGCCTTATGAGGAAAGGCTGAGGGACCTGAGGTTATTTTCATTAGAGAGAAGAAGGTTACGCGGTGACCTAATTGAGGCGTATAAGATGATCAAAGGACTGGATAGGGTGGATAGTGAGAGCCTTTTTCCTCGGATGATGATGACCAACACGAGGGGACGTAACTTTAAATTAAGAGGTGGTAGTTGTAGGACGGATGTCAGAGGCAGGTTCTTTACTCAGAGGGTGGTGAGGGCGTGGAATGCCCTGCCTGCAGCAGTTGTGGACTCGCCTACTTTGGGGGCATTCGAATGGTTGGTGGATAGGCATATGGATGATATTGGAATAGTTTAGGTTAGAGGGTCCACTGGCCGGCGCGACATCAAGGGCCGAAGGGCCTGTACTGCGCTGTAATGTTCTATGTTCTGGGCTGTGGTGTGGTAGAGGTGAGGGTCTCGTCTGAACCTGAAAGTGGATGAAAAGATGTCGAAGGAAATACATTTCCTGGATGAGGCCATTCTGGTCGCCTAATGTCATCTTCTCCTATCTCTAATGAAAGGTAGTGGAAGTGATTATTCTGAGTCCCATAAGCTTTCAGTTGATTGACATGGAACCAACCATGTCATTCAACGTAGGACTTTATACTTTGAGGGGCTTATTTTGTCGGTGATGGTGTGCGGATCTGCATATCTCGGGAACAAGAAAGAACTGGGGTGGTGGAGGAAAATCATCACCTGCTGGCCAACTGTATATTCTACTGGCTGTACCCTTTCATTGAAATATGCCTTGCTCTGTTTCTTTTCAACTCCTAATTGGACAGCCGTGGCTAACTGGGCTGCTTTAATGTTTTTGGTTATCTGCTGGACGGCTTTTTCGTGGGTGAGCACTCTGATAGCAGGCTCGTTAAATCAAACCCAATAAATATTCAGCTCCCCTCAAGTCGACTCGTCATTGATTGGAGAGGGGAGAATCCGTAGAACTGGAAACAGTGTTAGTTACCATCGCGGGGGCAAAGGGAAGTACTGTATCCCATGTTTTGTTTTTCTTGCACCATCTATCTAATGACCCATTTAGCATTCGGTTCATGCACTCTACGATTCTACTGGATTGTGGATGGTAGGCAATACGGAATTTCTGCTTGATGCCAAACATAGCCATAACTTTCTGCATCACCCGCTCAGTGAAATGTGTCCCTTGGTTGAACTCTATGCTGCGGGGAAGACCCATTATGTAAACACCTGCTGGGGTTTATCTTTGCAGTAGCCTTAGCTGTGTTGGATCTAGTGAGGAATGCCTCAACCCATTTGGTGAAAGTGTCTATTATTACCAGGATTTAAATCCATTCCTACATGGCGGCAGTGGGCTGATATAATCAATTTGGAGATTTGTCCAGGGGCCTTCGACTGGGGGTGTGTGTTTTAACTCTGCTTTTCCGCATACCTATCGGGTTGTTCTGGCACAGATTAAATAATTGTCAATATAATGGGCAATGTCATCGTGTAGTTCGGGCCACCAACATAATTCTTTTAATCGCTCCATTGTTGTCTCTATGCCCTGATGGCCATGTCTGTCATAGTACTGATAGATGAGCTGATTTCTGTCCTGGGTAGGGACTACTTACGTGCCTGCCTTTAATATCAAACCATTCTGAATCTGTATATTGTCTTTCCATTTCTCATATGGGACTGGGTAGACTCTGTCTAAAATTGGCTATATTAGTTTGGCAAATGGTCACAGTGTTTACTCACTCTCCTACAGGTGGCTGCCAAAACAGTCTCATACAAGCACCAGCTTTGGCTAGTGCATCAGCCTTACAGCTACCAGATGGGGAGGTCCTATGGTGGCTTCTAATCTTAATAGTTCCATATATACGCTCGGTAGGGGCTTTCCGTCCACAGATATGAAGCCTCTGGCTTCCCATAACGGTAAGAGTTCAGTCAGACTGTTGCACATGTACAAACTATCAGAGTGTATATTGACAGGGATTGGAAATAGGTCTGGGTGGCTTGCTACGTATGTGACTGCTGCTGGTTCGGCAGCTTGAGCACTCAAATGGCTGGGGGTAGTTTGAGGGCGAGTTCTATTAGTGGCTGCCCCTGTTGACTTTCAACATAAATGCTACACCCTGTGATTTTGGTCGCATCCTCTATGGTGGATGAACCATCTACATAAATTCTCATGGCTGAGTCTGTCTGTTGGGTGGCTGTCTGTTGTGTCCCTGATTGTGTCTCCTGTTGTTTCAGAATAAACGAACCCGCAGAGTCCTTTGTGGCTATAACCTGACGCTCGTGTGGATCTCTCCAATAATTTAAATTATCTGCCAGGAACATGGGCACTTTAGTTCGCTTTATGGTGATGTCCCTACCTTGCAGTAGTAGTGTCCAACGGGCAGCCAGACCTGGCTTATTGAGCCATCTTTGAGGCGGCTATCCAGCAGAAGCTGGGTTGAGGTGTGTTCAGTGAGGATGGTTATTGGGTTCAGTCTGATGATATCAGCAAAATGCTGCACGACTCAAAATACCACGAGCAGGTGTCGTTCACACCCAGAGAAGCCCTGTTCAACTGGGTTTAGACTCATGAGGCATAGGCTATTGGGCTTGGTCTACCATGTCTTGTGATAGTATTGCTGAGGGTGTATGGTCAGTGGCTGCAACTTCTAAGGCGTATGGTAGGTCTGGGTCAGGGACTAGTAAGGCTGATGCAGTGGCGAGGGTGTGTTTTAAATCGGTTACTGCAGCTGTGTGCTGTATAGTCCACTTCCAAATTGTGCTTTTCTTTAGCAATTTGTAAAGTGGGGCTGTCTGGTTGGTGAAGCAGTCTTTATGGTTCTTACAGTACCCTTCTAGACCTAAGAAAGATCGGAAGGCACTCACACCTCAGGCAGTGAAAATTGAACTATGGAATCTATCCTTTTCTGTTCAATCTCCCTCTTTCCATGGGCAATCACTGTACCTAGGTATATAACCTTGGATTGTAAAATTTGGGCCTTTGTCGGATTGACTTTGCAGCCTAATGAATAGAGCAGTGCAAGTAATTCATCCAGCAATGTTATCTGCTCCTCATTGGTATTAGTCTATAACAGTGAATCATCTACACGTTGGACCAAGCACTCAGGGTGGGAAAACTTTTCTAGTCCTTTAGCTAGTCGCCTGTGAAAGATGGACGGAGAATTATGGAAACTCTGTGGTAGGCATGTCCAAGTATATTGCTGTCCTTGGAAGGATAGCAACACTTGCCAAACTTATACTGGGAGGACAGATATAAAGAGATGGACCAGAAGCTGTTACTAATGGCTAGTACCGTGAAAAACTTTGCCTGGGCTCTCTGTCTCATCATGGTAAGAAGTCTGACAATACCAGCTTTAAGTCCAACCAATTTATTTGATAATAAACTCACAAGCTTTCGAGGTTTCTCTCTTCGTCAGGTGAATGGAGAGTACTGGCCTTAGACAGAGCATATAACAGCACGGACAGTTTACAGATTACTGATTAGAATGTGAATCTTTACACCTAACCTGCTATTCAAGTCTTAAAGTGGCCAGCAATGTGAGTGGAAGGAGCATTGAGCACAGGTTAAAAAGATGTGTACTGTGAAAATTGGTAGCTCGGGTAGATTGATCATCTGTTGTTGTGTTCGCCGAGCTTGGCAATTGGCTTGCAGATGTTTCGTCACCAAACGAGGAAACATCGTCAGTGCTTAGCTGTGGGTGTGTTCCTGCATAGTACCTACGTTTATATGGCAAATTGAACAGTAGTAAATCTACTTGCTTTTGATTGGTTAATTGCAATGACCCTAGTCCTATTTGATTAATTAATTGTTGAACTTGCTGTGTTGTGATTCCATCATTTCAGTGACCATGCTCCACTTTGGTTGTTTGATCTCTGTGATTCTTTTTTAGTTCATTCAAGGTCCATGTCTTGAAATTTGATTGGTTGCTTTTTGGGATTCGCTGGAATTGTTGCATCTACATCCGATCTTGTCCCTTGATCGCCTTGCGGGTCGGTTTGAATCTTAGTGCTGAGTCCTCCGATTATTCAGTTCTTTCTTGCACAGCGGTTGATACACTGGATCAATATCTATATGTCGATTGATCGCACGTTCGGTTGAGTGCCACGCCTCGATAAATTCACGTTCTTTCTTCGTTTTTTGCCTGACCTAGCACGGTCACGCTATTCCAGTTGAACTGATGTCCTTCTTGGTCCTCATGGACTGATACTAATGACAATGGATCGTGTCTTCAGCTTGCAAGTTGATGTTCATGTATTCTGGTTGACAGTTTCCTTCCAGTTTGTCCCACGTAGTGCTTTTCACATTCATTGCAGGGAATTTTGTAAATGACGTTGGTCTTATTCAATGTTTCTCATTGTCCTTTTGGTTTTGAGAGTGCCTGTCGAAGTGTATTCGTGGGTTTGTGCGCCACAGTTATGCCGTGTTGTCGTAGTAATCTTGCTGTCATTTCGCTAATATTCTTGATGTAGGGTAGGGTGACTCTTCTATTTCCTGTACTGGTGGTAGTAGATGCCGAGTTGGTGTGACGTAAGGATCTCCGGATGAAGTTCCTTGGATAGCCATTCTTCTGGAAGACTTGGTACAGTCGTTTTTCTTCTTTTACTTTAGCTCCTATTGTGTTGCAGTGTGTTTCAATTCGCTTGAACATGGTCCGAATGCAGCTGCGTTTGTGGCATTTGGGATGGTTACTATGATAACTCAGAATCTGATCGGTATGGGTTTCTTTCCTGTATACTTCGGTGTGAAGTTCACCATTTGGGGTTCTCAAAATAAGCACGTCTAGGCCAGTTTGCTGCTGTTTTCCGTTTCCATTGTGAACTTGATGTCTTCGAAGATGTTGTTAAGTGACTGGTTTGCTCTTGCCAGCTCACTCTTCTTGATTATGGTGAATGTATCATCAACGTAGCAGACCCACAGTTTTGGGTTGAGTTTTGGTAGAATCATCCGTTCTAGTTTTTGCATACTGACTTCTGCAATGAATCCAGAAATTGGACAGCCCATGGGTGCACCTTTAAGTTGTTCGTAGTAATCTCCATCGAATTCAATTTGCTATATAAACGTTAGGTACTATGCAGGAACACACCCACAGCTAAGCACTGACGATGTTTCCTCATTTGGTGACGAAACGTCAGCAAGCCAATTGCCAAGTTCGGCGAACACAACAACAGATGATGTGTATTGTCTCCAGACAGTACAGTAAGTGAGGTTTTACAAACCCAGGCAAGTCATGGGGGTTACAGATAATGAGACATGAACCCAAGATCTCTGTTGAGACCATCCTCATGTGTGTGGAACTTGGCTATCAGTTTCTGCTCAGTGACTCTGTGCTGTCATGTGTCGTGAAGGCTGTCTTGGAGAACGCTTACCCGAAACCTGGTGTTGTCACACTTCTCACTGTGTTTACCCCAGTCCAACACCGGCATCTCCACATCGTGACTCTCATCATGGTGACTGGGTTTGTGGCAACTTTGGGAGTCATGAGTGGGGTAACCTTATTTAACTCCCTGTAATCAACCATTAACCTCCACGATCCATCTACCTTCTTCACAGGCCACATCAGTGCATTATTTGTGGATGCCACTCGTCTCAACGCCCCTTGCTGTAATAGACTCTCAATTACTTTGGCCACCTCTCCCTCTGCCTGTCTGGCAAAACCGTATTGTCTCTGTGGTTTTGGATCAGGCCCTTCAATTAACATCCCCCCAGGTATCTGGCCACAATCATATTTATGCTGTGCAAACGCCTCATTGTTTCTTTGAAGCATCCCCCTGATGGTGGATCTTTGCTAATCATTAATGGATCAAATCAGAATTCCCCTATTGTGCTAACTCTATGACCATATGTCCTGATTGGAATGATTGATAGTGCTCTGCTAATTGTAACCATCTGCCAAACGTGTTGATCAGCTGGATTGCTGAAAGATTACATTTATTCATATAATTGGACCCTAGGATGTGTTCAGTGCTTGGGGGAAAGTCAACTAACACCAACAGATCATCGCACACCATGTTACCTAGGTGGGTCTGTTCAGGGCTTGTGATGCATTCCTTCTGCATGTGCCCTGTGAATCCACTGAGTGTAATCGTGCCCCAAGTTGGCCAAGGGATGTCTTTTTTTTTTATTTTGATACATTTAGATTAGTTCTGGACCCTTTGGTATCCCAAAGGAAATTTACAAAGGAATTGCTAAAGACAAACGCAACCTGGAAGTGGACTGTGCAGCACACAGCTGCAGTAACCGATTTAAAACGCACCCTCGCCACAACACTAGCCTTACTAGTCCCTGTCCCAGATCCAGCATACGCCTTAAAAGTTGCAGCCACCAACTACATACTACTATTACAAGAAAGACATGGTAGACCAAGCCAGGTAGCCTGTGCCTCACAAGTCTTAGACCCAGTTGAACAGGGCTTCTTTGGGTATGAACGACACCTGCTCGCATATGAAGTGGCCTCTTACCTTTCCGTTAACTAGGGATCTCCCTATGCTATCCGACCAGATCCAGGTTGGGGAAGCCGGGCATCATCAATCTAAGTTCTGTGGGCAGGGGCAGTTGGATACAGTGGGCTTGTGCTCACAATATGCTTGGAGTGACCGGGACGTTCCATCGGTGGTGGGCAATGTTCTGTCTTGTACCTTGGAGTTGCCTTAACTGGTGGAGCCAGTGGCCCTGGCAGTCTTGAGGATCATGTATATGGTGGTGGGGGTCTCCTACAATCTCAAGCAAAGTGTCCTGGCTGCCTGCAATTAAAACATGCCCCTCTATTTCTCCCTGGGGCTTCTGTGTAAGGTGGAGCTGTACCTCCCTGATATTGGTGATCCATTCTACCCTTGTTTCTCTATATTGGACCCTGGCTAGCCCTCATTGGAAGCGTTCTCACCTCCCTTTCTGACTATGACATTGGAGCTCCCTGAACTTCCTGTTTCCAGACTTGAGCTAAGCGTCAGAGAACCTCCACTTTGTTGTGTGTGGTCTCTGTGGGGTCAAAATTAGCGCAGGCTTTCTTGCCTTCTTTGTGGTTTTCGAGACTAATGTCCCAGCCCATTTGGATGAATCAGCTTCATTCAATCTAGCCCAATCTACTTTTCCCATGAAGTGGATCCATAAAGGACCAGCAAAGGTAGTTGGATGTTCCCCTTTCCTCTGTTTAGATTTATTTAACCCATCTACAGAATCCCCTTTATTAAGTCCTAATGTGATCAATATCGCTTCCTTAATTTCGTTTAAGGTTCCTTCCCCAACATTTTGAGGGGCTGACAGGGCAGACCGTGTAGACTTGTTTAAGTACATGACTATCAGCTTCACCTCTTTCATCTAGCCCATACATTATCTTCTGCAGCCTAACACCCTCAAATAAACTGTGGATTAGCCAATGGCTCAAAGATTGTGATTTCATTTGCGATTTCAGCCAATGGTGCCACTGTAAACAGGGTTGTGTATGTGACAGCTGGGCTCTGAGATTCTCCTATCCGATGTTCAGTCATCATTGGGTGCATCAGTACTGGAGGTGAATGTGGGGGCACAGTGAGTATGATTTGCCCGGGAAAGATTGTGGTGGACCGCAATCCTTGGTTTGTGTAATGTAAGGTTTAGCATTCTCCTTTAACTCTCCCGAATCCGTATTCTCCATCTCCTCTGCCTCCCGAAGGTACACACAAATCCGTTTTGAACCAATAATAGGGACTCCAGCCATGAAATTTCTCGCTGGTATTTGGAGTGGTCATGGTTGTCTGTCTCTGTTTTTTACTGGCTTGATGTAGCGCTTTTATTGTCGCCTGCAGATCAATGTGCTTGGCTTCCAATCATGTTGTTATCAGCTCAGCTTCACCTTTAGCTAAGACAGCGCGCTGGTCATCTTGGTAGGTTGTTTCGTACTGGGTTTGAAAATTGCCCAGATGTAACAAATTTGCCTGGCTGGTTCTCCTTAATTCATCCACCTCTCTGTCCTTTTCGGCTCTTATTTGCTCTATCCTGTCCTGCTGTTTTAGTTTCTTAATCTCCTTTTTTGTTCTTAATTGTTCTGTCCTCTCCTGCTGCTGTTCCCTTTTTACCTCCTGTGCCCACTTTGATTCCTCCAGTTCTTTACGGACTGTATTTAATTCCTTTTCTTTCCTAGCAGCTGTCCCAAGTACCTCTCAATGGCAGTTTTTTTCCCTCACTTTTGTCTGAATGTTCATTAGGTCATCCCAATACTTCTGCCCTAGGGAGCCTGGTCCTGTCTCAGTATTGGCACAAGATTCTGCCTGTAGGAGCCATCCTTTCTTCTTAATAAATTCTCTAATGTTGCTTCCCATATGGGACACTTCTCTGTCTTTGTGGTGTTTCCTGCCATTCTATATTCAATGACAAGGGGTAGGGAATTCATCGGACTGTGGGTACGGCCTTGGGCTATGTTCCTGTCTTAATCCCTCCAGATTCTAATGTAAACCTATGGAGTTTACCCTTTGCTTCTTGTTAGTAACAATGCTTGCACAATAAACAATTTTTCGAAAGCAGTTATTTGTCCAATAAGGAGTTTACACCTGCTGGTTCTGAGTTTTAAATAATCATTCAATATAGATTCCACAGGATTCGACGATATAAGAAGGCAGTTCAGGGAGTTGGGGGAGTAGGCTGAAAAGCAGGGCCTCGAGGGTGGCGATCTCAGGGCTGCTTCCAGGCGCGGGTAATAGTGGAGCCAGGAGAAATGAGATCCTACAGCTGAATGCATGGCTGAAGGACTGGTGTAGGGCAGAGGGTTTCGTATTTGTGGATAACTGGGAAGTCTTTGTGAAAGAAGGGCACCTGTGTAGAAGGGACGGGGAGCACTTGAATGGGAAGGGTGTGAATATCTTAACTGGGAGGTTAGCTGGAGTGTTTCAGCAGGATTTAAACTAATATGGAGGAGGGGAGGGGATGAGACCGATAGCTCGGTAGAGAGCGAGATGGGAGATAGAGTAAGCTTGGACAAGAAGAGATGCACCGGGGAGAAGGAGGTTCCGAGTGGTCTTGGAGGTCTGGAGTGTGTCTGTTTCAATGCGAGGAGCGTAACGGGAAAAATAGATGAACTTAGGGCCTTAATGTTTGCAAGGAACTTGGATGTGGTTGCAGTGACAGAGATGTGGTTAAAGGAAGGGGAGCGGTAGCAACTGAACATACCTGGGTATAAGTGTTTCAGGCATGACAGAGGAGGGTCCAGAAGAGCTGGGGGAATGGCGATGTTAGTTAAGGAGAGCATCACAGTGGTGCAGAGGGAGGACAATACAGAGGAGTTTGGAGCGGAGTCGCTTTGGGTGGAGTTGACGAATAATAGCTAATGTTGTACCGTTGTTTAAAAAGGGTAGTAGGGATAACCCTGGAAATTATAGGCCGGTGAGTTTGACGTCAGTGGTAGGGAAGCTGTTGGAGGGGATTCTTAGAGATAGGATGTATAGGCACTTAGAGCGTTGCAATCTGATTAGGGATACGCAGCATGGATTTGTTAAGGGGAGGTCGTGCCTTACAAATCTGGTAGAATTTTTTGAGGAAGTGACGAAATCAGTGGACGAAGGGTGAGCCGTTGATGTCGTCTATTTGGATTTTAGTAAGGCGTTTGACAAAGTCCCTCATGGGAGGTTAGTCGAGAAGGTCAAGGCAAATGGGATACAAGGACAGGTAGCTAGATGGATAAGTAACTGGCTTGGTAATAGGAGACAGAGAGTAATAGTGGAAGGGTGTTTCCCTAGCTGGAGGTCGGTCACTAGTAGTGTGCCGCAGGGCTCAGTACTGGGACCTCTTGTATTTGTAATATATATAAATGACTTGGAAGAGGGAGTAAGTGGAGCGATCAGCAAGTTTGCAGACGATACAAAGATGGCTGGACTTGCAGATAGTGAGGATCATTGTCAGACGATTCAGCAGGACATAGATAGGCTGGTAGCTTGGGCAGACAGATGGCAGATGGAATTCAATCCTGATAAATGCTAGGTGATGCATTTTGGGAGAAAGAATGTAGAGGAGAGGTATATGATAAAGGGTAGACCTATTAAGAGTATAGAAACGCAGAGGGACCTGGGGGTGCAGGTGAACAAGTCTCTGAAGGTGGCAGAGCAAGTGGAGAAGGTTGTGAAGAAAGCATATAGTATGCTAGCCTTTATAGGAAGGGTATAGAGTACAAGAGCTGGCCTTTAATGTTGCAGTTGTATAAAATGCTGGTTAGACCTCATTTGGAATACTGCGTCCAGTTCTGGTCGCCTTACTACCGGAAGGACATGGAGACTCTGGAGAGAGTGCAGAGGAGGTTTACCAGGATGCGCCTGGTATGGAAGGTCTGAGTTACGAGGAGAGATTAGGCAAACTGGGACTATTTTCCTTAGAAAGACGTAGACTTAGAGGAGATCTGATAGAGGTGTATAAGATTTTGAAGGGGATAGATAGAGTAAACAGGGCTAAGCTTTTTCCTAGGATGGACTCAAATAGCACGAGGGGTCACGGGCTTAGGGTGAGGCGGGTAAGGTATAATTTGGATGCTAGAGGGAGTTTTTTCACACAGAGGGTGGTGGGGGTATGGAATGCGCTGCCAAGTAAAGTGGTGGAGGCAGGTACTCGAGTTATTTAAGAAATACTTAGATGGGCACATGAACAGAATGGGAATGGAGGGGTATAGAAAACTGATTTAAAATAGGGATCATGACCTTGGGAGTCCCTGGGAAGTGTGTAAATAGATGATGATATTGATGTACTTGTTTTATCCTACAGGTGCTTTGGTCCACCTTGTTGTCTAACAAGAGGCATACACGCGATGGGTCGTGAGAGGACTGCTCTTGGATCTTTTTTGAGAGTATCCTAGTGCTTCACATCGTTAGTGTACGCTTGACCTGGACCATTTGATGGGCAACACGACAGCTCAGTGACTATCGCTGTACTGTGCAGATACATGGATTTGGGCCTGTGTCTGTGGGAGTTTGCGCATTCTCCCCGTGCTTGCGTGGGTTTTCTCCGGGTGCTCCGGTTTCCTCCCACATCCCAAAGATGTGCTCTTAGGCTAATTGGCAATACAAATTCTCCCTAAATTGTCTCAAATTTGGTTTTTAATCCATAGATCTATAAACATGGACAGGGATTGCGGGTAGAGGTGGGAACATCGGGGTGGCGGCGCGGGCTCGTTGGGCCGAAGGTCCTGTTCCCCATGCTGTTTTGTTGTTTGTTCTTTGTTCAAAGTTACTTCTTGTTGATGTCCTGGTGCAATTGCCAATTGTTGTGCCTACTGCACAATCTGTTTTAATCCTTATATAGTGGACAAATAACTGCGAGTAGGCATCTTGTACTAACAACCAATGTTTATTTATGACACACAATGAATAATCACCCACCCAACCAACAATAATTTATCTTATAGAAAATACTAGAATTCAAGTCCAATACAAGATCTTGACTTAACTTTGCGTGACTGACAAGTACCCAAGCAGATATTGACCTTTATCTGAGCGCTCGTCTCAGTTATCCTTTGCGTAGTCTGGTCCTTTGGGCTGATCTGGCACCTTGGCTCTGGTCTTCTTTCCTTCTCGGGTGTGGTAGCTCTCCTCATGCTGGTCGTCTATGTCGATGGTCACTGTTGTTGTAGCCCATTTATGGGATCAGAGAGAAAGAGAAATTCTTGGTTGAGCAACACCCTTTATACCCCCTTGGGTTTATGCCCCTTTTGATTGTTGCCAATCAATCAGGACTTGATCCCCCTGATCGATAAAGTCCAATTGGGTGCTGCTACACCAGTTTCTTGGTATGTCCCCAACGGCCATGTCTGCAGGTGCTGAAGGTACATAGGGTTCACATCTCCCTCCCAAATAAGAGGTTATGGTGCCCTTGTGTCTGGTAAACAACACATTTTGACCAGAAAGTCTCTCTCCTCCTGAAGATGATCCATATCCTGTGTATTTACCTATATGGATTGCAGCCTGTTTATCTATCTTTTAGGCTGCAGCTGTTATTTTAGTTCTTGCCCAATTGTCCCAGAGTGCTTTACAAATCACCATTTTCGATGGCCTGTTTGGCCACACCTTTTTTATGGCTTTCTGTTGACTTTTAAAGATTTCCCAATCCTCTAGGTTCGCAGTAATCTTAGCCATTTTCTTTTAGTTTGATACCCTCCTTTATTTCCTTAAATATACATGGCTGATTATCTCTCTTCCTACAGTGCTTCCTTGTCACTGATACGTACTTTTGCTGTGAAAAATCGCTTTGAAAGTCCTCCACTGTTCCTCAATTGTTGCATCATAAAGTTTTTGCTCCCAGTTCCACCCTTAACCCCTTTGTAGCCTCCTTTTGTTTAATAATACCCGACACTGGTATTCGATTTTACTTTCTCACACTCTAACTTATTTTAAATTCAACGGTACTGTGATTGCTTCTTCCCCAGAGGATTCCTATCTGATCATTAATTATTCCTGCCTCACTACACAGGACCAAATCTAGAATAGCTTGCTGCCTCGTAGGTTCCATTAAATATTGTTCGAGGAAACTATCACAGGTACATTCTATGAACTCCTCCTTAAGGCTGCCTTGACCGACCTGGTTTGATCAATTGACATGGAAATTAAAGTCACGCATGATAATTGCCATACCAGTTTTACATGCATCAGTTATTTTCTTGTTTATTGCTCGCTCCACCATGATGTTATTATTTGGCAGCCTTTTTCTTTATATAGACTATGCTGATTAGTGACTTTTTCTCCTTACTATTTCTATTTCCACTACGTTGGATTCAACTCTTTCCTCCAAAGAATCTATATCATTCTTAAATATCAGAGCTACCCTTACCTTCCTGTCTGTCCTTTTGAACAGTCTGATATCCCTGGATATTTAACTCCCAGTCACGACCACTCTGCAATCTCTGTAATGGGCATTTAATCATATTCGTGATGATTTATGCTATTTCGGATATCATGAGCATTTAGGTAAAGTGTCTATACGCTAATTTTTATACCTTTTTGAACCCTAATCGCTCCATTAATAACATCTCAAGGCCATGATTTATTTCCTTTTTGCCATTCTAAGCTCACTAGGGCTCTGCTTCTCTCTATTTGCATTAGGACGTATCAGCAAGGTTTGTTTAAATATACAATATGAAAAACGAGTCTTGTGCCCAATTCCACTCGAGTCCCAAGCCTCTTCGCAGCAAATATCAGATCATTCTAAAATCATTTCATCCAATATTTATCTCTCAAACAATACCATCAAAAGTACCAGATTAATTTGTTATTCTTGTTGGTGGAGCATTGGATGGAATGCCTACAAAACAATTGTAACGATAATTCAAAATGCTATAAAGTGTCCTAAGGCTGTGAAGGGTATTGTATAAAACTGAGTTGTTTCTTCACTGATGCTTTTGCTAATTAGGACTCACTGGCCCTGGAAGAGGGAGAGCAGCAGCAGTTGATTCTGCCTGTATAATTTAGTTATGTTCTTGGCTGGTGCCATTCCGTTGATCGAATCAGTGATGGTGGAAGATTATAAGGATTGAACTGATTGGTACAATAATAAATGCATATTTAATAGTACTTTAATGGTGGCTATTACAGTAAGAGCAATCATCTGACCTCTGATATATGTTTTGCATTGCTTCCAAAAATGTTGTTGATTTAATCTCTAAACAAATGAATGCTGTTGTCAGAATGCATAATTGTCTTTAGGTTTGAGCCAAACCTAATGTAAACATACCCACCTCTTGCGTGTAAGCAGTGTTCTGGATACAAACTATGAATTTTTATTCTGTTGCCAGTATTGCCACTGCCATGTGATAAGAAATAGTTGTTGATTTACTAATTTATTTCTACATTCTAATGACAATTTTGGTAATGTCTTGTGTTATGTTATGGCACTCGTGCTCCTAACTGTTTTCTTTTGTGTGAATGTATTTTGAGTGTGTGGCTGGGTGGAAGCATTGTTGCAGGGTTTGAGTGCCCAGGGTGTTGCTAGCGAGATCATTACCTTTGTGGAGGTGATGAAGAGCTGACTTTTGGGATAGCTGCAGTTCATATGAGATTTTAAAAAAGCTTCTTTATTGAATTTAGTTTGATAATTCCCACTTTCAAAATAGTTGGTCAGAGCTACTGGCAACTGTGTTATAGGCAACATTAGAGTAATGTTTACTCTAATATTTGCACAGTAAACTCAGCACTAACTGGTGACATTACAGGAGGAAGATTCTAGCAAGAAGCCATATTTCTTGCCAGAAATTAGACTTTTCTTGCTCTAACAGATTAAACCTTTTATTTTGAACAGTTGGGAATATCGAAATCTCTGAGGGATACTGCAAGTAGATTAGCAGAACTTGGATGGCTTCACAACAAAATAAGAAAGTACACCGACCAGAGATGCTTGGACCGTGCGTTTGGTCTTGTGGGTCAGGTATGTTGGATTCATCTTGTGATATCTATCCCTCAACTGATGCATCATGTGAGAAGGCATAGAAAAAGGTCATGGATTAAGAAAAATATAATATGTACCTGACGTATCCAATTTTAAGACATAGGAGCAGAGATAAGCCATTTGGCCCATTCTGTCTGCCCCATCAGTCAATGAGTGCGTATCCGATCTGATAATCCTCAACTCCATTTTCCTGCCCTTTTCACATAACTCTTGACTCCCTTACTGATTAAAAATCTGTCTACTTCTGCCTTGAACATATTGAATGATCCAGCCACCACAATCCTCTTCAGAAAAGAATTCCACAAATTCAGTAGCCTTGGAGAAGACATTTTTCCTAATAACTGTCTTAAATGCATGACCCAATACTCTCCCACAAGGGGAAACAACCTTTCAGCATCTATCCTGTTGAGCCCTCTGAGAATTTTGTGTGTCTCAGTAAGGTCACTTCATTCTCTAAACTCTAATGAGTACAAGCCAACCTACTTAACTTCTCATAAGAAAACTCATCCACACTCAGATCAATCTATTGAACTTTCTCTGGACTGTCTCCAATGATGTAGAGATGCTGGCATTGGACTGGGGTAAACTCAGTAAGAGGTCTGACAACACCAATTTTAAATCCAACCGATTTATTTGATAGTAAATTTGCTAGCTTTCGGAGTTTGTGCCTTTGTCAGGCGAATGAGGGACCTGATGAAGGCACAAACGCCAAAAGCTAGCGAGTTTACTATCAAATAAATTGGTTGGATTTAAAATTGGTGTTGTCAGACCTCTTACTGTCTCCAATGCCAGTATATCTTTCATAGAATCATAGACTCATAAAATCCTACAGGGCAGAAGAAGACCATTTTGGTCTATCAAGTCTGCACTGACCACAATCCCATCCAGGCCCTATCCCCATAACCCTATGTATTTACCCTACGCAGTCTTCCCTGACTAAAGAGACAATCTAGTATGGTCAATCCACCTAATCCGCACATGTTTGGACTATGGGAGGAAACCTGAGCATCCAGAGGAAACCCACGCAGACATGGGAAGAATGTGCAGACTCTACACAAACTGTGACTCAAGCTGGGAATTGAACCTGGGTCACTGGTGCTGTGAGGCAGCAGTGCTGCTGTGTCCACTACGACTCTCACCAACTTATACAGCTGCACCATAGAAAGCATGCTTTCTGGATGTCTCACAGTTTGTATGGCTCCTGCTCTGTCCAAAACCACAAGAAACTCCAAAGAGTCATGAATGAAGCCCAGTCCATCAATCAAACTAGCCTCCCACCCATTGACACTGTCTACGTTTCCAGTTGCCTCAGAAAAACAGCCAGCGTAATTAAGGGTCCCACGCATTCTGAACATTCTCTCTTCCACCTTATTCTGTCAGAAAAAGATACACAAGTCTGAGGATACATCCCAACTGACTTAACGGTTTTTTCTCTGCTGCCATCAGACTTTTGAATGGACCTACTTCATGTTAAGTTGATCTTTCTTTACACCCTAGCTATAAGCGTAACACTGCATTCTGCATCCCCTCCTTTTTCACTATATACCAATACATGCGACAATTATGAATCAAATCAAAACTGTTTACAGTTTCTTGATATGGTCTAACTAATGCCTTGCATAGTTTGAGCAAAGCTTCCTTATTTTTATACTCCATTCCCTTTGAACATAGAACACTACAGTACAAACAGGCTCTTCAGCCTGTAAGTTGCGTCAATCATATCCTTACCTACCAAGCCCATCTATAACTCAATCCCATTAAGTCCCATGTACTAATCCAGGAGTCTCTTAAAAGACCCCAGCGAGTTCGCCTTTGCCACCATTGACGGCAGCCGGTTCCATTCACTCACCACCCTCTGAGTGAAAAACTTACCTCTGACATAAGGAAGTTGAATCTCTGGTGAAGAGGAAGAAGGAGGCTTATATAATGATGAGACGTGAAGGCTCAGTTAGGGCAATAGAGAGCTATAAATCAGCCAGGAAGGAGCTAAAGAGGGAGTTGAGAAGAGCTAGAAGAGGACACGAGAAGACTTTGGCGGATAGGATTAAGGAGAATCCTAAAGCTTTTTACAAGTATATAAATAATAAAAGATTGGTTAGGGCAAGATTAGGGCCAGTCAGAGATAGCAGTGGGAAGTTGTGCGTGGAGCCTGAGGAGATAGGAGAGACACTGAGTATTTTTCGTCAGTATTCACGCAGGAGAAAGACAATGTTGTCGGGGAGAATACTGCGATACCAGGTTGTAGACTGGGTAGGATTGAGGTTCATAAGGAGGAGGTGTTAGCGAATCTTGAGGGTATGAAAATTGATAAGTCCCCTGGGCCAGATGGGATTTACCCTAGGATTCTCTGGGAGGCTAGAGAGGAGATTGCAGAGCCTTTGGCTTTGATCTTCATGTCGTCGTTAGCTACAGATATAGTGCCGGAAGACTGGAGGATGGCAAATGTTGTCCCTTTGTTCAAAAAGGGGAGTAGGGACCATCCTGGAAATTATAGACCAGTGAGCCTGACTTCTGTTGTGGGCAAAGTCTTGGAAAGAATTATAAGGGATAGGATTTATAAGCATCTAGAGAGAAATAAATTGATTAGGGATAGTCAGCACGGTTTTGTGAAGGGTAGGTCGTGCCTCACAAACCTTATTGAGTTTTTTGAGGAGGTGACCAAAGAGGTAGATAAGGGTAAGGCAGTTGATGTAGTGTGTATGGATTTTAGCAAAGCGTTTGATAAGGTTCCCCATGGTAGGCTACTGCAGAAAGTGCAGATGCATGGGATTGAAGGTGATTTAGCAGTTTGGATTAGGAATTGGCTAGCTGATAGAAGACAGAGGGTGGTGGTTGATGGGAAATATTCAACCTGGAGTGCAGTTACAAGTGGTGTACCTCAAGGATCTGTTTTAGGGCCACTGCTGTTTGTCATTTTTATAAATGACCTAGATGAGGGTGTAGAGGGTTGGATTAGTAAATTTGCTGACGATACCAAAGTGGGGGGAGTTGTAGATAGCGAGGATGGATGTTACAGTTTGCGGAGGGACATAGGTTGCAGAGCTGGGCCATGAGGTGGCAAATGGCATTCAATACGGATAAGTGTGAGGTGATTCACTTTGGTAGGAATAACAGGCATATGAAATATAGGACTAACGGAAGGACCCTTAATAGCGTTGTCGAGCAGAGGGATCTTGGGGTACAAGTACGTAGCTCTTTGAAAGTTGGCACCCAGGTTGATAAAGTTGTTAAGAAGGCGTATGGTGTGTTAGCTTTTATTGGTAGAGGGATTGAATTTAGGAGCCGTGAGGTTATGTTACAACTGTACAAAACTCTGGTGCGGCCGCACTTGGAGTATTGCGTACAGTTCTGGTCGCCGCATTATAAGAAAGATGTGGAAGCATTGGAAAGGGTGCAGAGGAGGTTTACCAGGATGTTGCCTGGTATGGTGGGAAAGCCTTATGAGGAAAGGCTGAGGGACCTGAGGTTATTTTCATTAGAGAGAAGAAGATTACGCGATGACCTAATTGAGGCGTATAAGATGATCAAGGAATTGGATAGGGTGGATAGTGAGAGCCTTTTTCCTCGGATGGTGATGACCAACACGAGGGGACGTAACTTTAAATTAAGAGGTGGTAGTTATACGACGGATGTCAGAGGCAGGTTCTTTACACAGAGGGTGGTGAGAGTGTGGAATGCCCTGCCTGCAGCAGTTGTGGATTTGCCTACTTTGGGGGCATTCAAATGTTCGGTGGATAGGCATATGGATGATATTGGAATAGTTTAGGTTAGAGGGTCCACTGGCCGGCGCAACATCAAGGGCCGAAGGGCTGTACTACGCTGTAATGTTCTATGTTCTATCTCCTCTGTACCTGCTCCCCAGCACCTTAAACCTGTGTCCTCTCGTAGTGACCATTTCAGCTCTGGGGAAATAGCCTCCGAGAATCCACCCTATCTATACCTCTCAACATTTTATAAACCTCTATCAGGTTGCCTCTCAGTCTCCATCTCTCTAGGGAGAAGAAACCTAGCTTCCTCAACCTATCTTCATAAGGCATGCCTCCCAATCCAGACAAATTGTAAATCTTCTCTGCATCCTCTTAATAGCTTCCACATCCTTCTTGTAGTAAGGCGACCAGAACTGCGCATGGTGCTCCAAGTGGGGTCTGACAAGGGTCTTATAAAGTTGCAGCATTACCTCCCGACTCCTAAATTAAATCCCTCAATTAATGAAAGCTAGCACACCATACGCTTTCTTGACCACATCCTCCACCTGTGAGGCCGATTTAAGAATCCTATGAATCCAGACCCCAAGGTCGTTCTGCTGCTGTACACTGCTAAGAGTCCTACCCTTGATATTGTACTCCATCCCATTGGACCTGCCAAAATGCACCACTACACATTTATCCATGTTGAAGTCCATCTGCCACTTCTCCACTCAGTCTTGCATCCTATGTCTCGCTGCAAGATTGAAATAAAGGCTGACATTCCATTTGCCTCCCTATTATCTGCTGAACCTGCATGCTAGCTTTTTGTGATTTCTACACAAGGACCCCCAAATCCCTCTGTGCTGCAGCTTTCTGCAGTCTTTCTCCAGTTAAACAATAATCAGCTCCTTTATTCTGCCAGCCAAATGCATAATTTCACATTTTCCTTCATTATATTCCATCTGTAGAATTTGAATTCAATAAAAAAAAATCTGGAATTAAGAATCTATTGATGACCCCGAATCTATTGATGACCCCAAATCCATTGCTGATTGTTGCAAAAAACCCATCTTGGGTCGTATCACTATCAAGCTGTGATACCAGAAAAAATGCTTTCTATGGTACGAATGTACAAACTGGTGAGAGTTGTAGTGGACAGTAGCACTGCTGCCTCACAGTGCCAGTGACCCAGGCAGTCACTGGCACTGATTGTCAGTTGCTTCACAGTTTGTGGAATTTGCACATTCTCCCTTTGTTTGCATGGGTTTCCTCTGGATGCTTCAGTTTCCTCCCACACTCCAAACATGTGCGGGTTATGTGAGTTGGCCAAACTAGATTGTCTTTTAGTCAGGAAGGATTGACTTGGTAAATGAATGGGGTTATGGGTTTAGGGTCTGGGTGGGATTGTAGTCGGTGCAGACTTAATGGGCCGAATAGTTCACTAATGTCCTTCACAGAAGGAAATCTGCCATCCTTACCCGGTCTGGCATATATGTGACTCCAGAGTCACAGCAATATGATTGACTCTCAATCCTCAGGCAACTAGTGATGGGCAATAAATGTTTCCCAGACAGTGATGCTCACTGTCTGGGAAACATTATCCAATTATGTCCCACAATTGGATAAAACAAACTGCCAAGGTTTTGTACTACCTGTCTATATCCCTCCATAGATTCTGTGTTATCCTCGCCACTTGCTTTCCCACATATTTTTGTATCATACACACACTTGATAATGGTATATTCAATTCCCTGATCTAAGTCGATAATATATATATTGTAAATAATTGTGGCCCCAGCACTGATCCCTGGGACATTCCATTAGTTACAGGTTGCCATTCTGAAAATGTCCTTCCTATTCCAACTCATTGTCTTCTATTAGTTTGCCAATCTTCTGTCCATGATAATGTATTACCTCCACCACATGGGCTCTTAGCTTATTAAGTAGCCTTTTATCTGGTGCCTAATCAAATGCTTTTTGGAAATCCAAATATATTACATCTATTAGTTCACCTTTGTCTATCTTGCTCATTGCCATCTTAAAGAATTCTAATTTAATTTGTCAGGCATGATTTTTGCTTGATGAACTATGCTGACACTGTTTGATTATATTATGTGATTCTAACAGTTAGAACATAGAACATAGAACATTACAGCACAGAACAGGCCCTTCGGCCTTCGATGTTGCGCCGACCAATATAAAAAGCAATGCCCCTCCAAACTAAACCATTCCCTTCTCTTCCATATACTTATCAACTAACCTCTTAAACGCCACCAAACTTGGCGCATCTACAACTGCTGCAGGCAGGGCATTCCACTCCCGAACCACCCTTTGGGTAAAGAACCTACCTCTGATATCCGTCCTATAACTATCACCCCTTAATTTAAAGCTGTGTCCCCTCGTGCTAGCTTTTTCCATCCTAGGAAAAAGGCTATCACTGTCCACCCTATCTAAACCTCTAATCATCTTATATGTTTCGATTAGGTCCCCTCTTAGCCGCCTCCTTTCTAACGAAAACAACCTCAAATCCCTCAGCCTCTCTTCATAAGACCTGCCCTCCATACCAGGCAACATCCTGGTAAACCTCCTCTGTACCCTCTCCAATGCCTCCACATCTTTCTTATAATGTGGGGACCAGAACTGCACACAATACTCCAAGTGCGGCCGCACTAGAGTTTTGTACAGTTGCAACATGACGTTGCGGCTCCGAAATTCAATCCCTCTACCAATAAAAGCCAAGACTCCATATGCCTTCCTAACAACCTTCTCGACCTGACTGCCTACTTTCAGGGATCTATGCACATACACACCAAGATCCCTCTGTTCATCTAGACTACTAAGAATCCTACCATTTGCCCTATACTCTACACATTTATTATTTCTGCCATAGTGCATTACCTCACACTTTTCCACATTAAACTCCATTTGCCACTTCTCGGCCCAGCTCTGCAACTTGTCCAGGTCCCTCTGCAAACTATAACACCCCTCTTCACTATCTACCACTCCACCGAGTGGTAGATAGTGTTTAAAGTTCTGCTTTGCATCCTTTAAAATGGACTCTAGCATTTTCCCAATGACAAATGTTAAGCTAACTAGCCCATAGTTTAAAAAAAATAGTGTATCCACTATTCTTGTAATTACAACTTTTAACACCTTGACTTGTAACCCATCAGGTTCAGGGAACTTCATTCCTTTAGTACATTAATTTTTCCTTGTACTTTTTCTCCATTGATAGCTATTGTATTTATTTACTCCCCTTGATTACTTTGTTAGCCTGGTTTCCAGAGTGTCATTGATTGGTATTTAGATCTATTCTCCTTCAATACTGTCCCCTAGCCCAGTCTCTGCGTGGGAAGGATATTTCCATAGCTGGTAACTTATTCATTCTTTAAATAAATTATTTGAAATTTAATTTAAATATTCCACTTATTTCTTTTTGGTGTCCAGTTTGTTTTATTGAAAAGATTTTTTTTTTTAAATGCATTAATTTTCTTTTCAAATCTGTCTAATTTTGGATAAGTTTCAATCTATTTACGGATCATTTACTAATACATAAATATTTACTATCAGTAATTAGCACACCAATACATACTGTATATTAACAGAAAAATGTGTTTTTTGGATCCTTTTCAGCCTCTTTTTAATTATTCCTGCAGAGTTTCTGTGCTTCCTTGCATCAGGAGTTGAAGGAATATTACAGGTTGCTGTCTGTTTTGCATTCTCAGGTAAAAGAGATTTTACTCCTCTAATACTTACCAATTACTCGTATCTTGAAGCTGATCGTTTAAAGTTGGGTGGATCAGTTCCATTGTGTGCTTCTCCTGCTCCAAAACCACCTTGTGTTCAAAACTACACAGTAGTCCTAGCTGGTAAACCTAACTCTAAACCCGTCATTGAAATTTGAAACATATCTAGTCCAGTGTTTTCTGTCTGATGATTCCATTCTTAGATTTCAGTTTAGAATTTTGTTTTTTAAATGGCAGGCATGCTTTTGTTGTGACAGTTCATCATGTCAGTGGTACAGAATTGTTACGAATTAATACAAAGTGACATTAGTAAACTTGATGGGTTTTCTCAACAATGGGTTCAAACAACATTTTAGTTCCTGGTGTTTTGTCATTAAATCAGTCATGTTGGGATTTGTACTCAGGTCCCCAAAACACTATTTGGGTTTCTGGATTACTAACACAGCAACAATACCACCATGCCACAGCCTCTCCTTTCCAGATGAAGCACAAATGTTCCTATATCAGCTATTTGAATGCAACATGAAGCAGGGCATAAGTGGGATTGTGGTTGGTGCAGACTTGATGGGACGAATGGCTTCCTTCTGCACTGTGGAATTCTATGAAGTCAGTAAAAAAACTCATTCAACAATATGCGGGAGAAATTATGACGTAAAGTTGTTAAATTCAAAATTGGGCCTAGAAGGCTGTAGCGTGAGGAAATGAAAAATGAGATGCTATTTTCTGAACTTGTCTTGAATTTCATTGGATACTTCAAACCATGGACAGAAAGGTCAGTGAGGGATAAGATGGAGGATTGAAATAACGAGTAACAGGAAGCTCGGCATCATGTTTGTGAATCAAATGAAAGGTTACCACAAATCTATTATCCAATTTGCATTTGACCTTCCCAGTCTAGAGGAGAATATATCATGAGCAGCAATTGCAATATACTAGTTTGAAAGAAGCTTATTAATTTAAACATGTTAGTATCACATAAAACTGAACAGATTAAGAGTGCCTGCAAAAAACGCCCAAATTTCAGTTCTACCAT
The DNA here is from genome assembly GCA_024679065.1 of Sphyrna mokarran. NCBI lineage: Eukaryota > Metazoa > Chordata > Chondrichthyes > Carcharhiniformes > Carcharhinidae > Sphyrna > Sphyrna mokarran. The sequence goes on from JAGIQG010000010.1 coordinate 328,753, forward strand.
GGGCTAACATCCATTGTTCAACTTTTGGATACATACACCAGCAAGACTTTCAAGGATCATGTTCTCACCAAATGGAATATCTGGATGTTTGACAGAGAATGAACCTTCACAGAGAGTATTAATATGCATGCTGTAGGGTTTGATGTTCTATGTGGTCTTGTTGTTATAGCACGAGATGAGGTTAATGTATAAACTGTCATCAGATCATTCAATAAATGAATTATCCAGTTTGTTGAATGAAGAGAAAACTGCTTTGTTGTAGAACGATGATTCTAAAAGCTAAAGCACTTTGATCCAGAGTGGGATGGTTCCAATTATATCATAACCAAAGTGATTCAGGATTAATTGTTTGCATCAGGTGCTGAAGATGATAAATTTGACTTTTTTAATTGTTTTGATTTTGGTTAAAGTTATCCTTGTACAATTAATTCTTTCAGTAAAACATGTCACATGGCTTTAATTTGGATTGCTAAGTTTTTCATGTTTCAAAATGGCAACGATTTACAGGATAAAATAGCACGAGGAGCGTAGTGCTTACGCTTAAACTTTACCACTCTCACCTTGAGCCTATAACTGAGACTTACACTGTGCGAAAAAAACCTCTGACTATCCACCCCATCTGTGCCTCTCATAATTCTGTAGACCTCTATCAGGTCTACAAAACATGGAGAGTGGTTCTCACGCAGGATAAAAGAGTATGAGGAGAGTAGCAGAGACACAGGATAAAAGAGTGTGAATATTTTTCAGATTAAGAAGCTAAAAACTAATTGAAAATCTTTTTAAAAAAACTAAGTAAATAACATGAGAATGTAGTGCCAGGTAATGTGTTGTATCTGTTGTGGGAACTGGTGGACCCCATAGAGTTCCTACTTATTTTAATGTTTGTTGCTCAAGGAATTGCAACTCAGAGTTAATGAGGTGGAATTGGAGCTTCAGACATGCAGCACATCAGAGAAGGGGAGAGGTACTTGGATACTGTTACAAGTGGGAGTCACACCCATTAGATTAATTATCTTAAATTTGACCAAGTAGACAGGGACAGGGGGGTGTGACTGAGAGTGAGGCAGTGAGATCCATAGTGCTGTAGGGGCCTCAGCCCTTGTCCCTATTCAGCAGATAGAAGATTCTTGCTTGTTTCTGGCCAGTATGATGGCACAATGTTTAGCATTGCTGCCTCATAGTGCCAGAGACCTGGCTTCTATTCCCGGCTTGCGTCACTGTTTGTGTGGAGTTTGCACATACTTCCAGTGTCTGCATGAGTTTCCCCAAGGTGCTCTGGTTTGGTCCCACAATCTGAAAGACATGCTGTTAGGTGCATTGGCCATGTACAATTCTCCCTCAATGTATCCAAACATGCTGGAGTGTGGCAACTAGGGGATTTTCACAGTAACTTCATTGTAGTGTAAGTGTAAGCCTACTTGTGACTAATAAATAAACTTTAACTTCTAACTTTAACTTTGAGTGAGGAAATTGTAGAAAGAAGGAGCAAACTGACAACCACACTTTGGTTAAGAACATAAGGAATAGGAGTTGGCCATCCAGTCCCTTGAGCCTGCCTCGCCATTCAGTAAGATCATGGCTGATCTGTAGCGGTTCAGTACCACTTTCCCGCTTTCTCCCCATAACCCTTAATTCCCTTGTCAATCAAAAACCTATCCATTCTTGACTTGAACATATTCAGCGAGGAAGCCTCCACCATTTCAGCAGGCAGAGAATTCCAAAGATTCACCACCCTCTACAGGAATAGTGCCAGAAGACTGGAGGATAGCAAATGTTGTCCCCTTGTTCAAGAAGGGTAGTAGAGACAACCCTGGTAATTATAGATAAATGAGCCTTACTTCTATTGTGCGCAAAGTTTTGGAAAGGATTATAAGAGATAGGATTTATAATCATCTAGGAAGGAATAATTTGATTAGGGATAGTCAACACAGTTCTGGGGGATAGCGAATGTGGTCCCATTGTTCAAGATGGGGAAGAGAGACTTTCCGGGGAATTATAGGCCGGTGAGTCTTACTTCTGTTGTGGGCAAAGTATTGGAGAGAATTATTAGGGATAGGATTTATAGTTATTTAGAGAGAAATGAATTGATTGGGGATAGTCAGCATGGTTTTGTGAAGGGTAGGTCGTGCCTTACTAACCTTATTGAGTTTTTTGAAAAAGTGACCAAAGAGGTGGATGGGGGTAAGGCAGTTGATGTGGTATATATGGACTTTAGTAAGGCGTTCGATAAGGTGGCCCATGGAAGGCTTCTGCAGAAAATGCAGATGTATGGGATTGAGGGTGATTTAGCTAATTGGATTAGGAATTGGCTAGCAGATAGAAGACAGAGGGTGGTGGTTGATGGGAGATATTCATCGTGGAGTTCGGTTACAAGTGGTGTACCTCAGGGATCTGTTTTGGGGCCCCTGCTGTTTGTAATTTTTATAAATGATCTGGATGAGGGTATTGAAGGATGGATTAGTAAATTTGCGGATGACACCAAAGTCGGAGGAGTGGTAGATAGTGAAGAGGGGTGTTCTAGTTTGCAGAGAGACTTGGACAAGTTGCAGAGCTGGGCCGAGAGGTGGCAAATGGAGTTTAATGTGGAAAAGTGTGAGGTAATTCACTTTGGCAGGAATAACAAATGTGTAGAGTTTAGGGCTAATGGTAGGACTCTTAATAGTGTTGATGAACAGAGGGATCTTGGTGTATATGTTAATAGATCCCTGAAAGTTGGCAATCAAGTCGATAAGGTTGTTAAGAAGGCATATGGAGTCTTAGCTTTTATTGGTAGGGGGATTGAATTTCGGAGCTGCAGCGTCATGTTGCAACTGTACAAAACTCTAGTGCGGCCGCACTTGGAGTATTGTGTGCAGTTCTGGTCCCCGCATTATAAGAAAGATGTGGAGGCATTGGAGAGGGTACAGAGGAGGTTTACCAGGATGTTGCCTGGTATGGAGGGCAGGTCTTATGAAGAGAGGCTGAGGGATTTGAGGTTGTTTTCGTTAGAAAGAAGGCGGCTAAGAGGAGACCTTATTGAAACATATAAGATGATTAGAGTTTAGATAGGGTGGACAGTGATAGCCTTTTTCCTAGGATGGAGAAAGCTAGCACGAGGGGACCTAGCTTTAAATTAAGGGGTGGTAGTTATAGAATGGATGTCAGAGGTAGGTTCTTTACCCAGAGGGTGGTAAGGGTATGGAATGCCCTGTGTCAGTTGTAGATGCGCTAAGTTTGGTGGCGTTTAAGAGGTTAGTAGATAAGTTTATGGATGAAAAGGGAATGGTTTAGGTTAGAGGGTCATTGCTTTTTCCGAATTGGTCGGCGCAACATTGAAGGCCGAAGGGCCTATTCTGCGCTGTAATGTTCTATGTTCTAGGTCGTGCTTCACAAACCTTATTGAGTTCTTTGAGACGATGACAAAGAGGGATGAGGGTAAATCAGCTGATGTGAAATATATGGATTTTAGTAAAGCGTTTGATAAGGTTCTCCAGGGTAAGCTATTGCAGAAAACACAGAGGCATGGGATTGAGGGTGATTTAGTGGTTTGAATCAGAAATTGGCTGGCTGTAAGAATGACTGGGGTAAACACAGTAAGAAGTCTGACAACAACAGTTTTAAATCCAACCGATTTATTTGATAGTATTTATTTACTATCAAATAAATCGGTTGGATTTAAAACTGGTGTTGTCAGACTTCTTACTGGCTGTAAGAAGACAGAGGATGGTGATTGATGGGAAATGTTCATCCTGGAGTTCAGTTGCTAGTGGTGTACTGCGAGGATCTATTTTGGGGTCACTGCTGTTTGTCATTTTTATAAATGACCTGGATGAAGGTGTAGAAAGATGGGTTAGTAAATTTGCAGATGACACTAAAGTCGGAGTTGTGGACAGTGCAGAAGGATGTTGCAGGTTACTGAGGGACGTAGATAAGCTGCAGAACTGTGCTGAGTAGTGGCAAATGGTGTTTAATGCAGAAAAGTGTGAAGCGACTCACTTTGGAAGGAGTTCCAGGAATACAGAAAACTGGGCTAATGGTAAGTTACTTAGTAGTGTGGATGAGCAGAGAAATCTTGGTGTCCATGAAAGTTGGCACCCAGGCTGATAGGGTTGTTAAGAAGACGTACAGTGTATTAGCTTTTATTGGTAGCAGGATTGAGTTTAGGAGCTGTGAGGTCATGTTGCAGCTGTACAAAATTCTGGTGCAGCCGCACTTGGAGTGCTGACTACAGTTCTGATCGCCGCATTATAGGAAGGATGTGGAAGCATTGGAAAAGGTGCAGAGGAGATTTACCAGGATGTTGCCTGGTATGGTAGGAAGGTCTTATGAGGAAAGGCTGAGGGACTTGAGACTGTTTTCATTAGAGACAAGGTTGGATGAGTACGTGGGATTTAATGGGATTGAGAGTTATAGGTAGGCCTACTAGATAATGATATGATCAGCGCAACTTGTGGGCCGAAGGGCCTGTTTGTGCTGTAGTTTTCTATGTTCTATATAGTGGATAGTAATGTGGATTCAGTTTGTGTTGAAATCATGAATAGCAGGGGAAGGAAGACAAGGGTGGGAGTAGTCTTTACACCCCCAAAGTTTGATCTCTCAAAGTCAGAGCATAAATGGGGAAATAACAAAGGCACATTTGAAGGAAACTACAATTGTCACAGGAGATTTTAATCTGCATATTGATTGGAGAAACCAAACGAGCAAAGTTGGGTAGAAGAAGAATTTGTGGAGTGCATCAGCAATCGCTTTTTAGAGCGGAACATTGTGGAACCCATTTGGAAATAGGCTATTTTGGATGTGGTGTTGTGTACTGAAGAAGGATTAACAAAGGATCTCTTGGTTAAGTATCCCTGAGGGGGTAGTGATGATGATATTATAGAATTCAAATACAGTTTGAGAATGAATGCTACAGGTCCATAATCAATATCTTCGACTTAAATAAGGGCAATTGCAATGGTATGAGGGAGGAGTTGTCTGTAATGACCTAGGTAAACAAGCTAAGATACAAATCAGTAGGTGAGCAATGGCCATTATTCAAACAGCTGGTCCAAAATTCTCAACAGTTTTATCCCAATCAAAAACAGGAATTCCACAAGAAAGAAATGGTTAACAAAGAAGGTCAAGGATAATGTTAAATTGAAAAGTAAGATCTACAAAGTGGCAAGGGATAGTGATAGACCAGAGGACTGAGAGGTTTTGAACATGCACGTTGTTCTCTGGAACAGAGTATTTGGAAGTGCTGGTGGCTGAATGTGAAAAATTTTCGATTTGCCTTTTTTTCTCTGTTTTTGATTGCTTTTTGCTGCCGTAGTTAGGCGTGGGGGTAGCTGGGAAGGGAACTGGCGAGTATAAAAAGAAAGTGGCAGTAGATAGCAGGCAGCATTGGGAGTGGGCAGTGGAGTGAGCAGGGAAACAGAGTGGGAGATTTAAGGGCTTTGGCTCGCTGGGCTTGGGCAAGAGCAGGCTTAGGCAGAGTGTGTTACTGGTTTTCCAGTTGCGTTCACACCTCCAAAGGTGTTCAGGACAATGGCAGGGATTACTGGAAGACACCTCACCTGCGTACGGTGTCATATGTGGAGTTCCTGGAGGCAAGACGTCTCCCGAAAGTCCACGTATGCGTCAAGTGTTTGGAGCTGTAGCGTCTGAGGGCTCGGGTCAGGCAACTAGAGCGGCAATTGAAAGATGCATTTTTAGTCAGGGAGAACGAGGCAATAATGGAAGGGAGGCAGAGTAAGGTGGTGAATCCAGAGCCTAAGGTTGGGGAACCTGACCCTTTACAGGTGGATTACTGTAATGAAGGGGAAAAAGGAGAGGAATGACAGTCCAAAGACTTCCCCAGTGGCAGTCCCCCAAAATATCAAGGGCGGAGGGGTAAAAAAAGGTAAGGCAGAAGGACCAGAGTACCTCAAAAGGGAGGAAGGGGGCTAGAAGGGAGATAGTGGTGGGGGATGGGAGGGTTAAAGGAATAGATAGGCGATTCTGTGGTCAAAGGCAGGACTCAGAATGGTAGTTTGCCTCCCTGGAGCAGGGGTGCAAGATGTGTCTGACAGGATGAGGGGACACAGGCAGATGTGCTTATTCACATACGAGAGAAGGATGTAGGAAGGAAAAGCAGGGAGGATATATGAAGGCAGTTCAGGAAGGTGGGGGAGGTAGGCTGAAGAGCAGGGCATCCAGGGTGGCGATCTCAAGGCTGCTACCAGGGCCAGGTAACAGCGGGGCCAGGAGAAATGAGATCCTACAGTTGAATGCATGGCTGAAGGATTGGTGTAGGGCAGAGGGTTTCATATTTGTGGATAACTGGGAAGTGTTTGTGAAAGAAGGGCACCTGTATAGAAGGGACGGGGAACACTTAAATGGGAAGGACGTGAATATCTTAACTGGGAGGTTAGCTGGAGTGTTTCGGTAGCGTTTAAACAAATATGGAGAGGGTGGGGGGGTGCTGAGATCGATAGCTTCTTGGATGTGGTCGCAGTGACGGAGACATGGTTAAAGGAAGGGGAGCAGTGGCTGCTGAATATTCCTGGGTATGAGTGTTTCAGGCATGACAGAGGAGGGCCCAGAAGAAGTGGGGGAATGGCATTGTTCAGGAGAGCATCACAGCAGTGCAGAGGGAGGACAATACAGAGGAGTTAGGAGTGGAGTCGCTGTGGGTGGAGTTGAGGAATAGGAAGGGGACAGTTACGATACTCAGGATGTATTAGAGGCTACCCAACAGCCCACGGGTAGTTGAAGAAGGCATATGTAAAGACATTTTGGATAGGTGCAGAAAGAACAGAGTTGTTATAGTGGGAGATTTTAATCTCCTTAGGGTGGATTGGAAGGTACCTAGAGTTGGGGGTTCGGACGGGGAGGAATTTGTAAATTGTGTACTGGAAGGATCGTTCGAGCAGTATGTGGCTAGCCTGACTAGAGAGGGGGCTATATTGAATTTAGTTCTGAGTAATGAGCCAGGGCAGGTGGTTGATGTTGTAGTAGGGAAACATGTGGCTAACAGTGACCACAATTCTGTCTACTTTAGGGTACAGATGGAAAAGGATGCTTGCTGCCCTCGGGGCAGGGTGCTGAATTGGGGGAAAGCTAATTACGGTAGGATTAGGCATGAACTTATGGAAACTGATTGGGAACGGTTGTTCGAGGGTACGTCCACGATAGCCACGTAGGACTCTTTCAAGGGAATACTGAAAATGTTGCAAGAAAGGTACATGCCGGCTAAGAAGAAAGATGGGAAATGTAGGATTAGAGAGCCGTGGATTACTAGGGATATTGAGGACTTTGTTAGGAAGAAGAGAAGCGTATGATAGGTCAAAGTAGCTGGGAACAAAGAGAGCGTGAGAGGAATATAGAGAGAGTAGGAGGGAGCTCAAACAGAGAGTTAGAAGGGGAAAAAGGGGGCATGAAATGGTTTTGGCAGATAGGATTAAGGAAAATCCAAAGGCTTTTTACTCCTATGTTAGGAATAAAAGGGTGGTTAGAGGAAAAATTGGATCTCTTAAGGACAGCGGAGGGGAACTGTGCTTAGAGCCTGAGGAAATGAGGGAGATCCTGAATGAATACTTTGTGTCGGTATTCACGAAGGAGAGGGGCTTGTTGACCAGTCCTGTCTCTGAGGGAGCTGAGGGAAATATCCATACCGAGGGAGGAAGTGTTAGAGCTTCTAGGTAGCATTAAAACTAATAAATCCCTGGGGCCTGATGGCATTTATCCCAGGCTGCTTAGGGAGGCGTGAGATGAAATTGCTAGGTCTCTGACACAAATCTCTGTCTCTTCTTTGGACATAGGTGAGGTCCCAGAGGATTGGAGAATAGCTAATGTTGTACCGTTGCTTAAAAAGGGTAGTAAGGATAACCCTGGAAATTATAGGTCGGTGAGTTTGACGTCAGTGGTAGGGAAACTATTGGAGGGGATACTTAGGATGTATAGGCACTTGGGGAGTTGCGATCTGATTAGGGAGACGAAACAAGGCTTTGTTAAGGGGAGATCGTGCCTTACGAATCTGGTAGAATTTTTTGAGGAGGTGACGAAAATCGTCGACGACGGGTGAGCCGTTGATATCGTCTACATGGATTTCAATAAGGTGTTTGACAAAGTCCCTCATGGGAGGTTAGTTGAAAAGGTCAAGGTTAATGGAATACAAGGACAGGTAGCTAGATGGATAAGTAACTGGTTTGGTAATAGGAGACAGAGAGTAATAGTGGAAGGGTGATTTTCTAGCTGGAGGTCGGTCTCTAGTAGTGTGCCACAGGGGTCGGTACTGGGACCTCTTCTATTTGTAATATATACAAATGACTTAGAAGAGGGAGTAAGTGGACTGATCAGCAAGTTTGCAGACAATACAAAGATGGCTGGACTTGCGGATAGTGAGGAGCGTTGTCAGGCGATGCAGCAGGACGTAGATAGGCTGGTAGCCTGGGTGGGTAGGTGGCAGATAGAATTCAATCCTGTTAAATGCTAGGTGATGCATTTTGGGAGAAAGAATGTAGGAGGGAGGTATATGATAGAGGGTAGAACTATTAAGAGTATAGAAACACAGAGGGACCTGGGGATGCAGATGGACAAGTCTCTGAAGGTGGCAGAGCAGGTGGAGAAGGTTGTGAAGAAAGCACATGGTATGCTAGCCTTTATAGGAAGGGGTATAGAGTAGAAGAGCTGGCGTTTAATGTTGCAGTTGTATAAAACATTGGTTAGATCTCATTTGGAATAAGTTCTGGTCGCCTTATTACCGGAAGGACGTGGAGAGTCTGGAGTGAGTGCAGAGGAGGTTTACCAGGATGCTGCCTGGTATGGAAGGTCTGAGTTACGAGGAGAGGTTAGGCAAATTGGGGCTGTTTTCCTTAGAAAGACGTAGACTAAGAGGAGATCTAATAGAGGTGTACAAGATTGTAAGGGGTATAGATAGAGTAAACAGGGTTAAGCTTTTTCCTAGGATGGACTCAAATAGCACGAGGAGTCACAGGCTTAGGGTGAGGGGGGTAAGGTATAATTTGGATGCTAGAGGGAGGTTTTTCACACAGAGGGTGGTGGGGGTATGGAATGTGCTGCCAAGTAAAGTGGTGGAGGCAGGCACTCTGGAGTTATTTAAGAAATACTTAGATGGGCACATGAACAGAATGGGAATGGAGGGATATAGTAAACTGATTTAAAATAGAGGTCATGAGCCTTGGGAGTCCCTAGGAAGTGTGTAAATAGTCGATGATATTGATGTATTTGTTTTTATCCTACAGGTACTTTGGTCCACCTTGTTGTCTAACAAGGGGCATACACGCGATGGGTCGTGAGAGGGCTGCTCTTGGATTTTTTTTCGAGAGTATCCTAGTGCTTCACATCATTAGTGTACGCTTGACCTGGAGCATTTGATGGGCAACACGACAGCTCAGTGACTATCGCTGTGCTGTGCAGATACATGGATTTGGGTCTGTCTCTGTGGGAGTTTGTGCATTCTCCCTGTGCTTGCGTGGGTTTTCTCTGGGTGCTCCGGTTTCCTCCAACATCCCAAAGATGTGCTCTTAGGCTGATTGGCAGAACAAATTCTCCCTATATTGTCTCAAAATTGATTTTTAATCCATAGATCTATGAACATGGACTGGGATCACGGGTAGAAGGGGGAACATCAAGATGGCGGCACAGGCTCGTTGGGCCGAAGGGCCTGTTTCCCGTGCTGTTTTGTTCTTTGTCCTTTGTAGGCAGCAACAAAAAAACTAAAAAGCTCATGAGAGAGATAACTTGCATGCAGCTTAAAATAAACATAAGAGTTTCTATGGATCTGTAATTAGAAAGTGGTTCGCTAAGCTCAGTGTGGGACCTCTACTAAACAAGGCGGATGAATTGATGACAGCAGACAAAGGGTTATATTTTTTGCATTAGTCTTCACTGTGGAAGACATTGCAAATGTTCCTAAAATGGGCTGATTTCAAATAGCATAGAACTTAGAAAAATCCCAATCACAAGAGATAACGTATTAAAGAAACTCAAGCGAGTAAAGGCAGACAAGTTGCCATGACGTGATGAACTGCATTCTAGGGTTTTAATGCAAGTGGTTGCAGTGATAGTGGACCCATTGGTTGAAATTTTTCATACATCACTAAATTTCAAATGGTTCCTAAAGATTGGAAAACAGCCAATATAACTCCCTTGTTCAAAGAGGGAAAAAGTAGGGAATTATAGATAGTTTGTTTAATATTTATTATTGGCAAGATGGTCAAGTTAATAATCAAAGAAAAAATTTTGGTTTTGTCAAGGGCAGGTCATGCCTCACGAGCCTAGTTGAGTTCTTCGAAAATGTGACTGAACACATTGACGAAGGAAGGGCAGTGGACATAGTGTACATGGACTTTAGTAAGGCGTTTGATAAGGTCCCCCATGCAAGGCTTCTGGAGAAGGTGAGAGGGCATGGGATCCAAGGGGCTTTGACCTCGTGGATCCAGAACTGGCTTGCTGGCAGAAGGCAGAGAGTGGTTGTGGATGGGTCTTGTTCTGCATGGAGGTCGGTAACCAGTGGAGTGCCCCAGGATCTGTTCTGGGACCCCTGCTGTTTGTCATTTTCATAAATGACCTGGATGAGGAAGTGGAGGGATGGGTTAGCAAGTTCGCCGACAATACAAAGGTCGGTGATGTTGTGGATAGTCTGGAGGGATGCCAAAAGTTGCAGCGAGACATAGACAGGATGCAAGACTGGGCGGAGAAGTGGCAGATGGACTTCAACGCGGATAAATGTGTCGTGGTCCATTTTGGCAAGAATAATACAACATAGAACATTACAGCACAGAACAGGCCCTTCGGCCTTCGATGTTGTGCTGACCAATATAAAAAGCAATGCCCTCCAAACTAAACCATTCCCTTCTCTTCCATGTACTTATCAACTAACCTCTTAAACGCCACCAAACTTGGCGCATCTACAACCGCTGCAGGCAGGGCATTCCACTCTCGAACCACCCTTTGGGTAAAGAACCTACCTCTGATATCCGTCCTATAACTATCACCCCTTAATTTAAAGCTGTGTCCCCTCGTGCTAGCTTTCTACATCCTAGGAAAAAGGCTATCACTGTCCACCCTATCTAAACCTCTAATCATCTTATATGTTTCGATTAGGTCCCCTCTTAGCCTCCTCCTTTCTAACGAAAACAACCTCAAATCCCTCAGCTCTCCTCATAAGACCTGCCCTCCATACCAGGCAACATCCTGGTAAACATCCTCTGTACCCTCTCCAAAGCCTCCACATCTTTCTTATAATGCGGGGACCAGAACTGCACACAATACTCCAAGTGCGGCCGCACTAGAGTTTTGTACAGTTGCAACATGACGCTGCGGCTCCTAAATTCAATCCCCCTACCAATAAAAGCTAAGACTCCATATGCCTTCTTAAAAACTTTATCCACTTGACTGCCTACTTTCAGGGATCTATTGACACATACACCAAGATCCTTCTGTTCCTCAACACTATTAAGAGCCCTACCAGTAGCCCTATACTCTACACATTTATTGTTCCTGCCAAAGTGCATTACCTCACACTTTTCCACATTAAACTCCATTTGCCACCTCTCGGCCCAGCTCTGCAACTTGTCCAAGTCCCTCTGCAAACTATGACACCCCTCTTCACTATCTACCACTCCACCGACTTTAGTGTCATCTGCAAATTTACTAATCCATCCTTCAATACCCTCATCCAGATCATTTATAAAAATTACAAACAGCAGGGGGCCCAAAACAGACCCCTGAGGTACACCACTTGTCACCGAACTCCAAGATGAATATCTCCCATCAACCACCACCCTCTGTCTTCTATCTGCTAGCCAATTCCTAACCCAATTAGCTAAAATCACCCTCTATCCCATACATCTGCATTTTCTGCAGAAGTCTTCCATGGGCCACCTTATCAAACGCCTTACTAAAGTCCATATATACCACATCAACCGCCTTACCCCCATCCACCTTCTTAGTCACTTTTTCAAAAAAACTCAATGAGGTTAGTAAGGCACGACCTACCCTTCACAAAACCATGCTGACTATCCCCAATCAATTCATTTCTCTATAAATAACTATAAATCCTATCCCTAATAATTCTCTCCAATACTTTGCCCACAACAGAAGTAAGACTCACTGGCCTATAATTCCATGGAAGGTCTCTCTTCCCCTTCTTGAACAATGGGACCACATTCGCTATCCTCCAGTCCTCCGGAACCACACCCGTAACCAATGACGACCTGAAGATCAGAGCCAGAGGCTCTGCAATCTCCTCTCTCGCCTCCCAGAGAATCCTAGGGTAAATCCCATCCGGCCCAGGGGACTTATCTAACTTCAAACCCTCAAGAATATCTAGCCCATCCTCCTTATCTACTTCAATACTTTCCAGTTTGCAACCCTGTATCCCAGTGTTCTCCACAACTACATTTACATCTCCCTGCGTGAATACCGAAGAGAAATATTTGTTCAGTGCCTTTCCAATCTCTTCAGGCTCCACGCACAACTTCCCACTGCTGTCTATGACTGGCCCTAAGCTTGCCCTAACCAATCTTCTATTCTTAACATATCTAAAGAAAGCTTTAGGATTCTCCTTGATCCTATCAGCCAAAGTCTTCTCATGTCCTCTCTTAGCTCTCCTCAACTCACTCTTTAGCTCCCTCCTGGCTAATCTATAGCTATCCATTGCACTAACCGAGCCTTCAAGCCTCATCCTGACATAAGCCTCCTTTTTTCTTTTAACCAGCAAATCAACTTTTTTCGTACACCAAGGTTCTCTTACTCGACCATTTCCTCCTTGCCTGACAGGGACATACTTATCAAGGACTCGCAGCAGCTGCTCCTTGAATAAGCTCCACATTCCAGATGTTCCCAGTCCCTGTAGTTCCTAGTCCAATCTATGCACCCTAATTCTCTCCTGATGGCCTCATAATTACCCTTCCCCCAGCTATAACTACTGCCCCCAGCTTCATGCCTATCCCGATCCATCACTAAGGTGAATGTAACTGAATTGTGGTCACTATCACCAAAATGTTCACTAACTTCCAAGCCTAACAACTGGTCTGGCTCATTGCCCAGCACCAAATCCAATGTAGCCTCACCTCTAGTTGGCCTATCTACATACTGAGTCAAAAAACCTTCCTGCACACTTTGTACAAAAACTGAACCCTCTAACGAGCTAGAGCTATAGCTATTCCAATCAATATTAGTAAAGTTAAAGTCCCCCATAACAATTACCCTATTACTTTCACTCCTGACCAGAACTGACTTGGCAATCCTTTCCTCAACCTCTCTAGAACTTTTAGGAGGTCTATAAAAGTCTCCCAACAGGGTGACCTCTCCTTTCCTGTTTCTAATCTCACCCCATACTTACCTCAAGAGACAAGTCCTCATCAAACTTCTTTTCTGTCACTGTGATACAGTCTTTGACTAATAATGCCACTCCTCCCCCCCTTCTACCTCCTTCTCTACTCTGACTAAAGCATTTGAGCTCCGGAAGCTGCAACATCCATTCTTGTCCCTGCTCTACCCAAGTCTCTGAAATGGCCACAACATCGAAGTTCCAGGTATTGGTCCAAGCTGCAAGTTCCTCCCCTTTAATGCAAGGAGTATTCGCAATAAAGTATACGCATTTCAAACCATGCCCTACCCCACCCGTACGCTGCTGTGTTTTACAGCTTTCCTCTATGACCCCCTTACTCTCATCCCTCTTAGCACCCCAACTACTTAGGATCCCACCCCCCCTCTGAATCAGTTTAAAGCCCCCTGCATAGCCTTTGCAAATTTTCCCCCCAAGATATTAGTTCCCCTCTGGTTCAGGTGTAGACCATCTCTCTTGTAGAGGTCCCACCTATCCCAGAATGAGTCCCAATTGTTCAGGAACATGAACCCCTCCCTCCTGCACCATCCCCGCAGCCATGAGTTCAAACATTCCCTCTCTCTGTTCTTCTCTAAACTATCCCTTGGCACAGGCAAGAGTCCAGAGATAACCACTCTGCCAGTTTGGCCCTAAGCTTCCACCCCAGCTCCACAAATTTCTGTTTAATATCCCCTTCCCTCGTCCTTCCTATATCATGTGTCCCTACATGAACTATGACTTGGGGTTGACTCCCCTCTCCCTTAAGAATCTTAAAAACCCGATCTGCGACATCCTGGACCCCAGCCCCTGGGAGGCAACACACCAACCCTGAGTCACTTTTATTACTATTTACTCTCCTATCTGTTCCGCTAACTATGGAGTCTCCAATTACCAGGCCCAATCTCTTATTCCCCCTACCCACCTGAGCATTCTCAGCAGGCTCACCCCCAGAGACCTGCTCCCTTTGGTCATCTCCAGTTGATTCTTGGGATGAAGGAGTACAATATAAGGGGTAGGAATCTTGGCTGTGTTGTAGAGCAGAAGGATCTCGAGGTCCGGGTCCGGAGGACTCTTAAATCGGCCTCGCAGGTGGAGGAAGTGGTCAAGAAGGCGTATGGTGTACTGGCGTTCATTACTCGAGGGATAGAGTTTAGGAGTCGGGAGGTAATGATGCAGCTCTATAAGATTCTTGCCAGTTGGAGTATTGTGCACAGTTCTGGTCGCCTCATTATAGGAAGGATGTAGAGGCTATTGAGAGAGTTCAGAGGAGATTTACAAGGATGCTGCCTGGATTGGGAGGCTGGCCTTAGGTTGAGGGAGCTGGGACTCTTCTCACTGGAGAGACGAAGGTTGAGAGGCGACCTGGTGGAGGTTTATAAAATGTTGAGAGGGATAGATAGGGTGGACTCTCAGAGACTATTTCTCCGAGCTGAAATGGCCAGTGCGAGAGGACACAGATTTAAGGTGCAGGGAAGCAAATACAAAGCAGATGTCAGGGGTAGGTTTTTCACTCAGAGGGTGGTGAGTGAATGGAACTGACTGCCGTCGGAGGTTGTTGAAGCAAACTCACTGGGGTCTTTTAAGAGACTTCTGGATGAGTATATGGAAAAGAATAGGATAGGGAGTTATAGATAGGTCTGTGGATTGGGAGATGTGATCGGCGCAACTCGTGGGCCGAAGGGCCTGTTTGTGCTGTATTGTTCTATGTTAAATAGGTAATTTAGGCAGGTTGAATACAACCAAACCTAGTCGACATGGTTTTATGAAAGATAAATCAGGTGATAAAGAAAGGAAAGATAGAGTATGAGGCTAAACTAGCTCTAAATACAAAAAACGATAGTAAAAGTTTTTACACATATATAAAGAAGAGGAGACTGGCTAGAGTGAATGTTGGTTCATTGGACGTCGAGAGGAGGGATTTAGCGGTAGGTGATGAGGAAATGTTTGAGGTTTTAAACAAGTCTTTTGTGTCGGTCTTCACAGAGGAGAACACAAATAGTTTGCCGAATATTAAAGATAGCACAATGGTATGAGATGAGGTCCTCGATGCGATTATAGTCACTAGAGAGGTAGTGCTTGATAGACTGACGGGGCTGAAGGTAGATAAGTCCCCGGGACCGGATGGAATGCATCCTCGGGTTCTGAAAGAAATGGCAGGGGTGATAGCGGATGCCTTAGTAATTATTTATCAAAATTCGCTGGACTCCAGGGAAGTGCCGGAAGTTTGGAAAATGGCTAATGTTACGCCGTTGTTTAAAAAAGGTAGCAGATAAAAGGCAGGGAATTATAGGCCGGTTAGTTTAACATCTATAGTCGGAAAAATGCTTGAATCCGTCATCAAAGAAGAAATAGCGAGGCACCTCAAAAAGAACGGTTTCATCAAGCAGATGCAGCATGGATTCGTTAAGGGGAAATCGTGTTTGACAAATTTATTGGATTTCTGTGAGGATTTGACTAGTGTGGTAGATAGAGGGGAACCGGTGGTTATGGTGTTTTTAGATTTCCAGAAGGTGTTTGATAAGGTGCCTCACAAAAGGTTGCTGCAGAACGTTAAGATGCAAGGAGTTGGGAGTAAGGTGTTAGTGTGGATAGAGGATTGGTTGCCTAATAGGAGGCAGAGAGTCGAAATCAATGGGTGCTATTCTAGTTGGCAGCTGGTGACTAGTGGAGTGCCCCAGGGATCGATGGATCTGGAGGAAGGGGCTTAGTGTAGAGTAACAAAATTTGCTGACGACACGAAGTTGAGTGGAAAAGCAAATTGCGTGGAAGGTGTGGGAAGTCTGCAGAAAGATTTGGATAGGTTGAGTGAGTGGGTGAGGACCTGGCAAATGAAGTATAACGTTAGCAAGTGTGAGGTTATCCACTTTGGTAGAAATAATTGTAGGAGGGATTTTTATTTGGAAGGCGAAAAGCTGCAGCGTGCTACAGTGCAGAGGGACCTGGGAGTCCTTGTGCACGAATTGCAAAAATCCAATCTGCAGATGCAGCAGGTAATCAAGAAGGCGAATGGAATGTACGAGAAAAGTAGGGATGTCTTGTTGCAACTGTACAGGGTGAAGCCACAGCTGGAGTACGGTGTGCAGTTTTGGTTGCCGCATTTGCGGAAGGATATATTGGCCTTGGAGGGAGTGCAGAGAATGTTCACTAGGCTGATACTGGAGATGAGAGGGTTAGCCTATTGGGAAAGATTGAGTAGACTAGGTTTGTACTCGTTGAAGTTTAGAAGGTTGAGGGGGGGGTCTTATAGAGACATGTAAGATAATGAAGGGGATGGGTAGGATAGAGGTAGAGAGATTCTTTCCACTTCGAAAGGATAGCTGTACTAGAGGGCACAGCCTCAAAATAAAGGGGGAGGCGGCGGTTTAGATCAGAGTTGAGGAGGAATTTCTTCACTCAAAGGATGGTGAATCTCTGGAATTCTCTGCCCATTGAAGTGGTGGAGACTACCTCGCTGAATATATTTAAGTCACGGGTAGATAGGTTTCTAATAAGCAAGGGAATTAAGGGTTATGGGGATAAAGCAGGGAAGTGGAACTGATCTACTTCAGACCAGCCATGATCTTATTGAATGATGGGGCAGGCTCGAGGGTCTAGATGGCCTATTCCTGCTCCTATTTATGTTTTTATGTTGACAAATCAAACTCTTTGAGGATATGACAGGGAGAGTAGAGAGAGGGGAGCCTGTAAATGCAATATATTTAGATTTCCAAAAGGCATTTGACAAGGTGTCAAATAAGGCTGGAGGATAGAATAAAAATCTATGGAATTCGTAGAATCATAGAAAACATACAGTGCAGAAAGAGGCCATTTGGCCCATCGAGTCTGCATTGACCACGGTCCCATCCAAACCCTACCCCCATATCCCTACATATTTACCTGCTAATCCCTCTAACCTACACATTTCAGGACTATAAGTGGCAATTTTTAGCATGGCCAATCATCCTAACCCAGAAATGTTTGGACTGTGGGAGGAAACTGGACCGTCTGGAGGAAATCCATGCAGACATGAGGAGAATGTGCAAACTCTTCACAGTCAGTGATCCATGACAGGAATCGAACCCAGGTTCCTGGAGCTGTGAAGCAGCAGTGCTAACCACTGGACTACTGTGCCGCCCTTGGAGGAAGTTGTGTTAGAATGGATTGAAAAATAGAAAAGCTGGAATAAATGGATACTTTTCAGAGTGGAAAGATGTAACTACTGGAGTACCGCAAGGATCAAATTTTTGGCCCGCAATAGTTCACTATTTACATCATTGGAGGAAGGAACAGAAAGTAACTTTTCCAAATTTAACGATGATATGAAGACAGGTGGTAAGGCATATTCTGACACTGATATTTGTGACAACATTTGAGAAATGTATCTTATTCATGTTTTTCTGAAGGATGTTTCAAGCAGGACCTAGCATTTTATTGATGCCACGTTGTCTGTAACTGGTATCCTTTATTGCTGCTGACGCTGTATAATTGACATCATGTTTATTAATAATCCGGACTAATACAGGGTCATGTGGTTTTTAATGTCCCTTGAGATTGCAGAATGGAACTTGATTAAGGATGATTGACAGATCAGGTGATATGCTTGGGGACTTTTTTTTAACAGAGCTTTCCAAGTTTTTAGCTTTGTTTTAGTTGCTGGTAGAAGCTGGTGAAAGAAGGCAGTATCTTTGTCTCTCTCTCTCCAGAGGCTTTCTGAAAGTTCCAGGAAAGAGAAGCATTGGAGAATTAATCTAACATTGAAAGAACCAATTCACAGTAGGTGTTTAAAAAGCTACAAATCCAGCATCATGTGAGCATACTTGTTTCTATGCCAAGCCTGAATTCGGATGTATACTTACGGGATGGTGTTTAACTTGGAACAGCAGAGATAGCTCTAAGTTATACGGTGTCAAGTTTAAGTTTTATAATTGGCAAATGTTATGCTAATTCTCTGTTATATTTGAACTATGTTCTTAAATAAACTTTGATAAAAGCTTTCTAATGGGTCACTTGAATCACACTTGGAATGAAATACCTTATGTCCGTCCATGCCAAAATCAAATGTAGAACTTAGGATTTAGGCTAACTTTGCAAAACACCTTGGAGTTTCTGGACTGAGCCTTAACAAATTTATGATTCTGCAGCAGGATATAAGTAGATTGGTTGACTGGGTAAAAACCTGGCAAATGGAGCTTAATGGGAAACGTGAGATCATGCAATTTGGCAGGAGAAATCAAAAGGCAGATCGTTATCTAAGCAGGAAGAGAGACTGCAGGTGAGTGAAATACACAGGTAGATCTGGGTGTTATAGTACATGAATCACAAAAAGCTGGCAGGCAGGTCCAACAAGTGGTAAGAAGGCAAACAGCATTTTAACCTTATTGCAAAGAGGTTGGAATTTAAAAGTTGGGAGGTTTTGTTGCAGTTGTACAGAGTGTTGGTGAGCCTCACCTATGCACAGTATTGGTTTCCTTACCTAACAAAAAATGTAATACATTGGAAGTAATCCAAAGGAGATTCACCAGACTATTACCTGGGATCAGAGGTTTGTCCTGTCGAGAGAGATTAAATAGTCTGTGTCTGTATTCTTTGGATTTTATAATAGTGAGGGTGACCTTATTTAAACACATAAGACCTTAAGGGAGCTTGATAGCGTAGATGGTGAGAGTCTTGAACAAGGGGCATAGCTACAAGATAAAAGGCTGATCATTTAAAACAGAGATATGTAGAAATTTCTTCTTGTAGAAGATGCTGGACCTCTGGAATTCTCTGTCCTAAAGGGTTTAAAAGTTTGTTTATAAAGAGTCACAGTGGGGTTATATAACACTGCAGTGAAGTTACTGTGCAAAGCCCCTAGCTGCCACATTCTGACGCTTGTTCAGGGACACTAAGGGAGGACTTAGCATGGCCAGTGCATCTAACCAGCACATCTATGGGAGGAAACTGGAGCATCTGGAGAAATGTAGACACAGGTAGAATGTGAAGATGCTTTATAGACGGTGACTCGAGCAAGGAATTGAATCTGGGTCCCTAAAACTGTGAGGCAGTAGTGCTAACCACTGTACCTCTGGGGTAGCAGAGGTTAATTCATTAGAAGTATTCAAAGTGGAGGTGGGTAAATATTTGATAGATCAAGGAATAGAGAGCAATGGGGAAATGGCACAGGAAAGGGATTGAGGCCAACATAAATCAACCATGATTGTATTGAATGAATGGTGGGGTAGACTTGAAGGGCCTGGTGGACCTCTATTTTTTGTTTGTTCTTGCGTAGAGCACTCATTTACATTTTATACTCGGGGTATAAGTCAACCCGGGTTCTTGGAAAGATTTTCCATTACTTGAAAAATCAACTTGTATGCTGTGATCTACATATTCCCTTCTCTGGTGTCATCACTATATATTATCTGCATGTTCAATATCATTTGCTTCTTATCAGGCAACTTCTCAGTCTATCCAGTTTCCTTTCTATTTTAATAAAAACAAAAAATGCTAGATAAACTGGCTGCATCTGTTGTGAGAACCAGAGTTAACACTTTGGATCTGAATGACCCTTCTACAGAACTTTTTCTTTTCCTTTCTACTTTGCCAACCTATTCGTTGCTATTTACATTCTCCTTGCAAAAGATCTTTTACTACCAACAGATTCCAGAACTCAGCATAGAGGACAGAGTTAGATTTTATGTGGTGAAAAAAGTTTAATGTCTCTATCTAACAGGGCAATTATTATAAAATGAAATATTAAATATTTACAAGTAAGATTAAAGATGCATGAGGTCAGAGATGCATTTTCAAGGTTTAAACCTGTGATCATTCCTTCTAGGATAATTTAAAGTGCAGCTGAAAACTGTAAGATTACAATGTAATCCAATTAACTGTTTCAATGTTGGCCGAATAAAATAGTATATTAATAGAAACCAAAATTTGCAAATATTGACCATCTGAAATAATAACAGAAAATTCTGTGAAAAATCAGTTGGACTGGTAGTATCTATGGAGGGAGAAGCAAAGTTAATGTTTCTAGTTGGTACGACCCTTCAGAGCTAAAAGGAGAAGAAATGTGATGGATTTGTATGCTGTGATGGGGATGGAGCAAAGTAAAAGATCAGCGATAGGTGGAAATGAGGAGAGATCGCAACAAAGCAGTATAGGGCACAAGCCAGAGGAAGCGTTAATGATCTTAGGAAGAATGGGAGAAGGAACCCATAATGCTATACAGGTAAAACAGCGCTATGTCAATAAGAGAGTAAAGGTCAGTGCTCTGTGAAAGCAAAACTTAAGAACAAGTGACGGATGGTGGTGTGGAGAATTGAGGATTGGGGGTCTAATTTCCTGCAAGTAAAAGGCATGGCTATAGGTATTGCATGGGCACCAGTTACGCTTTTTTTTTTTGCTTCAATTTTCACCCCCTCTCATCTTCACATCAGCTTTCTCTGACACTTCCCTTTCGTCCCTTGACCTCTCTTTTCCAATGATTGACTGACTAGGTCAGTCTAGTTGGACCAATGAATGGCCTAGTCTAGTTGGACCAATGAGCGGTGCATGCTTGGAAGGCCAAAGGGCCTGTTTCTTGTGCTGTATTCTTTATTCTTTGTTGTTCTTTGACCACCAATATACATTACAAACCAGTTGACCACCAATATTCATTACAAGCCACCTCTCACATCCCAGTTTCTCCGCCTCTCCATCTGTTGCAATGATGCCACCTTTGAAAATGGCAATTCTGCCTTTTTCCCTAATTGAGGTTCCCTACTGTCCTGGTTAAAAGGGCACTCAACCAAGTCTGTCCCATTACCTGTACCTTTCTCCTCCATAACCCGTGATAAGATGCCTCGTCTCCATTTTTCACCCCACCGGTATCTGCGTTCAAAGAATCGTCTGCCATTTCTGCCAACCAAGCTGCCTGTCTGAACTGAAGTCCCCTACCCTTCCAGGGACCATATCCCTCTATTCCCATCCGATTCATGTATTTTTCCAAACAACCCTTAAAAGTAGTGTATATGTTTCCACCACTTCCCTTGTTAGTGAGTTCTAGGCACCCACTATTCTGTGATGCCATCACACAACACATTTTTCCCTCACTATCCGTCAGCATTCCACAGGTACTATTCCCCACCATGTTACCCTGGTCCATTGCTCCATCACCACCAACTCCTCAACAGTAACTTTCATAAATTTCAACTTTAGCTCACAGTCTTAAATGAGAGCATTATTGAATGTCTTCTGAAAGCACATTTTCTTGTCAGCAACTTTATTTATCTCTTAAATTTAATCATATTAATTAGATATATGCTATCCTTTATGAATCCATGCTGGCTCTTTCCTGATAGCACAAATTATAAAAGCCAATTTTGATAAGGAACTAAGGAAGAAGTGATGAGTGGGAAAGACAATAATTAATTCCCTGAAGCTTTGTTTTGTAGCAGTATATTTAAAGCTATAAAAAGAGGTAAGGTAGACTGACCAGGTGCATTGGGCATTGTAGTTATAGTACATAACAGATGAATAGAGATCACAGGCGCTGGCAGGCCAATATACCTTAGTGCTTATCCTTAGCTCAACAAAAATGGGAGGCTTCGTGGCATTAAGGGCATCGGACTTTCAAACCACATTTTGAATCAAAGAAAAATAAAGAGTAATCAATCAGAATTGTGATGAGCCCATGTAATTTGGGAAAAGCTGAAAAAGAAAGGCATGTGAACAGGGATGATGTCTATCATTGGAAATAATTGTCTTATTTTTTCTTCAGATGCTTTAGGAAACTGCAGTTGGATTTATTGAGGTTTGGTGACAGCTGAAGACAGTAAATAAATTCTCTTGAGTATTGTGTGCAATATATTATGCCCTACTTGTGATTTCTGGTAATTTGTACAGTTGTAAATGAAGTTCATTTGCCATTTTCTTGCAAATTGAAACCTATAGATACAATTGGAAGATGACCAAGGAGTAAATGTTGGACTGGAAAGTAGCCTAACATTGCGCCGCCTACTAATTTGGACTTATGATCCCAAGATGAGACTCAAAACACTTGCAGCACTTGTCGATCATTGCCAAGGTCAGTCACTATTTTATTTCAGTTACTGTATCATTTTATAATTGTAAATTGAAGTAGAATTTTGTGTTTTTATTTCATTTTAAAAAAAAGCTAACTGGAATACAAAACTAGCAGCAGAAGGGTTTCAAGAAGCAGGTAAAGGCAAAATACTGAGGATGCTGGAATCTGATCAAAGAAAATTATTGCATAAGAACAAACCTGTCAGTCCTCCAAGCCTGCACGGACCAAGCTGCCCATCTGAAATAAAATCCCCTATCCTTCTGAGGACCATATCCCTCTATTCCCATCCAATTCATGTATTTGTCCAAACAACCCTTAAAGCTACCATATCTGTTTCCCCACTTTTCTTGGCAGCAAGTTTCAGGCACCCACTACTCTCTGTGTGAAAAACATGCCTCGCACATCTCCTTCAAATCTTGCCCCTTGCACCTTAAACCTGTGCCCCTAGTAATTGACTCTTCCATCCTGGGAAAAAGCTTCTGATTATCCACTCTGTCATAGAACATAGAACAATACAACACAAACAGGCCCTTCGGCCCACGAGTTGCACCGACCACATCTACCAATCCACAGACCTATCTATAACCCCGTATCCTATTCATTTCCATGTACTCATCCAAAAGTCTTTTAAAAGACCCCAGCAAGTTTGCCTCAACAACCTCCGGCAGCCGATTCCATTCACTCACCATCCTCTGAGTGAAAAACTTACCCCTAACATCTCCTCTGTATTTGCTTCCCTGCACCTTAAATCTGTGTCCTCTCGTAGTGACCATTCCAGCTCGGGGAAATAGTCTCTGAGAGTCAAATGTCCATGTCTCTCATAATCTTGTAGACCTCTATTAGGTATCTCGTCAACTTCCATCACTCCAGTGAGAACAAACCAAGTTTCTCCAACCTCTCCTCATAATTAATGCCCACCATACCAGGCAACATCCTGATAAATCTTTTCTATACCGTGTTCAAAGCCTTCATATTTTGCTGGTGGTCTGGCGACCAGAATTAAAATTATATTTCAAGTACAGCCTGACTAAGGTTCTATAAAGCTGTAACATGACTTGCCAATTTTTAAACTCAGTGCCCTGGCTGATGAAACAAGCATGCTGTATGCCTTCTTGACTATCTTCTCCAACGGCATTGCCACTGTCAGTGACCTGTGTACCTGTACACCCAGATCCCTTTGTCTGTCAATACTCTTAAGGGTTCTCCCACTTACTGTATAATTCCTATCTGTATTAGATCTTCCAAAATGCATTACCTCACATTTGTTCAGATCAAACTCCATCTGCCATCTCTCTGCGCAAGCTTCCAACCGATCTATATCCTGCTATATCCACTGATGATCCTTATTGCTATCCGCAAATCCATCAGCCTATGTGTCGTCTGCAAATTTACTAATCAAACCAGTTACGTTTTCCTTCAGATCACAGAACAAAGAACAAAACAGCACGGGAAACAGGCCCTTCAGCCCAATGGGCCCGCACCGCCACCTTGATGTTACCATCTCTTCCCATGATCCCCGTCATCCCTGTGCATTAGAACCAAATTTGAGACAATTTAGGGAGAATTTGTTCTGCCAGTCAGCCTAAGAGCACATCTTTGGATGTGGGAGGAAACTGGAGCACCTGGAGAAAATCCATGCAAGCACGGGCAGAACGCACAAACTCCCACAGATACAGGCCCAAATCCATGTATCTGCACAGCACAGCAATAGTCACTGAGCTGTCATGTTGCCCATCAAATGGTCCAGGTCAAGTGTACGCTAACGACGTGAAGCACTAGGATACTCTTGAAAAATCCAAGAGTAACCCTTTCACGACCCATTGCATGTATGCCCCTTGTTAGACAAGGCGGCCAAAGTACCTTTTGGATAAAATAAATACATCAATATTATTGACAATTTACATACTTCCCAGGCAACTCCCAAGGCTCATGATCCATATTTTAAGTCAGTTTTCTATATCCCTCCATTCCCATTCTGTTCACGTGCTCATCTAAGTATCTCTTAAATAACTCCAGAATGCCTGCCTCCACCACTTTACTTGGCAGCGTGTTCCATACCCCCACCACCCTCTGTGAGAAAAAATTCCCTCTAGCATCCAAATTATACCTTACCCCCCTCACCCTAAGCCCGTGACCCTCGTGCCATTTGAGTCCACCCTAGGAAAAAGTTTAACCCTGTTTACATATATTATATATCCCTCATAATCTTGTAGACCTCTATTAGATCCCCTCTAAGTCTACATCTTTCTAAGGAAAACAGTCCCAATTTGCCTAACCTCTCCTCATAACTCAGACCTTCCATACCAGGCAGCATCCTGGTAAACCTCCTCTGCACTCTCCAGAGTCTCCACGTCCTTCCAGTAATAAGGCGACCAGAACTGGACACAATATTTCAAATGAGGTCTAACCAACGTTTTATACAACTGCAACATTAAAGGACAGCTCTTGTACTCTATACCCCTTCCTATAAAGGCTAGTATCCCATATGCTTTCTTCACAACCTTCTCCACCTGCTCTGTCACCTTCAGAGACTTGTTCACCTGCACCCCCAGGTCCCTCTGCATTTCTATACTCTTAATAGGTCTACCCTTTATCATATACCTCCCCCCTACATTCTTTCTCCCGAAATGCATCACCTCGCATTTATCAGGATTGAATTCCATCTGCCATCTATCTGCCCAGGCTACCAGCCTATTTACATCCTGCTGCATCGCCTGACAATGATCCTCACTATCCGCAAGTCCAGCAAGTATCGTCTGCAAACTTGCTGATCACTCCACTTACTCCCTCTTCCAAGTCATTTATATATATTACAAATAGAAGAGGTCCCAGTATCGAGCCCTGCGGCACACTACTAGTGACTGACCTCCAGCTAGAAAAATACCCTTCCGCTATTACTCTCTGTCTCCTATTACCAAGCCAGTTACTTATCCATCTAGCTACCTGTCTTTGTATTCCATTAGCCTTGACCTTTTCAATTAACCTCCCATGAGGGACTTTGTCAAACGCCTTACTGAAATCCATATAGACGACATCAATGGCTCGCTCTTGGTCAACTATTTTCGTCACCTCCTCGGAAAATTCCACCAGATTTGTGAGGCACAATCTCCCCTTGACAAGCCATGCTTCATCTCCCTAATCTGATCGCAACGCCCCAAGTGCCTATACATCCTATCTCTAAGTATCCTCTCCAACAGTTTCCCTATCGCTGATGTCAAACTCACCGACCTATAATTTCCAGGGTTATCCCTACTACCCTTTTTAAACAACGGTACAACATTAACCATTCTCCAGTCCTCTGAGACCTCACCTGTGTCCAAAGAAGAGACAGAGATTTGCATCAGAGGCCCAGCAATTTCACCTCGCACCTTCCTAAGCAGCCTGGGATAAATGCCATCAGGCCCCAGGGATTTATCAGTTTTAATGCTACCTAGAAGCTCTAACACTTCCTCCCTTAGTATGGATATTTCCCACAGCTCCCTCAGAGACAGGACCGAACAAGAAGCTCCTCTCCTTCATGAATACCGACGCAAAGTATTCATTCAGGATCTCCCCCATTCCCTCGTGATGAATATATATTACAAACAATAAAGGTCCCAGCACTGATCCCTGAGGGACATTATTGTCATGATGTGGAGGTGCTGGCGTTGGACTGGGTAAACACAAAGAAGTCTGACAACACCAGGTTTAAGTCCAACCAATTAATTGAATTGTTTGGACTTAAACCTGGTGTTGTCAGATTTCTTACTTGTGAACACCACTTGTCACAGCCCTCCATTCAGAAACTTACCCTTCCACTGCTACTTCTGTCTTCTATGGTTGAGTAGAAGTCTCACAACACCAGGTTAAAGTTCAACAGGTTTATTTGATAGCAAACACCACTAGCTTTTGGAGCACTGTTCCTTCGTCAGATGAGTGGGAGTTCTGCTCACAAACAGGGCATATAAAGACACAAACTCAATTTACAAAATAATGATTGGAATGCGAGTCTTTACAGCTAATCAAGTCTTAAAGGTACAGACAGTGTGAGTGGAGAGAGCATTAAGCACAGGTTAAAGAGCTGTGTATTTTCTCCCAGATAGGATAGTTAGTGAGATTTTGCAAGTTTAGGCAAGTCGTGGGGGTTACAGATAGTGTGACATGAACCCAAGATCACAGTTGAGGCCATCCTCATGTGTGCTGCTCGGAGAATGCTTACCCAAAGATCACACTCTTCATGACCCACAACAACGCAGAGTTGCTGAACAGAGACTGATAGCCAAGTTCTGCACACATGAGGACAGCCTCAATTGGGATTTTGGGTTCATGTCATACTATCTGTAACCCTCACGACTTGCCTGGACTTGCAAAATCTCACTAACT
Organism: Sphyrna mokarran; assembly: GCA_024679065.1. Taxonomy (NCBI): domain Eukaryota; kingdom Metazoa; phylum Chordata; class Chondrichthyes; order Carcharhiniformes; family Carcharhinidae; genus Sphyrna; species Sphyrna mokarran. The sequence continues at coordinate 355,437 of JAGIQG010000010.1, forward strand.
GTCCTGTCTAGAGACAATACACATCTCTTTAACCCATGCTTAGTGCTCTCTCCACTCACACTGTCCGTACCTTTAAGACTTGATTTGCTGTAAAGACTCGTATTCCAATCATTATTTTGTAAATTGAATTTGTATCTTTATATGCTCTGTTTGTGAACAGATCTCCCACTCACCTAACGAAGGAGTCGTGCTTGCTACTACATAAACCTGTTGGACTTTAACCTGGTGTTGTGAGACTTCTTATTGTGTTTACTTGAGTCCAATGCCGGCATCTCCACATCATTTCTATAATTGAGCTAGTTCTGTATCCACCTTGCCAGCTCATTCCTGTTCCCAAGCGACTTCACCTTCTGCACAGTCTGTCATGATGGACCTTGTCAAAGGCTTTATCGAAGTCCATATAGACAACATCCATTGCTCTACCCTCATCAATCATCTTTGTTACTTCCTTGAAAAACTCGATCAAATTATTAAGACATGACCTCCCCTTTACAAAACCAAAAAATACTGGAGAAACTCAGCGGTTCTGACAGCCTCTGTGGACAGAGAATAGAATTCTGTTCTCTCCACAGATGCTGTCACACCTGTTGAGTTTCTCCAGCATTTTCTGTCTTTGTTCAAGCAACAAAGCCTGATTTTAACACATTAGACAGATTTTACAACTCCAGATTGGATGTTAACATTCATTTTTCTTTATTTACTAATACGAATGAAAGCCAAAATTTTACTTTCTTGTATGAATATTTCATTAACTGTGATTTATAGAGCTATAGATTTCAGCAAGGCTTTTAGTACAATGCTAGACTGTCAGTTATTCCACAAGATAGAAAGTTCTGGAACATGAGGTGTGTACCTAAAGTAGATTTGAAATGACTTAATCTGCAATACCCTAAGGGTGATTGTGAAAAGAACTGAATAGGAATGGTAAAGGATCATTAGGAGAAATAAAGAAGACCAGTGGCGTTATTGTATTTTTTGGAGCTAAAAAGGGAAACAAAATGGAAAGGTTAGGGTCAGGAACCATTAAAATGGAAGATAAGACAATCCAAAGCCTTAGGAAACTATTTAAAATAGGGAGGTGGGTTGAGGAGTGGCAAATGGTGTTTAGTATAGATAGGGTAAAGAGTCTGGCATTGAGGAACAAAAAAGTGAGAAAGCAACCTAAATGGTTTTGGGCCAAATCCCAGTCAACGGTCTGGGCTGTTAGTGGAAAACTCATTCACCAGCAGTGCAATGTGCAACAGCAGCAAGGAAAGCTAACACCATCCTTATATGTATTGTCAAATGTATGGAGCACTGGTCCTAGGAGGGAATAATGAGTCAGTCACAGATTTGTTGTTAATGTTCTTTCACAGAGTGCGGACATTCTTAGCTAGGTCATCATTTATTGCCTATTCTTAAATATCCTTGAGAAGGTGTGATGAATCACTGCTGCAGTCCGTGTGTTATAGATACATCACTGTGTTGTTAGGAAAGGAGTTTCAAGATTTCAACTAAACAAAAGTGAAGGATGGCGATTTAGTTCCAAGTCAGGAAGTTTTTGTGTCTTGGAGAAATTATAGATGGTGGTGTTCCCATTCATGTTCTGCCCTTGTCCTTCTAGGTAATAGAGTGTTTTGAAAGTGGAAGGTATTACCAACATAGAATATAGAACACTACAGCACAAACAGGCCCTTCGGCCCACAAGTTGTGCTGAACACATCAAAACCTACCCAGCCATAGACCTATCTATAACCCCCAATCCCATTGGATCCCATATACTCATCCAGAAGTCTTTTAAAAGACCCCAGCGAGTTCGCCTCGACCACCACCGACGGCAGCCGATTCCATTCACTCACCACCCTCTGAGTGAAAAACTTTCCCCTAGCATCCCCTCTGTACTTGCTTCCCTGCACCTTAAATCTGTGCCCTCTCGTCGCGACCATTTCAGCCCTGGGAAATAGTCTCTGAGAGTCCACCCTATCTATTCCTCTCAACATCTTGTAAACCTCTATCAGGTCGCCTCTCAACCTTCGTCTCTCCAGGGAGAACAGTCCCAGCTCCCTCAACCTGTCTTCATAAGGCATGCCTCCCAATCCAGGCAACATCCTTGTAAATCTCCTCTGCACCCTTTCAATAGCTTCCACGTCCTTCCTATAGTGAGGCGACCAGAACTGCGCACAGTACTCCAAGTGTGGTCTGACAAGGGTCCTATAAAGCTGCAGCATTACCTCCTGACTCCTGAACTCAATCCCTCGATGAATGAAGGCCAGTACACCGTAAGCTTTCTTAACCACATCCTCCACCTGGGAGGCCGATTTGAGAGTCTTATGGACCCGGACCCCAAGATCCCTCTGCTCTTCCACACAGCTAAGACTCCTACCTTTGATAGTGTACTCATTCATCCCGTTGGATCTGCCAAAATGGACCACAACACATTTATCCGCGTTGAAGTCCATCTGCCACTTCTCCGCCCAGTCTTGCATCCTGTCGATGTCATGCTGCAACTTCTGACATCCCTCCAGACCATCCACAACACCACCGACCTTCGTGTCATCGGCAAACTTACTCACCCATCCCTCCACTTCCTCATCCAGGTCATTTATGAAAATGACAAACAGCAAGGGTCCTAGAACAGATCCCTGGGGCACTCCACTGGTGACCGACCTCCATGCAGAAAAAGAGCCATCCACAACCACCCTCTGCCTTCTGCAGGCAAGCCAGTTCTGGATCCACAAGGCCAAAGCCCCTTGGATCCCATGGCCTCTCACCTTCTCAAGAAGTCTTGCATGTGGGACCTTGTCAAATGCCTTGCTGAAGTCCATGTACACCACGTCCACTGCTCTTCCTTCGTCAATGTGTTCAGTCACATTTTCGAAGAACTCAATTAAGCTCGTAAGGCACGACCTGCCTTTTACAAAACCATGTTGACTATTTCTAATCAACCTAAACTTCTCCAAATGCTCGTAAATCTTGTCCCTCAGAAGCCTCTCCATCAGCTTACCAACCACTGAGGTCAGACTCACCGGTCGGTAATTTCCAGGACTATCCCTGTTCCCTTTCTTGAAAATAGGGACCACATCCGCAATCCTCCAATCCTCCGGAACCTCTCCCGTCTCCATCGACGACGCAAAGATCATCGCCAGGGGCTCTGCAATGACATCCCTCACCTCCCACAATAACCTGGGGTACATCCCATCTGGTCCCGGAGACTTGTCTATCTTGATAGCATTTAAAAGTTCTAACACATCCGCTTCCTTAATATCTACATACTCAATCTTTTCAGTCTGCCGCAAACTTGTAGTGCATCCTCCCAGATCACTTTCCACCGTGAATACTGAGGCAAAGTACTCATTAAGCACCTCTGCCATTTCTTCCGGTTCCATACAGACTTTTCCCCCTTCACCTTTTATAGGTCCTATCCCTTCTCTTCTCATCCTTTTACTTTTCACATATTTGTAGAAGGCCTTGGGATTCTCCTTAATCCTACCAGCCAAGGCCTTCTCATGACCCCTTCTGGCTCTCCTAATTTCCTTTTTAAGCTCTCTTCTATAAGCCTTATACTTCTCTAGATCCCCAACATCTCCTAGCTCTTTGAACCTTTTATACACCTTTCTTTTCTTCCTGACTATGTTCACCACAGCCTTCGTGCACCACGGTTCCCGCGTCCTACCAAAACCTCCTTGTCTCACTGGAATGTTGTCGTGCAAAGCTCCAGACAAGCATTCCTTGAATATCTGCCACCTTCCTTCTGTGCTTTTCCCCAAGAACACCACCTTCCAGTTTATTCGCCCCAACATCTGCCTGATGTCTTCATATTTCCCCTTATTCCAGACAAACACCTTCCTAGCCTGCCTGATCCTATCCTTTTCCAATGCAAGGGTGAAGGAGATAGAATTATGATCTCCATCCCCAAGATGCTCTCCTACCGAGAGATCCATCACCTGTCCTGGTTCATTAGCTAGTACCAGGTCCAGTACAGCCTCTCCTCTCGTAGGCTTGTCCACGTGCTGTGTCAGGAAACCCTCCTGAACACACCTAACAAACTCCTCCCCATCCAAACCCCTTACCCTTGGGATATTCCAGTCGATGTTTGGGAAATTGAAGTCTCCCATCACAACAACTCTGTTATTTCTACATCTCTCCAGTATCTGTTTCCCTATCTGCACCTCAACTTCCCTGTCACTATTGGGCGGCCTATAGAATACACCCAGCAACGTCACCGACCCTTTGCTATTCCTAACTTCCACCCACAGAGACTCCGTAGACATTCCCTCCTCAGTATCCACCTTCTCTGCAGCCATGACACTGTCCCTGATCAACAGTGCCACTCCACCACCTCTTTTGCCTCCCTCCCTGTCCTTCCTGAAGGATCTGAATCCCGAGACCTGTAGTACCCAGTCCTGTCCCTGAGACATCCAAGTCCCTGTAATGGCCACCACATCACAATCCCAAGCAGCAATCCACACCCTAAGTTCATCCACCTTATTTACTACACTCCTGGCATTAAAATAGACACAGCTCAGTCCCTCAGACTGGACATTTCCCTTCTCCCCCACTCGTCTAACCTGCCTCTCATCCTGCCTAGAGTCATTCCCTACCTGGGAGCTAACTTCCTTGCTCCCAGTCTCCACATCACTATTCCCTCCCCCTAACCTTTCTAGTTTAAAGTCCCCCCAGTAGCCCTAGCCATCATCCTAAGGGTTACCATTTGACCAGAAATTGAAGTAGACCAGCCATATAAATAGTGTGGTTACAAGAACATAAGGTGGAAATCCAGCATTTAACTGGAATGGGCACAGTAAGTAGTCTCACAACATCAGGTTAAAGTCCTCCAAGTTTATTTGGAATCACAAGCTTTCTAAGCACTGCTCCTTCACCAGGTGAGTCATACTCTGAAAGCTTGTGATTCCAAATAAACCTGCTGGACTTTAACTTGATGTTGTGAGACTTCTGACTGCACAAGAGCAGGCCAGAGATTGGAAATTTTGTGACAAATAACTTGCCTCAGTTTGTGCAAAAGTTTAATCTTTTTTGGATGCTTTATGTTAATTATGTTTTGATGGTGTTAGTTGTATGCAGGTCGTAGAAATCAAGAGGGGATTTACTTGTACTCCTGGGAACAGACTGAAAGTGATGCTGTTAGGTTAGGAGGTGCAAGTTTGCATTGTATATTTCTTTATAAAAGTGTTCAAAGATTAATCCAGTTCTATCCTGAATAAGAATATTTTGTAGTTTAAAGGAGTTTAGGATATATTTTTTAATATCTTGAAAGGATGCCGTAATTTAAATTTAATATTTCTATTTGGATCTGCTCAGGGAGGAAAGGTGGAGAATTAGCATCTGCAGTCCATGCTTATACTAAAACAGGAGACCCATACATGAGATCACTAGTGCAACACATTCTGAGCCTTGTATCGCACCCCATTCTTAACTTCCTCTACCGCTGGATTTATGATGGAGAGTTGGAGGACACTTACCATGAGGTAAACTATTTTCATTTGTATGTCTCCCATAGTAACACTGAAGATGAGTGGGAGGGGAAAATGTGAATGTATAACCTGCATGAATCACCCAAGCAACAACTGCCCCATAATTCATATGATTGTTCGATTTCTTCCATCATCCTATCCCAGCTGAGCAAGCTGTGTCATTTTCTAATTGCAACAGTATAAGTAGTTCTCCAACAAGATATTCCATCATTCTTGATGCTGATAATGAGAAAAAGTTAATAAATCAGATAATGTCCTAGAGGTAGAGAATGAATTGCTGCTAGTGGTAGAAATGGAGACTTGGGGACGTTGACATTTAAGTTTTATGCCATTTGTTTAAAGGGGTGGAGATTAAGACTGGACCCAGGAGTAGAATAAATAATTAAAGGGAACAAAGATAATTTGAATTTTAAATAATGAGGAAGATAAAAGTCATTTAAGTCAACAGTCAGCAAAAATAACTGTCTAAACAGACTCAGTTTTATTACCAAACTTTTCAATAAATTTTATGGCTATATTGATCTTTTTAAATCTCTTGTGAGATCTGAGTGTTATTGACAAAGCCAGTATTTATTATACATCGACAGTTGTTCTTGAAAAGGTGATGATTGGCCAGCTTCTTGAATTGATGCAGTCAATATAGGTGTACCCGCAGCCTTGTTAGGAAGGTCACTCAGTATTTCAACTGAGGAACAAAAGGACGTTTTAGAAGATTAGTTGCCTATACAATATTTATCCTGTCTCTGATTTACTTGAACAATTAGTGTTATGCCAGTTATCAAAATACTGGACATACCACATACTTGTTAGGATCTGGTTTGATAAACAGTAAACATTTGAAGAATGTAATGCATGGAAGAACCAAGAGTAAGAAAATAAGCAGTAAGTCGAAGAATCGTAAAAGTTTACAGCCCAACTTGTCCATGACGCCCTTTTTTTCTTAAATCTCCTAAGCCATTCCCAATTGTACGCATTTGGTCCATATCCCTCTATACGCATTGTACCCATGTAACTACGTAAATGCTTTTCAAAAGACAAAATTGTACCCGCCTCTACTACTACCTCTGACAGCTTTTTCTAGACACTCACCACCCTCTATGTGAAAAAATTGCCCTTCTGGACATTCTTGTACCTCTCCCCTCTCACCTTAAACCTATGCTGTCTAATTTGAGACTGTCCTACCTTTGGGAAAAGATAATGACTATCTACCTGATCTCTACCCCTCTATTTTATCAACCTCTATAAGATTACCTCTCAACCTCCTATGCTCTAGAGAAAAAAGTCCTGGTCTATCCAGCCTCTCCTTATAACTCAATCCATCAATTCCTGGTAGCATCCTAGGAAATCTTTTCTGCACTCTTTCTAGTTTAATAATATCCTTTCTATAATAGGATGACCAGAATTGCACAGAATATTATTCCAAGTGTGGCCTTACCAATGTTTTGTACAACTTCAACAAGACATTTCCAACTCCTGTATTCAGTGTTCTGACTGATGAAACCAAGCATGCCAAATGCCTTCTTTACCATTCTGTCCACCTATGACTTCACTTTCAAGGAGCTACGAACATGTACCTCTAGATCTCTTTGCTGTATAACTTTCCCCAGTGCCCTACTGTTAACTGAGTAAGACCTGCCCCTGTTTCAGTCTACCAAAATGCATCACGGCGCATTTGTCTGAATTAAACTCCATCCGCCATTTGTCAGCCCACTGGCCCAATTGATCAAGTTCCTGTTGCAATGAAGATAACTTTCTTCACTGTCCATTGTGCCACCAATTTTAATGTCATCTGCACATTTATTAACCATGCCTTTTATACTCTCATCCAAATCATTAATGTAAATGACAAATAACAGTGTGTCAGAGTCTCACTGCTGGTCACAGTCCTTCAGTTGGAAAAACAACTCTCTACAACACCCTCTGGCTTCAGTCAAGAAGCCAATTTCGTATCCATTTAGATACCTCACTCTGGATCCCGTGCGATTTAACCTTATGCAACAACTTACCATGCGGTATCTTGTCAAAGGCCTTGCTAAAGTGCGTGCAGGAACATCAGTTGCACTATCCTCATCTACCTTCTTGGTTACCCCTTCAAAAAACTCAATCAAATTTGTTAAACATGATTTTCCATTGTCAGTATCCTCACTCAGATCAACATTTCTGGCATCGAAGCATAGATCATGTTCGATCAGTTCTGTTGGGTAGGCTCCAAGATTCCAAGTCTCCAAGATTAAATTGAAATACCAAAATACCATATAAATTTGAACAAAACAAACATAAACAACAATGGTTAAATACACTAAGCAAATAAGACAATGGTTCTAAACAAAATGAGCTTCTGCCTTAAACTCAATCGAATAGATTTAGCCCAGCTTAATCTTTCTATATGGCTTTCAATCTGATAGATTTTTACACATACTCACTCTTTTCTGGGTCTGGCTGCACAGGTCACAACCCAGATCTATGGTCTTCTTAAGCAATCCCTCAGGGTCAAGTATGGTTTGCTTCCAGTTAAACAGAGTTCTCAGATGACTGAGAAGTCCAATATTTGACCTTCGGTCTCTGTCACAATTATGGCAGACAGTGATTGAACCGAGTGGTGGATGTGATTCCAGGTTGCCATATGCTCCTTTTGTTGTCACTGTTTGGCTTCATGTTCAGCTCCTTCCCAGATGCCTTTTCTTCATTTTGGGTCAGTGATTCCCAGGTGTTGATGAGAATGTTGCTGTTTTTCAAGGATACTTTCAGGGTGCCCTTGAAGTATTTCCTCCGCTCACCTGCCGTGTTGAAGTTCCAAGTACAGTGCTTTTTTTTTGGGAGTCTCATGTCAGGCATGCAGATGATGTTGCCCACCCAACAGAGCTGGTCAAACATGATAAATGCTTCGATGCTGGGAATATTGATCTGAGTGAGGGTACTGACAATGGTGCATCTGTGCTGAAGTTGCAGTATCTTGCGGAGGCAATGCTGCTGGTACTACTTAAGGTTTTGAGGTGCCTGCTGTACATAATCCATTCCTCGGAATCATAGAGCAGGACTTGTATCACCACTACTTTGCAGACCATGAACTTGGTGCTGAGTCTGAGGCCCTGCTCTTAAACACTCTTCCTCAGGCAACTGAAGGCTGTGCTGGCACACTGAAGTTGTTGATCAACCTCACCGTCTATATCTGCCCTGGTTGGCGGTTGACTCCTGTGGTACGGAAAGTGGTCCGTGTTCAAGGCCTTGTTGTGGATTTTGATAACCAGGTGTTCAGTGCTGTGTGGCAGGGACAGACTGATAGAAGACCTTAGTCTTATGAATATTTCGTACACTTCATTGAAGGTGTTGACAATAGTTTAGAGTTTGGTTTCTAAGTGTTAGCAGATGCAAGATTTGCCTGCATACTATAGTTCAAAGACAAAGGATGAGATAACTATGGAAATGACCTACAGGTGATAGAAGTAAAACAGATTCCCCTTCATTCTGTAGCTTACGTCACTCCAGCGGAAACTTGCTGAAGGTGAAATGGAGCATTGCAGTCAAGAAGACCGAAAAGAGCATTGACCTTAGTCTGTACATGAATTGGGTCTGTGATGGATTCACTGGCCAAGATCAAGGCTTGCATGTCATCATGGAGCAAACAGAAAATGATGGCAGAATCTTCAGTGAGCCAAAATGAAGGAGAATGTTCTATAATCCCACAGTTGATTGTGTCAGAATTTTCTCTGTTGCTGTGAGGTGAAGATCATATCCATTGAGCAGGTGAAAAGTGAACCGAGAGGCAATAAGCAGCACTCAGAATTGCAAACAAGAAACGGATCCACAAAAGTGAGAAAGGAGCAGCGGAGTCCATTGACTGCAAGAAAGGCCGTTACCACCCTCAAGCTCATGAGAACACCACAGCACTTTATGAATCCCAGGAAGAGGGGGCCTAAGGAAAGGAGGAAGGATAGCAATAAGTGTGTGTTTATCTGTATGGCTTAGGCCCATACAGCCGAGTCTGGTCTCCTGTTGTTTTGGATCTAGACCGTGGCCATACTCCGTCAAGCTTGCATGGTAGCTGGTGTGCTATGCCACCCTACGTTAAAAAAATTCGCACGCAGACATCTTGTTTAGGCTTTGGAATGTCAAGACCCTCATGGGCAACCCAACAGCAACAGACCAGAACACCATAATGTTATCAATGTCTGGAAACTCAAGCATTTCAACATTGATATTGCTGTCCTAAGTGAGACCTGGTAGGCAAGGGAAGGCCAGCTCAAGGAACAAGGTGGCAGTTACACCTACTTTTGGAAAGATAAACCAGAGGATCGCCACCTTCATGGGGTTTACTTCACGATTAAAAATCGACTAGTTATCCATCCCAGAAACTCCCCTTGTGAAAATGTGAATACGCCATGACCTTTTGGTTCACCCTAGCTCCATACCACTGTGCTACAATCCAGAGCACACTTGCCTTATGCTGGAAGCTACAGATGAGCCAGAAGTGGAATTGTGCTCCCACCTTGAACAATCCTTGACCCACATCCCCATAGATGACAAGCTGATTCCCCACAATGACTTCAGTGTCAGAATTGGAAAGGACACATCTGGGGAGATTTAATTGGCAGAAAGCGGGTAGGGAAATTAACACCAATGGTGCCCTGTTCTTGACAAAATGCATTTAGGAGCCGCAGCATCATGTTGCAACTGTACAAAACTCTAGTGCGGCCGCACTTGGAGTATTGTGTGCAGTTCTGGTCCCCACATTATAAGAAAGATGTGGAGGCATTGGAGAGGATACAGAGGAGGTTTACCAGGATGTTGCCTGGTATGGAGGGCAGGTCTTATGAAGAGAGGCTGAGGGATTTGAGGTTGTTTTCGTTAGAAAGGAGGCGGCTAAGAGGGGACCTAATCGAAACATATAAGATGATTAGAGGTTTAGATAGGGTGGACAGTGATAGCCTTTTTCCTAGGATGGAGAAAGCTAGCACGAGGGGACACAGCTTTAAATTAAGGGGTATGAGTTATAGGACGGATATCAGAGGTAGGTTCTTTACTCAAGAGTGATTAGGGAGTGGAATGCCCTGCCTGCAGCTGTTGTAGATGCGCCAAGTTTGGTGGCGTTTAAGAGGTTAATTGATAAGTATATGGAAGAGAAGGGAATGGTTTAGTTTGGAGGGGCATTGCTTTTTATTTTGGTCAGCACAACATCGAAGGCCGAAGGGCCTGTTCTGTGCTGTAATGTTCTATGTTCTAAAACACAGCCTTGTCCTAACCAACACCTTGCTCAGTCAGATCAAGTTGTTGCTTTATGGCAACATCCAAGCTCCAAGCATTGACATCTGTTCAACTACGTCATCATCTAAGTGAGGAACTGTAAAGGATCACCCACACCATGACAGGAGCTGGTGATTGCTGGGTGATCATTATCTAATCTGCTCTGTGATCAAAGTCAATGTAGTCCGAAAGCAGCAATGGCAACAGAAACAGTGCTGCAGGAAAATCCATGCTGAGGCACTTAAAAACCTTCATTACAGAGCTATTTTTAGCCAGCGCTTCACTGCCAACTTGACTTTCAGTGACCCAGAGTCGCACAATGCTTATTGTGCATTGTGGAACTGATGCTTAGGGACACAGAAGCTTAAACTAATGGAGCTTTATTTACAAGGCATCCTCAGTATCAGCTACTGCTTCGTTCTGCAGTTTCTGCAATAGCGACCTGTGGTGTAGTAGTGATGTCATTTCCAAAAATATGTTAATGCTCAGTGCAGCTTCTAAGACTCAATACAAATATGTAATACCTCCTCCTCCTTTTAAATTGAACATCCTTAACAAATTTTAAGCAAGGGTAACAATAATCAATATGCAAGAAAACTTAGAGGGTGTCATTCTCAGAAAAATTGACAGCAAATCTTGAACATCTGTTTCTTTGCACTAGTTGTAATCTCTGGCATTTTCAACTTTGTCTGACTGTCATCAGTGGTTGGTCTGACCCATGTCAACGTTGTACCCAGAGGTTGATCCTGTGCTTGGTCTAAAGGTGAAATGTTGTCCTCAACAATCTCATGGTGTCAGGGATTCAGGACCATTCAAGCCAGAACTTTGTACTGTTGAATTCAAATTTGCTGCAAGTTCTGTTTTGGACAGATCCATTCTCCCTGCCAACAACTGGTCTGCACGCCTCCTTCAGATGACATCATCTGGGGTCTGGACAGTACACAGGTCCTGTCTGTGCAAGGATTGTGGCAGGAACCCATTCATCTTCCGTCAAGTACTTCCTGGCTAGCACTCCTTGTCCTTGGTGGAAGATACAATTTTTTTTTTAACCCACTGTTCTATTTGACCTTGTTGTTTCTGGGTGTCTCAGTGGTTAATACTATTGCCTCACAACTCCAGGAATTTGATTTTGGGTCACTGTCTCTGTGGAGTTTGCATGTTTTCCCCGTGCCTGTGTGGGTTTCCTCCAGATGCTCCGGTTTCCTCCCGCAGTCCAAAGATGTGCGGGTTAATTACGTTGGCCATGCTAAATTGCTCTTTAGTGACCAGGGATGCATAGGTTAGAGGGATTAGCAGGATAAATGTGCAGGGTTACGGGAATTGGGCCTAGGTGGGATTGTTGTCAGTGCAGATTTTGATGCACTTTCTGCATTGTAGGGATTCTATTAAACTCTTCTTTCATTTTTAGAGATTTCAATGAGTTGAGTGCCAAACATAGTATCCCTTCATCATTAAACATGCAGGAGAAACTTCTGTCGTTGAATGAGCAGTATTTCTACATGTAGTATAAGTTGATTTGGAAGCTTATGCAAAAAACATTGTTCCCTGGTTGCTTTCGATGTGTGTTTCATCATTTGCGCTAAATGTTCTGCTAGTCCGTAGTCTGTTTATTAGCGGGATAGAACGATGCAGGCCTGATGGGTTGTATATCATTCTCCTTCAAGAAACTTTCAGATTCTTGGGAGGTGAACTGTAGTCCATTATTGCTTACCAATTGCTCCAGGAATCCAAATCTACAGAATTCTAATCTCTTGGTCATCTTTCCTGATGAAATTAATTTCATTATGCAACTTCTGGCCACTTTAAATGAGCTTCAGTTGTTATTAGGAACATACGTTCTTCCAAAGGTTGTGCAAAGTTGATGTGCACCCATTGCAAAACCTCTTCCAAAGAATGCAGTGGTGCTAATTGTGGCAGAATTTGCACCTGCACTCACGAAGGATGTTCGAGCTTTCTCCTCTATTTCCAGGAAACCAGAGATAACCCCTTGCTTTCTCTTTCATTCACACAATTCCATAGTGGCCCTGATTTAATTTGTTCAATGCTCATTCTTCTCAGTGGTGTTGGAATGATGAGCTCCCAGTCAATTCCAGTCTTCCAACGGAGTACAGTTTCAAGTCAAACTTTGAGGTTTTGCCTCACAGCAGCATTATCATTACTTCGGAGAGTACTGAAAGTCTTCGAGTATACTTTGTCACTTGGTTTGAAATGACGGGTGTACTGTCTACCTGTTCAAGGTAGAAAATACTTTCACTTGAATTACTTGCTAATGAAATACTTGATCATGGTAACTGTAAAAACCTATTTGCATTACAATGAAGACTTGATTATCAATTGTATGATTATATGCAGACAAAAGCAATGCTCATTTCTGCATTCTATTTGCCGTTAGTAACGGAATTCGTGTATGTCATTAATGGACGATGGTCCATTAACATACAATTTCTGTATCTTACAGGAATTGGAGGAGTCTCTTTATTCAAAAGATTATCTGTAAGGATTCCCTTTCAATTTGTGTGTGGTTACTTTCATCTTTGCTCAATGTTTGTGACACAAAAGCAATGAGTTTTTCTTCACTCAGCTGTATGATGTGAGATTCCACTGCTCCAACATCATGGGGAGATGCGCCACACGCTAACCGTAGGGGTACGTACGTTTGGTTGGACATGCACAAGAGCTTCATATTTGAGCAAAGCCTTCTTAGTTGCAGAAAATGATTGTTATATTGATTTGATCACTTCCAATGCTTATCTTGGCACATCATGTTATGCAACAGTTTTAAAATTCAAAAATATTTTCTGTTCAACAATCCTAGGAAAGATCACAACTGGTTAACGTTCTGAGGTATGGTTGTCTCTGTAATAGCCTTGACCTTTGAAGGAAATTTCTGACAGCCTGAAGTTTTGATCATGTGTCCCAAATACTTGAGGAGCTGTTGTCAAAGACATTTAAACCCGAATTACTACTTCAGTGTTTCCCTCCCTACTGCCTCCTCTAACTTAAAAAAAAGTTATTGTGAAGGAAAGGTGAGTTAAGATTATTTTATTCTTTTAACTGTGAAAGGGTAGTATGGCAATTAGGGCAGTGGTATGCTCATTCCAGACTGAAGTTTCTGGGCTTGCTAGCCTCTCCACCCGGTCAGAAAAGTTTCATTCTCGTAGAGTTTATAACAACTCTCCTTGAATTGTGGCCATTGATCCCCCCAAGAGATCGGGGGTTAGGGAGGGTGCCCCCTGGTCAAGTTGCCAGCCTCTGGCACTGCCCAAGAGGCAAAGTGGCAATGCCTAGACATGGTGAAGAGATTGGTGGGAATGGGGTGCCCCGCTGCCTTTCTGCAGTGAGGCTCACCCAGACACATCCAGGAACCCAGTGATTGGGTTGTCGTGAGATCGAGAGATCGCAGGGCTAGCCAGCGATTGAACTCTAACAGAACGGCGCATGTGCAGTAGCCCACTCAGTACTATGCTGCCAGCCTCCTAATGGCAGTAGGCTCTGCAGTCAGCTTTTTAACGAGATTCACCTAGTGTACTATGCAGTGCACAGAGTGTGGGAGATTTGTTTCGAAAATTCATCTGAAAAAACCAGCGTGATTTACTCCAGTTCTTACAGAAATTCAACACTTAGAATTTTTTTGGGAGAATCGCACCCAATATCTTATTCAGATTACAGATTCCATAAAACTAAGATTATACTCACACGGACTCTCTCATATGCACACATGAAATCTAGAAAAGAAGATTGGTAGATGGAGTCGTGGTGGATTTAAGTGAACAGGATTTCACAACGAATTCATCAGGGTAAGTAAAACGAAGGAATGAGGGGGAACTTGGAGCCTGTGATGGGGTAGCCAGAATTCATGCCTGTTGTAAGCCTGACCTTGGAGAGAGGTGTGTGTTCGTGAGAGAAGCCCTCTTGGATTTTATCAGGCCTTGTTAGAATCACCACTTTATGATTACTTGTTAGCATCCAGCATAGTAAACGATAATCGTTTGAAGAATGTAATTCATGGAAGAACCCAAGAAATAAGCAGCAGAGGTTCAAAAATAAAACACTAAAATAATTTTTACTATACAAATTAGTACAAAACAAACAAAAGTGTTATAGTGTTTGTGTGTGTCAGAGAGGGATGAGTGTGTGTGTGTGTGTGTGTATCAGAGGGACGAATGTGTGTGTGTCAGGGACAAGTGTGTGTGTGTGTGTGTGCGTCAAAGAGGGACGTGTGTGTGTGCGCGTCAGGAGGGACAAGTGCGTGTGTGTGTCAGAGAGGGATGAGCGTGTGCGTCAGGGAGAGATGGGCATCAGAAAAGATGAGTGTATGCGCGCATACCAGAGAGAGATGAGAGTGCACGTGCGTGCGTGCATGCCATGATGGACGGGAGGCGGCAGATGTGCGTATGTATGTTTCTGATGAAGAGAAGCGTGCATGGGTATGTGTGTGTCGGAGAGATGTTTTTCAGGGATTCCTTCAGTACCTTTTTTTTTTGGTGAAAAGCGTTTTCTGGCTGGAAAAGTTTGAGAAATTCTGGCTTAACACAATTCAATAGACAGTCGAGTTGCATCTTTTTTTATTCTGATAGACTTCTAAACATGCTCTGAAAGGCAGTTCCCTTTTGGTCATGTATCACAATTCTCAGATACAGGTGCTTTGTTAAAAAAGATAATTTCATCATCTTCAAATGTTTAAAACAAAATTCATGCTACCTCTTCAACAGAATTCTGGTATTGCAGTTAGATGTATTGTGGTCATATTCAGCAACTGCTGCATCACAATCAGAAACTGCTTCTACAACCAGTTGTGGCATGGTGGCACAGTGACTAACACTGCTGCATTACAGCACTAGGAACCCAGGTTAAATTCTGACCTTGGGTCTCTGTACAAACTCTGCACAGACATTCTCTTGCTGTCTGCATGGGTTTCAAAGAACAAAACAGCACGGGAAACAAGACCTTCGGCCCAACGAGCCCGCCCTGCCACCCCGATGTTCCCACCTCTACCCGCAATCCCTGTCCATGTTTATAGATCTATGGATTAAAAACCAAATTTGAAACAATTTAGGGAGAATTTGTTTTGCCAATTAGCCTAAGAGCACATCTTTGGGATGTGGGAGGAAACCGGAGCACCCGGAGAAAACCCACGCAAGCACGGGGAGAATGCGCAACTCCCACAGACACAGGCCCAAATCCATGTATCTGCACAGCACAGCGATAGTCACTGAGCTGTCGTGTTGCCCATCAAATGGTCCAGGTCAAGCGTACACTAACGACGTGAAGCAATAGGATACTCTCGAAAAAAATCCAAGAGCAGCCCTCTCACGACCCATCGCGTGTATGGCCCTCGTTAGACAACAAGGTGGACCAAAGCACCTGTAGGATAAAAACAAGTACATCAATATCATCATCTATTTACACATCCCAGGGACTCCCAAGGCTCATGATCCCTATTTTAAATCAGTTTTCTATACCCCTCCATTCCCATTCTGTTCATGTGCCCATCTAAGTATTTCTTAAATAACTCCAGAGTACCTGCCTCCACCACTTTACTTGGCAGCGCATTCCATACCCCCACCCCCCTCTGTGTGAAAAAACTCCCTCTAGCATCCAAATTATACCTTACCCCCCTCACCCTAAGCCCGTGACCCCTCGTGCTATTTGAGTCCATCCTAGGAAAAAGCTTAACCCTCTTTACTCTATCTATACCCCTCATAATCTTGTACACCTCTATTAAATCTCCTCTAAGTCTACGTCTTTCTAAGGAAAACAGTCCCAATTTGCCTAATCTCTCCTCGTAACTCAGACCTTCCATACCAGGCAGCATCCTGGTAAACCTCCTCTGCACTCTCTCCAGAGTCTCCACGTCCTTCCGACAGTAGGGCAACCAGAACTGAACGCAGTATTCCAAATGAGGTCTGACCAACGTTTTATACAACTGCAACATTAAAGGCCAGCTCTTGTACTCTATACCCCTTCCTATAAAGGCTAACATACTAGATGCTTTCTTCACAACCTTCTCCACTTGCTCTGCCACCTTCAGAGACTTGTTCACCTGCACCCCCAGGTCCCTCTGCGTTTCTATACTCTTAATAGGTCTACCCTTTATCATATATCTCCCCACTACATTCTTTCTCCCAAAATGTATCACCTCACATTTACCAGGATTGAATTCCATCTGCCATCTATCTGCCCAAGCTACCAGCCTATCTATGTCCTGCTGCATCGCCTGACAATGCTCCTCACTATCCGCAAGTCCAGCCAATTTTTCCTCCAGGTGCTTTCTTCCATAATCAAAGGATAGGTTGATTGGCTGTGCTAAATTAATTCTGGTGTTAGGGGGATTAGCAGGGTAAATATGAGGGGTTACAGAAATGGGTGGAATTATGGGTCAGTGCAGATTCGATGGGCTGAATGGTCACTTTCTGCACTGTAGGGATTCTATGCTGGCTAAATCATGACTTCTCAGTCTGCTGTTTATGTTCCAGAAGCCTTGCATATTGTCCCACGTACATGCAAAAGCTTCACATGTAGCAGTGTTGTGCCACATACCTCCAGTGCCTATTTTGAGTGATGTTGAAATATCATGAATCATTTGGCCTTCAAATGCGCCCAACACATATGCCAGCAGCAAATGTCTGTGCATTTTCCTTGTAGACAGCAGTCCAAGTCTATTGTCATTTTAGATGTTACAGCTAATACACAAACTTTGGTTTGACATTATATGATCGGGAGATATGGAGATAATTTTACTGAATTAAAGACTGCATCAACTCTACTGCCAGATTCTCCCATTAAAAAGGATGCAACAATGGAAAGATAGGAGTAATGCAATCCATATAAGTTTCCATGTTTCTAAAGCTCTGTTAATTACGTCATTGTATTGTTACCAGAATGAAGGAAAGGGAGTGTGCAATATAAGAGCAGTATTTAAATTGCAAGTGAAGTCCAGCTGACAATGTCCTGTGGCCTGTCTCAAAATCCGTAGATTGCTCCTTTCCCACTACCTATCATAGCAGCTGTAATTGTGTTTAATAAGTCTGGAAATTATTTATTTTCAGAGTTACATTGATCTTCGGACTTTTATCAACAAACCATTACATGGTTGTCAATTTGTGTTTTTTTTGCTTTTGGAATCCCTTAATGTCAAATTAAATAATCTCAAAATGTTTTTGTGAAATGCTGATTGAATTGGAACAGTAACATTTACAATGGATGGTAGCACTTAACAAATGATGTGTAATAATCTTGGAAATATCAACCTGTAAAATCAATTAGCTAACATTAAAAAAACAAATTTCAAAACCACACAACAGAAATTTCTGGCGCTTAGCTGCAACCACCCTGAGTTCTTGCCTGATCACTTAAACCTAGTTAAGCGGCTTTTATTGGCCTTCATACTGATGGGAAGATATTGAAGTCTATCTTTTATGTCGTCCATAAAGAGGAATAGATTGGAAAGTCTTTGAAATGAGGTTAACTGATACACATTTGCTTCCCCCCACCGCCAGACTTTGAATGTTTGTAAATTGTTAACTTATTTTATTTTCCACCACTTAAAAATGTATAAGCAGTGTGTGTGTTGAGCATAATTATGTAAGTAGAGCTTTAACATAATTCTTGAGGGTGTTTAAGCATCAACAGCTAACAAAATGTTGACCTGTTATACTTGTAGCCTCTAAGGTTCTGTGTATGTGGAAGTGTTATTGTTGCTGAGAGTGTTGCATTCTCTCATTATTGCTTGAAGTTTTTTGTAGCTTCGGATCCAACAGTGAAGACGGACAGATTGTGGCATGACAAATATACTCTGAGAAAGTCAATGATTCCTTCTTTCATCACAATGGACAAGGCCAGAAAGGTAATTTCTCCGGAACTATTGTGATATTTAGTGCCAGAGATTTGTTTTTACTTGGCCATTTAGACATTTCTGTATCTTGGCAAAAAAAATTACATAAAATCCTGATGAAGTAGTGGATGCTGCAGGTGCTTTGAACACTACTGTCCTCTCAGCTGCAGGCAGTGTTCAATTCTGTTCTGAAATGTTCAGGTGCATTGTAAAGGTCTTGTATTATATAAAAGGAGTGCAGGGAGTTTTACAGCCTGCTGGTCGTTCCTTCCCTTTAACCAACATCAATGATTGGTTATTTATTTCAGTTAATGTTTTGAGTTCTTCTATGTGCAAATAGCTCACAAAACAAGAATTGACTTCACTTCAAAAATAATGTGTTGGCTCTGTGACACTTTGAGTTGC
This sequence comes from Sphyrna mokarran, assembly GCA_024679065.1. Lineage (NCBI taxonomy): Eukaryota > Metazoa > Chordata > Chondrichthyes > Carcharhiniformes > Carcharhinidae > Sphyrna > Sphyrna mokarran. The sequence continues at coordinate 374,388 of JAGIQG010000010.1, forward strand.
CTGGGATGCAGGGGCACTATTAAAATGTAAGCCCTCTTCTCCCATTGTTTCTCTAAAATATTTAATTTGAGATTAAACCAATTTAAAAGGCAGCCATCAGGATCAAAATACAGCATTTAACTGTGTGCCTGATAATATAGTAGTTCTGTTACTAGACTAATAATCTAGACTACCTGGACTAAAAATCCAGAGATGAGAATTCAAATCCCATCAAGGTTCTTAGAGAATTCTAGAAATTAAATAAGCCTTGAATGAAAAAGTTACTATTGGTCATCTTGACTATGTGAAAAAAGAGGGCATTATTTTTAAAGTTTTGAGAATTTATTGTTTTATTCTATGAAACAGGCTTGGGTTTGTATCTATGGAGAGGGATTGGCATGGTGGTATTGTAGAGGTATAGACATAGAGTGATAGAGGTTTATAGCATGGAAACAGGGCCCTTCAACACAAATTGTCCATGCCACCCAGTTTTTAACCACTAATCTAGTTCCAGTTGCCCACGTTTGGCCCATATTTTTCCATACCCATCGTACCTGTGTAACTATCTACATGCTTTTTAAAAGACAAAATTGTAGCTGCCTCTACTACTACTTCTGGCAGCTTGTTCCAGACACTCACCACCTTCTGTGTGAAAAAATTGCCCCTCTGGACCCTTTTATATCTCTCCTCCCTCAACTTGAACTTATGCCCTCTAGTTTTAGAGTCCCCTACCTTTGGGGAAAGATGTTGACTATCTGTCTTACCTATGCCTTTCATTATTTTATAAATCTCAATAAGATTACCCCTCAGCCTTCTATGTTTCAGTCCCAGTCTATCTAGCCTGTCCTTGTAACTCAAGCTATCAAGTATCCTAGTAAATCTTTTCTGCACTCTTTCTAATTTAATAATATCCTTTCTATAATAGGGTGACCAGAATTGCACACAGTATTCCAAGTGTGGTCTTACCAATGTCTTTTACAACTTCAACAAGACATCCCAACTCTGGTATTCAATGTTCTGACCAATGAACTCAAGCATGCTGAATGCCTTTCTTACCACCCTGTCTACCTGTGACTCCACTTTCGAGGGGCTATGAACCTATACCCCTAGAACTCTTTGTTCTATAACTGTTTCTAATATCTACCATTAACTGAGTAAGTCCTGCCCAGGTTCAATCGACCAAAATGCATCACCTTGCATTTATCTAAATTAGAATCTAAAATTAATCATAGCATCCCTACAGTGCAGAAGGAGGACATTTGACCCATCAAGCCTGCACCAACAACAATTCCACCCAGGCTCTATCCCCATAATTCCACATTGTTAGCCTGCTAAATGCTAATCCCCCTGACACTAAGAACATAGAACATTACAGCGCAGAACAGGCCCTTCGGTCTTCGATGTTGCGCCGACCATTTAGGAACAAGCAGTGACCCTCTAACCTAAACCATTCCCCTTTCATCCATAAACTTATCTACTAACCTCTTAAACGCCACCAAACTTGGCGCATCTACAACTGACGCAGGCAAGGCATTCCATACCCTTACCACCCTCTGGGTAAAGAACCTACCTCTGACATCTGTCCTAAAACCACCACCCCTTAATTTAAAGCTATGTCCCCTCGTGCTAGCTTTCTCCATCCTAGGAAAAAGGCTATCACTGTCCACCCTATCTAAACCTCTAATCATCTTATATGTTTCAATAAGGTCTCCTCTTAGCCGCCTTCTTTCTAACGAAAACAACCTCAAATCCCTCAGCCTCTCTTCATAAGACCTGCCTTCCATACCAGGCAACATCCTGGTAAACCTCCTCTGTACCCTCTCCAATGCCTCCACATCTTTCTTATAATGTGGGGACCAGAACTGCACACAATACTCCAAGTGCGGCCGCACTAGAGTTTTGTACAGTTGCAACATGACGTTGCGGCTCCGAAATTCAATCCCCCTACCAATAAAAGCTAAGACTCCGTATGCCTTCTTAACAACCTTATCGACTTGATTGCCAACTTTCAGGGATCTATGCACATATACACCAAGATCCCTCTGTTCTTCAACACTATTAAGAGTCCTACCATTAGCCCTATACTCTACACATTTGTTATTCCTGCCAAAGTGAATTACCTCACACTTTTCCACATTAAACTCCATTTGCCACCTCTCGGCCCAGCTCTGCAACTTGTCCAAGTCTCTCTGCAAACTATAACACCCCTCTTCACTATCTACCACTCCTCCGACTTTGGTGTCATCCGCAAATTTACTAATCCATCCTTCAATACCCTCATCCAGATCATTTATAAAAATTACAAACAGCAGGGGCCCCAAAACAGATCCCTGAGGTACACCACTTGTAACCGAACTCCACGATGAATATCTCCCATCAACCACCACCCTCTGTCTTCTATCTGCTAGCCAATTCCTAATCCAATTAGCTAAATCACCCTCAATCCCATACATCTGCATTTTCTGCAGAAGCCTTCCATGGGCCACCTTATCGAACGCCTTACTAAAGTCCATATATACCACATCAACTGCCTTACCCCCATCCACCTCTTTGGTCACTTTTTCAAAAAACTCAATAAGGTTAGTAAGGCACGACCTACCCTTCACAAAACCATGCTGACTATCCCCAATCAATTCATTTCTCTCTAAATAACTATAAATCCTATCCCTAATAGTTCTCTCCAATATTTTGCCCACAACAGAAGTAAGACTCACCGGCCTATAATTCCCTGGAAAGTCTCTCTTCCCCTTCTTGAACAATGGGACCACATTCGCTATCCTCCAGTCTTCCGGAACTGTACCCGTAACCAACGACAACCTGAAGATCAGAGCCAGAGGCTCCGCAATCTCCTCTCTCGCGTCCCAGAGAATCCTAGGGTAAATCCCGTCCGGCCCAGGGGACTTATCTAACTTCAAACCCTCAAGGATATCTAGCACATCCTCCTTATCTACTTCAATACTTTCCAGTTTGCAACCCTGTATCCCAGTGTTCTCCACAACTACATTTACATCTCCCTGCGTGAATACCGAAGAGAAATATTTGTTCAGTGCCCCTCCAATCTCTTCAGGCTCCACGCACAACTTCCCACTGCTGTCCATAACTGGCCCTAACCTTGCCCTAACCAATCTTCTATTCTTAACATATCTAAAGAAAACTTTAGGATTCTCCTTGATCCTACCAGCCAAAGTCTTCTCGTGTCCCCAAAGGGACACTAGGGGCAATTTAGCATGGCCAATCCACCTAAGCTGCACATCTTGGAAAGCAGTGACAAGATTGGTTCAAGTCAGCATGGATTCACTAAAGGGAAATCATGTTTGACAAATGTCTGGAATTTTTTGATGATGTGACCAGTAGAGAAGACAAGCGTGACTTTCAAAGGCTTTTGACAAGATCCCACACAAGAAATTACTGATCAAACTTAAAGCTCATGTTATCGGGGATAATGTATTGATGTGGATGGAGAACTGGTTGGTAGACAAGGAACAGAACAAAGAGCAACACAGCACGGGAAACAGGCCCTTCGGCCCAACGAGCCTGCGCCGCCGTCCTAACGTCTTAATGACATAACCATGACCTTAGGCTATGCCTATTGTGGAAGATTCCCATATAGGGACCAATATAGGGACAATTTATTACCCAGTCAGCCTAAGAGCACCTTTTTGGGATGTAGGAGGAAACCAGAGCACCCGGAGAAAACCCACGCAACCACGGGGAGAACGTGCAAACTCCCGCAGACACAGGCCCAAATCCATGTGTCTGCACAGCACCAGCGATAGTCTCTGAGCTGTCATGTTGCCCATCAGATGGTCCAGTTTAAGTATATACTAACGACGTGAAGCAGTAGGCAACTCCTGAAGCAACATCCAAGAGCAGCCCTCGCACGACCTGCTGAGCGCATGCACCTTGTTGGTCAGGGTGGACCGAATTGCCTGTGGAAACAAATAAAACAGTATTAAACATGCAAAAAACTCAGGGATAGACGTCCCTGAGACAAACTAAAAGATATTCTAATACTATTTGGTCGTCCCAAAGCTCCCGATATTTAGACAGTCCTACTATATCCCTCTATCTGCAGACCACTCATGTGGCTGTCCAGGAGACCCTTAAACAACCCTAGCGTGCCTGCTCCCACCACCTTACTCGGCAGTCCATTCCACACCCCCACTACCCTTTGTGTGAAAAACTGCCCTCTAATATTCGTCTTATACATAGCCCCCCCTCACCCTAAGGCCGTGACCCCTCGTTCTATTCATTTCTAATGGTGGAAAAAGCTTACCACCATTTACTCTATCTATACCCCTCATAATCTTATATACCTCTAATAGATCCCCTCTCAGCCGACGTCTTTCAAGGGAAAACAACCCCAGTGTGTTCAATCTTTCCTCGTAAGACAGCCCTTCCATACCAGGCAGCATCCTGGTAAATCTCCTCTGCACTCTCTCCAGGGCCTCCACATCCTTCCGGTAGTACGGCGACCAGAACTGGACGCAGTACTCCAAGTGAGGCCTAACCAACGTACTATACACCTGCAACATCAGACTCCTACTCTTGTATTCTATACCCCTTCCTATGAAGGCTAACATACCATACGCTTTCTTTATCACATTCTCCACCTGTACTGACACCTTCAGAGACTTGTGAACCTGCACCCCCAGGTCTCTCTGCGTCTCTATACTCCGGATAGGTTTACCTTTTATCCTATAACTCCCCTCTACATTATTCCGGCCAAAATGCATCACCTCGCATTTATCCGGATTAAATTCATTTGCCATCTATCTGCCCAATCTACCAGCCTATCTATGTCCTGTTGTATTGCCTGGCACTGCTCCTCAGTACCCGCCAATCCAAGCATCTTAGTGTCATCAGCAAATTTGCTGATCACACCACCTACCCCCTCTTCCAAGTCATTTATATACACCACAAATAGAAGAGGTCCTAGTACCGAGCCCTGTGGCACACCACTAGTGACAGACCTCCAGTTGGAAAAAGAGCCTTCCACTACTACCCGCTGTCTCCTCCTCCCAAGCCAGTTCTCTACCCAGTTACATACCTGGCCCTGTATCCCATGTGCCTTCACCTTTTCTATCAGCCTGCCATGAGGAACCTTGTCAAACGCCTTACTGAAATCCATGCAGACGACATCAACGGCTTGTCCTTCATCAACCATTTTTGCCACCTCTTCAAAAAATTCCACTAGATTCGTAAGGCACGACCTCCTCTTAACGAAGCCATGCTGCGTATCCCTGATCAGATCGCAGCGCTCCAGATGCTCATACGTCCTGTCCCTGAGGATCCTCTCCATTAGCTTACCTATAACTGAAGAGGGGTGTTTTAGTTTACAGAGTGACTTGGACAAGTTGCAGAGCTGGGCCGAGAGGTGGCAAATGGAGTTTAATGTGGAAAAGTGTGAGGTAATGCACTTTGGCAGGAACAATAAATGTGTAGAGTATAGGACTAATGGTAGGGCTCTTAATAGTGTTGAGGAACAGAAGGATCTTGGTGTATGTGTCAATAGATCCCTGAAAGTAGGCAGTCAAGTGGATAAAGTTGTTAAGAAGGCTTATGGAGTCTTAGCTTTTATTGGTAGGGGATTGAAATTTGGAGCCGCAGCATCATGTTGCAGCTGTACAAAACTCTAGTGCGGCCGCACTTGGAGTATTGTGTGCAGCTGTTGTAGATGCGCCAAGTTTGGTGGCGTTTAAGAGGTTAGTGGATAAGTATATGGATGAGAAGGGAATGGTTTAGTTAGGAGGGGCATTGCTTTTTATTTTGGTCGGCACAACATCGAAGGCCGAAGGGCCTGTTCTGTGCTGTATTGTTCTATGTTCTATGTTCTATGAAGTCAAGCTCACCGGCCTATAGTTCCCTGGGTTATCCCTCTGACCCTTTTAAACAACGGTACTACATTTGCCATCCTCCAGTCCTCTGGGACCTCACCTGTGTCCAAAGAAGAGACAAAGATTTGCGTCAGAGGCCCAGCAATGTCATCTCTCACCTCCCTTAGCAGCCTGGGGTAAATGCCAACAGGCCCCGGAGCTTTGTAAGTCTTTATGCTGCCTCAACAGAAAGTTGGAGAACCTCTTCACTCAAAGAGTTGCGAACCTGTGGAATTCTCTACCGCAGAAAGGTGTTGGGGCCGGTTCATTAGATATATTAAGAGGGAGCTGGACGTGGTCTTTGTGGCTAAAGGGATCAAGGGGTATGGAGAGAAACCAGAGGTGGGATGCTGAAAGTGCATGATCAGCTATGATCATGTCGAATGGTGATATAGACTCGAAGAGCTGAATGGTCTACTCCTGCACCTATTTTCTATGTTTGAATACCCTTCAAAATGGCCTAGCCTAGCAAGCCACTCAGTTCATGGGCAATTAGGAATGGGCAGCAATATTGACCTAGCCAATGGGGCCCACACACCATGAATAAATTTGAAAAATAAATAATTGAATTGAAGGCATTTAGGATGCAAGGTTTAGGCAATCCAAGAGTTCTAACTGAGAAAGACATGTAGTTAAAGTAAATATGGCAAAGGTGAATCTTCTACAATCAATAAGACGTGGGTAAAAATTTGCATTAGGCGATAAAGAAGGTTTGTTATGTTCATTTCTTATTTCCCTCTGAAAAATAAGTGGTTTACAACGGGGAAGGTCATTAATGAATAAGGGAAGGTTAATGCAGGTGGTGGTAAAAGAGCAATTATGAAAAATGTTATATTCTAGGAAGGTTAAGTTTCAAAGAAGAATTAAGAATAATGAAATTAAATATGAAAGAGGCAAAAGTATATTTGAGGAGAGTTGTGAAAGCTGGGTCGGGAGTGGCCATACAAGACCTCCTGGATTTTTCTGATGTGCTGGTGACAGAACTGTGAAGAAGCTAAGTGTGTCAATTTTCAACCAACCCAGAGAAATGTTTTTTCCAGAAATGGTGTTTTGTTTTAAAGTTTTTAACTTTAACAGCAGAATGAGAGAGAGAAAGCCCTGTGTCGTAGCACCGCAACCGCAACAGTAGTGTTGCCTTATAGTATCATTATTTATTTATGGATTCAATGCACATGATGGCACAGTGGTTAGCATTGCTGCCTCACAGTACCAGGGACTCGGGTTCAATTCCCGGCTTGGATCACTGTCTGTGTGGGGTTTGTGCGTTCTCCCTTTGTCTGCGTGGGTTTTTTCTGGATATTTGGTTTCCTCCCACAGTCCAAAGATGTGCAGACTAGTGGATTGACCATGGTAAATTGCCCCTTAGTGTCAGGGGGCTAGCTAGGCTAAATATGAGGGGTTATGGGGATACGCCCATGTGGTGCGATGGGATTGTGGTCAGATTGTGGTCTGTTTGTAATTTTTATAAATGATCTGGATGAGGGTATTGAAGGATGGATTAGTAAATTTGCGGATGACACCAAAGTCGGAGGAGTGGTAGATAGTGAAGAGGGATGTTATAGTTTGCGGAGAGAGTTGGACAAGTTGCAGAGCTGGGCCGAGAGGTGGCAAATGGAGTTTAATGTGGAAAAGTGTGAGGTAATTCACTTTGGCAGGAATAACAAATGTGTAGAGTATAAGGCTAATGGTAGAACTCTTAATAGTGTTGATGAACAGAGGGATCTTGGTGTATATGTGCATAGATCCCTGAAAGTTTGCAATCAAGTCGATAAGGTTGTTAAGAAGGCATATGGAGTCTTAGCTTTTATTGGTAGGGGGATTGAATTTCGGAGCCGCAACGTCATGTTGCAACTGTACAAAACTCTAGTGCGGCCGCACTTGGAGTATTGTGTGCATTTCTGGTCCCCACATTATAAGAAAGATGTGGAGGCTTTGGAGATGGTACAGAGGAGGTTTACCAGGATGTTGCCTGGTATGGAGGGCAGGTCTTATGAAGAGAGGCTGAGGGATTTGAGGTTGTTTTCGTTAGAACGAAGGCGGCTAAGAGGAGACCTTATTGAAACATATAAGATGATTAGAGGTTTAGATAGGGTGGACAGTGATAGCCTTTTTCCTAGGATGGAGAAAGCTAGCATGAGGGGACCTAGCTTTAAATTAAGGGGTGGTAGTTATAGGACGGATGTCAGAGGTAGGTTCTTTACCCAGAGGGTGGTAAGGGTATGGAATGCCCTGCCTGCTGCAGTTGTAGATGCACCAAGTTTGGTGGCGTTTGAGGTTAGTAGATAAGTTTATGGATGAAAAGGGAATGGTTTAGGTTAGAGGGTCATTGCTTTTTCTTAATTGGTCAGCGCAACATCGAATGCCGAAGGGCCTGTTCTGCGCTGTTATGTTCTATGTTCTATGTAGTACTGATTCAGTGGGCTGAATAGCCTCCTTCTGCATTGTAAGGTGCTATGATTCTAGTTGATACCTATGAGGTATTGTTGCCTATAGGGATATTTATTTGTAATCTAACCAAATAGGAAATCTTTTTAAGAATGTTCTGTAAGACTAATTTTAACTGTGAAAATGTAATTTTCTGTGTTTTAAGTTTTCTTTGGTTAATAAGTGTTTTAACTTACTATTTAAATTTTCCAAAAGTGTTATTGGAAATTGTGGTTTCTGATGTCAGCACATGTATCTTTTCATGATAAAATGCAAGAAGTGGAGTTATGATACCTTCCCAAGCTTCCCTTTGGGATTTGATTTGAATGGCACCTGCCAGATCATAAGTACTGTGAAACTACTGAAAACGTAATGGTTCACTAATGTCCTTATTTGGCCTATATTTAACTCCAAGCCAACATCAACAGCAATGTTGTTGCCCTTTAACTGCCCTAGTGAATTACTTAGTTGTCAACACTTTGTTCTTAAGGGACATTTGTGATTTGCAATAATTTGCTCCAGCATGTTATTTCTCAAAACATCTTCACTAAATTGATGCTGAAGTTCGAGTTTGATTTAGCTAGTAAAACTTCAAGGTCTGAATTACTGAATGCCTCACTCCAGATGCAGATAAATTGGTAGCACTAAGTATTGTATTACATGAACCTTTAAACTTGAATCCAACAAAAGTTATACAGCCACTTGGGAACTTTTGAGAGCTTATTTCATTGAAGAGCCCTGCAGGCATAAACATTGTTTTCAATTTTATGTACAAACGAGAGTTGCATCAACATCCAAGGAACATTTTTTAGAGGATTAATTGATGTGTAAAATTACTTTTATTTTAATAGAAGGTATTTAAATCTATTGCTCACTTTTGCGAAACTATTTTACTATGCTAATTAACCCTGTGTTTCTATCACTAATTCTGAAGTGTTTTTAAAACTAATTGATATCTTTGTTCCTTTCTGTATATTAAAAGATTGCTTTCTTTCTTTGGGCTTCAGGTACTTTTGATTGGCAAATCTATCAATTTTTTGCATCAGGTATGTCAGGACCGAACTCCAACGGCTAAAATGATGATGGCTGTAACAAAATCTGCAGTTTCACCAAAAGATGGTAAGAGTATTGTACTTCACCTGAAACTGGATTGGTTTCAATAATTTTCTCTGCTTCTTGGGGTGCATAATAATGAATTCAAAAGTAATAACATAGAATTCATAATTTTTAAAATTTCTTATCCTCCATACACAAGTATTAAGGAGAGGTACAAACAGAATGATATTGGACAAGAATTCTCTGGAAAAGAATGCAAGTACAAGCTTGATGGCTTTTATGATTTTGTTGGAACTTTCTATGGTTGATGCCCTGTTTTTGAGGTAGAACGTTCTGTCTTGTTAACATATACACAAACTCAAGAACTTGATCTCTGAATAATCACTAAATAGTGATTATTCCAAGTTTGGTGGTGTTTAAGAGGTTAGTTGATAAGTATATGGAAGAGAAGGGAATGGTTTAGTTTGGAGGGGCATTGCTTTTTATATTGGTCGGCGCAACACTGAAGGCCGAAGGGCCTGTTCTGTGCTGTAATGTTCTATGTTCTATAGCGTGATGGAATCCATATTAAATAGGTTTAAAACAAAGTCAGTTAACTTGTAAAAATGAATCATCCATTTGCTGTGTGAATACTTATTAGATGGCATTTAAGGCGCTTGTGGCTAGAAAAATTATGAACTATTATATGAAACTGGGTGATTAACCATTAGATTAAATAAATACATAAATTGTCAGAGATACAAATATATTGATATGCTTGATTTTAGTTTTGTTTTGTTGATTTCATTCTAGCTGCTGAGCTGTTCACTGATTTGGAAGGTGCTTTCCAAGAAAAGATTGATGCAGCTTACCACGAGACCAGCAAATACCTGCTGGATGTTCTTAACCAGAATTATCATTTATTGGAGCACATTAAGGCTGTGCGACGATATTTGCTATTAGGTCAAGGAGATTTTGTTCGACATCTTATGGACTTGCTGAAGTGAGTACTAGGGTCTGCCATGTTACCACAATGTATTTGTGAAATTTGATCAGCTTGAGAGAGTCATGACTGAATTTCAGACAGGACAGCGGGTATTAACCTTTTACCATGGCCAATGCACCTAACCTGCACAACTTTGCACTGTGGGAGGAAACCTGCACAGACATGTGGCTATCACGCGAACTCCACACAGACAGTCACCCAAGACTGGAATCAAACCCGCATCCCCAGTGTTGTGAAGCAATACTATTACCATGCTAACAGGAAATTCTAGTTGGCTGAAAGCATAATAGCTAATGATGGCAATAAAGAGGAGGGGTTAAAAAAGGACAGAATTGGAGGAATTAAACTCTCACATTAGAAAAGGTGGTGGTGCTGTGAGGTTAGAGCTAATGCATTTTGCTACAACTAAGAGCACTTTTATCTAACTTTACTGTACCTCTACATGAGTGCTTGGTGCTAACACTAAAGATCAAGACTGCAAACATATTCCACTGTCACCTTTTCAAACTGTTGTGAAACTGGCAAACATCTTTTAAAAAATACTTACTCAACAACATGTGGTATTTTGTCTTTAATGTCAAAAAATATTCAAAGGCATAGTGAAAAAAGACAATGAATTGAGAAGGCAAGAGAGGCAGAGATTGAGAGGCATGTTGTCAGCATGATATTTTAGTGTTGGACCTTTGCAGTTGAAGACAATGTCCTAATAGTGTGGCAGAGTGATGCATGTAGCTGGAAAGAGAGAAGCAAAGACTTTTGGGAGGGTATGGAACATTGGAGCTGAAATCAGAAAAGGGTCGTGAATAGATGAAAGCCAAAGGATGAGAATTTTAATTTTAGACTTAGTGTCTTGGGAGCCAATGTAATGTGATGAGAATAGGGGTCATGGGGAAATGAGACTCAGTACGTGATGGGATGTAGCAGAAAAACTTGTGGATGAGCTAACATTTGCAGGAGAAGGAGGTTGACAGGGAGAGCTACTGATTTCTAGAGGTGAAGAGGCTGGGTGGAGCAGGAAGAGTGGTAATGGTTTCAGCAAAATGTAGGCTGAGAAAGCCCAGGGAGATGGATGGCAGTATTCAGTCTGTAGAATTCATATTATCAAAGACACCTACAGTGCAGAAGGATACCATTTGACCTATTGAGTCTGCACCAATGCATCATACCTAGCTGCTCCCAATCCCAGTAACTCCACACATTTACCGCTATGGCCAATGCACTTAGCCTTTGATGGAGGTGACACAGGATTAGAAACTCAACTTGAAATGGAATACATTTCAAGATCGTAAACAATTTGATTCTACCTAAGACTGGGAAGGTTCAGAGAATCACTAATAATGGAACAGAATCTGTTGTATGGACTGAAGATGACTTCAATCAATTGAACTAGACTCATGGAGAATCAGCTATCAGTCAATGTGTGATCTAATCTGAGTCTCGCACTTCAGCATGTGATCTGGCCTGAGATATGTGTATGAGACATGTTTGCAGTCTGTGAAGTCAGATGACTACAAGGACAATCATATTTGATGAATTATAATTATTAATGATTTTTTAAATGTTTATTGATAAAGTCACATTGTTGTGTTATAGGCCAGAGTTGGCAAGATCAGCCTCGACACTGTATCAGCATAATCTGACCGGAATCCTTGAAACAGCTGTCAGAGCCACTAATGCACAGTTTGATAGTCCAGAGATTCTCAAACGTCTGGATGTTCGACTTCTGGAGGTAACAAATGATATGAATATGCATAAAGTAAACTTGTTCAATCCCTTTGCTTGTGGGGACCAGATTATAATAATTTGCAAATTTTGTAAAAATAAGATTTGGCACAATCCTAAATATAAATTTAAGAAAAAGCTGACATACAAAAGTAATGACCATCAAAGCAGTAAATTGCTAAATTAGAAGAATGAGGATTCAACAAAGATGATGACCTCTCACTCATGTGTACTTTCCATTTGTGCACACAGTCATTCATCAGTACTTCTCCTGCCTCGTTAGCTCTGCATCACCATCACCACCACACCACTCCCCCTGTCCGCCCCCGCCCTGTTGTGCCCAATGAGCTCAGGGCCACAAGTTGGACAAACCACACATAAAGGAATCAATATAGGACATGTGCTGGAAGCTTTCACTTCACTTGTGAGCTGATAATCTTGCATGAAATGACTTTGCAAAGCTTTTGTTGCTAATAGGCATCAGACATGTTTGAATAATGTATACCTGATTCATAGGCTTTGGTCACAAAATGTCATTTGTGTTCAACTGTTCTGTGGAGTGGAAGAATCTGAAGTCATTTCTTGGGTCCGATTCATTGAGTAGTGATGTGATAAATTCATAGTTGGAATTTCAGTCAAATTTCAGCAAGTACAGAGCCATTTTCCACATTGACTGTCGCCAGTAGCAGGTATGTGAGCACAGTGTTCCCTCTAAGCTGAGGAGCAACTGCATAACGTTCCCAAATGTGCCATATAACAAACAAATTGTACTCTGTGCAACCTGTTTTTCCTTAAAGATGCACACGTCCTTGGCTACATGACAACCTTAAAGGGACATCACAATGCAATGAGGATACCATGCACAAGAGAAATCCAAGAGAACAATGGCTGTACGATTTACTCTGAACTTACTGTTCTTTCTTTCTTTCTAGATATCAGCTGGGGATACAGGTTGGGATGTCTTCAGTTTGGATTATCATGTTGATGGCCCAATTGCAACAGTAAGTCCATTTACAGTGAATGGATAACATAGGAATCCTGAAAATATACTGAGATAAAACAGCACTTTATTTTAAAGTAACTTTTGTAAGAGGGAGACTAATAAATATGGACTATTCCAACAATGTATTGGGCGGATAATCCTGGTTTATTAAGGGATCTTAAGGGAAAAAGATTACAATCAAAAGTAATGAGTACTTTGCTGAAGAGACTTGTTTGAGAGTTTTGAAAACGATAGTGCATTATTAGACAGATTAAATAAAATTCCACGTTCAGAGTAAAAACACAACCAAGCTAGTTTACTGACATGACAAAAAGACCAACATTGCAAACTGAGTACGCACGTGGCTATGCCGTACCAGTAAACACAAGACATCTTCAGGGCCCAACGCAGTAGCTTGAATGCCTGGAGACCTCTAGTACTTAGGTAGCCTGAAGTAGCAAACAAGGCTAGCAGTGCAAGAACATGCACAGATGCTGGAATAAACTCTGACATCCTGACTTGAAACATTAGCTCTGCTCTCTCTCTCTCTCTCTCTCTCTCTCTAAAGATGCTGTCAGACCTGCTGAGATTTTCCAGCGTTTTCTGTTCTTTATGCAATGACAAGCCTGTAGCAACAAGCACTAGGAAAGAGGTTGAAAGGAGCCAAAGGCAGATAAGAAAAACAAATAGTTTTTAGGATAGTAGACTCCTTGCTTTGTGAACATCTGCAATTTATTTAATGTAAAATGTTAAACCTAAAACCAGTCAATTTTGGAATGCAAGTAATGCGTTGCCTATGTGACTTACTGTACACAGCACTTTACAGTGGTTTTTAAAACGCTTCTTGTTTCATTATTGAATTGAGTCAATAATTTATTAGAGTGAAAAGGTTCACAGATTTAAAAATTAATACCATCTTTGTACTTGTGTTTTACAATGATGCCCTTTCGTAATAATATTAACAGAGTTCTTGTAAATCAACAAATTATTTTGTCAATTTATATTTTTTATTAGTGTCACAAATTATCCTGAAAGATATTTCCGTTCGTAAAAAGACCCGACAATGACACTTGTGGTTGCAACACATTTGCAGTCAAACTGCAGAGTAAAAGACAGAGTTGTCAAATTAGTCCAATTGAAACACAATGGTAATGTCAGAAATACTGATCATACAGTAAGTTTTGCTCTGGACCCTCCATTCTGCCATTCCTCTGCCAGCCCTCTCATCTCTCATCTCTCATCCACAGCCCCCTCACCTTCTCTATCCCACATTCTCCTTCTCTTTTACTTATCTTTGCCCCCTTCTCTCCCCTCTCGCCGCCTCCAAGCCCCTCTTGTCTCCCCTTCCCTTCTCTTCCCCCCCCCCTTTTTTCTTGCCCCTTCCCCTTCCCTCTCGCCCCTCCCCTCCTCTAACACCCCTCACCTCCTCTCTTGCCTACTCTCCTTTCTCCCCTCGCAGCTCTCCGTCCTCCACCATCTTTTTCCCCTGCTCGGTTATTTTTTTCTTATTTTAATGTCCTCTTTTCTCTTTATTTAAAGGTAAAGAAAGTGTTCTTTGTTCAGGCAGCTTTGGTGAGGTCAGGAAATCTTCACACCCTGAGAACCTGTGGATTTTTGCAATTTCTAAGCATCTTTCTTTCTTTTTCAGGTGTTTACTCGAGAATGTATGAGCCATTATTTAAGAGTATTCAACTTCCTTTGGCGAGCAAAGCGAATGGAGTATGTTCTCACTGACATCTGGAAGGGACAGATGTGTAACGCCAAGTTACTGAAAAACATCCCAGGTACAAACAAGTTCATCTTGCAGCCTGCTCCCTTCTTCCCAGCAATGTCTCTCCCTCACTTCCACACCCCACATTTCCTCAGCATATCCTTTTGGCATCAATTCTTGCCGCAGTTTGATTGCATTTCAGTAAACAGCATGTGCCAGCATAGACAATGGAGGCAGACAACTCGACTGTAAAATGCTCTGTCAGTACCTCAGTGCTCAGTCTGAAATGAGTCACAGGACGGTGATGAAGGATTAAATCCTAGTTTTTTTTTAAAAAAAGTTTCCTCCTCTGAGCCACAGTGCCCAGCTGCTGCCACGACTGAGATTTATTGTCAGGAGTTGAACGTGTGATCTTTTGCAAATGTTTCATGGTTTCTGCTTGTTGTGTTCTCGTGAGCTTTAAATACAAAGAGTCTCACCTTGGTGTCAATTGGGCTACTTCTGTTTACCAAGGTCATCAAATCAGGATAAGTGTTGTTTAACCCAGTGACAGTTTGAATTAGTTGATAAGAAATAACGTTACTTGCTACTCCATCAGTGAGCAGAGGCCTATGGTTTCTCTTGATCCATTCCCTTCTCCATGTTTTTAACTTGTTGCCCAGTAGTCACTGTTATACTTGGTATTTGAACAAGTACAATCAGGTTTTCTCTACCACAATCCCTTGAGCAGGATCCAGGTTGTGTGTCAATCTATGATTCAGCTGAATGTGAAATGTGCCTAATTGTGCTGTTCCATTGATGGTGGGATCCAGGATTGATGAAGAAATGCATGGTTGAATATTTGATCGTGTTGCAAAGAAGCTGTGTTAGTTTTGCCCTTTCTTTTGTTCTGCCTGATACTGTGGTCAAGAGACATGGCTGAAATGTGGTTCAATTGGATTGTCTGACAAGGGACTGACTGAGCTTTCTTTACCCATGTTTGTTGTTTTTGTTATTTCTGGTGGCGTAATCTCACAATCCACTAGAGGGCAGCAACAGACGGAAATCTCGGATTGGCCAAACTACTTTTCAAGTGTGACTGGGATGAGAACAAAAGTGCTGGAAATACTCAACAGAAAAGGTCCTCTTGAACTGAAATGTTAACTTTATTTCTCTCCACAGCTGCTATCTGACTGAGTATTTCTAGCATTTTTATTTTTATTTCAGATTTCCAGTGTCTGCAATATTTAGCTTTTATTGAATGACTGAGTTTGATGTATGTTGCAATTGTTGAAAAGAATGGAGAACGTAACTTGAACCTAATTGGACACGGGTTCCCCTGCTTCATTTGTAATCAGATAAGGTATTGTGGTTCTCCAGGTTGGGCGTGTAGATGCTAGTCTTGTAGCCATACATTTTAGGATTGTATTCCCAGACGTTTAGGTGGCTAAAGTATGATTTGATTGAAGTTTTTAAGGAGGGTGTATGATGCATGTCAGCTGCTTTCTTCACGTAAGTACCAGGTCAAAAACAATAGGTTGCGACGGGAGGTATGAGGAAAAATAAGACTTCTCAAGAAAGAATGAGAAGAGAGTGGCAGTCAACCTAAAAGACACTCAAAATCTTTTACCAGCATGTAAATAGTAAGTGGATAGTAAGAGAGACGGAGGACATCTTACAAGCTAGAATGCTTAATGAGTAATTTGTGACAGTTTTTGCAAAGGAAGAGGTATCAGACAAAATATTGGTAGAAGCAAAGATAGTGGAAAATATGCTCAGAGTGAAAAGATGGTAGTACTTCAGGTAGATAAGTCACCTGGTCCAGAAGGTTTGCACTGCAGGTTATTAAAGGAAGTAGTAGAAGAGGTAGCTGAAAGCCTTGCTTAATTTTTCAGTCTTCCCGAAATATGGAGGAGATGTCAGAATATTGGAAAATGGTAAGTGTGACATTTATTCAAGAAAGTCCAAGCTACTTCAGGCCAGTTCCTTCAATATCAATGGTGTAGAGTTTTAGAATCTATAATCAGAGGGGAAAAGCAACAGACACTCGGAGAGGCTTTGTCAGTGTCTTATTCATTACATTGTTATAGTTTAACAGCAATTAATCGACGTAGTTCACAAGTACTCTAACCCCCAATGTCTGAGTTTTCCCCTCTATAGTATTTTAAATACCGATCACCTGTTTAACAGCATAATTGCTGTTAAACAGGTGATCGGTATTTAAAATACTATAGAGGGGAAAACTCAGACATTGGGGGTTAGAGTACTTGTGAACTACGTCGATTAATTCTCTCCAGCAAAGAAACTGGTTGTATTTTAGTTTCAACTTCAGCCAACATGGATCCAATTGACAGATTTGAGTTAAATAAAGATAGCAAGCACAAATTGTAAAAGGCAAATCATGCTTGATTAACCTAAATGAATCTTTTGCCTGTAGAGATAAGGATGATGAAGGGAAAGGTGCTATCTGTTTCCCACGCCAATCTTTGATCCATGCATTCATTTCCCAATTTTATTTGCCATATGGAATTTATACATGGCTTGTCTTTTGAGTTTCTGTTTTTAATTTACCCTCTATGCAGAACCTCTTCCCTAGTCTTAGCTATGTTGTTGGTACTTACGTGGAGCATAACCACTGGATCCTCTCCCTCCCACTGCATGTTCCCTCCAGCAGTGATCAGATGTCCAAAATGCAGCTGTCTCGAATAATAGTCTTGACTACAGAGAGCTGTATCTATCCCCCTGACTATACTTTCTCTTGTCACTACCACACTCTTCTTCGCTCCTTCCACTTGAATGCCATCCTTTACCACTGTGCCATGGCTGGTTTGTACTTCCACCTTTGTAGTCCTTCTCATCCACACAGATAGCAACCTGCTGGACAAAATCATGAGTTGAAGTTCCTCCATCACTACTTGCTTGACTCTCAATCACATCTTCCTGTCCCTGACATTAACCGACTATGAAAACCTGTCTAACCTAAGGGGAGTGATGTTGCATAGAACAAAATGTCCAGGTAACTCACCCCTTCCCAGGTGCCTCACATTTTTATCCTACAGGTGCTTTGGTCCACTTTTTTGTCTAACGAGGGGCATACACGCGATGGGTCGTGAGAGGGCTGCTCTTGGATTTTTTTTCGAGTGTATCCTAGTGCTTCATGTCATTAGTGTAAGCTTGACCTGGATCATTTGATGGGCAACATGACAGCTCAGTGACTATTGCTGTGCTGTGCAGATACATGGATTTGGGCCCTGTGTCTGTGGAAGTTTGTGCATTCTCCCCGTGCTTGCGTGGGTTTTCTCCAGGTGCTCCGGTTTCCTCCCACATCCCAAAGATGTGCTCTTAGGCTAATTGGCAGAACAAATTCTCCCTATGTTGTCTCAAATTTGGTTTCAATCCATAGATCTATAAACACAGACAGGGATCACTGGTAGAAGTGGGAACATCGGGGTGGCGGCGTGGGCTCGTTGGGCCGAAGGGCCTGTTTCCTGTGCTGTTTTGTTCTTTGTTAATACCTGCAATTCAAATTCCAGCTCAGCATCTCTGAGCCAAAGTTGCCTCAGCTGTCGAACTTTCTGTGGATATGTTTGAGTGCATTCCACAGATTCCCACATGCTGCAGTCATGATATGACACCAGCCCAGCTATTTCTGCCCAACCTTATTTATTTTGTTAATAATTTACACAGATGAAATAATAGAAAGTTGTACTTAGCTAGCTTGGAGACAAGAAGGTCAATTCACCAACCACTGAAGCTTGTAGAAAAGATGTGGAGATAGCGGTGTTGGATTGGGGTGGGCACAATAAGAAGTCTCAAAACACCAAATTAAAGTTCAACAGGTTTATTTGATATCATGAGCTATCGATGAAGGTTAAAAGTAGAAAAATGAGCACCAAGTTCCCACCTGACCTAAATTCCCAACTTCTCACTCAATCTATGTCTCACTCAGGCAAAGTCTCATGTCCATGCGCTTCTTTCTGCCTAGGCTAACTAAATAGGCAGGTAAGTGGCAGATGAAATTTAATACAAAGCTATTGAGGGGTAAATCGAGATTACAGATACTGTCTTAACTTTAGACGATATGAAACCCACAAGGCAGATATCTCTGTATAAAGATATAATATTTATGCAGTTGCAAGGAGATCACCAAAAGGGTTAAGTAGTTCTGAGATCGAGTGACAGAACCTCTCCGATGAATCTGACATATACAATCAAAAACAGATCAACTGTAGTTTTTTTATCAATCATTCCCATTTTACATTTGCTTAAAATCATATTACATTTAGTATACAAACATCAACATTAATCCCTGTCAAGCACCTCAGCCAACTGCATGTACCATCCAACATAATTGTAACTCATTCATGCAATAACTCTGAATGCTAACCCCCATCTTAGCTAAAATCCTTTCCCTGTTTATCCTGGAAGCTCACCAAAAGGATCAAAATGGATGTTTTCACCAGATTATTACCAGACTGGATAGACATGTGATCCTGTGTCCAGGCACACATTTATCCTGCGTCTAGACAATGAATAAACCTATTCGTGAAGTTGTGATATGTGTTCCCACAAAAGAAATCTTTTGACATGCATTTTGCTAACTATAGGGTTCCCAGGCCTTTGGTTCTGAACTATTCATCTTTGCCATCACACCTTACAGTAACTTGTCTTCAGCTAAAGTGAATAATACAATACTTAAGATACATTTAAGATATTAAAATACATGTTTTAGAGTCATATTTACTTGTCTAATTCTCTTACTACATTTATGTATGTAAACTATTCTCTCATTAGCTTATTAACTTGTTTTAAAAATCATTTAACTCTTCACTGGTAGTCCTGTTGGTGCCTTAAGATATACTATCTAAAAACCTTATTAACTATTTAAAAATCTTCCACTTCATGAGCAGAGTGAGGTGATGTATTTTAGCAGAAAGGTTAAGAATAGTATAGACAGTTCTAAAGAGTGTGCAGGCGCAGAGATGCTGAAGATATATATGCACCCATCTTTGAAGGCAGCGGGACATATTGGAGGGTGGTTAGCAAAGTATATGTAGTCTTTAGCTTCACATGAATATACAAATTAAGAGTAGGCCACTTTTTTTATATATGACTGGATTGCCCTATGGTCTGTATTGACCTAATAATCAAATTGCCACCTTTTATGCCTTAAAGTTAAAAAGTTTATTAGAACATAGAACATTACAGTGCAGTACAGGCCCTTCGGTCCTTGGTGTTGTGCCAACCTGTGAAACCAATCTAAAGCCCATCTAACCTACATTATTCCAATAGCATCCATATGTTTATCCAATGACCATTTAAATGCCCTTAATGTTGGCGAGTCCACCACTACTGCAGGCAGGACATTCCACACTCACTGAGTAAAGAACCTACCTCTGACATCTGTCCCTCTGACATCACCCCTCAATTTAAAACTATATCCCGTCATGCTAGCCATCTTCATCTGAGGAAAAAAGTTCACGCTGTCCGCCCTATCTAAACCTCTGATCATCTTATATGCCTTTATTAAGTCACCTCTTAACGTTCTTCTCTCTAATGAAAACAGCCTCAAGACCTCAGCCTTTCCTCATAAGATCTTCCCACCACACCAGGCAACATCCTGGTAAATTTCCTCTGACTCTTTCAATGCTTCCACATCCTTTCTATAATGCAGTGACCAGAACCGTAAGTAGTACTCCAAGTGCGACTGCATTAGAATTTTGTACAGCTGCAACATGATTTCACAGTTTCTAAACTCAATCCCTCTACCAATAAAAGCTAACACACCATATACCTTCTTAACAACCCTATCAACCTAGATGCCAGCTTTCAAGGATCTATGCACATGGACATCGAGATCTCTGTGCTCAACCACACTACCAAGTAATTTAACATTAGCCCAATACTCTATGTTCCTGTTACACCTTCCAAAGTGAATCACTTCACACTTTTCCGCATTAAACTCCATTTGCCATCTCTCAGCCCAGCTCTGCAGCTTATCTATGTCCCTCTGTAACCTGCAACATCTTTCCACATTGTTCCACAATTCCACTGACTTTAGTGTCATCCGCAAATTTACTAACCCATCCTTCTACGGCCTCATCCAGGTCATTTATATAAATGACAAACAGCAATGGCCCCAAAACAGATCCTTGCAGCAGTTCACTTATAACTAAACTCCAGGATGAACATTTCCCATCAACCACCACCCTCTGTCTTCTTACAGCTAGCCAATTTCTGATCCAAACCATTAAATCATCCTCAATCCCATGCCTTCATATCTTCTGCAATAGCTTACTATGGGCAACTTTATCAAACACTTTACTGAAATCCACGTATACCACATCAACTGCTTTATCCTCATTCACCTCTTTGGTCACCTTATTAGTCACAAGTAAGGCTTACATTAACACTGCAATGAAGTTACTGTGAAATTCCCCTAGTCGCCACACTCCAGTGCCTGTTTGGATCAATGCACGTAACCAGCACGTCTTTCAAACTGTGGGAGGGAACTGGAATACCCAGAGGAAACCCATGCAGATTCTAAACACAGTGACCCAAGGCGGGAATCAAACCCGGGTCTCTGGCACTGTGAGGCAGTGGTGCTAACCACTGTGCCATTGTGCTGCCCTAAAATGACTCCATGTCCCTCTATTAAGGAATACAATTAGGGTAGATGGAGAGATTCTATTTCTGTCAGTTGCGGAGTCCAGTACTAGGTGCTTTTGTCTACATATAAATAACATTCCAAATTAAGCCCATACTTTTTAAGAGTGAAGCTAGGAAACATCCTACCTGCAATGGTACAAGTTTGAAATGATCACCCAGGTACAGCAAATTATGCTAAATTGGTTAATTTTAAATATGTAATTGATAAAATTTTCATTCACCAAAGATATTGAGAGATAGGTGTATGGAGTTGGGATGCAGATCAGTTGTGATCTCATTGAATGATGGAACGTGCTAAAGGACCCAATCTCTTCTACGTCCTTAGTCTGACTGGCCACACACTGTGGGGTGGGGCTTCAGATGCCAATGGCAAGAGGGAGTATTATCCATATGTCTTACATGATTGATTGTCAAATAAATAGAAAGTTCAGTATTCACAGAGAGTAAGAATGATAGGTATAATATTGAACCCACATGCTTAGAAAGCCAGTGTTTAAGATATTTTATCTAACTTTTGGAGTTGATTTGCATATCACTGGATTGGATTGAAGAAGTTGTGGATTTTGTTATCCTATGTAACTTTAACTGATGAATTAGCAGTACTTTTCTGGTTTATATTTAACCCCATGACTTTTTGAAAAGCTTCTGTCAGTACAGGCTTTTTAAGAATTAATGCATGAAATTGATGGTAACTACTTGTCAGATGCTTCATTGCCTCATGAAAAATTGATCCTCCTAAAAAAGAAAGTTGATTCACAATCAAGTATCAGATCACTTTCCCTTAACCCTAATAATGCCTTAAGATCTAAATGTTCTTGCACTGTTGTAAAGTTATTCCTTTTTGTTTTCTCCCTTAGAGTTGTCAGGGGTGCTGCATCAGTGTCATACCCTAGCATCAGAAATGGTGCACTTCGTACATCAGATGCAGTATTACATCACTTTCGAGGTATGCCCAATAAGATCCAATCTTGTTATTGAATTAAGTTTATTTTAAAATATATTGCCAGTATTCTCAATGTTTTCTTCAATAATTGTATTTCCACCACTTTGTAAACGACATTTCAAATTTAATGTGACATTTTACATTAAAGTTTGTTATGTAGGAGGTTTTTGACTGCTGTACAAAGTAATCTTTTATTAATGGGTAATGTAAAACTACAACCATTTATTATTCACTCCTCTCCTGCACACATAATCATATCATCAACACTGCATGATGCTGTTGTCTTATTGGTGTTACTGACACCAACAGCATTGAGGGTCCATTCATAAGTAGAACTGACAACAGCTGTAATACTGTTTTCTCTCTCTCTCTCCCTCTCCCTCTCCCTCTCTTTCCCCCCCCCCCCACCTTCTGTCCCTCCCCTACTCCCCACTCTAATGTAATCACTGAGAATTCTTTCGATATGTTAAGAATAGAAGATTGGTTAGGGCAAGATTAGGGCCAGTCATAGATAGCAGTGGGAAGTTGTGCGTGGAGCCTGAAGAGATTGGCGAGGCACTGAATAAATATTTCTCTTCGGTATTCACGCAGAGTGCTGGAAATGTAGCTGTGGAGAGCACTGAGGTACAGGGTTGCAAATTGGGGAGTATTGTAGTAGATAGGGAGGATGTGTTAGAAATTCTCGAGGGTTTGAAGTTGGATAAGTCCCCTGGGCCGGACGGGATTTACCCTAGGATTCTCTGGGAGGCAAGAGAGGAGATTGCAGAGCCTCTGGCTCTGATCTTCAGGTCCTCGTTGGTTACGGGTGTGGTTCCGGAGGACTGGAGGATAGCGAATGTGGTCCCATTGTTTAAGAAGGGGAAGAGAGACCTTCCTGGGAATTATAGGCCAGTGAGTCTTACTTCTGTGGTGGGCAAGGTATTGGAGAGAATTATTAGGGATAGGATTTATAGTTATTTAGAGAGAAATGAATTGATTGGGGATAGTCAGCATGGTTTCGTGAAGGGTAGGTCATGCCTTACTAACCTCATTGAGTTTTTTGAGAAAGTGACCAGAGAGGTGGATGGGGGTAAGGCGGTTGATGTAGTATATATGGACTTTAGTAAGGCTTTTGATAAGGTGGCCCATGGAAGACTTCTACAGAAAATGCAGATGTGTGGAATAGAGGGTGATTTAGCTAATTGGATTAGGAATTGGCTGGCAGATAGAAGACAGAGGGTGGTGGTTGATGGGAGATATTCATCGTGGAGTTCGGTGACGAGTGGTGTGCCTCAGGGGTCTGTTTTGGGGCCCCTGCTGTTTGTAATTTTTATAAATGATCTGGATGAGGGTATTGAGGGATGGATCAGTAAATTTGCAGATGATACTAAAGTTGGTGGTGTGGTAGATAGTGAAGAGGGGTGTTTTAGTTTACAGAGTGACTTGGACAAGTTGCAGAGCTGGGCCGAGAGGTGGCAAATGGAGTTTAATGTGGAAAAGTGTGAGGTAATGCACTTTGGCAGGAACAATAAATGTGTAGAGTATAGGGCTAATGGTAGGGCTCTTAATAGTGTTGAGGAACAGAAGGATCTTGGTGTATGTGTCAATAGATCCCTGAAAGTAGGCAGTCAAGTGGATAAGTTGTTAAGAAGGCATATGGAGTCTTAGCTTTTATTGGTAGGGGGATTGAATTTAGGAGCCGCAGCATCATGTTGCAACTGTACAAAACTCTAGTGCGGCCGCACTTGGAGTATTGTGTGCAGTTCTGGTCCCCACATTATAAGAAAGATGTGGAGGCATTGGAGAGGGTACAGAGGAGGTTTACCAGGATGTTGCCTGGTATGGAGGGCAGGTCCTATGAAGAGAGGTTGAAGGATTTGAGGTTGTTTTCGTTAGAAAGGAGGCGGCTAAGAGGGGATCTTATTGAAGCATATAAGATGATTAGAGGTTTAGATAGGGTGGACAGTGATAGCCTTTTTCCTAGGATGGAAAAAGCTAGCACGAGGGGACACAGCTTTAAATTAAGGGGTATGAGTTATAGGACGGATATCAGAGGTAGGTTCTTTACTCAAAGAGTGATTAGGGAGTGGAATGCCCTGCCTGCAGCTGTTGTAGATGCGCCAAGTTTGGTGGCGTTTAAGAGGTTAGTTGATAAGTATATGGATGAGAAGGGAATGGTTTAGTTAGGAGGGGCATTGCTTTTTATTTTGGTCGGCACAACATCGAAGGCCGAAGGGCCTGTTCTGTGCTGTATTGTTCTATGTTCTATGTTCTATGTTCTAATTGCTATTTACTGCCTTCAAGAAAAGGTAACCAATCAATTTGTAACTCTCAGTGCTAACAGTAATGAGAAAGTCTGGTAGCACTCATTCCTTCAATGTTCTTCTTGCCATTGATATTCTGTTTACTGAGAGCGGGAAGAAATGACTAGATGGTCTGTGCTAAGAATGAAGGAGTTGGTGCTACTGGGTGGCCTCTGAGCTAATTCCCTCACTGCTTTCATTACACAGACTGTCCAGGAATAGATGTAATTGGATTTATAAGGTACTAAAAGAGATGTAGAGCAGATATTTTCCCTTGTTGGAGATTCTAGAACAAGAGTCCATAGTTTTAGGCTGAAGGATGGTAGATTTAAAATAGAAATGAGGACAAATTACTTTACTTGAAGGGTTATGAATCTGTGGAATTCTCTATACTGAGTTGCAGTGGATACTGAAACATTAAACAAATTTAAGGAGGAGATAGATAGGTTTTTAATTAGTAACAGGATATAGGACTGTGGGCAGCGGGCAGGAAAGTGCAGTTCAGACGGGATGAGATCAGCTCCGATAGTATTGAATGCTGGAGCAGGTTCGAAGAGCTGAATTGCCCGTTCGTAGTTCTTATGTACGCGTTTCCTGCTGTTCTCAGTACACAATCTAGTAGCACTCATTCTTTGGTATCCTGTGCATATCACTTTCATATAAAATGCAAATTGAAGATAAACTACAGAAGTTTTCATTCTAGACATGCATCCCCAGCACCATAATAACTCTTATAAGTTCTACAGATATCTCACATTGATGAGATCAGAGCAAATCACAGAAATTGCAAGTGATTATTCAGCCTGTTCTGCATGCACTTTGCTAACTCCTCAGTCGAAACAGTTTGTTTAAATCTGTTTTCCCTGTCCTTATCCCAAGTCCTTTTCTATGTTTTTCCTTTTCAAGTTCTGACCTGTTCTGTTGCAAATAATATTTGAGACTCTGTCTTAGCTCCTTGTGACAACACTCTTATTCCAAACACTTGGTGTGAAAATATTATCTGTAAGTAGCTAGCTAGTTGCATTGTACCTCAAGCTAAAATGAAATGATGTGTATGACTTGGGAATAGGAAACCAGATGTTTCCACACTTGTAGTCAGTACATGTCTGCAGTGTTTCAAGATAATTCAAGAATTTCTATGTAATTAATTTTTTCAATTGTATTAAGAGTTTGTTTCTTTTGTTAATGACCCCAGGAACTAGAAACGCAGAGGGACCTGGGGGTGCAGGTGAACAAGTCTCTGAAGGTGGCAGAGCAAGTGGAGAAGGTTGTGAAGAAAGCGTATAGTATGCTAGCCTTTATAGGAAGGGGTATAGAGTATAAGAGCTGGCCTTTAATGTTGCAGTTGTACAAAACGTTGGTTAGGCCTCATTTGGATTACTGCGTCCAGTTCTGGTCGCCTTACTACCGGAAGGACGTGGAGACTCTGGAGAGAGCGCAGAGGAGGTTTACCCGGACGCTGCCTGGTATGGAAGGTCTGAGTTATGAGGAGAGGTTAGGCAAATTAGGACTGTTTTCCCTTAGAAAGATGTAGATGTAGAGGAGATCTAATAGAGGTGTACAAGATTATGAGGGGTCTAGATAGAGTAAACAAGGTTAAGCTTTTTCCTAGGATGAACTCGAATAGCACGAGGGGTCACGGGCTTAGGGTGAGGGGGGTAAGGTATAATTTGGGTGCTAGAGGGAGTTTTTTCATACAGAGGGTGGTGGGGGTGTGGAACGCACTGCCAAGTAAAGTGGTGGAGGCAGGTACTCTGGAGTTATTTAAGAAATACTTAGATGGGCACATGAACAGAATGGGAATGGAGGGGTATAGAAAACTGATTTAAAATAGGGATCATGAGCCTTGAGAGTCCCTGGGAAGTGTGTAAATAGATGATGATATTGATGTACTTGTTTTTATCCTACAGGTACTTTGGTCCACCTTGTTGTCTAACAAGGGGCATACACGCGATGGGTCGTGAGAGGGCTGTTCTTGGATTTTTTTCAAGTGTATCCGAGCTTGACCTGGAGCATTTGATGGGCAACGTGACTGCTCAGTGACTATCGCTGTGCTGTGCAGATACATGGATTTGGGCCTGTGTCTGTGGGAGTTTGCACATTCTCCCCGTGCTTGCGTGGGTTTTCTCCGGGTGCTCCGGTTTCCTCCCACATTCCAAAGATGTGCTCTTAGGCTAACTGCCAAAACAAATTCTCCTTAAATTGTCTCAAATTTGGTTTTTAATCCATAGATCTATAAACATAGACAGGGATCACGGGTAGAGGTGGGAACATTGAGGTGGCGGTGGCTCGTTAGGCCAAAGGGCCTGTTTCCCATGCTGTTTTGTTCTTTGTTCTTCTTTGAACTCTTCCATTTTCTTCCCGCTCTCCTTTGACCTTGGACTTCCTTTGACAAAGAAGGAAGAATGGAATTGGGGAGCAATTGAGGAGCAATTGAGGGAACCTCTGAACTCAGTCAACAATTGTGCAAACTCTGAAATGAGGGGATTCAACTATCTTGTGCGATTCCAGTGTTACATTCTGCTGTTGGAATTAAACTATTAAATCTCGTTGTATTTCTTTATTGTGCAGAAAATAGATTGCTATATGTTACAGCAGCAGGAAAAAGGCCAGAGAACATTCCACAAAATATCAGCAAAAGTTTGAGGAAAATCCACCTTGATCCAGCTTTGGTCACTATCCATGAGGCTGAAAACAGTATAAAGAGGAACGAAGTTTTTCGGTTTTAAATATATTTATTAGTCACAAATAAGCTTATCTTAACATTACAATGAAGTGATTGTGAAAGTTCCCCGATCGCCATATTCTGATGGGAATACATCTGAGGTTTGAATACACTGAGGGAGAATTTAGCATGACCAATGCACCTAACCAGCACGTCTTTTGGATAGTGGGAGTAAATCAGAGTACCCAATGGAAACACCCACAGACACGGGGAGAATGTGCATACTCTGCACAAACAGTGATCCAAGCCAGGAACTGAACCCGAATCCCTGCCGCTGTGAGGCAACAGTGCTGATCACTGTGCCACCATGCTGCATATAACTAATAGGACTAATAGCAGGTCAGGTTGGAAGATTTACAGCAGAATGTATGGTAGTGCATACAGGGACCCAGGTTGTAATGAAACTTGATCCTTTGCAAAGAGGCAATGCATAGGGATGAGAAATCAGCCACTGTTTTCTAAGTTGGGAACTTGAGGCAGTGGGGATGTATTTCCAAGATAATTGAGGTATGTTCTGTCTCTTGCAGGTATTGGAATGTTCGTGGGATGAGCTTTGGAATAAGATGCAGCAAGCCCAGGATCTTGATCACATCACTGCTGCTCATGAAACTTTTCTCAACACAATAATCTCTCAGTGTTTGCTGGATAGTAACTCTGAAGTAAGTGGTTTAAGATTGACCCTGGTTGATTTTAAGTATACCAGTCTCTGAAGAGTGAAGATTCTGAAAGTTGGGCTTGCTTTTATCGCAACAAGACTTCAAGGTCATAGAAATCTGCAGCACATAAAAAACCCATCACGTCTGCACCTGCCAATGATATAATCGTAGTTTTAATTTGTGCACTCAATTCATCTGCCTCGTTCATCAGACTTCTTGTATTAAATCCCCCTCCTGCACCAGCTCTCCACATTCACCTCAACTAACCTATTTCTTTACTCACTAGCATATGTCACCAGAAACAATCCAGAAATTACTACCTTCAGGCTCCTGTTTTTTAATCTACTTCCTAGCTCACTAAATTCTGCTTGCAGGACCTCATTTCTTTTTCTACTTGTATCTGTTTACCCTCAACCTTCAAAATGCCCTGCAATCGTTCAGTTACATCCCTGACCCTGGTATCAAGGTCTATTGTTTTTGATTGGGTCATTTACGGGATTTGGCATAGCTGGTAAGGCCAACTGATGCAGGTACATTCACAATGCTGTCGTGAAAAGAGTTCTAGGATTTTGACCCAGTGACACTGAAGAAGCAGTAATGTTGTTAAAAGATGGGGTGATGTATGGCTGTTCGGGGAAGCTTGCTATGTTAAATTCCAATGGCTAGTTGGTAATAAAGAAACCAAATTTTGACTTCTTCCAGAAATAACTTTATTCCCAATGATATAGAACTCCAATCCCATTATACTTGTGCTCCTTTTTAGTCTTTTGAGGAAAGCAATTAAATAAAGGTCAAATTAGCAAATTAACCAAATTAAGAGTAAAGCTCCAAAAGATGCGCTATAACAAAAGGACAAAAGTCTTAAAGGAAACTTATAAAAACTAAATCAAAATGTTGTTTGGGGTGGGAAGGTCACTGCTTCACCTTATAAACATTAATAATATGCTTAACTCATTAACCTACAATTACTAGTTTCAACACTCCTTGACTGTTAAATAGTACCTAGCCTAATATGCTGATGTTGCTTGGGCTGACAAGTAGCAAGTACATTTCTGCCACACAATGACACTTCTGTCCCTTGACTTTCATTGGTATCACCATTGCTAAGTTCCCCACTATCCATATTCTGGGGGTTACCATTAACCAGAAACTGAATTGGACCGGCCGTCTCAACAATTCGGCTACAAAAGCAGGTCAAAGACTAGGAACATTGTAGTGAATAACCCACCTCCAGACGGTAGGGAATCAATCCACCAACAACAAGACACAAGTCAGGAGTATAATGGAATACCCTCCCCTTTCCTGAATGAGTGCAGCTCCAGCAACATTCAAGAAGCTTGGTTGCTATCCCTTCCACAAACATTCAATCCACCCAACACTGAAGCAGTGGCAGCAGTATGTACATGTACACAATGCACTGCAGGAACTCACCAAGGTTCCTCAGACAGCACCTTCCTAGCCCGTGTCCACTGCCAGCTAAAAGAACAAGGAAATATCTGGGAATACTGCCATCTGAAGTTCAAATCATTCATCATCCTGACTTGGAAATATATTGCCGTTCCATCACTGTTGCTGCATCAAAATCTTGGAACTCCCCTCCCCCCATCCTCCTAATAGCACTAAATTTCAGGAAGGATCTCACTAACACCTTCTTAAGGGTGACTAAGGATGGGCAGGAAATACTAGCAATTGCTAGCCAGCAATGCCCACATCCCATAAATTATTATTTTTTAAATGCTGTTTTCTAGGTGGTAGAGGTTGCATGTTTGAAAGATGTTGTCAAAGGAATCATAGTGAGTGCTGCAATATGGAAAAGGTAGCGTTGTACCAATGTTAATGAACTAGTAATCCAGAGACATACACTGATGCTTTTGAGACTTGAATTCAAATGCCATCATGGCAACTGGGTGAATTTAAATTCAATTTATTAATAATTTTGGAATGAAATGCTGGATTACTGTCAAATCTCATCTGATTCACTAATGCTCTGCTTACTCTGTCTGGCACACTTGTGACTCCAGAACTACAGCAATGTGTTTGATTATTAACTGTCTTCAGCAGTGCCCTAGCAAACACTTAAATTGTATCAGACTGCTGCATAAACTCATTCGAATGGAAGGATTATGGAAGAAATGTACAAATTTAAGTTGGCCAAGCTTGTTACGTGGAACAAATTACTGCTGAGGCGTGAACTTCCGAATGCTGATCATATCATGCATAAATATAAATCTGTCAAACAATTTGCACTCAAGTTCACAGTTCATGAACTCCAAGGGCAAAGGTCGCTAAGTCAGGAGACCAATCTGTGAGTCACCTGATCATCCTGTGGGTAACGGGAAGAAAGTGAAAGCACTGTCCTTTTGTGCTAAGTCTCACTTAGTGTGGAGGTTTTGTACGGAGCTGCACCATTCTGGATGGCAAGTGTTTTTTCTTAATTAATTTACAGGAACATAGGAATTGGGAGCAGGAGTAAGCAATTCAGCCCATAGGATGTGGGTGTCACTGGCTAGACCAGCATTTATTGGCCATCCCTAATTGGTCCATTAACTGAGAAAAATTGTACAGTTTCTGAAGCCTATTTGTGTTCTTTCAAGGAACTGCTAACACAACTTCGAGCTCTGTTTGATCGAATCCTAGAGTTTCAGAGTGCTCAGGATTCTATGTACCGCTCGGCTCTGGAGGAGCTACATCACCGACTGCGTTATGCAGAGATCAAGAAGGCGCGGCAGGCAGAGGTATGATGGGTACTTTGTTCAGAGCTTTTTGTGTTTCATAGAACCAGAGACTACAAATAATTGGCTGTGCAATAAGCAAGGATGCACAGCTGCTTTTCAAGATATAGCAAGATCTATAAATAAGGGTTGAATTGCTTAAATTCATACAGCAACTTCCATCTTCAGATATACAAAATACTTGACAGCTACTGAAATATTTTGAAGTGTAGTTACTATGAAATCATCACAGGTTTATGATACTGAAAGAGGCTATTTGACCCATTGTGTCTGTGCTAGCCAATGAACAAGTAACCCAGCCTAATCCCACTTTCTGGTACTTGGTCCATAGTCTGCAGGTCAGAGCATTTGAGCTCCACATCTAGACAAGAACTTTTATCTTTTTTAGCCCGTTTACCATGTGAGGTCTTTTCAAGAGCGTTGCTAAAAATCTAAGTAAAATCCACATAAACAGCATTACTCTCATCAATCCTCCTTGTTACTTCCTCAAAACAATGAATGAAATTTGTCAGATACGACCTTCCCTTAAGAAATCCATGCTGACTTTCTTTGATTCGTCCATATGCAGTGACATTTATCCTCAGAATCGATTCCAAAAAGATTTGCTCACTACCAAGATCAGGCCGACTGACCTGTAATTATTCAGTCTAACTTTTTAAACAACGGGTACAGACCTCCAATCCTCCAGCAGCTCGTCTGTGCCCCATGAAGATTGGAAAATGATAGTCAGATTCTCTACAGCTTCTTCCCTGGCTTCTTTTAACAACCCATGTTACGTTTAATCTAGCCCTTTTAATTTAGTAAGAAGTCTGACAACACCAAGTTTAAGTCCAACCGATTTATTTGATAGTAAACTCACAAGCTTTCAAGGTTCTCCTCTTCGTCTTTAAAGAGATGTCTTTAACCTGTGCTGAGTGCTCCTTCCATTCACATTGTTAGCCACTTTAAGACTTGAATAGCAGGTTAGGTGTAAACATTCTCATTCTAATCAGTAATCTGCAAACTGTCTATGCTGTTATATGTGCTGTCTGAGACCAGAACACCTGATTAACCTGACGAAGAGGAGAACCTTGAAATGAAAGCTTGGGTTTACTATCAAATAAATCGATTGGACTTAAACCTGGTGTTGTCAGAATTCTTACTGTGTTTACCCAAGTCCAATGCCGGCATCTCTACATCATATCTTTTAATTTATCCACTTTCAAGAATACTAACCTCCCTGATACATAATCTCAGCCTATATTTATCATTTCCAATATTTCACAGCCCTGCATAATGTAATTTCTGCATTCTCCCCCTCTTTTGTGAGTTCAGGCACAATGTATTTGTTAAAAACCATACTCACATGCTATGCCCTCCAAGTATAAATTCCTTTTTGATATTGTATAGACCCTACTCTTATTTATCCTTTTATTCTTAATGTAGCGACAAAACACCTTTAGGTTTTTCTTGATTTTATTTGACAATAGTCTTTCATGTCCTCTCTTTGCCTCCCTAATTTCCTTTTTGATTCCACATCTCCTCTTAATACACCTGAGTTTTCTGTAGTTTTGAGTTCTCATTTGTCTGGTATAAGCTTCCCTCAACCTGTAAGTTCCTTGACATCCAAGAATTCTAGATTTGGCCATTCTGTTCTTTTTCTTTGTGAGAAAAAGTTTACTCTGAAACTCGTCGGATCTGCCTTGTGAATGCTTTCCTCTGCTATAACAGATATACCTTCAAATTGCTGTTTTCAGTCCGCTTCTGTTAAATCACTCCTCGATTTGTAAAATTTGCCTCATTCCAATTTAGAACTGTAACTTTTTTCTTTTTCCTTTTCCATAATTATTTAAAACTAACTGAATTATAATCACTACCACCAATATATTCTCCCGCTGTCACTCCTTCCACCTGCCAGCTTCATTTCCTAAAACCCAATCCAGAACTGCACTCTCTTGTTGGACTTAAGAACATAAGAAATAGGAGCAGGAGTCGGCCATCCAGCCCCTCGAGCCTGCCCCACCATTCAATAAGATCATGGCTGATCTGTAGTGGTTCAGTACCACTTTCCCACTTTCTCCCCGTAACCCTTAATTCCCTTGTCAATCAAAAACCTATCCACTCTTGACTTGAACATATTCAGCGAGGAAGCCTCCACCACCTCATCAGGCAGAGAATTCCAAAGATTCATCACCCTTTGTGTGAAGAAACACCTCCATAACTCTGATCTGAACCGCCCCCCCTCTAATCTTGAGGCTGTGCCCTCTAGTCCTGCTATCTTTGCTAAGTGGGAAGAGTCTCTCAACCTTTACCCTATCCATCCCCTTCATTATCTTATATGTGTCTATAAGATCCATTCTCAGCCTTCAAAACTCCAAAGGGAACAAATCTAGCCGGTTTAGTCTCTCCTCATAATCCAATGCCCTCATCTCCAGTATCAGCCTAGTAAACCTCTGCAGCTCCTCCAAGGCCAATATATCCTTCCTCGAATGCGGAGACCAAAACTGCACACAGTACTCCAGCTGCAGCCTCACCAGTATCCTATGCAGCTGCAACAGTACGTCTCTACTTTTATATTCTATTCCCCTAGCTTTAAAGGCCAACATTGTATTCGCCTTCTTAATCACTTGCTGCACCTGCATACTGTGTTTTTGCGATTCATGCACAAGGACCCCCAGGTCCCTCTGCACTGTCGCATGCTGCAGCTTTTTGCCATTTAAATAGTAATCTTTCCTTCCATTATTCTTACCAAAGTGGATAACCTCACACTTGCTAACATTATACTCCATCTGCCAGGTCCTCGCCCACTCACTCAACCTTTCCAGATCCCTCTACGCTTTCCACACCCTCCACGCAATTTGCTTTTCCACTCATCTTCGTGTCATCAGCAAATTTTGTCACCCTGCACTCAGCCCCTTCCTCTAGATTGTCCACGTAAATGGTAAATAGTTGAGGACCCAGCACCGAACCCTGGGACACTCCACTAGTTACCAGCTGCCAATCAGAATAGCACCCATTAATACCTACCCTCTGCTTCCTATTAGACAACCAATCCTCTATCCAGTCTAACACTCTACCCCCCACTCCCTGCAACTTAACCTTATGCAGCAATCTTTTGTGAGGTACCTTATCAGATGCTTTTTGGAAATCCAAAAACACCACATCCACTGGTTCCCCTCTATCTACCGCACTAGTCACTTTCTCATAGAACTCCAATAAATTCGTCAAACACTACTTCCCCTTAACGAATCCATGCTGCGTTTGCTTGACCAAACAGTTCATATCCAGGTGCCTTGTTATTTCTGCTTTGATGACAGTTTCAAACATTTTTCCTACTACAGACATTAAACTAACCAGCCTATAATTCGATGCCTTCTGTCTGCTACCTTTATTAAACAGTGGTGTATTATTAGCTCTTTTCCAATCTTCCGATACTTTCCCAGAATCCAGTGAATTTTGAAAGATAATTACCAGGGCATCCGCTATCACTGTACCATTTCCTTGAGGACTCTGGGATGCATTCCATCCGGTCCCAGGGACTTATCTGCCCTCAGCCCCATTAGCCTATCAAGCACCACCTCTCCAGTGACTGTAATCTCATCAAGGACGTCATCTCCTACGATCCTTCTATCCTTAATTTTGGGCAAGCTATTTACATCCTCTTCCATAAAACCGACACAAAAAACTTATTCAAGGTCTATGCCATATCCGTATCATCCACCATTAAACCTCCCTCTCATCCTCCAATGGTCCAATATTAACTCTGGCCCTCCTCCTATTCTTTATATACTTATCAAAAAGGACAGTAAGAGTTTTTATATTTCGAGCTAGTTTAGCCTCATATTCCATCTTTCCTTCTTTAATCACCTTTTTAGTCACTGTTTGCTGTTGTTTGAAACTTTCTCAATCCTCCGATTGCCTACTATTTTTAGCTGTTCTGAATGCCTCAGCTTTAGATTTAATACTCTCCTTAATTTCCTTGTAGAACCACAGCTGATTTTCCCTTCTCCTACAGTCCTTCTTCACCATCGGAATATATTTTTGCTGAGTACCGAAAAAGGTCTCTTTAAAAATCCCCTACTGTTCCTCAGCCATCCTACCAGCCAACGTACTCCTCCAATCCTATCATAGTCCCCTCTGTTCAAACATAGTACACAGGTCCATGATGCTACTACCTCTTCCACCATCTGCATCATAAATTCTACCGTACTATGATCACTCGTCCCTAGAGGATCCTTCACACAAATATCCCTAATTCTACCTAACTCATTACATAGTACCAGGCCTAAGATAGCTCGCTCTCTTATTGGTTCTGTAACATACTGTTCGAGGAACCCATCCCTACAGCATTCCAAGAACTGTTCCTCCAGCCTACCGTAACCGACTTGCTACATACTGCTCGAAAAGGTTCCCTGAATTCATCTCAAGAATTCTTCCCATTATTCCTTTTACACTAAAACTATCCCAATTACTATTGGGATATTTAAAATCCCAGATTATTACTGTACTCCCGTTTTTACAGTTCTCAGATTTGCCCACATACTTCTATGTGTTTAGAGGTCTATAGTACACTCCCAATTGGTTCCTGAACTCAATCTATATAGAGTAAACAACAAAGAACAAAACAGCAAGGGAAACAGGCCCTTCGGCCCAACGAGCCTGCGCCACCACCCCGATGTTTCCACCTCTACCCGTGATCCCTATCTACGTTTATAGATCTATGGATTAAAAACCAAATTTGAGACAATTTAGGGAGAATTTGTTTTGCCAGTTAGCCTAAGAGCACATCTTTGGGATGTGGGAGGAAACTGGAGCACCCGGAGAAAACGCACGCAAGCACGGGGAGAATGTGCAAACTCTCACATACAGAGGCCCAAATCCATGTATCTGCACAGCACAGCAATAGTCACTGAGCTGTCGTGTTGCCCATCAAATGGTCCAGGTCAAGTGTACGCTAACGACGTGAAGAATTAGGATGCTCTCTCAAAGATCCAAGAGCAGCCCTCTCACGGCCCATTGCATGTATGCCCCTTGTTAGACAACAAGGTGGACCAAAGCACCTGTAGGATAAAAACAAGTACATCAATATCATCATCTATTTACACACTTCCCAGGGACTCCCAAGGCTCATGATCCCTATTTGAAATCAGTTTTCTATATCCCTCCATTCCCATTCTGTTCATGTGCCCATCTAAGTATTTCTTAAATAACTCCAGAATGCCTGCCTCCACCACTTTACTTGGCAGTGCATTCCATACCCGCACCACCCTCTGTGTGAAAAAACTCCCTCTAGCATCCAAATTATACCTTACCCCCCTCAGCCTAAGCCCGTGACCCCTCGTGCTATTTGAGTCCATCCTAGGAAAAAGCTTAACTCTGTTTATTTATATCCCTCGTAATCTTGTACACCTCTATTAGATCTCCTCTAAGTCTACGTCTTTCTAAGGAAAACGGTCCCAATTTGCCTAATGTCTCGTCGTAACTCAGATCTTCCATGCTGGGCAGCATCCTAGTAAACTTCCTCTGCACTCTCTCCAGACTCTCCACGTCCTTCTGGTAGTAAGGCGACCAGAACTGGATGCAGTATTCCAAATGAGGTCTAACTAATGTTTTATACAACTGCAACATTAAAGGCCAGCTCTTGTACTCTATACCGCTTCCTAAAAAGGCTAGCATACTATATGCTTTCTTCACAACCTTCTCCACCTGCTCTGTCACCTTCAGAGACTTGTGCACCTGCACCCCTAGGTCCCTCTGCGTTTCTATACTCTTAATAGGTCTACCCTTTATCATATACCTGCCCCCTACATTCTTTCTCCCAAAATGCACCACTTCGCATTTATCAGGATTGAATTCCATCTGCCCAAGCTACCAGTCCTGCTGTATCGCCTGACAATGCTCCTCAGTAACCGCAAGTCCAGCCATCTTTGTATCGTCTGCAAATTTGCTGATCACTCCACTTACTCCCTCTTCCAAGTCA
Organism: Sphyrna mokarran; assembly: GCA_024679065.1. Lineage (NCBI taxonomy): Eukaryota > Metazoa > Chordata > Chondrichthyes > Carcharhiniformes > Carcharhinidae > Sphyrna > Sphyrna mokarran. Next base: position 411,068 of record JAGIQG010000010.1, read on the forward strand.
TTTATGTATATTACAAATAGAAGAGGTCCCAGTACCGAGCCCTGCGGCACACCACTAGTGACTGACCTCCAGCTAGAAAAACACCCTTCCACTATTACTTTCTGTCTCCTATTACCAATGATGTAAAGATGCCGGCGTTGTATTAGGGTGGTAAGAACTCAGTAAGAATTTAGCAACACCAATTTTTAATCCAACCGATTTATTTGATAGTAAAATTGCGAGCTTTCAATCAAATAAATCGGTTGGATTAAAAATTGGTGTTGCTAAATTCTTACTGAGTTCTTACCACCCTAATACAACGCCGGCATCTTTACATTAGGGTGGTAAGAACTCAGTAAGAATTTAGCAACACCAATTTTTAATCCAACCGATTTATTTGATAGTAAAATTGCGAGCTTTCAATCAAATAAATCGGTTGGATTAAAAATTGGTGTTGCTAAATTCTTACTGGGTTCCTATTACCAAGCCAGTTACTTATCCATCTAGCTACCTGTCCTTGTATCCCATGAGCCTTGACCTTTTCAACTAACCTCCCATGAGGGACTTTGTCAAACACCTTACTGAAATCCATATAGACATCAACGGCTCGCCCTTTGTCGAGCGTTGTCGTCACTTCCTCAAAAAATTCTACCAGATTGGTAAGGCACGACCTCATCTTAACAAAGCCATGCTGCGTATCCCTAATCAGATCGCAACGCTCTAATAGAGTGCCTATACATCCTTTCTCTAAGAATCCCCTGCAACATCTTCCCTATCACTGATGTCAAACTCACTGGCCTATAATTTCCAGGGTTATCCCTACTACTCTTTTTAAACAACAGTACAACATTAACTATTCTCCAATCCTCTGGGACCTCACCTGTGTCCAAAGAAGAGACAAAGATTTGCGTCAGAGGTCCAGCAATTTCACCTTGCACCTCCCTAAGCAGCCTGGGATAAATGCCATCAGGCCCTGGAGATTTATCAGTTTTAATGCTACCTAGAAGCTCTAACACTTCCTCCCTCGGTATGGATATTTCCCTCAACTGGTCCACAGTTCCCTCAGAGACAGGAGCTGTCAACAAACCCTTCTTGTTCGTGAATACGACGCAAAGTATTCATTCAGGATCTACCCCATTCCCTCGGGCTCTAAGCACAGTTCCCCTCCTCTGTCCCTAAGAGGTCTGATTTTTCCTCTAACCACTCTTTTATTCCTAACATAGGCGTAAAAAGCCTTTGGATTTTCCTTAATCCTATCCGCCAAAACCATTTCATGCCCCCTTTTTGCCCTTGTAACTCCCTGTTTGAGATTCCTCCTACTCTCTGTGTATTCCTCCAACGCTGTCTCCGTTCCCAACTGCTTCGACCTATCGTATGCCTCTCTTTTCTTCCTAACCAAGTTCTCAATATCCCTAGTAATCCATGGCTCTTTAATCCTACCTTTCCCATCTTTCCTCTTAGCTGGCACATATCTTTCTTGCAACATTTTCAGTATTCCCTTGAAAGAGTCCCACGTGCCTAGCATGGACTAACCCTCGAACAACCGGTTCCCAATCAGTTTCCATAAGTTCCTGCCTAATCTGACCGTAGTTAGCCTTCCCCCAATTCAGCACCCTGCCCCTAGGGCAACAAGCATCCTTTTCCATCTGTATCCTCAAGTAGACAGAATTGTGGTCACTGTTAGCCACATATTCCCCTACTATAACATCACCCACCGGCCCTGGCTCTTTACTCAGAACTAAATCCAATATAGCCCCTTCTCTAGTCGAGCTAGCCACATACTGCTCCAATGATCCTTCCAGTACACATTTTACAAATTCCTCACCGTCCAAACCCCAGCTCTAGGTACCTTCCAATCCACTATGACTCTGTTCTTTCTGCACCTATCCAAAATGTCTTTACATATGCCTTCTTCAACTCCCCGCGTGGTGTTGGGTGGCCCATAATACACCCCTAGCATAGTAATCACGCCCTTTCTATTCCTCAACTCCATCCACAGCAATTCCACTCCTAACTCCTCTGTATTGTCCTCCCTCTGCACTGCTGTGATGCTCTCCCTAACTAACAACGCCACTCTCCCACCTCTTCTGGACCCTCCTCTGTCATGCCTGCAACACTTATACCCAGAAATATTCAGCTGCCACTGTTCCCCTTCCTTTAACCACATCTCCGTCACTGCAACCACATCCAAGGGACTGGTGTAGGTCAGAAGGTTTCATATTTGTGGATAACTGGGAAGCCTTTGTGAAAGAAGGGCACCTGTATAGAAGGTACAGGGAACACTTAAATGGGAAAGGCATGAATATTTTATCTGGCAGGTTAGCTGGAGTGTTTCGGCAGGGTTGAAAGTAAAATGGAGCGGGGGAGGGGCTGAGACTGATAGCTCAGTAGAGAGCGAGATGGGAGATAGACTAAGCTTGGATAAGAAGAAATACACCATAAGTTGGATAAGTCCCCTGGGCCAGACGGGATTTACCCTAGGATTCTCTGGGAGGCAAGAGAGGAGATTGCAGAGCCTCTGGCTCTGATCTTCAGGTCGTCGTTGGTTACGGGTGTGGTTCCGGAGGACTGGAGGATAGCGAATGTGGTCCCGTTATTCAAGAAGGGGAAGAGAGACCTTCCAGGGAATTATAGGCCAGTGAGTCTTACTTCTGTTGTGGGCAAAATATTGGAGAGAATTATTAGGGATAGGATTTATAGTTATTTAGAGAGTAATGAATTGATTGGAAATAGTCAGCATGGTTTTGTGAAGGGTAGGTCGTGCCTTACTAACCTCATTGAGTTTTTTGAAAAAGTGACTAAGGAGGTGGGTGGGGGTAAGGCGGTTGATGTGGTACATATGGACTTTAGTAAGGCGTTTGATAAGGTGGCCCATGGAAGACTTCTGCAGAAAATGCCGATGTATGGGATAGAGGGTGATTTAGCTAATTGGGTTAGGAATTGGCTAGCAGATAGAAGACAGAGGGTGGTGGTTGATGGGAGATATTCATCTTGGCGTTCGGTGACAAGTGGTGTACCTCAGGGTCTGTTTTGGGGCCCCTGCTGTTTGTAATTTTTATAAATGATCTGGATGAGGGTATTGAAGGATGGATTAGTAAATTTGCAGATGACACTAAAGTCGGTGGAGTGTAGATAGTGAAGAGGGGTGTTATAGTTTGCAGAGAGACTTGGACAAGTTGCAGAGCTGGGCCGAGAGGTGGCAAATGGAGTTTAATGTGGAAAAGTGTGAGGTAATGCACTATGGCAGAAATAATAAATGTGTAGAGTATAGGGCAAATGGTAGGATTCTTAGTAGTCTAGGTGAACAGAGGGATCTTGGTGTGTATGTGCATAGATCCCTGAAAGTAGGCAGTCAAGTCGAGAAGGTTGTTAAGAAGGCATATGGAGTCTTAGCTTTTATTGGTAGGGGGATTGAATTTCGGAGCCGCAACGTCATGTTGCAACTGTACAAACTCTAGTGCGGCCGCACTTGGAGTATTGTGTGCAGTTCTCGTCCCCACATTATAAGAAAGATGTGGAGGCATTGGAGAGGGTACAGAGGAGGTTTACCAGGATGTTGCCTGGTATGGAGGGGCAGGTCTTATGAGGAGAGGCTGAGGGATTTGAGGTTGTTTTCGTTAGAAAGGAGGAGGCTAAGAGGGGACCTGATCGAAACATATAAGATGATTAGAGGTTTAAATAGGGTGGACAGTGATAGCCTTTTTCCTAGGATGGAAAAAGCTAGCACGAGGGGACACAGCTTTAAATTAAGGGGTGATAGTTATAGGACGGATATCAGAGGTAGGTTCTTTACCCAAGGGTGGTTCGGGAGTGGAATGCCCTGCCTGCAGCAGTTGTAGATGCGCCAAGTTTGGTGGCGTTTAAGAGGTTAGTTGATAAGTATATGGAAGAGAAGGGAATGGTTTAGTTTGGAGGGGCATTGGTTTTTATATTGGTCGGCGCAACATCGAAGGCCGAAGGGCCTGTTCTGTGCTGTAATGTTCTGTGTTCTATGTTCTACCAGGGAGAAGGAGGTTCTGAGTGGGCTTGAAGGTTGGAGTGTGTCTGTTTCAATGTGAGGAGCGTAACAGGAAAAATGGATGAAATTAGGGCCTTAATGTTCGCGAGGAACTTGGATGTGGTTGCGGAATGTGGCTTCATTCAATTAGTATATAATCCTCATGACTAATTGCTTCTCTAACCAAAATTGCCACCCTTCCCTTTTTTGTCTCTGTTTTGTCTGAAAACTCTGTAGCTAAGAATATTAAGCTGCCATTCTTGATTCTCTTATTCAGCAATAGTTATATCATATTGCTGTATTTTTATCTGCGACCTCAGCCCATCAGCTTTATTTACTTTACTCTTTGCATTGTCGTACACACCCTTGAGCACCACCACACTTTTTATTTTCTATCTTTTATTTCCTCTGTCTTCAAAGTCATTTATTGATTTTCTGATTTCCATTACTATTTCTGGCTTACCATTTTACAATAAATAGGAGCAGCAGTAGGCAATTCAACCCTTGAGCCTGCTCTGCCATTCAATACAATTGCCACTGAGCTTATCACAATCTCATCTCTATCTTCCTGCCCTCTTCTGGTAACCCTTCTGTCATATATTTGAAAGGATTGCAGGTTGCTTTAAGAGCTGATCACATGATTTGATGCTGATATTATTAGGATGTTTGCACAGGCTGCCATTTTACTTTCAGTTTGTACTTTGAGAAGAGAACAGCTCATTCAATAGATCTTATTGTTAGTTTGGATCTACATGGGCAAATCATGTCTTTTTTCTTTTGTGTAAAACCCATAACCCCAAATGTAGGACATTACGCCTTCATCTCTCTGCTAATTAAAACCTATCTATCTCAAATTTGTTGAGCATTCTGGTGTCCACTGCACTCTGGGTAGAAAATTCTGCAGATTCATGACCCTTTGAGTGAAGTAATTCGTCCTTGTTTCTGTTTTAAATCTATCATCCCTTAGCCTAAAACTATGGGCCCCTCATTCTAGAGCACTGAACAAGGGGAAGCATCCAATCTATGCCTACCCTATTAATATCATTTAGTATGTTATATACCTTGATTAGATCTGCTATTGAACTGTTTGCATACTGAAAGCAATGATGGAATTAGTACACAGACCAACCAGTAGCACCAACTTCCTCACTGCTTTCAGTACAAGTGCAATAGCACTCACTCCTTCACTGCTCCCAGTACACCAAACGGTCGAGTAGCACTCACTCCCTCAATGCTGTCCGTACACAGCCCATCAATGGCACTGAGTGCAATGAGGCAGTCAGTGATACCAGATAATCTGGTGAACTGAAAGCAGTGAGTGCTACCAGATTGTTGGTTACTTTTTAGCACCTTATACCTCATAGATCTCTCATTCTTCCAAATTTCAGCGAGCATAGGCCTAAACTGCTCAACCTGTCTTCATAAGATGAGACCTTCCACTCTTGAATCAATTGAGTGAACCTTCTCTTAACAGCCTCTAATGCACTTCTATTGTAACTTTGACAAGCATGGTGGTAAATTTACATACAGCAAGGTCCTCTAATAACAGCAGTATAATCAAATAATTAATGTTTAATGATGTTGATCCAAGAGCTAGGTATTGGCGTATCATTGAGCAAAATCCCCTGCTTCTCTTCAAATAGTGTCCTTGAATTTTTACTATCAACTGACAGGAGAGAGATTTCATGTCTCAGGAAAGCATCTTCGTCAGTGGAACGCTGTCTCAGGACTGCCCTAGGAGTCTAAATTTGGTAGTCAAGTCTTTGGAATGGGACTTAAATTTACTCTCTTCTGACTCGAGAGACAGGAGTACTACCCACTAACCCCAGGTTGGGGATCGTTATTGCATCTATAGGACTGGTGTGTTCATTCAATCTAAATTCTTCATTCCGTTTCCACATCTAATTAGTGGTTTGATCAGCCAGTAGTGCACTCAGACTTTTATTTATAGGCGATTAAAATGCCATTCAAGGATTCTTGTTACTCTCAGCCATTTACAAAGCTGTACAAGCAATAGCAGTTTATGCCAATCTTGCCAAAATTTCATTGCAGTTTGTGGGATATTGCTATGTACAAGGTGGCTGTCACATTTGCTTGCATAATTAACTCAAAAGTTTAAAATAAATGCATTTTATGCTAGGTGCTTTGGACTCGCTATATTTGCAAAGGTTTTGTATGAATTCAAGCATTTCTTCAATAATTGCAGTTTACGAAAAGCAGTTCCTCATGCAGAAGGCATTTTGACATGAAAACTGCAAGCCTTCTAAAGTCTTGGTTAAAAATCCCAGTGAAGCAGGAAGATGAATAGACGCTGGAGCAAAATTTTTGCTGGTTCTGTGATGTGAATGATAACAAATGCTGTTTGCAAGGCTAAAGTTGTAAACTTTTTCTCTTTATTCATAATAAATGCTTGAACGTTGGATTTCTGACATGGGACTGCAAAGATTTTGAGAGTAGAGGAGTTAGAGAAAGAAGTCTGCCTCCGCCAACATATTGTGTGTAAAATCTGCTGTCAAAGCATTGAGGTCTACAACTGCTTGTTTTGGGAGATGTAACATACATACATGGCAGCAAGGATCAGTGGTACTGTGTGTCTGCTGTACCCATTTCATACAAGACTGGAGATGTAATGTCCCAGTCTGTGGCTGTTGTCCGTGCTGCACTGTAGTATTTGTTGCTCAGTATCAGAGGTGCAACCTTCCATTTCCCCCTGCTGAGAAATCATATGAGAATAATTTCTCTGAAAAAGAATATTTAGTGTGGATTAATGGTCATGCTTTGAATCTCCCTGAATGCAATTCCTTTGGTTTGATACCCCAGTGCAACAAGACAGTAGGTCTTGGGTTTCATTTATGATCTGTGCTGAATTGGCTGTTACCCCAATATTTTGTTTAGTTTAATAAGATAATAGCTTACAGAATTGGAAGGTATAATTATCTGACTTAGGCTGCAGAACCAATACCCACAGCTCTGCCAGAAGAGCATCCCAGGCTGCCTCTCTGAACAATTTGAATCCAGTGCCTGGATTTTAGGCAAAGTTGGTGACCCTGTCCAAATGGCAGAAAGTTAGAGGCAACTCCACCTCAGCTGGAGTTCTGGGAGTCCCAACTCAATTTTATGTGCACCAGACAATTGTCTGTCTACTGTTAGGACTCCTAATCCTTTACGGACAGAGATTTCACAAACAAGAGTTGCTTGTTAATCGAAGGGCCAGCCGATCTTCATTCCTGGCAATGATGCTGAGAGCATTACCCGGTATCGTGTTGCACGTAGTCATGAGCAACAGCCATGGAACAGACCCCCCCAGAATCCAAGTGAATGGGATCAAACTCACCGGGGCCAGGCAGGTGTAAGAGAAATGTCACTGGGGAGGGCAAGAGACATGCTTCTGAGCTAGACAGTGCATTGTGGGTCATTGAATGCATGATCAGGAGGCTACTAGTCTCTCTCGCTCTCTGTCTCTGTCTCACTGTCTCTCTAAGGTGTTGGGGAGTAGGTACAGAGGAAATGTCAGGAGTAAGTTTTTCACTCAGAGGGTGGTGGATGAGTGAAATCGGCTGCCATCGGTGGTGGTGGAGGCAAATTCGATAGGGTCTTTTAAGAGATTTCTGGATAAGTACATGGGACTTAATAGGATTGAGAGTTATAGGTAAGCCTAGTAGGTCGGGATTTGATCAGCGCAACTTGTGGGCTGAAGGGCCTATTTGTGCTGTAGTTTTTCTATGTCCTAACATCTGCAATGCACGGACTGATTAGTGATGGCCATGGAAAATATTGGGTTTTTTTTTCCCCTTCATGTAGGGTAAATGGGGTACAACATCAGCTGAAGAAGAGACAGAAAACAAAAGAATTCAGGAATTTCAACAATTAATTCCAAAAATGTGTTCTCAGATACGTGTGTGCTCCCATTTCTACCAGGTTTGTAATTAAATCTGTTTTGCAAAATTTATTGACTACAGTGAATAATGCGATTGAAACTTTAGTACTAGATTTATAGTATTAACTGATGATTACTAACTGCTTTAAGACTGTGCAACTGGATTAGATGAAATGAAGAGGAATGGTTTGCATGGTGAAATATTTGCCAGTTTGAACTCTAACACTCTAATGGATTTCTGTTAGACGTGCAACTTGCCAGGGCTTGTTGAGCTGTTACATACCTATTTATGCAAAATTGTACCCAACTTAAATTTGTTCTCAGTTCACAATACCTGACATTTGATTCGTTCATATACAGACCTGTTATTTAAGTCAGCTTTATAAAATATACTTCTTAAGGCAAATTATCTAGATCATTGGCTTAGGTACCCTCAAGTGGGTCACCACTCAAGTGAGATCCCCCAACTGACGTCCTGTGGAGAAGGCTTTCCTCCAATTTTAGGTATTCTTCAAATGGTTTATTTTCAGTTTAGCAGCCTAAAAGCTGAAGCACTACCACTTTAATCTACAATTTTCCCTTGTATATGCTTAGCACACATCACCCCAGGTTTATTAAGCTACACTATATTTTGTGAGCTTTGACAAGATGCATATCATTGAAAAAGCACTGAGGAGCCTATATCTGCGATCAATCTTCCCAGAAGTTCTTTAGGATTCTACATCTTCTAATTTAGTGCGGAAATACAACTTTGAGTAGATATTTGCTTGAATGTGTAGCTTCCAAAAGTTTAGATTGTCTCAACATTGACAGGCATAATGAATAATTAATGTTTCTTTTCTTTAGGACATCGTTCAGCAATTCCTGGTACTATTGACAAAAAGTTCTGACGAAAGTCTTCGTTTCCTTAACTTCAGGCTAGATTTCAATGAGCATTACAAAGCGAAGGACCCTCGGCTGCGTGCCTCACTGGGTGGCACCAGGGGCAAACGCAGCTCAGCAATGTAATCTGTTGTCCAGGGACATTTCCAGCTAATATTACCAGGGCTACAGTTGCACTTAGCTGTTCTTCCAGCCATCTTGTGACACCTATTTTGTATTGGTTGCCAGTGATGTATTACACCATCAGGAGGAGAGAGAATAATTAATCACCTGATAAAATATTAAATTCTTTGAGAGAATTGAACTCCACGTAACAATGTAAGTTATTTATAATCCTTGAATGTTTAGTTTCTGAATTAAACTGAAGTTTGACATTTGGCTTTTTTTTTAGCTTCACATTCAGCTTTGTCAAAAGTATTTTACAGTGTGTACAGAAAGGATATTGTTCCCAGCACTAAACCCACATTATATTTTACAGATGAAAAAATGCTTTAAACTGTTAAACACAAAGTTTTTCAGTAACAAAAAATGTTTTTTTAAGGAGAAGTACTTCATCCTCTTCATGTAATATACATTCTAGAATCAGATTCGTATTAAAAACTTAACATATGCAATGATTAAAACTCTCAGTTTTTACATTGTGAAGATAATTTCAGTTTTATTTGATCTTGAGTAAATCTTGCTTTTACAATGTTTCAAAAAGATGAAATAAATAATTGTAAGTTGTTTCTTTTCTATAAAGTTACATTTGTACTGCAGTTCACAATTTGTTTTTGATATTGGCACTGCCTTTAGAAAAATTAATTCAATCAACTCCTTGTAGACACTCAGACAGATGTCTTTGTTTTTGGGGGTTCTCTTCTCTTTGTCATAAAGATTTACAACATGGAAACAGGCCCTTCAAGCAACTTGTCCATGCTGCCCAGTTTTTACCAATAAACTAGTCCCAATTGCCCACATTTAGCTCATATTCCTCTATATCCATTTTACCCAAGTAAATGCTTTTTAAAAGACAAAACTGTACCCACCTCTACTACTGCCTCTGGCAGCTTGTTCCAGACACTCACCACCCTCTAAGTGGAAAAAATTGCCCCCTGAATCCTTTTTTATGTCTCCCCTCTCACCCTAAACCTATGTCCTCTAGTTTTAAACTCCCCTACTTTTGGGAAAAGATGTTGACTAGCTGATCTGTGCCCCTCATTATTTTATAGACCTCCTATAAGACTATCCCTAAGCCTTCTATCCTCCTTGGGCAAAAGGTCAGTCTATCCACCCTCTCCTTATAAAACAAACCAACAAGTCCCAGAAGCATCCTAGTAAATCTTTGCTGCATTCTTTCTAGTTTATTAATATTCTTTCTATAATCGGATGACCAGAACTGTACACAATGCTCCAAGTGTGGCCTTACTAATGTCTTGTAGAACTTCAATAAGACATCCCAATTCCTGTTCTGACTAATGAAACCAAACATGCTGAATGCCTTCTTCAGCCTATCCATCTGTGACTCCACTTTCAAGAAGCTATGAACCTATACTCCTGGATCTTTATGTTCTATAACTCTCCCCAACAGCCTACCATTAACTGAGTAAGTCCTGCCCTGATCTGATTTACCAAAATGCATCACTTCACGTTTATCTAAATTAAACTCCATCTGTCATTCATCAACCCACTGGCACAATAGATCAAGATTCTGTTGCAATTCTAGATAATCTTCTTCACTGCCCACTATGCCACCAATCTTGGTGTCATCTGCAAACTTACTAACCATGCCTCCTAAATTTTCATCCAAATCATTAATACAAATGACAAATAACATTGGACCCAGCACTAATTCCTGAAGCACACGCTGGTCACAGGCTTCCAGTTTGAAAAGCAACCTTCTACAAGGCTTCTGTCGTCAAGACGATTTTGGATCCAATTGGTTACCTCACCCCGATCCTGTGAGATTTAACTTATGCAACAACCCTACCATGCAATACCTTGTCAGAGGGCTGGCTAAGTCCATGTAGACAACATCAACTGCACTGCTCTCATCTACCTCTTCATAAAACTCAATCAAATTTCTGAAACATGATTTTCCATTCACAAAGCCATGCTAATTGTCCATAATCAGTATCCTGTCTCTCCTGTCTTTAACAACTTACCCATTAGGCTCTCCAGTCAATAGTTTCCAGGCTTTTCTCCTTAAGGCACCCTCCTTAAAGGCACAACGTTTGCTACTGTCCAATCTTCAGGCACCTCACCTGTGGCTGTTAATGATTCAGATTCCTCTGCTAGACGACCTCTAGCCTCATCCTCATCTTTTTCAAAGCATAGAGACAAAGGAAGTTCAAGACTCAAGTTTGTTACTTCCAAAAAAATATTTTCAAATCTCGTACCTTATCATTAACCAGACTGAAAGGTGAATGGCCAGAAGAAATGCATACAAGTGTTAAGCTAGGAAACATGAAATGACTCTGATTTGAGAGATTTAAATATACCTGAATGTCTACCTTGTTATAATGATTGGCCATCAATTCGGGAAGTAACATTTTGAACTGTTGTTTCAGTGTCACCGTCTTTCTTCTCATACAGCTTCTATACCACCCAAAGTTGGGCAGAATTCACGAGGAAGTTCAGTGCCCTCTAATTAGATCTGCTTTGCAGCGTTATTGGTCTCACACAACATCAGGTTAAATTCCAACAGGTTTATTTGGAATCACAAGCTTTCAGAGCACTGCTCCTTCATCAGGTGAGTGAAGAGGTAGGTTCACAAATATGGCAGATATAGGCAAAGACAGAATTTTAAAATAATTATTGATTGGAATATGAAGAATGGTTGAAATGCAAATCTTCATAGGTGGTCAGATCTTTCAGGTACAGACAGTGCGAGTGGAGAGAGAGAGATAGTCACAGACTAAAGAAGTGTGAATTGTCTCAAGAGTTGAGGCCACACAGAAGCTACGACAACAGATAAACAGACATTGCATGATAATCACCAGGCAGGAATGTTCCTTTCCAATTGAGGATCACTTCAGCAGTCAGGGGCTTTCAGGCACTGATCTTTGGGTAAGCATTCTCCAAGGCGGCCCTTAGGACACTCAACAACGCAGAATCACTAAGCAGAAACTCATAGCCAAGTTCCGCATGCATGAAGATGGCCTCAACCAGGATCTTGGGTTCATGTCACACTATCTGTAACTCCCATGATTTGCCTGGACTTGCAAAATCTCACTAACTTGCCTGCTTGAGACAATACGCATCTCTTTAACCTGTGATTATCCCTCCCTCCACTGTCTGCACCTATAAAGACTCACATTCCAACCATTCTTCACGTTCCAATTGTAATTATCTTGCAATTATATCTTAGCCTGCATATGCCGTGTTTGTGAACTAACCTCCACTCACCCAATGAAGGAGCAGTGCTCTGAAGGCTCATGATTCCAAATAAACTTGTACTTTAACCTGGTATTGTGAAACTTCTTAATGTGCCCATCTCAGTCCAATGCGACATCTCCCACATGGTAGCGTTATGAAAACCAGAACCTGTCATAAAGCAATTTATTGTCAGGTTAAACTGGTTTATTAGGTTGGGGAGATAAAGCCGAGAATACACTTATATCCTGATGTACCAGTTGGTTACTGGACTAAGAGTGTAAAGTGTCAGTACTTTTGAAGCTGCCAACTCTGCTCTCAAAACAGACATGTAAAAGAATTTCACAAGCTACTACTGACAAAGGAATTAATATAATTAAAATTGTAAAGCTACATATTAACTTTATTTTTTAGATTTCTGGCAGACTTTGCACTTTAAGCTTTTGTGAACAATTCTAAATGGATACATTAAAGTAAGAATAGAATCACTGGAAAAACATTTTAAACCCAGGTTTGCGCAAATCAACAAAAGTTCTCACTGCGATGCATTGATGGAGATCCAGAACTAATATTCTATTATTGATATCTCAAATGATGTCCTCTGAGATATTGCAGATCAAACTCAGTAAGTTGGTTGCAATTTGAAATGTCGTCTCAATCATCATACAATGTGTATCCAGATGCAAACGAAGCACTATCATCACTCCTGGGAGATGATGACTGGATTAGAGAACTAGATGTACTTGATAGATAATCATTACTCAAGGTACGCAGTGAATGGGTAGAAGAACTCCATGCACCCGATGAATCATCAGGACTTGTGGATGAAGGAAATATAGAAGAACTTGGTGCAGGTGATGAAAAACCAAGTGCTAAATCCTTACAATATTTATGCTTAGGTGACGGTACAGTAGCTTGAGAAACATGCTGCTTAGGTTTCTCAGTGTGAGAGGATTCTAACTGTGTTTGGCTGTAAGAATGGTACATGCCCCGAATTTCTTTACCAACTTGGGAAAACTTTGAAGAATGTATGTGCTTTTGTTCATTTTTATCAATATGAGTGTACATTGATTCAATAGAAGGATAAGATGAACCTGCTGCTGTACCAGACGCATAAGTAGACAGTAATTGAGTACAACTAGGAACAATTTGTTGACTGTCACCAATGTAAGTAGGTGAGTTGGGGGAAGGTCTGGAAATATGTAGTGCATTATTGCTAATTGATGAATGAACCAAACAACTGGATGTAGTTTTTACATTGTAAAAAGCATGAGGTGATTGTTTGGAAGGTCTGGCTACGTTTAATATATCTGAACTGCCGTCAGCATGAGTGGATGGATATGAAACAACTTGTGGATTATTGCCACATGGTCTTGACTCAGTGCGATTGTAAGAACAAGGAACCGCATTGGACCAAGACTGGGTGGGTGAACTGGAATTGTCTTGGAGACTATTACTAATTGGGCTGGACTGGGTGGGTGAATAGGAATCACTGCATACATTATTGTTAACAGAACTGGGCCACGATTGGGTCGGTGAATTGGAGCCACCTTGTAGAGTAATGTTAGTTGATCTGGACTGGGTGGGTGAATAGGAGCAGATATGTAGATTATGATTTACAGAACTGGACTTAGAATGGGTGGATGAATAGGAATCACCATGTAAATTATTAATATCAAGTTCGGAATGAGTGGATGAATAGGAACTGCCTTGTAGATTATTACTAATAGGAATGAAATTGGAATGGGTGGATGAGTAGGAATCACCATGTAAATAATTACTAACTGGATCAGACTTGGAGTGGGTAGATGTACAAGAAACAGTTTGTGGTTTATTACTAACAGGGGTGCTTTGGGAATGGATGGATGAATTATCGTCTTTTACTTTTTCAGTGTAGTTATATAATGATTGAGGGGAAGGAGGAGGAGACCTTTTCAGATGATCACTTTCTTGGGTGGATAGTGATTGTGGATAACATGATGCATCTTGCGCGTGGCTGTTGACGTAAGCTGGCCGTGATTGGGCGGATGAACCAAATACAGTTTGATTATTAATATGAGGAGACAGTGGTTTGGAGTGAGATAGTGCCATATCTAATGTATTATCATGGAGAATCTGAGATGGTGATGTTTGGATACAAGGCTGGAAAGCTTGTTGATTAGTGGGTGAATGAGATAAACTGTGTACATTTTTACTAAAATTGAGCAGTGGCCCTGTGGAAGAACTGACTATTTGTGTGTTATCTGTGATGTGACATGACGGTGTTTGGATGGTTAAAATTAATGGAACTTGATGACCAGCACTGATATATGTATGTGACTTGGGGCAAGTTTTGTCTGAACCCAGTATGTCATCTTTGATGAGGATGGATGGTGAATGGTTGAGAGAAGGAAAGGCTGTTTGCTCATGCTTTTCAGTTTCAAACTTTGAAGAGATGGAACTGGATGCAGGTCTTGAAGTATGATGAACAAAATCAGATGGTGAATTGATGGGAGAGTTCATTGCACTTCTCTCACTGTTTCCAGCTTTGGACCAGAGTGAATAGGCAGAAGAACTTGATCTACATCCTGCAGTATAAAAAGCGTGGTGTGAGGGTGAATGAATGGAAGGTCTTGCATTACATAATAAACTTTGTTTGACCTCATTATTATTGGTATTACCAAGATTGACCTGTGATTGGCTGGAAGGACAAGCAGCTTGTTCATTGTCTTCAAGGGTGGGCTGAGTAAAGGATGCAGATAAGTCTTGAATGTCATCATGAGTCTCTAATACTTGGTTAGTTGTGCAGGGCAAGCACTGCTTATTGTCGATAAGAGGAGGTAATGACAGGGGAGTACTCAATCTACTTTGTGCATTGGGATCTACATAGATGTGGTTGGAAGAATTGTTTGTAGTGTGAATTAGATCATGGGAACGATTAAATATTGTTTGGGTGAATGAATGATCTGTGTTTTGTGATTGCATGGATGAGTTGGATGCAACTTGTTCATTATTGTAAATTGAAGATGGCTTCTGGAAAGACTTCGGTAGATTATTACTCAGAAAGGTGACTGGTGAGTGGATCACAGAAGACCTGACTTCATGTAGTTTACATAGTCTGTTATCAATATTATGGGGATATAAAAGGCGTAAGGAATGAGTGATGCCTTTTGTACTAATATGAGTAGAGAGTGATGCTGGAGAACCAACATCTCTCTCATCATCATTACAGCTACTAACTTGAGACAAAGAAGCAGCTCGTATGTTTTCAGCAATATGAGAAGTTGGCACTTGGCTTGATGAATGAGATGCACTTTGTCTGTTCTGGTTATCAGAAGTGTACATTGGATGAATTGGGATTGTATTATGTGCCATTGATGTATGCAGTGCTGATCTGTAAATTGTTGGTTCATCATGATTATAAGTGTATGGTGATTTGGGGGAAGTGCTGATTTTGCAGTCTGCATTACTTTTGACCCAAGTGGATGGCAATTGGTTAGAAGAACTGGAAATATTTGGTTCACCATCATGGACAGAATGAGGTTGAAAAGCTTGTGCCATACTTTTGAATTGTGAGTTTCTATGAAGTTTGGATATGTTTCCTGCTCTTTTATCTAAATGAGAAAGTGTTGAATAATTGGGAGAATTGGCCCTGCTAAGTTGATCAACATTAGAAGCTAATGAATAGATAACAGAATTGGATGCACCTTGTTTATTACTATCAGCCCAAGAAGTTGATGAATAGGTTGAAAGTCCAATTTCACCTCCTTTGTTAGCAGTAACAAAGGGAGAAGGTTCTAACAGGCCTTGTGTCTCACCATCAGCTTGCCAATATGATGGCTGGGTAAAAGAATAGGAGTTGTCAGACAGATTATTTTCAACAGGTAGGTTGGTTCTACCTTGTGAAACATCACCAACCAACATAGATGATGAACAATTGGAAAAATTGGATATGTGTCCTTGGTCAGTATTGATTGGGATAAATAGTGAATTGTTGGAAGGGTGAGATGCAGCTTTTATATTGGCAACAACATGAGCAGCTGAAAGTATGGAAGTATTCTGTGCATTACTGTCAACATTTGAAGAGATTGAAAGTTTTGATACATTTAGGACATCGTGTATGTCATCAGTATCTGTTCTCGGTGACTGAAGGGAAGAATTAAACATATTTTGTACATTGTTACTTTGAATGGGAGATTCAGATTTGCTGCCAGATAATTTTGGTGACAATTGGAAGGAAACACAGTGATCTTTGTTACCAACATGATTGGGCAATGATCTAATAGAAATGTGAGATGTACTTTCTTCGTTGTCACCAATGTGCATGGGTAGCAATTGGTTGGATGAATGAGATACACCTTGTGTCTTAATGTCAATAGGACTGAACACTGATTTGATAGTGGAATTGGATACGTCTTGTACATTATCTTGAAAATAGGTGGGCCTTGACTGTGTGGGAGAATAAGATGTACAGGCTGTATTATTGGCACAAGGAGACGGTGGATGGGTAGGAGAATAAAATGCATTTTCTGAGCACCTATGTTGAGAACACAATGATTTAATGGATGAATTATTAATGTTAGTAGACAGTAAATTAATTGGTGATTTGCTGTCAGCCACACAAGGCAATGATGAATGGAGAGAGTAATTCAATGCCTTTCTTGTACTAACATTAGCATGGGGAGCTGGGCAATGATTCAAACAATTAGATATTTGTTGTGTATGAACGTTAACATGGGTAGGTGGTGGAAGAATGGGAGAACTAGACATGCTTTCAAGTATATCTTGTCTCTCACCGTTAGTACCACAGGAAATTGATCCAGAAGAAGAATTACATGATTTTTGTGTATTATGTTTAACAGGAGTGGAAAAATTAGATGCCAATTGCACATTATCAATATCGGCGTGTAATGGTTGGATGGAAAACTTGGATGCATGCTGTTTATCATCAGCAACCTGGCCGTGTCGTGAATGCTTGCCATTATTCTGTGTCAATGCTTCACTGCAACAGTAAGGATATGTAAAGTGTGTATTTGGTCTTGACCCAAGAGAATAGTGGCGTGACTTTTGTGGGCTAATGGATCGAGATCTTCTAGCTGCTGTATATCTTTCTGCTCCCTGGTTAATTGATAATGATTCATTGTAAGAGCCAGATCTTTTGTGACGGTCTTGGAAAATTTGGGTTATAGGTATTTTTATTGACTTCTGATTTTGAGCATTGTTCTTTATAGAAGAGGTGTCATCTTGTACTTTGTATCCTTTAAAATTGATATGTGGCTTTTGGGCAGGAGAATAATGCAGTGCCTGTTTAGTATCAGCTGCAGTGTTTAGTGGTTTGTGTATGGATGAAATCAATGTAATTGGCTTATTGCTGTCCAGTTTGGATGATTCACTGTATTTGCTAGATTCTTTGAGATGAGGTATGGTTGAATAGGGACGTAATTTTTGTTGGCCAATAGATTTAGTTTTTCTGTCTCTTGTGTGTCTATCAGACCTTGGTCTAATGGAACCTTCTCTCCTTATATCAGTAGGATGGAAGATTCGGGTTGTGGGTATTTTTATTGGCTTTCTACAATTACCCAAGTTGTGTGAGTGAATGCCTTCAGCTTGGGCTATATACTGCTCTCTACAGGTGTCCTGTGACCAAATAGAAGGCCTACCTGTGCCTTGAGTTTTGTCAGTAACTTGGAAGTATGATGATTGAATGAATTGTCCAGATGTATGTGATGTATCATTATCATTGTGAGGAGAAAGTGTTTTGATAGAAGTTCGAGCCGTACCTGGTCCAGTGTGATCATGAGGGAACTCTGCTTGGATGGAATAATTAAGTACATCTGGTTCATTGCCAAGTTTGGTGGGTGGGGATTGGTTGAGAGAGCTGAAAGTACTCTGCATACTAGCACACTGTGAGTGCAGTGATTGAATTGGTGAAGTAGTGATCCCATTCACCACAATATCAGCATGTGGGAGTGGTGATGAAATAGAACTGGATCCATGTAAGCAATCAGCCTGAGTAACTGTCAGTCCGATTGAGTTCTCTTGGCTGAGTGGTAGCTGGCTATGGTGAGAATGGGAGTTAATGCTGATCAATATGGGAGAGAATGTTTCTGTTGTAACTCGTTCCTTTTTTGATCTTTGGCCAGAATATCCACCTGAATACAAGTTTTCAAGTTGGTCCATGTGTTCCTTTACAATACTTGTCTTTGAAGGTATAAATCCAGCGTCATCAGAACATTTTAGAGAATCTGAGAGATATGATGAAAAGTGGTGTTTGGGCACAGATTGTTCTGGAGTATCTGCTTGATTCCAAAACAATTGTTCTGGGAGTGGTGGTGCAATAGGCAAGTTCCCATATGGGTTGCTTCTGTCTTTCCTGCTTTCAGTACAAATGGGCTGTCTGCTCCCACGATGTTTGATTCTCTTATGTATTTTGCGCTGTGGACATTTCAAAAAAGTTACTTTGTGATTCCTTTTCATTTTTTGTGACCATCAGTTGCACCTTTCCTGTGTTCAGTTGCAATGTGTTGAAGCCCCCAAACATGTGGCCTATAATTTGAGACAAAAACACTTTCATATTGACATTTTATACAAATATTGAAAAATTTGGACAACATTACTGTGGAACTGACACCTACATTAAATAGGTGTATTCTACTGTACCTATTTTGAGTAGATATATTATTATAATAGTGTTTTTTTTCAAAGTTTACAAGTCGAACAGCAAGACACACAAGTTCCTAGATGTGCTAAAAGACTAAAATATTTAATTCCTTCCACTTGATATATTCTATCATTGACTAGGTTGTAACCCTTTGGATACAGAAAAAGTTCTGCAGAAAATAAATTATTCAGGAGGTAACTTGTTCAGCTTGTTTCCATCTCTCTATATATTGCAAACATGTGGGAAATATCCATTTTTAATTCAGATCAATAAATGATGAAGAACAATATAGGGATATGATGCTTTCTGAGAATGTTAATTAAACAACAAATGAAAACCAATAATCAATCTCTTGGAACTTCACCTTAACACATGATGAGAAGTTAATATTGAAATGATTGTTAATCTAATTGTGAAATTCACAATATTTGTGGAAAAATCTTGACTCGCTGTTGACAACTTCCAAAAACTATGGTGGATAAACATGAGCAGATTTTTACTTGTGATTAGTCCATGTATTCTAATCTTTTTCTGTTGATTAGTTTCACATTGAGTCATTGATGGCACGGACAGAGGTCATTTGGCCATTAACTATACCTTTAATCTTTTTTGAATGCTCTGGGAGAGATAAAGAATCTTTTTTGTTATGTTAGCTGCTGATTATTCCCTCGGTTTTGTCCCTTTTTGATTTTTTTAACAATCAGTGGCTTTAATCTGAACCAAGGGGCTGACTGCATTGTGACTAACTCTGAAAGAAATGGTAGAGGTGATAGCGGAAGCCTTAGTACTTACTTATCAAAATTCACTGGACTCTGAAAAAGTGCCAGAAGATTGGAAAACGGCTAATGTTACGCCACTGTTTAAAAAAGATAGCAGATAAAAGATAGGGAATTATACACCAGTTAGTTTAATATCCGTAGTTGGAAAAATGCTGGAATCCGTCATCAAAGAAGATATAGCAAGACACTTAAAAAAGAACAGCTTGATCAAGCAGACACAGCACGGATTTGTGAAGGGGAAGTCGTGTTTAACGAATTTATTGGATTTCTATGTGGATGTGACTAGTGCGGTAGACAGAGGGGAACCGGTAGACGTGTTTTTAGATTTCCAAAAGGCGTTTGATAAGGTGCCTCACAAAAGGTTGCTGCAAAAGAGGTTAAGGTGCACGGAGTTGGAGGTAGGGTGTTGATAAGTATATGGAAGAGAAGGGAATGGATTAGTTTGGAGGGGCATTGCTTTTTATATTGGTCGGCGCAACATCGAAGGCCGAAGGGCCTGTTCTGTGCTGTAATGTTCTATGTTCTATAATTAATCTCCACCTTCCCAATTCTACATAAAAATAACCTTCAATTACAAAGATTAGTATGAATCCAGATGTTTGGAAATTGTATCTGCAGTGGCAACTGTCTTTTGTTCTTCACTCAAAGCTCAAATCCCATCAGTTATCTGGACAAAATACTGCTAATGTTGAGGGGTGATTCTCTGGCGATGCGCGGGATTCGCACATATGTTCCCGCTGCATTAGTGTCTCCCAGTGCCGGATTTCCAATAGCATCTGCTCCATGCTGGAAATTAGCACAGAGTTGCAAAAATTACTTAAATAATCATTTCCATATAATTTAAATGAGATTAGCAAGCCCGGAACTAAAGCCTCTGTGCCTGCAAGCATCTACCACCTGGTCAGTGTTTCACTCCAGCGAGGATTGCACTAACACCCCATTTTTGGGGAACTTGTGGTGCCAATCTGCTGGAGTGAAGGGGAACCAATTGAGGACTTCCTCAGGGTGTCAGGGAGTAGGGGATGGTGCCCTTTGG
Organism: Sphyrna mokarran; assembly: GCA_024679065.1. NCBI lineage: Eukaryota > Metazoa > Chordata > Chondrichthyes > Carcharhiniformes > Carcharhinidae > Sphyrna > Sphyrna mokarran. The sequence continues at coordinate 431,612 of JAGIQG010000010.1, forward strand.
GCATCGATACCCCTAGCAGTGCCACTGTGTGCCTCCAGCACATCCAACGGGAAAAGTGCTGATCCCCCAGGAGGCAACTTGGTACTGCTTATAGGGCATGGGTCAGTGCCAAGAGAGGGTAGGGCCGACAGGAGGAAGGGCCTGATGAGGCAGAGCCTGGGAGTGATCGGTGACAATAAGATGATCCCGCAGTCACTCTGCCCAAGGATCAGTCGGAGAAGGAGGCAGGCCAGCGATCGGGGTAGGCTGGGGGTTGGGGGGTGGTGGTGGTGGTCAACACAGTTGTGGGGGGGGAGTGGACCAGGACTCCGGGGGCTGGTTACTTTTGGGGAAGGGGGATCAGAGTGGGGAGGGGTTGGAGATCGCGGCAGACCAGGAGTGGGGGTGGGGGAGGGTGGGGGGGCATTGGGGATGAGCCTGGGAATGGTTGGAGGCTTGGGGGAGGTGGATAGAGAGCTGGCATTGCGGGGATTGCAAGTCCAACCAGTGATCGAACTGGTCAGCTGGTGAGGGTGTAGTGTGGGGCTACTGTACATGCGTGGATCTTGGCAGTGACAGACTGGAATAGTTTAGGTTAGAGGGTCCACTGGCCGGCGCAACATCGAGGGCCGAAGGGCCTGTACTGCGCTGTTATGTTCTATGTTAGCATGGATTGAGGATTGAGAAAGCAGAGAGTTGGAATCAATAGGTGCTATTCTGGTTTGCAGTTGGTGACTAGTGGTGTGCCGCAGGGATTGGTGCTGGGGTCTCAACTGTTTACCATTTACGTAGACAATCTGGAGGAGGGGGCTGAGTGTAGGGTAATGAAATTTGCTGATGACACGAAAGATGAGTGGAAAAGCAAGTTGCGTGGAAGGCACAAAGTCTGCAGAGATATCTGGATAGGCTGTGAGTGGGCGAGAACGTGGCAGATGGAGTATAATGTTAACAAATGTGAGGTTATTCACTTTGGTAGAAATAATAGTAGGAAGGATTATTATTTAAAAGGTGAAAAGCTGCAGCATGCTACAGTGCAGAGGGACCTGGGAGTCCTTGTGCATGAATCGCAAAAACCCAATCTGCAGGTGCAGCAGGTGATCAAAAAGGCAAATGGTATGTTGGTTTTTATAGCAAAGGGTATAGAATATAAAAGCAGGGAGGTCTTGCTGCAACTGTATAGGGTGCTGGTGAGGCCGCAGCTGGAGTACTGTGTGCAGTTTTGGTCGCTGCATTTGCGAAAGGATATATTGGTCTTGGAGGGAGTACAGAGAAGGTTCACTAGGCTGATAACGGAGATGAGGGGGTTAGCCTATGAGGAGAGATTGAATAGACTGGGTCTGTACTCGGAGTTTAGAAGGCTGAGGGGGATCTTATGGAGACATTTAAAATAATGAAAGGGCTAGGTAAGGCAGAGGTAGAGAGATTCTTCCCGCTTAGACAGGGTATCTGAATTAGAGGGCACAGCCTCAAAATAAGGGGGGAGGGGGCAGTTTAAATTAGAGTTGAGGAGGAACTTCACTCAATGGATGGTGAATCGCTGGAATTCTCTGCCCGTTGAAGTGGTGGAGGCTACCTCACAATATATTAAAGTCACGGGTAGATACGTTTCTGATAAACAAGGGAATTAAGGTTATGGAGAGAAAACGGGGAAGTGGAACTGATCCAGCTAAGATCAGCCATGATTTTGTTGAATGACGGAGCAGTTTCGAAGGGTTAGATGGCCTCCTCCTGCCCCTATTTCTTATGTTCTTAACTGGACAGGGCCTCTAGACCTTCTTGCCCCAATTTGCATTTAATAAAGAAACATTTAAGTTACTTTATTTGACTGTTGATCAGGGACAGTGTCATGGCTGTAGAGAAGGTGGAAGACGGGGAGGGATTGTCTACGGAGTCTCTGTGGGTGGAAGTTAGGAACAGCAAAGGTTCGATAACTTTGCTGGGTGTATTCTATAGGCCGCCCAACAGCGGCAGGGAACTTGAGGTGCAGATAGGGAAACAAATCCTAGACAGATGTAGAAATAACAGGGTTGTCGTGATGAGAGATTTCAATTTCCCAAACATCGACTGGAATATCCCAAGGGTAAGGGGTTTGGATGGTGTGGAGTTTGTTAGGTGTGTTCAGGAAGGTTTCCTGACACAGTACGTGGAAAAACCTACGAGAGGAGAGGCTGTACTTGATCTGGTGCTTGCTAATGAGCCAGGGCAGGTGTCGGATCTCACAGTAGGTGAGCATCTTGGGAATGGAGATCATAATTCTATCTCTTTCACGATAACGATGGAAAGAGATAGGATCAGGCAGGCTAGGAAGGTGTATGTCTGGAGTAAGGGGAAATATGAAAACATTAGGCAGGTAATTGGATGCATAAACTGGAAGGAGGTGTTCTTGGGGAAGAGTACAGAAGGAAAGTGGCGGTTTTTCAAGGAATGTTTGTCTGGGGCACTGCAAGACAACGTTTCGAGGAGTCAAGGAGGTTCTGGTAGGACGCGAGAACCGTGGTGCACAAAGGTAGTGGTGAACCTAGTTAGGAAGAAAAGAAAGATATGTAAAAGGTTCAGAGAGCTAGGGGATGTTAGGGATTTAGAGGAGTATAAGGTGTGTAGAAGGGAACTTAAAAAGGAAATTAGGAGAGCCAGAAGGGGTCATGAGAAGGCCTTGGCAGGTAAGATTAAGGAGAATCCCAAGGCCTTCTACAAATATGTGAAAAGTAAAAGGATGAGAAGAGAAGGGATAGGGCCTATAAAAGGTGAAGGGGGAAAAGTCTGTGTGAATCCGGAAGAAATGGCAGAGGTGCTTAACAAGTACTTTGCCTCGGTATTCACGGTGGAAAGTGAACTGGGAGATTGCACTGCAGGTTTGCGGCATACGGAAAAGATTGAGTATGTGGATGTTAGGAAAGAGGATGTGTTAGACCTGTTAAATTCTATCAAGATAGACAAGTCGCCGGGACCTGATGGGATGTACCCCAGGTTATTGTGGGAGGTGAGGGAAGTGGTTGCAGAGCCCCTGGCGATGATCTTTGCATCGTCCATGGAAACGGGAGAGGTTCCGGAGGATTGGAGGATTGCGGATTTGGTTCCTATCTTTAAGAAAGGGAACAGGGATAGTCCAGGAAATTACCGACCGGTGAGTTTGACTTCAGTGGTTGGTAAGCTGATGGAAAGGCTCTGAGGGATAAGATATATGAACATTTGGAGAAGTTTGGACTGATTTGAAATAGCATGGTTTTGTCAAGGGCAGGTCATGCCTTATGAGCCCAGTTGAGTTCTTCGAAAATGTGACTGAATACATTGACGAAGGAAGGGCGGTGGACGTAGTGTACATAGACTTTAGCAAGGCGTTTGATAAGGTCCCACATGCAAGGCTTCTGGAAAAGGTGAGAGGGCATGGGATCCAAGGGGCTTTGGCCTCGTGGATCCAGAACTGGCTTGCCGGCAGAAGGCAGAGAGTGGTTGTGGATGGGTCTTGTTCTGCATGGAGGTCGGTAACCAGTGGAGTGCCCCAGGGATCTGTTCTGGGACCCCTGCTGTTTGTCATTTTCATAAATGACCTGGATGAGGAAGTGGAGGGATGGGTTAGCAAGTTCGCCGACGATACAAAGATCGGTGGTGTTGTGGATGGTCTGGAGGGATGCCAAAAGTTGCAGCGGGACATAGACAGGATGCAAGACTGGGCGGAAAAGTGGCAGATGGACTTCAACGCAGATAAATGTGTAGTGGTCCATTTTGGCAGGAATAATGGGATGAAGGAGTACAATATAAGGGGTAGGAGTCTTAGCTGTGTTGTGGAGCAGAAGGATCTCGGGGTCCGGGTCCATAGGACTCTTAAATCGGCCTCGCAGGTGGAGGAAGTGGTCAAGAAGGCGTACGGTGTACTGGCCTTCATTAATCGAGGAATAGAGTTTAGGAGTCAGGAGGTAATGATGCAGCTCTATAAGACTCTTGTCAGACCCCAGTTGGAGTATTGTGCGCAGTTCTGGTCGCCTCATTATAGGAAGGATGTAGAGGCTATTGAGAGAGTTCAGAGGAGATTTACAAGGATGCTGCCTGGATTGGGAGGCAGGCCTTATGAAGATAGGTTGAGGGAGCTGGGACTCTTCTCACTGGAGAGACGTAGGTTGAGAGGCGACCTGATAGAGGTTTATAAAATGTTGAGAGGAATAGATAGGGTGGACTCTCAGAGACTATTTCCCCGAGCTGAAATGGTCACTACGAGAGGACACAGATTTAAGGTGCAGGGAAGCAAATACAAAGGAGATGTCAGGGGTAGGTTTTTCACTCAGAGGGTGGTGAGTGAATGGAACCGACTGCCGTCGGAGGTTGTTGAGGCAAACTCACTGGGGTCTTTTAAGAGACTTCTGGATGAGTATATGGAAAAGAATAGGATAGGGGGTTATAGATAGGTCTGTGGATTGGTAGATGTGATCGGCGCAACTCGTGGGCCGAAGAGCCTGTTTGTGCTGTATTGTTCTATGTTAAAAGGTCATCTGGGCTTGAAACGTCAACTCTTTTCTCTCCTTACAGATTCTGCCAGACCTGCTGAGATTTTCCAGCAGGAACATTTAAGTTGCATGACTTGGTGTCCATTTCCTCTCATCAGTTCCCCAAAATGTATCACCTTGCATTTACAAAGAAGAAAGAAAATTACGGCACAGGAATAGGCCCTTTAGCCCACAAGTTGTATTGATCATATTCCTACCTATCAGGCCTATCTATAGCCCTCAATCCCATTAAATCCCATGTATTCATCCAGAAGTCTCTTAAAAGACCCCAACAAGTTTGCCTCTACCACCAGCTATGGCAGCCGATTCCACTCACTCACCACCCTCTGAATGAAAAACTTACCCCTGACATTTCCTCTGTACCTATTCCCCAACACCTTAAATCTGTGACCTCTCGTAGCGACCATTTCAGCCCTGGGAAATAGCCTCTGAGAATCCACCCTATCGATACCTCTCAACAGCTTATAAACCTCTATTAGGTCGTCTTTCATCCTTCGTCTCTCCAGGGAGAAAAGACCTAGCTCCCTCAACCTATCCTCATAAGGTGTGCTACCCAATCCAAGCAACGTCCTTGTAAATCTCCTTTCCACCCTTTCAATAGCTTCCATGTCCTTCTTGTAGTGAGGCGACCAGAAGTGCATACAGTACTCCAAGTGGGGTCTGACAAGGGTCTTATAAAGTTGCAGCATTATCTTCTGGCTCCTAAACTCAATCCCTCGATTAATGAAGGCTAGTACACCATACGCCTTCTTGACCACATCTTCCACCTGCGAGGCTGATTTAAGAGTCTTATGGATCCAGACCCCAAGATCCTTCTGATCCTCTACACTGTTAAGAGTCCTATCCTTGATATTATACTCCTTCATCCCATTGGACCTGCCAAAGTGGATCACTACACATTTATCTGTGTTGAAATCCAAGTATCCTTATATTCACATTCTAATCATGTATTTGTCAAGGTATCCCTTAAATGTCACTATCGTATCTGCTTCCATTACCTCCCCCAGCAGCGAGTTCCAGGCACCCACCACTCTGTAAAAAAAAACTTGCCTTATACATGTTTAAACTTTGCCTCTCACACCTTAAATCTATGCCCCCTAGTAACTGACTCTTCCACCCTGGGAAAAAGCTTCTGACTATCCATTCTGTCCATGTCTCTCATAATCTTGTAGACTTTTATCAAGCTTCCCCTCAACCTCCATCGCTCCAATGAGAACAAACCAAGTTTCTCCAACCTCTCCTCATAATTAAAGCCCACCATACCAGGCAACATCCTGGAAAATCTTTTCTGTACTCTCTAAAACCTCCACAGATGTGGCAACCAGAAGTGAACACTATATTCCAAGTGCGGTCTAAGGTTCTTAAAAGCTGCAACGTGACTTGCCAGTTTTTAAACTCAGTGCTCCAGCCAATGAAGGCAAGCATGCCATATGCTTTCTTGACTACCTTCTCCATATGCATTGCCATTTCAGTGACTGTGTACCTGTACACCCAGATCTCTGTGCCTGTCAATAATCTTAAGGGTTCTGCCAGTTATTGTATAATAGCTATCTATATTAGACCTTCCAAAATGCATTACATTGCATTTGCCTGAATTAAACTCCATTGACAATCTCTCCACCCAAGTCTCCAACTGATCCATGTCCTGCTGTATCCTCTGGTCCTCATTGCTATTCACAAATCCACCAACCTCTGTCATCTGCAAACTTACTAATCAACCAGTTACATTTTCCTCCAGATCAATTTATATATATTACAAACAGGAAAGGTCCCAGCACTGATCCCTGAGGAACACCACTTGTCACAGCCCTCCATTCCCCTGCTACCCTCTGTTTTCTATGATCAAGCCACTTATGTATCCACCTTGCCAGCTCACCTCTGATCCCATGCGACTTCACCTTCTGCACCAGTCTGCCATGAGGGACCTTGTCAAAGGCCTTACTGAAGTCCATGTAGATAACATCCACTGCTCTACCCTCATCAATCATCTTCGTCACTTCCTCGAAAAACTCTATCAAGTTAGTGAGGCACAACTTCCCTTTCACAAAACCATATTGCCTCTCGCTAATACATCCACTTATTTCCAAGTAGGAGTAAATCCTGTCTTGAAGACTTCTCTCCAATAATTTCCCTACCAGTGACATAAGCTTTACCGGCTTGTAATTACCTGGATTATTCTTACTACCCTTCTTAAACAAAGGAGCAACATTGACTATTCTCCTATCTTCTGGGACCTCCCCTGTAGCCAGTAAGTATATAAAGATTTCTCTCAAGGCCCCAGCAATTTCCCCCCTTGCTTCTCTCAATATTCTGGGGTATACCCCATCAGATGGGGACTTAATGATTCTCAAAATATCTCCTTTTTGATCTCAACATGATTCAAACTATCTACACACCCTTTTCAGACTCATCATCCATCAAGCCCTTTGGTGAATACTGACGCAAAGTACTCAATACCTCACCCATTTCCTCTGGCTCCACGCATAGATTCTCTCCCCTGTCCTTGAGTGGGCCAACTCTCTCCCTGGTTACCCTCTTGCTCTGTATATATGTATTAAAAAGCCTTGGGATCTTGCTTAATCCTGCTGGCCAATGACTTTTATGACCCCTTTTAACCTTCCTTATTCCTTACTTAAATTTCTTTCTACTTCACATTAAATCTCTATAGAATTAGAATAATTACAGCATAAGAGAACATTCATCCTATTAGCTTGTGTTAGCTCATTGCAAGAGTAATTTAGCTATTCCCACTTGAAAGCCTTTTAAAGGCGTTGCATTCCAGATCCCAACTATTCGCTGTATAAAACATATTTTCCTTGTGTTACAAAGAAGAAAGAAAAGTAGAGCACAGGAATAAGGACCTTCAATCCTCCAAGCCCATGCTAACCATTTTGTCCTAATTGAATTATAAAAATCTGCCCTTTCTCAGTCCATCTCCCTCTGTTCCTTCCTTATTCATGTACCCATCCAGATGCCTTTTAAATGTTGCTAATGTGCCTGCTTCCTCCACTGCCTTGGCAGCATGTACCAGGCACATCACTCTGACCATAAAACGTAGGAGCAGAATTAGGTCATTCGGCCCATCGAGCCTGCTTTGCCATTTAATCATGCCTGTTATTTTTTCATTCCCATTTTCCTGCCTTTTTCCCCATATATTCCCTTACTAATCAAGAACGTAACTATCTGTCTTAAAGATACTCAATGACCTGACTTCCACAACTTCCTGCGACAAAGAGTTCCACAAATTCACCATTCTCTGGCTGAAGAAATCCCTCCTCATCTCTGTTTTAAAGGATCGTCCCTTTAGCCTGGTAGCTTTTCCTACTAGTGGAAACATCCTCTCCACATTCACTCTATCCAGGTATCGTAGCATCTTGTAAGATTCAATAAGACCATCCCCAATCCTTCTAAATTCCAAAGAGTACAGACCCAGTACATATCTCGACAAATTCTTCATTCTTGGAATCATTCTTGTGAACCCCCTCTGGATCCTTCCAAGACCAGCACATTTTTCCTTAGATATGGGAGCCAGAACTGCTCACAGTACTCCAAATAGGGTCTGTCCAGTGTCTTATACAGCCTCAGAAGTACTTCTCTCCACTTGTATTCTAGCCCTCTTGACATGAATGGTAACGTTGCATTTGCCTTCCCAACTGCCAACTGAACCTGCATGTTAACCTTAAGAGAATCTTAAAAAATGACTCCCAAGTCCCTTTGTGTTTCTGATTTCTTAAGTATTTTCTCTTTAGAAAATAGTCAATGCCTCCATTCCTCTTTCCAAAATGCAAAACCTCTCATTTTCCCACATTGTATTCCACCTGCCACTTCTTTGTCCACTTTCTTAACCTGTTTCCTGCTTCTTTAATAATACCTGTCCCTCTACATATCTTTGTATTATCTGCAAACTTAGCAACAGTGCCTTCAGTTCCTTCCTCCAAATCGTTAATGTATACTGTGAAAAGTTGTGGTCCCAAAACTGACCCCTTAGGCACATTATAGTCAGCAATTGCCATTCTGAAAAAGACCTCTTTTTCCCCACTCCCTGCCTTGTGCCAGTCAGCCAATCCCTCTATCAATGCCAAAATCTTACCCTTAACACTTATTTAACAGTCTCATATGTGGCAACTTGTCAAAGGCCTTTTGGAAATCTAAATATATCATGCCCATCGGTTCTTTATCAACTTCCTTGTTACCTCCTTAAAGAACTCTAATAGATTTGTCAGACATGACCTGCCCTTGACAAAGCTGTGCTGATTCAATCCCACTTTATCATGCACTTGGAAGTACTCTGCGATCTCATCTTTAATAACGGACTCTCAAATCTTGCCAATGACTGAAGCCAGGCAACCGGCCTATGTCTGCTGCCTCCCTCCCTTTTTAAACAGCAGTGTAATTAGCTACTTTTCAGTCCTTTGATATCCTTCCCTGCCTCCAGTGATTCCTGAAAGATCACCACCAATGCCTCCACAATTTCCTGCTATCTCTTTTAGAACCCTGAGTATAGACCATCTGGTCAGGTGATTTACCCACCTTCAGATCTTTCAGTCTCCCCAGAACCACCTTAATGATGGCCACGGCACTCACATGTGCCCTCTGACTCTCCTGAAGCTCTGGCATCCCACTGGTGTTTTCCACTGTGAATACTGATGCAAAGTAACAATTCAGTCCCTCTGCCATTTCTTTGTTTCCTATTATTATTTTTCCAGCCTCATTTTCCAGTGGTCCAATGTTTATTTTTCTTCTCTTAACTTTTATATATTGAAAAGAACTTTCCTTTTTTTATATTACCAGCTAGCTTACACTCATATTTCATCTTCTCCTCTCTCATTGCTTTTTCAGTTATCCTCTACTTGCTTTTAAAAGCTTCCCAATCCTCTGGCTTCCCACTAAGCCTTGTCACTTTGTATGCTTTTTATTTTGCTTTTATGTTGTTCTTGACTTCCCTTGTCAGCCATAGATGTCTCCCTTAGCATGGTTCCTCCTCCTTGGGATGAATTTCTGTTGTGCCTCCCAAATAACTCTCAAAAACTGCCATTAGTGTTCTACTGTCTTCCCTGCTAGGCTCCCTTTCCAATCAACTCTGGCCAGCTCCTCCCTCGTGTCTTTGTAGTTACCTTTATTTAATTGTAATACTATTACATTTGATCCCAGCTTCTCTCCCTCAAACTGCAGAGCGAATTCTATCATGTTGTGGTTACTGCTCCCTAAGGGTTCCTTCACCTTAAGTTCCCTAATTAAGTCTGCCTTATTACACACCACCAAATCCAGAATTGCCTGTTCCCTATTAGGCTCTGTCACAAGCTGCTCCAAAAAACCATGTAAGATGTCTCATAACACCAGATTAAAGCCCAATGAGTTCATTTTGTAGTAGATGCCACTAACTTTCAGGTTCTGCCCCTTTGTCAGGTGAGTGGGGAGTTCTGATCACAAATAGGACATATAAAGTCATGCACTCAGTTTACAGAATACTAATTAGAATAATTCTAATTAGAATAGAATTCTAATCAGTATTCTGTAAACTGTGTGAGACTCTATCTGCCTGTTTGTGATCAGAACTCCCCACTCACCTGACGAAGGGCAGAGCCCCGAAAACTAGTGATGTTTGCTATCAAATAAACCTGTTGGACTTTAACCTGATGTTGTGAGACTTCTTAGTGTTTACCCCAGTCCAATGCCAGCATCTCCACACCAAAAAACCACCTCAGACATTCCACAAATTCCTTTTCTTGGGATCCACTACCTACCTAATTTTCTCAGTCCACCTGCATATTGAAGTTCCGCATGATTATTATAATATTGCCTTTTCTACGTCCTGATTGATTTTCTGCCCCACATTCTGACTACTGCTAGGGGCCTCCACATAACTCCTATCAGGGACTTTTTAACTTTGCGACTCCTCAACTCTACCCACAGAGATTTTATGCCTTCTGATCAGATATTGCTTCTGCTGTCTATTTAACTTCATTCCTAATTAACAATACCACTCTTTTACTCATCTGCCTGTCCTTCCAATAGTACACATATCTTTGGATATTTAGATCCTGGCTCTGATCTCCTTGCAGCCACATTTCTATGATGCCCACAACATTTACCGACCAATTTCAATGTGCACAACAAGCTCATTTACCTTGTTCCATATACTGCACACATTTAGGTACGACACCCTCAGTCCTGCGTTGACCACCTCCCTTCTTATACTTGTCACCTTTTTTGCTCTACTGAAGGTTAGATTTCTCCCACCTTCTGCACTTTCTGTTCTATTACATGGTCTGGAAACTTTACTAACCTCTCCACTAACCTGCACTTCTACCCTCTCCTTTAACTTTGATTTTCCTACTCTCCATACAACTGAACCCTCCACCTCACTATTTAGTTTAAAGCCCTATCTACAGTTCTAGTTGTACGATTCGCCAGGATTCTGATCCCAACATGGTTCAGATGGAGATATTCCCATCAGAACAGGTCTCCTTTGCTCCAATACTGGTGCTAATGTCCCTTGAATTCAAACTCATTCCTCCCACACCAATCTTTGAGCCATACATTCACCTCCTTAATCTTATTGACCCTGTGCCAATTAGCTCATGGCTCAGGTAATAATCAGAGATTATTGCCTTTTTGGGTTTGCTTTTTAATTTAGTTCCTAGCTGTTCATGAAAAATATACTCCCTTTGTGTGAAAAACCTTGCCCGCATATCTGGCTTAAACTTACCCCCTCTTACTTTGAACCTGTGCCCCCTTGCAATTGACGCTTCCACCCTGGGAACAAGCCTCTGACTATCCACCCTGTCTATGTCTCTCATAATTTTGTAGACCTTTATCAGGGTCTCCCTTCAGCCTCCATCATTCCAGTGAAAACAATCATACTTTATTCATCCTCTCCTCGCAGTCAACACCCTCAAGACTAAGCAACATCCTGGTGAGCTTCTTTGCGCTCTCTCTCCAAAGCTCCCACATCTTTCTAGTAGTGTGGCAACCAGAGCTTCACACTATTCCAAATGTAGTCTAACCAAGTTTATATGGATGCAACATGATTTCACAACTCTTTTTCTGAATACCCCAGCCGTTGAAGGCAAGCATGTTCTGTGCCACCTTAATCACCTTGGCCACCTGTGTTGCTACTTGTTAACATAGAACATAGAACACTACAGCACAAACAGGCCCTTCGGCCCACAAGTTGTGCCGATCATATCAATACCTACCAGGCCAAAGAACTATCTGTAACTCCCAATCACATTAAATCCCATGTACTCATCCAGAAGTCTTTTAAAAGACCCTCTTTTGCCTCTACCACCACTAACGGCAGCCAATTCCATTCATTCATCACCCTCTGAGTGAAAAACTTACCTCTAACATCTCCTCTGTACTTGCCCCCCAGCACCTTAATTAAATCTGTGTCCTCTCGTAGTGACCATTTCAGCCCTGGGAAATAGCCTCCGAGAATCCACCCTATCTATTCCTCTCAACATCTTATAAACCTCTATCAGGTCGCCTCTCAACCTTTGTCTCTCCAGGGAAAAGAACTATAGTTGGGAACTATGGACCCTGCATCCTAGATCCCTCTGTAAATGCTCCTAAGAGTTCTGCCATTTATATTAAAATTCACACTTAAATTTGATCCTTTAAAATGCACTGTCTCGTACTTGTCTGAATTAAACTCCATCTGCATTTCGGTCTCCAATCTATCTATATCTGTTGTATCCACAGACAATCACCAGCACTATCAACAACTCTACCAATCTTCCTGTTATCCACAAACTTACTAATCAGACCACCTACATTTTCCTCCAGATCATTTATATATGCTACAAACAACAGAGGTCACAGCACTGATCCCTGCAGAATGTCACTAGCTACAGATCTCCATTCTGAAAAATACCTTACTTACTGCTACTCTGTCTTCTATGACCAAGACAATTTGTATTCATCTAGCCAGCCTACTCTGAATCTTGCGATTTTAGTTTTTGTACCAGTCTGAGATGTAGGACCTTGTTAGACACCTTACTAAAGTTCACATAAACTATATCTAATTTTACTTTGTCACCTCTTCAGAAAACTCAAGCTGGTGAGGCATGACCTTCCCCATACAAAACCATGCTCTCTGTCACTAACCAGTCCATTTTCTTCTAACTGTGCATATATCCTGTCCCTCAGTATCTTCTCCAAAAATTTCCCCACCACTAACATCAGGCTCACCAGCCTATAATTCCCTGGAATATCCCTGTTTCATTTCTTAAACAAGGGAAGAACATTGGCTATTGTCTAGTCCTCTGGAACCTTGCCTGTGGTCAAAGAGGATGTGGAGATATTTGTTAAGGCCCCAATTATTCTTCCCTTGCCTCCTGCAGTAATCTGGGTAGATCCCTTTTGGCCCCGTGCCTTGCCTTTGGCAAAAAAACCAATCATTTTAAATCTTTGTCATCTGATTCCAAATGGGAACAGTTTCTCTCTGGCTAGATAATCACTATTTCAAACATTTGTATCAAATCTCCTTTCCACTTTTTTAAGATGAACAATTTTAATTCCTCCTGTCAATCCACAAAACTGAGCTCCTGCATCCTTGCTGTTATTCCATTGGCTGTCTTTAACCATACAACCGCAGCAGAGAGTTTGCCTGGAGATTGGATTCTATAAACAAAATCATCTGACGCCTATAAAATTCTTTGTCTATGTGACCAAAAGTGTAAATGGCGATTGTTTCTGTGAAAACGGTCATTGCGACTATTAAGGGGGGCAGGGGCATGGTAGTGTGCAGCATATTGGAGCATGATTTAAGAAGTGGATAGTTATTTCCCTTTAGAACAGGGGAATGCCTGGATATTGCCCTGCTGGCTTCAGTTACTATTCAGTCAGCAATGATTGATTGGCACGAGAAGCAGTTGTCTGACTTTGAAACATGACCAGATAAATCATCAATATTAATATGTACTTGCCTCATGCAACACTGGGAAAGGTCAACACTGATACAATCTAAAAATGCTAGCTGGTGAAAAACAAAAGGAGATAGTTCTCACCTGAAATGTATCCAAATGTATAAGGTAGAAAAGTCAAGTACCAGGCCCATCCTTGTAACTATGTGCATTTACCATAGTTAATTCATCAAACCTACACATTTTGGGACACCCCCCAGATTCTGTCGTTCCAGTTAAAACAAATCAGTTTTATCCGACCTCCTTATAGCTAATACCCTACAGATCCTCCTTCATAAAATAACATTCAATAACACCCTTATTCAAATCCAAGTATCAGTTGAGTGAGCCTTCTCTGAGCTGCTTCCTCCTTAAATAAGGAGGCCAAAACTGTACACAGTACTCCAGATGTGGTCTCACCAAATCTCTATACAACTGAAGCAAAACTTCTCTATATTTATATTCCATTTGTCTACATTTATCTGCTTATATTTGTATTTTAGCATTATATGTTCATGTGTTCATATTTATCTGGAAAGTTCCCATTATAAACATTTGAAGCATGTTAAAAAATGAGAAATTATGCTGAACTTTTATAAACCTCTGATTAGGCCACAACTAGTGTATTGAACTCCATTCGAGTCAGCACAGTTTCAGAAGGCCGTGAGGATCTTTGAGAAGATGCAGAGAAGATTTACTGGATGGGGGGGGAGGGTGGATTTTAACTACAAGTTTACTTTGGAAACACTGGGATTGTTCTCCTTGAAGCCTAGGAGATTGAGGGGAGAGTTGATAGAAATGTAAGTCTAAGGGACAGTAATTTAAGATTTTAGGCAGAATATGCAGAGGGACAGATTTCCTCCCACAGTCTAAAGATGTGCGGGTTAGGTGGATTGACTATGCTAAATTGCCCCTTAGTGTTAGGGGGATTAACTAGCGTAAATTATGGGGTTATAGGGAATGGGCCTGGGTGGGATTATGGTCGGTGCAGACTCGATGGGCTGAATGGCCTCCTTCTGCATTGTAGAATTTTATGTTTCTAAGAACAACATATTTATGCAGCAAATGATAATGACTTGGAATTGACTGCCAGGAGATTGGTGATTAATGATTTCCAAAGAAAGTTGGATGTGCAATTGAAGGAAATAATTTTGCAGGGAATAAAATGAGATTGATTGAATTGTCCCACAGAGACCTAGCATAAACTTGATGGTTCCAATAATTTCCTATGCTGTATATAAACTATAAAAAAATCATTTTGGTTATATAGCTAATGGAAAAGCTAAAGTAAAAGTAAAGTCTATTAGTCACAAGTTAGGCTTACATTAACATTTGCAATGAAATTACTATGAAATTCCCCTAGTTGCCACACTCCAGTACCTGTTCAGGTCAATATACTAACTAGCACGTGTTTCTTCATACAGTCTGAAACCAGAGCACCCAGTGGAAACCCATGCAAACATGGGGAGAACATGCAAACTCCACACAGACAGTGACCTAACCTGGGAATCGAACTTGGGTTCCTGGTGCTGTGAAGGCAGCAGTGCTACCCACTATGTCACAAACTGTGCCACCATGCCACTTATAAAAAATTACACAAGGCAAAAATTATGCAAGTTCTGAGAAAAGATTTGGAAGAATGGTTCTAGATACGTGGATGGGTTGAATAAACTGAGATCATTCTTAGAAAATTGAAGGTTGGGAGATTTAACAGAGGTGTTCAAAATCAGGACAGAGTGGACAGATACACCCTTATCATGGAAGTCTCAAGAATATAAGGATGGCATCTTGAAGTGAGGGAAAAGAGGTGGCACAGTTGTCAGCACTACTGTCTTACAGCATCAGAGACTCAGGTTCAAGTCAGATCTTGGGAAACTGTCTGTAAAGAGTTTGCATGTTCTACCTGTTTCCTCCAGTTGCTCTGGTACCTTCCCACACTCCAATAATGTACAGATTAGGTGGCCTGCCCATGTTAAATTGTCTCTTAGTGTCCCAAAATGTGTAGGTTTGATGAATTAGCCATGGTAAATGTACATAGTTACAAGGATGGGGCTGAAAAGTGGGCCTGGGTGGGATGCTCTTTTGGAGACAGGACAGCCTCGTTCTGCACTGTAGGAATTCTGTGGAAAAGAAGCAAAGGCAACGTGGGAAATATCTTGATTTTGCTATGCAGCAAATGGTTAGGATGCTAAATGAACTGAGAGTGTGGTGGAGGCAAATTCAAATATGACCTTCAGGAGGGATTTTAATAAGGACCTGAAAGAAAATAAATTGCAGGACTATACAGGGAAAATTCAGGGTTGGGACAACTAAGCAATCCTTGCAGAAAATGGAATAGGCTTGATGTGCCAAATGATCTCCTTCTGTACTGTAACCTTTGTACGATTCTAAGAGACAATTTCTCTAGGAAGGAAAAGTGACTTGATAGGGGTCTTTCAAATGATGAAAGGATTTAATAGGGGAATATAGAGAAAATATTTTCACTTCAGCAGAGACCACAATTAGAGAGCATAAATAAATAGTCACAAATAGATTTTAATAAATCATTTAGAAATAATTTCTTTCTTCAAACTGGTGAAAATGTGAAATTTGCTACTCTATGGAATGGTTGAAATTATTTGCATAGATGTATTTACAGGGAAGCTAAGCATATGAGGGAGAAAGGATCAAAGTGTATGTTAATTGGATGAGTTAAAATAGGGTGGGAGGAGGCTCTATACTATAAACTGGACTATAAACACCAAATAAACCAGTTTTTTGTGCTGTATGTAGAAGAAAGAAAAAATCTCCCTGTAAATAAATAATTTGTGGAATTCAAATATTCAGAAATGGAGAACATGCATGTGAAAGTTTTGAATATAATGTAAAAAGGTTTTAGTTCAAGAAGCAAGAGCGATGATTCCAGAATACACAGCATTTTGCTTTTATTCAAAAACCTTGACCAGTTGTAGGCATTATCAGCAACAACTAGTTCAATGCTGAATGAGAGGAATAACAGTTTGTCTATGGCAGCCAGAAAGGAGACAATCAGTAACACCCGTCAGTCTGCAGCACATTCTAGCAGTAAGTAACTAATTGGTGCCCTACTTGTTAAAGAGAGAGCTTTCATCACTTGCCCTGCAGACATCCAGGAAAAACAAGATGTGTGTTCCAGATTCCCCCAAATGGAGGTTCATCTTGCAGGCTCCTTCACATCTCAATTCATTCATGAGTTGTGGGGTTTCAGTTTCATTTGTGTGTGACTGTTATGTTATCAGCAATGGGACAGGCATATCTGTCCCACTTTTCCAACAGGGGCTATTTTGGTTTTATTGTGCTGAAGTTCTTCAGCTCCTCATTCATTTCTCTGCACAGTGCATGAGAAAGTGGTGGCTTGGGAACGTGGTTGTTATGAGTACACTTGTTACTCCTTGCAAGAGCGGCTAATAGTGTGATCTATAGCTTGACCCGAGATTTGCGGAGCAGACTGATGACTGGGGTTGGTAATTGGTAGGGAGGTAGAAGGCAGAGAAAAGGAATAAAGGGTATATTCCCTGAGTGATCTGGAGAGAATATGTGCTCTTTCGAGAGAATCTAGAATCAAGAGTTACTATTTAAAAACAAGAAGTCACACGTTTAGAACAAAGGCTGGTGAATCTCTTCAAGATATGTTATCAGAGAGGACGCTGGGCTGATACTGAAGGGAAAAGGGAGAGCTTACAGCTCCTGACAAGTAGATTTAGAGTCACAGAGGTTTACATCATGGAAGCAGGCCCTTCGGCACACCCCTTTTTTGAAAACCCCTAAGCTAGTCCCAATTGCCCACATTAGGCAAATACCTCTCAATATCCGTCTTACCCATGTAACTATAGAAATATATTTTAAAAGACAAAACTGTACCCACCTTTACTACACCACCTGTGGCAGCTTGTTCCAGACACTCACCACACATACTGTGTGAAAAATTACTTCTCTCAACATTTTTGTATCTCTCCCTCTCAATTTAAACCTATGCCCTCTAGTTTTAGACGCTTCGACCTTTGGGCAAAGATATTAACTTTTTTTCAGATACAGGATAAAGTTCCCTCTACACTGTCCCCATCAAACACACCCAAGACACATACAGCACAGGGTTAGATACAGAATAAAACTTCCTCTACACTGTCCCCATCAAACACTCCCATGAGATGTAGACATAGGTAGAAGAAGGATTGGAATGAGGCACTCACTGAGTGTTAAAATGGGCAGTGTGGGCTTGTGCAACTGAAGGGCCTGTTTTCTGTGCTGTGTTGTTCTTTGTTCTTTGAAACCGGAGCATCCAGAAGAAACCCATGCAGACAGGAGGAGAATGTGGAAACTCCACACAGAGAGTGACCCAACCAGAAGTCAAACCTGGATCCCTGGCACTGAGGGGCAGCAGTGCTAATCACTGTGCCACCATGCCACCCAGTTCAATAGCAATTAGGGTGGGCAACAAATGCTGGCCTTGCCAGGACTCCCACATCCCATAAAAAAAGGGAAAAATATCTTTTTCAGAATAATGCAAAGATTCTACCTAAACTCACTGTTGACTATCCATGGCAAATGTAGAAAGGACTCTGACTGAAAATATAAGAAAAGCAAGGATCTGAAAGTGATTCAGAGTAAAACTATTTTCCAGTTTCCAACCATTGTTTGTCCCTCTTTTATTAAAACAAAATTCTAAATGAGTGAAAGATTTCAGATGAATGTCAAAATTTGATCCTCTATGCCTCCTAGTTATTAATGATAGTTAAATTTCGTGTACACTATTTTCAATAAGTATCTGAATCACAATCACAGAATACTACAGTGCAGAAAAGGCCCTTTGGCCCATCTGATTGCAATTCATTAAAGGACAATCACACTTTCCTTTCTTCTAGCAGTCAGCTTTGCACATCCCTATTTCTGGTTTTGTTCATTTTGAAGTGTACTTGTTTGTTCAACATTTCCTACAACACAAATCACAAATAGAATACATTCAATAATTTTTAAATTATTAAAGAAGCATGAGCAGAGAAATGGTTTGGGGAAAATTGATGGGATTGAAGGTGGATAAATCCTCAGGTCCTGATAATCTTCATCTCAGAATACTGAAGGAATTGGCCCTGGAAATAGTAGATCCTTGGTTATTTTCCATAATTTTTTGGACTTTGGAATACAGATTGAAGGTTGAATGTCTTGTTAAGAGGTAAATGGGAGCATATGTAAGTATGAAAAAACAAGGTTCAGTTGGGTCGCTATAAGGGTTACAAGGTAGCTAGGAATGAGTTTAAAAAAGGGCTTAGAAGAGCTAGGAGGAGGTGTGAGAAGTTCTTGGCGGGTTGGATAAAAGAAAATCACAAGGCTTTTTACTCTTATGTGAGAAATAAAAGAATGACCAAGGTGAGGTTAGAGCCAGTGAAGGATAGTAATGGGAACTTGTGCATGGAGTCAGAAGAGATAGATGAGGCGTTGAATGAATACTATTCTTCAGTCTTCACTAAAGAAAGGAGCCATATTTTTGAGGATGAGTGTGTGATACAGGCTGATAGGATGGAGGAAGTATATGCTCTGAGGGAAGATGTATTAGCAATTTTGAAAAACTGGAGAATCGATAAATACCCTGGGCCAGATGGGTTATATCCTAGGATAGTTTGGGAGGCAAGGGATGAGATTGCGGAGCCTTTAGCTTTGATCTTTGGGTCCTTGCTATCCACCAAGATTGTGCCAGAGGACTGGAGAGTGGCGAATGTTGTTCCACTGTTCAAAAAAGGAAATAGGAATGATCTTGGTAATTATAGGCCAGTTAGTCTTAGTTTGGTAGTTGTTAAGTTAATGGAAAGGATCCTGAGAGATAGGATTTATGACCATTTGGAAAGATGCAGTTTAACCAGGGATAGTCAGCACTTTTTTGTGAGGGGTAAGTCCTGTCTCACAAATTTGATTGAACTCTTTGAGAGGTAACTAAGTATGTAGATGAAGGTAGAGCAGTTCTTGTCATACATATGAATTTTAGTAAGGCGTTTAATAAGGTTCCCCATGATAGGTTCATGAAGAAGTTAAGGAAATGTGGGATAGAAGGAAATTTGGCAGATTGGAGACAGAGGATGATGGCAGAAGTAAAATTTTCAGATTGGAGGCCAGTTACCAGCGGTGTACCACTGGGGTCAGTGCTGGGTCCTCTGCTATTTGTGATTTTTATCAATGACTTGGAAGAGGGGGGCTGAAGGGTGGAGTAGTAAATTTGTTGATGATGGCAAGATTTGTGGAGTAGTGGATGAAGTGGAGGGCTCTTGCAAGCTGCAAAAGATATTGAAAGGATGCAGAGCTGGGCCGAAAAGTGGTAGATGGAGTTTAACCCTGATAAATATGAGGTGATTCATTTTGGTAGGACAAACCTGAATGCAGATTGCAGGGTCAATGGCAGGGTTCTGAGGAATGTGGAAGAACAGAGAGATCTTGGGGTTCATATCCACAGATCTCTGAAGGTTGGCATTCAATTGGAAAGAGCAGTAAAGACGGCTTATAGTGTATTAGCGTTTATTAATAGGGATTTGAGTTTAAGAGCAGTGAGGTTATGCTGCAACTACACAGGACGTTGATGAGACCACGTTTGGAATATTGTGTTCAATTCTGGTCACCTCACTATAGGAAGGATATGGAAACATTAGAGAGAGTGCAGAGAAGATTTACCGGGATGCTGCCTGATTTGGAGGGTAGATCTTATGAGGAAAGGTTGAGGGAGCTGGGGCTTTTCTCTTTAGAGTGGAGGAGGATGAGAGACAACTTAATAGAGGTTTATAAGATGATGAGAGGGATTGATAAAGTGGACGTTCAGAGACTATTTCCTTGGGTGGATGTAACTGTTACTAGAGGGCATAACTAAAAGGTTCATTGTGGGAGATATAAGAGGAATGTCCAAGATAGATTTTTCACTCAGAGAGTGGCGGGGGTGTGCAATATACTGCCTGCTGTGATAATGGAGTTGGACACTTTTGGAACTTTCAAGCGGATATTGGATAGGCACATGGAGCACACCAGAATTATAGGAAGTGGGATAGCTTGATCTTGGGCTTGAACAAGGCTCAGCATAACATTGAAGACTGAAGGGCCTGTACTGTGCTGTACTGTTCTATATTTTATGATTTGGAAGAGGGAACTGAATGTATCATCTCCAAATTTCCAGATGATACAAAGTTGGGTGGGAGGGTGAGCTGTGAGGAGGATGCAAAAATGCTTCAGCATGATTTGGACAGGCTGAGTGTGTGGGTATCTGAATGGTAGATGCAGTATAATGTGGATAAATGTGAGGTTATCCATTTTGATGGCAATAATAGGAAGACAGATTATTACTTGAATAGGTGTAAATTGAGAGAGGTGGATACTCAAGGAGATCTTGGTGTTTTCAGGCATCAGTCAATGAAAGTGAACGCAGAGCCCTGAAGAGGTTTTCTAATCCTGACACTAAGCAGGCAACACAGAATTTAGGCCTCACGCTTTCATTGCAAAAAACAATGTCTACATCTATGCCATGCCATGAGTTATATAGATGGTGGTTGAATACAATGCTATTGCTATTAATAACTCACAGTGCCTTATGAATGATCAGCTTTGAGCTGCGAGATCTTAATCTGTCCCATTTAGCAGTATTAGTGCCACAGACCAAAATGGACAGTGTTTTCTGTGTGAAGATGGAACTTCATCTCAGCAAGAATTGTGCGATGGTTACTTCTATTGACACTGACATTGATAAATGCATTTGTGACAGATAGATTGGTGACAGTGAGGTCAAGTAAGGCTTTCTTCTTGGTTCTTTCACTGCTTTAAAGAATAGATATTATAGAACCCCTACAGTGCAGAAGAGGCCATTCAGCCTAATGAATCTTCACAGACTCTCCAATAGTGCATCATACCCAGATCATATCCCCATAAATCCACATATTTACCTTATTAATTCCCCCTAGCCTACACATCTTGGAACACTCCGAGAAAACATAGCATGGCTAGTTCACCTAACTTGCACATCTGTGGACCTAATGAAGATTCAGTTGAAGATTCATGTGACTTGGTTAGTTCAAATCAGCAGTAATGTTGCTGAGGCACTCAGTAACTGAGTATTGATGACCCACAGCCAGATTACATTCTGTGCCTTTGCAGCCTACCCTCTGTACTTCTTCAATGTGATTGTCAACATGAAACAGTGACTCATCAGCTGTTCTTCGTGTTTCCCACAATGTTGTAACTACACCAATTCCGAGCAGCACCCACAATCCTTACACTGACTCACAGAGCAGGCATATTGGATGGATAACTACAAAGGTCAAGGATATACTTAGACGATGTGCTCGTTCCTGCTGGTGATAAATCTCTGCACAGTGGCCCAAAGGGACTCTTCACATCCAGCTGGAAGATACTATGCACTTGTCGAAACAAATTGATTGGGTCCCCCTTCATCAGCTTCAGAAAGTTTTATATTCAAGATCATGTATGTACGGAGGGAATGCATGGCACCAGGAACTTGGATTTGATTCCCAGCTGAGATCACTGTCTGTGCAGAGTCTGCATCTTCTCCCTGTGTCTGCATGGGTTTCCGCTGGATGCTCTGGTTTTCTTCCATAGTCTGAAAGATGTACTGGTTAGGTGCATTGGCTGTGCTAAATTCTCCCCCAGTGTACCCATATGAATAACCTCACATTTCCCCATGTTATACTTCACTTGCCACCATTTACATCATCTATCTATTTCTCTTGAGACTTCTTTGACTGTTCCTCAGAGTGTACATTCCCACTTGGAATTGTATCATCAGATACATCACTAATCTCTTTTTTCCAGCATTTATGTTGATTTTAAATAGCTGAACCCCAACACTGATCATTTGCTGCATTCAACTAGTCATCAGCTGCAAACTGAAAAATGCCTGTTTATTTATATTCTTTGCTTATTGTCCATTAATCAATCCTCTATCCATCATGTGCACTTATCTTGCCTTTTAACTTTTTGTATGACACTTTATCAAATGTCTTTTAGAAATTCAAGTACACTATATCTAATTAGTATCTTGTGTAAGTTCAGCTTAACCTCTTTGCTCTTGTATTCGATGCCCCTATTAATAAAGCCCAAAATACTATATGCTTTACTAACTGCTCTTTCTACCTGTATTGCCAGCTTTAATGATTTATGCACACATACAGCCAGGTCCCTTAGCAGCTGTCAAGAGAGAAATTGCATTTCTATAGTATCTTTCATTTCACAAAGACTCAAAGTGCTTTCCAGATAATTTTTTCATCATTCTTTCCTAGGATGCAACTGGCACTGGCCAGGCCAGATTTTTTTTGGCTCATCCCTAACTGTCTTGGAACTGAATGCCGCACAATTATGAGTCAATCACGTTGCTGTGGAGCTGGAGTCACACGTAGGCCAGACCAGATCCCTTTACAACAATCGATTATTGTTTCATTACTGAGAGTACCTTTCTATTCTTGGTTTTATTGATTGGGTTTTAAATTCCAGCTGCTATGGTGGGATTGGAAACTATGTCCAAGTCTAAATGAGTAGGCAAGGATTTGGCAGATGGAGTGTAATGTTGGTAAATATGAGGTCATCAATTTTGGTGGGAATAACAGCAAAATGGACAATTATTTAAATGGTAAAAAAATTGCAGCATGCTGCTGTGCAGAGGAACCTGGGTGTCCTTGTGCAGGAATCTCAAGGAGTTGGTTTGCAGGTGTAACAAATAATTGAGAAGTCAAATGGAATTTTGTCCTTCATTGCTAGAGGGATGGAGTTTAAAAACAACGAGGTTATGTTGCAGCTGTATAAGGTGCTGGTGAGGCCACACTTGGAATACTGTATACAGTTTTGGTGTCTTTACTTGAAAAAGAATATACTGGCATTGGAAGGGGTGCAGAGGAGATTCACTCGGTTGATTTTGGAGTTGAGAGGGTTGGCTTATGAGGAGAGACTGAGTAAACTAGGGCTATACTCATTGGAATTCAGAAGAATGAAGGGAGATCTTATAGAAACATATAAAATTATGAAGAGAATTGAAAAGATAGAAGCAGGGAAGTTGTTTCCATTGGTGGGTGAAACTAGAATAAGGGGCATAGGCTCAAAGTAAGGGGAAGCAGATTTAGGATTAAGTTAAAGAGGAATTTCTTCACACAAAAGGTTGTGAATCCGTTGAATTCCCTGCCCAGTGAAGCAGTTGAGACTGCCTCATTGAATGCTTTTAAGGCAAGGATAGATAAATTGTTGAACAGTAAAGGAATTAAGGGTTATGGTGAGCGGGTGGGTAAGTGGAGCTGAGTCCATGAAAAGATCAGCCATGATCTTATTGAATGGCAGACCAGGCTCGAAGGGCCAGATGGCTTATTCCTGCTCTTTGTTCTTATGTTCTTATGTCCCTCGAGCCTGAGACACTGTATTACTCATCTAGTGACATTACTATGACACTGCCTAACTTTGTAACCTGAATTGCCCCATAAATCTAGATAAAGTAGAGATTTTTACACTTACCTATATCGCACTAACCCTTTGTTTCTGTTTTAAGATTGACTGAGGCAGTTTAAGAGAATGGTTTTGTGTTAAATCTACTCCACTGTGACACGCTAAGGTTCTACACGGTGACATCATTGTCTGCTGATCCATAATGATAATCTCACAAGAGGACAAATTCTTCTTGAATATTTGCTTCTGTATCCCTTCAACTGCTCAGGGTGATGATGAGGAATGACTCCTGATGTAGGGAGATAGGATTTGTAAGTTTGCGGATAACACAAAGATTAGCTGATTGGTTAACAGTGAGACAGAGTGTCTTGGGCTACAAGAAAATATGGACGGGATGGTCAAATGGCTGGATAATTGGCAGACAGAATCTAACCCTGAGAAGTGTGAGGTGATACACTTTGGAAGGAGCAATTTGATAAGAAAATATTCAGTAACTGATAGGACACTAAGAAGTTCTGTGGCACAAAGGGACCTTGGCGTGTTGTCCACAGATCTCTGAAAGCAGAAGGGCATGTTAATAGGATGGTGAAAGAGGCATATGGGACACTTGCCTTTATCAATCAACCCATGGATTACAAAAGCAGGGAAGTCATGTTGGGGTTGTAGAGAACTTTGGTGAGACCACAGCTGGAGTGCCCTGTGCAGTTCTGGTCGCCACATTATCAAAGGATGTGATTGCACTAGAAGGATTTACTAGGTTGCATCCCACCAAACTAAAAAAAGTTTGAATAGACTTGGATTGTTTTTGTTGCAGCAGAGAAGACTGAGGGGGTGACCTGATCGAAGTGTACAAGATTACAAGAGATACAGAGAGAGTGGATAAGGAGCAGCTGTTTCTCTTAGCTGAAGAGTCAGTCATGAGGAGACATAGTTTCAAGATAAGAGGCAGGAGGTTTAGGGGATGTGAGGAAAGATCTTTTCACCCAAAAAATGCTGATGGTCTGGAATGTTTTGCCTGGGGGGCTGAAGGGATTATGTAGGAATTGAGGTGTTTCTAATATGTCAGTGTAGACTTGATGGGCTGAAGGGCCTCCACTATGCTTACATAGAAATGTAGAACAGTACAGAGCAGTACAGGCCTTTCAGTCCTCAATGTTATGCCGAACTTTGTCCAAAACCAAGATCAAACTATCCCATTCCCTATCATTCTGGTGTGCTTCATGTGCCTAAACTATAACTGCTTGAAAGTTCCTAAAGTGTCCGACTCCACTACCAAAGCAGGCAGTGCATTCTACACCCCAATTACTCTGAGTATTATTCTCCAGAATCAGTTGCATTCTTGGACACACGCATCTCCATCAAGGATGGTCACCTCAGCACCTCACTGTACCGCAAACCGACAGACAACCTCACAATGCTCCACTTCTCCAGCTTCCACCCTAGACACGTTAAAGAAGCCATTCCCTATGGACAAGCCCTCCGTATACACAGAATTTGCTCAGATGAGGAGGATCGTGACAGACACCTCCAGACGCTGAAGGATGCCCTCGTGAGAACAGGATATGGCGCTCGACTCATCGATCGACAGTTCCGACGTGCCACAACGATAAACCGCACTGACCTCCTCAGAAGACGAACACGGGACACGGTGGACAGAGTACCCTTTGTTGTCCAGTACTTCCCCGGAGCGGAGAAGCTATGACATCTTCTCCGGAATCTTCAACATATCATTGATGATGATGAACATCTCGCTAGGGCCATCCCCACCCCCCCACTTCTTGCTTTCAGACAACCGCACAACCTCAAACAGATCATTGTTTGCAGCAAACTACCCAACCTTCAGGAGAACAGTGACCACAATACCACACAACCCTGCCACAGCAACCTCTGCAAGACATGCCGGATCATAGACATGGACGACATCATCAAACGTGAGGATACCATTCACCAGGTACACGGTACATACTCTTGCAACTCGGCCAACGTTGTCTACCTAATACGTTGCAAGAAAGGATGTCCCAAAGCATGGTATATTGGGGAGACCATGCAGACACTACGACAGCGGATGAATGAGCATCGCTCAACAATCACCAGGCAAAACAGTTCCCTTCCTGTGGGCGAACACTTCAGCAGTCATGGGCATTCGGCCTCCGACCTGCGGGTAAATGTTCTTCAAGGGGGCTTTCGTGATACACGACAGCGCAGAGTCGCTGAGCAGAGACTGATAGCCAAGCTCCGCACACATGAGGACGGTCTTAACAGGGATCTTGGCTTCATGACACACTATCTGTAACCCCTGTAACTTGCCTGGGTTAGCAAAAAACCTCACTTACTGTGCTGTCTGGAGAAAATACACAATTCTCCAACAATGCTCAGGATTCCCTTCACACACATTGTTCGCCACTTTAACACTTCAATAGCAGGTTAGATGTAAGGATTCGCATTCTAATCAGCAATCTCTGACTGTCTGTGCTGATGTGTGCTATTGCAGACCAGAACACTGCATTTGCCTGAGGAAGACACAGAGTGTTGAAAGCTCGCGTTTTTTACTATCAAATAAATCGGTTGGATTATAAATTGGTGTTGCTAAATTCTTAAAGAATCTACCTCAGACATCCCACCCATATCTCCCACCATGAACCTTATAGTTATGCCCCCTAATAACAGTGACCCAAGGAAACAGTCTCTGCATGTCCATTCTATCCATCCCCCTCATCATCTTATAAACCTCTATTAACTTGCCTCTCATCCTCCTCCATTCTAAAGAGAAAAAAACTAGTTCCTTCAATCTTTCCTCAAAAGACTACTCTCCAAATCAGACAACATTCTGGTAAATCTCCTCTGCACTCTCTCCAATGTTTCCATATCCTTCTTTTAGTGGGGTGACCAGAACTGCACACAATAATCCAAATGTGGTCTCACCAAAGTCCTGTAGAGTTGCAGCATAACCCCACGGCTCTTAAACTCAAACCATCCCCCCATTAATCAATGCTAACACATGATAGGCCTTCTTCATGGCTCTATCCACTTGAGTGGCAACCTTCAGAGATCTGTGGGTATGAACCCCAAGATCCACATTCCTCAGAACCCTGTTGTTGACCCTGAAATCCACATTCAAATTTGTCCTACCAAAATGAATCACCTCGCACTTATCAGGATTAAACTTCCTCTGCCATTTTTCAGCTCAGCTCTACATCATATCAATGTCTCTTTGCAGCCTGCAAGAGCCCTCCATCTCATCCACTACTCCACCAATCTTGGTGTCATCAGCAAATTTACTAAATCTTTGTCTCTTCTTTGGACACAGGTGAGGTCCCAGAGGATTGGAGAATAGCTAATGTTGTACCGTTGCTTAAAAAGGGTAGTAGGGCTAACCCTGGAAATTATAGGCTGGTGAGTTTGACGTCAGTGGTAGGAAAGATGTTGGAGGGGATTCTTAGAGATAGGATGTATAGGCACTTAGAGCGTTGCGATCTGATTAGGGATATGAACATGGCTTTGTCAAGGGGAAGTCGTGCCTTATGAATCTGGTAGAATTTTTTGAGGAGGTGACAAAAACGGTCAATGAAGGGCGAGCCATTGATGTCTATATGGATTTCAGTAAGGCGTTTGACAAAGTCCCTCATGGGAGGTTGGTTGAAAAGGTCAAGGCTCATGGGATACAAGGACAGGTAGCTAGATAGATAAGTAACTGGCTTAGTAATAGGAGACAGAGAGTAATAGTGGAAGGGTGTTTTTCTAGCCAGAGGTCAGTCACTAGTGGTGTGCCGCAGGGCTCGGTACTGGGACCTCTTCTATTTGTAATATATATAAATGACTTGGAAGAGGGAGTAAGTGGAGTGATCAGCAAGTTTGCAGACGATACAAAGATGGCTGGACTTGCGGATAGTAGGGAGCATTGTCAAGCGATGCATCAGGACATAGATAGGCTGGTAGCTTGGGCAGATAGATGGCAGATAGAATTCAATCCTGATAAATGCGAGGTGATGCATTTCGGGAGAAAGAATGTAGGGAGGAGGTATATGATAAAGGGTAGACCTATTAAGAGTATAGAAATGCAGAGGGACCTGGGGGTGCAGGTGAACAAGTCTCTGAAGGTGGCAGAGCAGGTGGAGAAGGTTGTGAAGAAAGCATATGGGATACTAGCCTTTATAGGAAGGGGTATAGAGTACAAGAGCTGGCCTTAATGTTGCAGTTGTATAAAACGTTGGTTAGATCTCATGTGGAATACTGCGTCCAGTTCTGGTCGCCTTACTACCAGAAGGACGTGGAGAGTCTGGAGAGAGTGCAGAGGAGGTTTACCAGGATGCTGCCTGGTATGGAAGGTCTGAGTTACGAGGAGAGGTTAGGCAAATTGGGACTGTTTTCCTTAGAAAGACGTAGACTTAGAGAGATTTAATAGAGGTGTATAAGATTATGAGGGTTATAGATAGAGTAAACAGGGTTAAGCTTTTTCCTAGGATGGACTCGAATTGCACGAGGGGTCACGGGCTTAGGGTGAGGGGGGTAAGGTATAATTTGGATGCTAGAGGGAGTTTTTTCACACAGAGGGTGGTGAGGGTATGGAATGTGCTGCCAAGTAAAGTGTTGGAGGCAGGCACTCTGGAGTTATTTAAGAGATACTTAGATGGGCACATGAACAGAATGGGAATGGAAGGGTATAGAAAACTGATTTAAAATAGGGATCATGAGCCTTGGGAGTCCCTGGGAAGTGTGTAAATAGATGATGATATTGATATACTTGTTTTTATCCTACAGGTGCTTTGGTCCACCTTGTTGTCTAACGAGGGGCATACACGCAATGGGTCGTGAGAGGGCTGCTCTTGGATTTTTTTTTCGAGAGTATCCTAGTGCTTCACGTTGTTAGTGTACACTTGACCTGGACCATTTGATGGGCAACACGACAGCTCAGTGACTATCGCTGTGCCGTGCAGATACATGGATTTGGGCCTGTGTCTGTGGGAGTTTGCGCATTCTCCCCGTGCTTGCGTGGTTTTCTCCGGGTGCTCCGGTTTCCTCCCACATCCCAAAGATGTGCTCTTAGGCTAATTGGCAAAACAAATTCTCCTAAATTGTCTCAAATTTGGTTTTTAATCCATAGATCTATAAACATAGACAGGGATCACGGGTAGAGATGGGAACATCGGGGTGGCGGCGCGGGCTTGTTGGGCCAAAAGGCCTGTTTCCCATGCTGTTTTGTTCTTTGTTCTTTGTTAACTCACCCTTCAGCCCCCTCCTCCAAGTCATTGATAAAAATCACAAATAGCAGAGGACCCAGCACTGATGCCTGTGGAACACTGCTGGTAAGTGGCCTCCAGTCTGAAAATTTTCTTTCCACTACCACCCTCTGTCTTCTATGAGACAGCCAGTTACTTATCGAATCGGCTAAATTTCCCTCTATCCCACACCTCCTTACTTTCTTCATCAGCTTACCATGGGGAACCTTATCAAACGCCTTACTAAAATCCATGTATACGACATCAACTGTTCTACCTTCATCTACACATTTAGTTACCTCCTCAAAGAATTCAATCAAATTTGTGAAGCAACACTTACCCTCACGTAATTGTGCTGACTATCTCAGATCAAACTGCATCTTTCCAAATAGTCATAACTCCTATCTCTCAGGATCTTTTCCATTACCTTATCGACCTCTGAAGTAAGACTAACTGGCCTATAATTACCAGGGTCATTCCTATTTCCTTTCTTGAACAGAGGATCAACATTCGCCATTCTCCAGTCATCTGGCACTATCCCCATGGACAGTGAAGACCCAAAGATCAAAGCTAAAGGTTCTGTAATCTCATCTGTTGTCTCCCAAAGAATCCTACGACATATCCCATCTGGCCCAGGGGACTTATCCACCCTCTCTCATCCTCAAGAACATGGCTCCTCTCCTTGGTGAATACTGAACAAAAGTATTCATTCATTGTCTCTCCTATCTCTTTTCACTCCATGCACAAATTCCCGTTACTATCCTTGACGGCCCTAACCTCACCCTGATCATTCTTTTATTTCTCACATAAGAATAAAAAACCTTGGGGATTTCTTTGATCCGACCCACCAAAGACATCTCGTGCCGCTTTGTAGCTCTCCTAAGCCCTTTTTTAGCTCATTCCTTGCTACCTTGTAACCCTCAAGCGACCCAACTCAACCCTGTTTTCTCACCCTGTGATATGCTTCCTTTTTCCTCTGAAGATATTCAACCTGTTCTGTGAACCATGGTTCCCTCACTCGGCCATTTCCTCCCTGTTTGACAGAGACATACCTATCAAGGGCACGCAATATTTGTTCTTTGAACAGGCTCCATTTTTCATTCTACGATTCTATGATTCTATATGTCAGTTACGCTTACAATACAAAATGTGATGTCGTGGACATTACAGACACTTGGATTACTCAAGGGCAGGACTGGGTACTTCAAGTGCCGGGTTTCAAATGTTTCAGAAGGGACAGGGAGGAAGGCAAAAGAGGTGGAGGAGTGGCACTGTTGATCAGAGATAGTCATGATGTAGAGATGCCGGCGTTGGACTGGGGTAAACTCAGTAAGAGTCTGGCAACACCAATTTTAAATCCAACCGATTTATTTGGTAGTAAATCTGCAAGCTTTTGACTTTCGTCTTCATCAGGCAAATGCAGTGTTCCGGTCACTGGTAACAGAGGGAGGGTGGTATGGATGATGTAGGAATTGAGTCGCTATGGGTGGAGTTGAGGAATAGGAAGGGAGAGGTTACTATGTTGGGTGTGTACTACAGACTGCCCAACAGCCCGTGGGCCGTGGAAGAAGGGATATGCAGGGACATTTTAGATAAGTGTAGGAAGAATAGGGTGGTTGTAGAGGGAGATTTCAATTTCCCTGGGGTAGATTGGAAGGTGCCCAGAGCGGAAGGTGCGGATGGGGAGGAATTTGTACAGTGTGTTTTAGAAGGGTCCTTGGAGCAGTATGTGGATAGCCCGACTAGAGAGGGGGCTATACTGGATTTGGTTCTGGGGAATGAGCCAGGGCAGGTGGTTGACGTTGTAGTAGGAGAGCATGTGTCAAATAGTGACCACAACTCTGTCTGCTTTAGGATATTAATGGAAAAAGATGAAGCCTGCCTTAAGGGGAGGGTGTTAAACTGGGGGAGGGCTAGATACAGCCAGATTAGGCAGGATCTTGAGGATACTGACTGGGATAAGCTGTTCGAGGGTAGGTCGACGCTGTACATGTGGGAGTCTTTCAAGGGAAAACTAAAATCTTTGCAGGAAAGACACGTGCCGGTAAGGAGGAAGGATGGGAAAGATAGGATTAGAGAACCAACAACGACTAGGGTTACTAGGGATGTTGAGGACTTGGTCAGGAAGAAGCAGGAGGCGTACGTTAGATCTAGGCAACTGGGGACAGAGACAGCGCTGGAAGAATATAGAGAGTGTAGACGGGATCTTAAAAGGGGTGTCAGAAAGGCAAAAAGGGGCCACGAAATGGCTTTGGCAGGTAGGATTAAGGAAAATCCTAAGGCATTTTACTCCTATGTAAAGAGCAAAAGGATGGTTAGAGGGAAGATTGGACCTCTCAGGGACAGAGGAGGGGAACTATGCTTAGAGCTTGAGGGAATGGGGGAGATCCTGAATGAATACTTTGCATCGGTATTCACGCGGGAGAGGGGCCTGATGTCTGGTGCCGGCTTTGAGAAATTTGAGGACCCGTTAAAGAAAATAATCATTATGAGGGAAGAGGTGTTGGGGCTTTTAGGCAACATAAAGACTTATAAAGCTCCGGGGCCTGTTGGCATTTACCCCAGGCTGCTAAGGGAGGTGAGAGATGACATTGCTGGGCCTCTGACGCAAATCTTTGTCTCTCCTTTGGACACAGGTGAGGTCCCAGAGGACTGGAGGATTGCAAATGTAGTACCGTTGTTTAAAAAGGGTCAGAGGGATAACCCAGGGAACTATAGGCCGTGAGCTTGACTTCAGTTATAGGTAAGCTAATGGAGAGGATCCTCAGGGACAGGATGTATGAGCATCTGGAGCGCTGCGATCTGATCAGGGATACGCAGCATGGCTTCGTTAAGGGGAGGTCGTGCCTTACGAATCTAGTGGAATTTTTTGAAGAGGTGACAAAAACGGTTG
Organism: Sphyrna mokarran; assembly: GCA_024679065.1. Lineage (NCBI taxonomy): Eukaryota > Metazoa > Chordata > Chondrichthyes > Carcharhiniformes > Carcharhinidae > Sphyrna > Sphyrna mokarran. Next base: position 463,530 of record JAGIQG010000010.1, read on the forward strand.
ATGAAGGACAAGCCGTTGATGTCGTCTACATGGATTTCAGTAAGGCGTTTGACAAGGTTCCTCATGGTAGGCTGATAGAAAAGGTGAAGGCGCATGGGATACAGGGCCAGGTATGTAGATGGGTTGAGAACTGGCTTGGGAGGAGGAGACAGCGGGTAGTAGTGGAAGGCTCTTTTTCCAACTGGAGGTCTGTCACTAGTGGTGTGCCACAGGGCTCAGTACTAGGACCTCTTCTATTTGTGGTTTATATAAATGACTTGGAAGAGGGGGTAGGTGGTGTGATCAGCAAATTTGCTGATGACACTAAGATGCTTGGATTGGCGGGTACTGAGGAGCAGTGCCAGGCAATACAACAGGACATAGATAGGCTGGTAGATTGGGCAGATAGATGGCAAATGGAATTTAATCCGGATAAATGCGAGGTGATGCATTTTGGCCGGAATAATGTAGAGGGGAGTTATAGGATAAAAGGTAAAACTATCCGGAGTATAGAGACGCAGAGAGACCTGGGGGTGCAGGTTCACAAGTCTCTGAAGATGTCAGTACAGGTGGAGAATGTGATAAAGAAAGCGTATGGTATGTTAGCCTTCATAGGAAGGGGTATAGAATACAAGAGTAGGAGTCTGATGTTGCAAGTGTATAGAACGTTGGTTAGGCCTCACTTGGAGTACTGCGTCCAGTTCTGGTCGCCGTACTACCGGAAGGATGTGGAGGCCTTGGAGAGAGTGCAGAGGAGATTTACCAGGATGCTGCCTGGTATGGAAGGGCTGTCTTACGAGGAAAGATTGAACACACTGGGGTTGTTTTCCCTTGAAAGACGTCGGCTGAGAGGGGATCTATTAGAGGTATATAAGATTAAGAGGGGTATAGATAGAGTAAATGGTGGTAAGCTTTTTCCACCATTAGAAATGGATAGAACGAGGGGTCACGGCCTTAGGGTGAGGGGGGCTATGTATAAGACGAATATTAGAGGGCAGTTTTTCACACAAAGGGTAGTGGGGGTGTGGAATGCACTGCCGAGTAAGGTGGTGGGAGCAGGCACGCTAGGGTTGTTTAAGGGTCTCTTGGACAGCCACATGAGCGGTCTGCAGATAGAGGGATATAGCAGGACTGAGTAAATATCTTATTTGTTTCCACAGGCAATTCGGTCCACCTTGTTGACCAACAAGGTGCATGCATTCGGCAGGTTGTGCGAGGGCTGCTCTTGGATGTTGCTTCAGGAGTGGCCTAGTGCTTCAAGTCGTTAGTGTATGCTTAATCTGGACCATCCGACGTGCAACATGACAGCTCAGAGACTATCGCTGTTGCTGTGCAGACACATAGATTTGGGCCTGTGTCTGCGGGAGTTTGTGCGTTCTCCCCGTGGTTGCATGGGTTTTCTCTGGGTGCTCCGGTTTCCTCCCACATCCCAAAAATGTGCTCTTAGGCTGATTGGGTAATAAATTGTCCCTATATTGTTCCCTATATGGGAATCTTCCACAATAGGCATAGCCTAAAGTCATGGATATGTCATTAAGACGTTAGGAAGGCGGCGCGGGCTCGTTGGGCCGAAGGGCCTGTTTCCCATGCTGTGTTACTCTTTGTTGTTCTCTTTGTTAACCACATTCTCCACCTGCGAGGCCAATTTAAGAGTCCTATGGACCTGGACCCCAAGGTCCTTCTGCTCCTCAACACTGCTAAGACTCCTACCCTTGATATTATACTCCTTCATCCCATTGGTCCTGCCAGAATGGATCACTACACATCTTCTTTGTTATCCGTGTTGAAGTCTATCTGCCACTTCTCCGCCCAGTCTTGCATCCTATCTATGTCACACTGCAACTTCTGACATCCCTCCAGATTATTCACAACATCACCAACCTTCATATCGTCAACGAACTTACTAACCATCCTTACACTTCCTCATCCAGATCATTTATGAAAATGACAAACAGCAAAGGTCCTAGAACAAATCCCTGGGGCACTCCACTGGTAACCAATCTCCATGCAGAAAAAGACCCATTTACAACCACTCTCTACCTTCTGCCGGCAAGCCAGTTCTGGATCCACAAGGCCAAAGCCCCTTGAATCCCATGCCCTCTCACCTTCTCAAGAAGTCTTGCATGGGGGACCTTATCAATGAACCTGGACAGGTGTCAGGTCTAGTGGGAGAGCATTTTGGCGATAGTGATCATAACTCTATCTCCTTTACATTAGTATTGGAGAGAGATAGGATCAGAGAAGCTAGGAAAATATCTGGAGTAAAGGGAATTATGAAGCTATCAGGCAGGAAATTCGATGCATAAATTGGAAAGAGGTTTTCTCAGGATAATATACAGAAGAAATGTGGCAAATTTTCAAGGAATATTTGTCTGGAGTTCTGCACAACAATGTTCCAATGAGACAGGGATGTTATGATAGGTTATAGGAACTGTGGTGCACAAAAGCTGTAATGAGTTTAGTCAAGAAGAAAAGAAAAGCTTACAAAAGGTTCATGGAGCTAGGTAATGTTAGAAATCTAGAAGAGTATACAGCTAGTAGGAAGGAACTTAAGAAGGAAATTAGGAGAGCCAGAAGGGGACATGAGAAGGCCTTGGCAGGCAGGATTAAGGAAAATCCCAAGGCATTCTACATGTATGTGATGAGCAAGAGGATAAGACGTGAAGGAATGGGACCTATCAAGTGTGATGATGGGAAGGTTCGTATAGAACTGGTAGAAATCTGTTGTGTCACAGAGCCGCTGAGCAGAGACTGATAACCAAGTTCCGCACACATGAGGACGGTCTTAACAAGGATCTTAGCTTCATGTCACACTATCTGTAACCCCCATGATTTGCCTGGGTTAGCAAAAAACCTCACTTACTGCGCTGTCTGGAGACAATACACATCTCTCTAACCTGTGCTCAGTGCTCCTTCCACTCACATTGTTAGCCACTTTAAGACTTGAATAGCAGGTTAGGTGTAAAGATTCGCATTCTAATCAGTAATCTGTGAACAGACTGTGCTGGTATGTGCGCTATTGGAGACCAGAACACCTCATTCGCCTGACAAAGGCCATAGAGTCGAAAGCTTGTGAGTTTACTATCAAATAAATCAGTTGGATTTAAAATTGGTGTTGTCAGACTTCTTACTGTGTTTACTTAATTTAAAAAAACAGGGGTCCTCTCTAAACAAAAAGCAATTAGTTTAATTCTACATTAACACTACAGGACTAAAATGAGTAATTATGCTGATTTGCAGAATCTGCTGCATTCCCTCCAGACATACCAACTGCTTTGAGAAAACAAACACTGAAATGTAAACACTCTATAGAAACATAAAATACATCAATAGCACAATCATTAAGATATTATTTCTAATGTAATAAAAGTTGCTGTATAACCTCAGATTCTTCTTGTGTGTATGCTTCCTACTGCTTTACCTATGTATCTTTCTGTTGTGATTCTGCCAACTTTCTCGAACTAAAGATATTTGCTTTATTCTCTCGTGTTCTTGTTCCCTATCAACGACCTGGTCAAAGATTGTTTCTGATAATTGAAACACAGCTTCCTGATTTTTATGCTGATTTCTCTAATGGCTCAATGGAACTTATGCTGTTACATAAAAATGAAGAGTTGGGGTTTGTACTTGTCTTACACTGGTGTCACTAATTCATAGAATCATACAGCACAGATGAGGCCCTTTGGCCATTGAGTCCACACCAACACATTATAAACATTGTTTATCTAACAAAGGTCCTTAGTCTGAAATAATTCATTAAATCAGATTTCTGGATATTGGAAAGATAATTGATGGCTACAAATCCAGACACAAGCTGGGATGTTGGGATAACTTGTAACAATGGTCAGTTAACATTATCAAACAGTTATACCAGTTGGATATTATAATTACGCAGGCATGCAATGTGGTGATTGGTTTTAAGATTTGTATCTTATTTGTGATATAACCCTAATCAATAGTTGTGAGTGGATAGCGCTAACTCCTGTTCCTTGATTGGTATATACCTGCAATCAAATCTATAACTTATCTGCTTGTGTGTGCCTGTACTTTAAATTCTGGCTGACTTTCCAGGTCCTTATTAAAGAGCTGTGTGAAAAACTGACTTGGTCATGATACTTCAAGGGAACAAAGTTGTAATAAGTGAAAAGGCTGAACACCAAAAAGCCCCAGCAACAAAATGGTTCAATTTTCCGAAATAATAGCATAACTGTTTGACTATGTTTGCTGTGGATGACTCTCTAACTTCTTTCCTTGCAGGTTTTTGAGACCTCACTCTTCCCCTTCCAAATGTTGAATTTTGCAACTGTGGACTTATTTATTCTCATCAGCAAATGTTGTGGTGCAAGATAATATGATGAAGAAGCTTTAGATTGCAACAGTAGCAAAACAGTATAAATAGGTTCAGTAGTGATACAGTTCTTGCCTCACAATTGAGGATTTCTCCTCCCCCGACATGTGCTCTATCATCCTATAGGTCAAGGTCCTTTCCAATTGATCCCGGATAGATCACATGATCCATGAATTATCACCCCTTAAAGGGGTCATGCTATCACATATACTTAAATCGTGTCATCCCTCACTCTTCTAATCTCTAGTGGAAATAAATCCAGCCTTTCCAACCTGTCTTCATAATACAACCTGCTCATATAGTAAACTTCCTTATTTACATCTTTCCTTATAAAGAAACTAAAACTACACACAATATTCAAGATACAGTGCCACCAATATCCTGCAAGAGAAGCATAACATCTTCACTATTCTGTTCAATTCCACCCACTGTTTTTTATTCTTCCTGCCAAAGGAACAACTTTAAACTTTCCGACATTATATTCAATCTGCCAGATTTTGTCCATTCACTCAACCTATCCAAATCCAAACGTACTTTCCTACCTATTATTTAAATCTGCAAATGTAGCCTATCATGCTTCACTCTCATCATCTAAGTTCTTAATAGAAACTATAAAAAGTTGAGGCAACTCATAGACACCTGTGGGACTCCACTCATCATTTCCAGTCAATCAGATAAAGACCTATTTATGCATACCGTCTGTTTTCTCCAGTCAGCCAATCTTCAATCCAGAATAATTTGTTACCCCCTGCAGCATGGGCTTCCATTTTTGCAAAAACCTTTGATGTGTTGTGGCGTCTTATCAAATGCTTTCTGGAAATCCAGGCACAGTATATTTACAGACTCCCCTCGATCCACAGCACATGTTACTCCTTCAAATAACTTATTAATAACTTACACAAAACAGAAAATGCTGGAAAAACTCTGCAGATCTGGCAGCATCTGTGGAGAGGGAATAGAGCCAACATTGAGTCTGGATGGGTTTGTTTCGAAACTGGCTCTATTCTCTTTCCAAAGATGTTGCCAGACTTGCAGAGTTTTTCCAACATTTTCTGTCTCTGTTTCAGATTCCAGCATCGGCAATATTTTGCCTTTGTCTTTGTTAATAGCTTGCTTATCAGTTAAGTGTCCTGGTCTGACACATAAGATAAATGTTTTCTTTAAAAGTCATCTGCAGCATTGGTGACTGGCAGTGAAAGCTTTGCAATCTATAAAATGCATCACTGATTATGTCTTCCATCACTATGTAATGTATCGACAAGAGATTTCTGAGAAGGTTCCTCACGTTCAGTTGGGTGCAGACCTAAGAAGAGAAAATAGAAGAATGTAGTTATTTTATTCTGAATCATTCACTGAAATACTATTTTTAACATTTGGACAAATCAGTGTTTGCAATGATATTGATCTATTTTGAAACATAAACAGTCATATCAGTCTCCATTTGATTTTGTTCTCCTGCTTATTATCCATATGTCATAATATTGCTCCCAGTCAACTCCCGCAGTCCAGGTCTACAGGCATTGATACACCTGGAGTTGGTACATTGACAGTACTTGGTTCATATCAGAGAGGGATGTGAAAGTGATAACCTAAAGTTCATACATTTAAGTATTCTGAAATCTTTTATTTCCTTCAACAAGTTATTTATTTAGCTCTGTGTTCTGTGAAGTTCAACACAAAGAAATCCCACAACACCAGTTTAAAGTCCAAACAGGTTTATTTGTAGCAAATGCGGCAAGCTTTCAGGACAGCCTAGGAGTTCTGTGAAGTTGCCAGCTAACACAGCTTCCTAGCAGGGGTTATTTTACCATCATGAGGATTATCTGTTCATTCTTTCATCATTGCGTTTCCACAGGTCACTGAGGAGCAGGGCCGGAGGCAGGTGGGGAGATAGCAGATGGTATAATGGTAATGTCACTGGATTGGAAATAAAAGCAAACTACTGCGGATGCTGGAATCCAAAACAAAAACTGAAAATGCTGGAAAAGCCCAAATTTCATGACCAAAGAATTTTGCAGCCAGGAGTGCTTTTGAAGTAGAGTCACTGTTGCAAAGTCAATAGGGAATGATTCTATCCAGCAAATGTGAAATCCAGAATTAGGGCAATATAACAGATACCAAGCTGACCCAGAAGAAACATCACCGTACAGGGGAGCCATGTAAATGCGCACATTCTCCAAAAAGAAGAGAAATGGGGAGATAATTGAGAAGTTTAGAGAGGAGGGATTTACTTGAAAAGGGAGAATGATTGAAGGCTTGATATCAAAAGCTACTTCCCAAATAATGTCTCAATGGTCTCTGGACAGGAGAATGTTCACTTTCAGGGAAATTACATCTTGCAATTTTTGGTTTTGGTGTCATATTCCTAAACTTGTTGGAAATTCAAGACAGCAGCTTTCACTGTGTGCCATCTACAGTCCAATGAGGTCCTCTAGTGGCTGGAGCTATTATTACAGCAATGTGTTCCTGGATACCAGCTTCATCTTTGCTCTCTGAGCAACACAGTCAGGACAAGCATTTACTGTATAGCCCTAATCATCCTTGAGAAGATGCTGGCAAACTATGGCAATCCATGTAGTGAAATATCACTGTCTTAGATAAGGAATTCCAGGAATTTTGACCGAGCAATGATAACTGAAGGAAAATTGAGGGGGTCAGGATGGTCTGTGGCTTAGAAATAATGGTTTTGCCAATGAATTTTGCTGGTCCTTCTCAATGGAAGAAGTCATTGAAGAAGAAATTAGTATCAAAGTAAAGCATTTTGATGATGGAGACTTAAGATGATGGTTCCACTCAAAGTCAGGGATTGTGATTTTCCTTGATGGTGATGGTCATTGCCTGGTGGATTTTCAGCGAAGACGTGTCTGGGTCTTATCTAAGTCCTATTACACAGGCTGAACACTCTAGAACACTCTTTCAGATGAACAGAATATTGCTTTTTGGCAGTAAAAACCATTTTGTTAACACCTCAAAATGGTATTCAAAACAAAATACTGCAGATACCATTTGAAATTAAAACATAAAATGTTGGAAATGCTCAATGGGTCAGGAAGTGTTTGAGAAAAGAGAAACAGAGTTAACGTTACAGATTGACAATCTTGCATTAGAACTGGAAACTGTTCAAAATGCAACAAGTTTTGAGCAATTGCAAATGCAGAAAATGTAGGGAGGACAGAACAAAACGGAAGGTTTTGCTAAAGAGGGAAGCCGAATAGTTTAAAGAAGGAAGAATGTGAAAATGGTAATAGAATCATAGAAAATTACAACACAGAAACAGGCCTTTTGGCTCTTCTTGTCTGTGCTGAACCATTTTTTTGCCTAGTCCCACTGACCTGCACTTGGACCATATCCCTCCATATCCTTCCCATCCATGAACCCGCATTTACCACTTTATCCAGCAGCTCATTCCACACTCCCAACACTTCTGCATGAAGAACCACCCTACCACCGCAGCCCCCACCCCCACCACCACCACCACCAATATTCCCTTTAAACTTTTCTCCTTTCACCCTTAACCCATGTCCTCTGTTTTTTTCTTCTCCCCTAGCCTCAGTGGAAAAAGTCTACTTGCATTCACTCTATCAAAACCTTCAATATCTTATACACCTCTATCCAATCTCCTCCCATTCTTCTACGCTCTGGGGAATAAAGTCCTTACCTATTCAATCTCTCTCTGTAACTCAGCTTTTCATGTCCCGCAACATAGAACATAGAACATAGAACAATACAGCACAAACAGGCCCTTTGGCCCACGAGTTGCGCCGATCACATCTACCAATCCACAGACCTATCTATAACCCCCTATCCTATTCTTTTCCATATACTCATCCAGAAGTCTCTTAAAAGACCCCAGTGAGTTTGCCTCAACAACCTCCGACGGCAGTCGGTTCCATTCACTCACCACCCTCTGAGTGAAAAACCTACCCCTGACATCTCCTTTGTATTTGCTTCCCTGCACCTTAAATCTGTGTCCTCTCGTATTGACCATTTCAGCTCGGGGAAATAGTCTCTGAGAGTCCACCCTATCTATTCCTCTCAACATTTTATAAACCTCTATCAGGTCAAATCCTTGTGAATCTTCTCTGCGCTCTTTCAACCTTATTTACATCCTTCCTGTAACTAGGTGACCAAAACTGTACACAATATTCTAAATTTGGGCTCACCAATGCCTTATATAACCTTACCATAATACTCCAACTTTTATACTCCAATTTATGAAGGCCAATGTACCAAAAGCACTCTTTATGACCCTATCTACCTATGATGTCACTTTTAGGGAATTCTGTACCTGTATTTCCAGATCCCTCTGTTCAACTGCACTCTTTAGAGTCCTACCATTTACCCTGTACATTGAACTTTGGTTTTGTTCTTCCAAAGTGCAATACCTCACATTTGTCTGTGTTAAATTCCATTTGCCATTTTTCAGCCCATTTTTCTAGTTGGTCCAAATCCCTCTGCAAGCTTTGAAAACCTTCCTCACTGTCCACTGCACCTCCAATCTTTGTATCATCTGCAAATTTGCTGATCCAATTTATCCCATTATCATCCAGATCATTGATATCGATGACAAACAACAAGGGACCCAACACTGATCCCTGTGGCACACCACTAGTCACAGGCCTCCATTCAGAGATGCAATCCTCCACAACCACTCTCTGGCTTCTTCCATTGATCCAGTGTCTAATCCAATTTACTACCTCCCCATGTATACCTAGCGACTGAACCTTCCTAACTAACCTCCCATGAGGGACCTTGTCAAAGGCCTTGCTAAAATCCAGGTAGACAACATCCATTGCCTTCCCTTCATCCACTTCCCTGGTAACCTCTTCAAAAAACTCTAATAGATTGGTCAAACATGACCTATCATGCACAAAGCCATGTTGACTCTCCCTAATAAGTCCCTGTTTATTCAAATATTTGTAGATCCTATCCCTTATCACACCATCCAATAACTTGCCCACTACCAACATCAAACTTACTGGCCTATAATTTCCTGGATTTCTTTTGGAACCTTTTTTAAACAACGGAACAACATGACTCACCCACCAATCATCTGGCACCTGCCCCGTGAATACAGCCATTTCAAATATGCCGGGGCCCCTGCAATTTCAATACTAGCCTCCCTCAAGGTCCAAGGAAATGCCCTGTCCGGATTTATCCACTCCGATTTGCCTCAAGACTGCCAACACTTCCTCCTCGTTAATCTGTAAAGGTTCCATGATCACCCTATCTATTTGCCCTGTTTCCGTAGACTCCATGCCTGTTTCCTCAGTAAATATGGATGCAAAAAAATCCATTTAGTATCTTCCCCATCTCTCTTGGTTCCATACACAGTCTGCTCCTAACATACCTATAGAAGTTCTTTGGATTTTCCTTCACTCTACCTACCAAAGCAACCTCATGTCTTCTTTTAGCCCTCCTGATTTCCCTCTTAAGTAGCTTCTTGCACTTTTTATACTCCTCGAGCATCTGATCTGTTCCTTGCTGCTTGTACATTTCATACAACTCTCTCTTCCTCTTAATCAGTGTTACAATCTCCCTCGAGAACCAAGGTTCCTTATCCCTATTCACTTTGCCTTTAATCCTGACAGGAACATACAAACTCTGCTCTCTCAAAATTTCTCCTTTGAAGGCCTCCCACTTTCCATTTACATCCTTACCAGAGAACAGTCTGTGCCAATCCACACTTCCCAGATCCCTTCTCATTTCATCAAATTTGGCCTTTTCCCAGTTCAGAATTTAAAACCCAAGGACCAGATCTATCATTATCTATGATCAGGTTGAAACTAATGGCATTATGATCACTGGATCCAAAGTGTTCCTTCACACTCACATCCATCACCTGCCCTAACTCATTTCCCAATAGGAGATCCAATATCGCATCCTCTAGTTGGCACCTCTATATACTGATGTAGAAAATTCTCCTGAACACATTTTACAAACTCTACCCCGTCTAAACTTTTAACAATATGCGAGTCCCAATCTATATGTGGAAAATTAAAATCCCCTACTATCACAACTTTCTGTTTCTTGCAGCTGTCAGCTGTCTGTCTGCAGATTTGCTCCTCCAATTCTCTCTGACTATTAGGTGGTCTATAATACAATCCCATTAATGTGATCATACCTTTCCTGTTTCTCAGCTCCACCCATAGGCCCTTGTAGACAAGCTCCCTAATCTATCCTGCCTGAGTACCGCTGTAACATATTCCCTGACCAACAACACCATCCCACCCCACCTTTTATCCCTCTGCCTCTATAACACCTGAAACATCGAAACCCTGGAACATTGAGCTGCCAGTCCTGCCCCTCCTGTAGCCAAGTTTCACTAATGGCTATAATGTCATATTTCCACATGTCAATCCACTCCTTCAGCTCATCTGCCTTTCCACAGTACTCCTGGCATTGAAATAGACACACCTCAGAAGATTATTTTCACCACACTCAACTCTTCCATTTGTGATTTTGTTTGAAGTAACCTGCCTTTTTACCCCCTCTCCACTATCTGCTCTGGCACTCTGGTTCCCATCCCACCTGCAAATCTAGTTTAAATGCTCCCCAATAACATTAGCAAACCTCCCTGCAAGTATATCGTAGTTTAGGTGTAACCCATCTCTCTTGTATAGGTCCCACCTGCCCCAGAAGAGGTCCCAATGATTCAAGAATTGGAAACCTTGACCCCTACACTAGTTCCTCAACCACGTGTTCATCCTTCCAAGCATCCTACTCTTACCCTCACTGCCATGTAGTACAGGTAGCAATCCTGAGATTCCTACCCTCTCGGGGCCTTGCTTTTTAACTTCCTTCCAAGCTGTCTATACTCTCTCTTTAGGATCTCCTCACTCTTCCTACCAACGTCATTGGTATCGATGTGTACCACGACATCTGGCTGATCACCTTCCTACTTTAGAGCACTGTGCATGCAATCAGAGACATCCCTGACCTTGGCACCCAGAAGGCAACAAACCATGCGGGAGAACCTCAGATCCTCCTGTCTGTACCTCTGACCATTGAGTCCCCTATCGCTACCACCCTCCTCTTCTTCCTCCCACCCTTTTGTGCTACAGAACCAGACTCAGTATCAGAGTTCTGGCTGTCTCAGCTTGTCCCAGGTAAAGAATCCTCCACAACAGTATACAAATCAGTATACCTGTTGTGGAGGGGAATGGCCACAGGGGAACCCTGCTCTGCCTGTCCTTTCACATTTCCATTCCCTCTTCTTAGTGTAACCTAAGAGAGATAGCATGTATGCACATTTAGAACAATACAATCTCATTAGTGACAGGCAACATGGTTTTGTAAAAGGGAAGTCATGCCTTACAAATCTGGTGGAATTTTTTGAGGAGGTGACAAAAACAGTTGATGAAGGAAGAGCCGTGGATGTCGTCTATATGGATTTCAGTAAGGCATTTGACAAAGTCCCTCATGGCAGGTTGGTGAAAAAAATTAAGGCTTATGGGATATAAGAAGAGATGGCTAGACAGGTAGAGAACTGGCTTGGCCACAGAAGACAGAGGGTAGCAGTGCAAGAGTCTTTTTCCAGCTGGAGGTCTGTGACCAGTTGTGTTCCGCATGGCTCTGTATTGGGACCTCTACTATTTGTGATATACATAAATGATTTGGAAGAGGGAGTAACTGGTATGATCAGCAAGTTTGTAGATGACACAAAAATGGCTGGACTTGCTGACAGTGATGAACATTGTCGGACAATACAGTAGGATATAGATAGGCTGGTAAATTGGGTGGAGAAATGGCAGATGGAATTTAATCCAGATACATGTATTTTGGAAAAAAAAATGTAGGGGGAAGTTACGCAATAAATGGTAGGACCATCAAGAGTATAGAAACACAGGGGGACCTAGGTGTGCTAGTTCGCAAGTCCTTGAAGGTGGCAGCACAGGTAGAGAAGGTGGTGAAGAAAATATGGTATGCTTGTCTTTATAGGAAAGGGTGTAGAGTATAAAAGCTGGAATCTGATGTTGCAGTTGTATAGAATGTTGATTAGACCACATTTAGAGTACTGTGTCCCGTTCTGGTCGCACACTACCAAAAGGATGTGGAGGCTTGGGAGAGAGTGCAGAGGAGTTTTACCCCGATGCTGCCTGGTATTGAGGGTCTTAGCATTAAGGAAAGATTGGGGATATTGCGGTTGTTCTCCCTGGAAAGACAGAGAATGAGGGAGGCCTAATAGAAGTGTATAAGATTATGAAGGGTATAAATAGAGTGAACAGTGGGAAACTTTTTCTCAGGTTGGATGCAAAAATCACAAGGGGTCATGGGATCAAGGTGAGAGGGGCGAGGTATAACTCAGGTGTTGGAGGGATGTTTTTCACATAGATGGTTGTGGGGGCCTGGAATGCGCTGCCAAGTAGGGTGGTGGAGGCAGATACGCTAGGGTTGTTTAAGACTTACATGGATAGGTACATGAGCAGACTGGAAATGGAGGGATACAAAAGAGTGTTCTAGATGAAGATCAAGAGCATCAGGACGTTCCTGGGAATTAATAGATTCCTATTGGCCGTGCAACAAATTTTGAGATTCACCTGTCTCTTATGTTGGAGCTATTGGGGATCTTCCATTAATGTCTATATAGTCTGTTGTATGTTTATTGATGTCTCCTTTTTACATCCACAGGCAATTTGGTCCGCCTTGCTGGCCAACAAGGGGCATACACGTGGTGGGTCATGCAAGGGCTGCTCTTGAATGTTGTTTTGAGAATTGCCTAGCGCTTCACATCGTTAATGTACGCTTAAACTGGATCAATTGACTGGCAGCACAACAGCTCAGTGACTATCACTGTTTGCTGTGCAGTTACAGGGACCCAGGTTGGATCAATGTCTGTGGGAGTTTGCACATTCTCCCCGTGCTTGCGTGGGTTTTCCCTGGGTGCTCTGGTTTCCTCCCAAACCCCAAAAAAGTGTTTTTAGCCTGATTGGTATCTATAAATTGTCCCTAAATTGGATCTCCCTTAATCCGGCGCACATATAATTCCCTAAATTTGCACGCCTTTATTGTGGAGTCCACTAGAGATAGACAAAAGTCGTAGATAAATGAAGGACTTGAATAAGGCACTCACTGAGAGATAAAATGGACAGTGCGGGCTTGCTTCCTGTGTTGTGCTGTTCTTTGTTCCTGTGCTCTGCTGCTTAGGTATAACTACCTCCCTAAAGCTACTGTCTATATACTTCTCATTTTCCCAAATTAAACAGAGGTCACCAAGCTCCTTCTCCAGTTCCCTAAAACGCTTTGCTAGCTGCTGCAGCTGCATGCATCTCTTGCAGGTGTTGTCGTCAAGAATACCAGAGGTCTCGCTGATAACAAAGAACAAAACAGCACGGGAAACAGGCCCATCGGCCCAACGAGCCCGCGCCACCACCTCGACATTCTCACTTCCACCCATGATCCCTGTCTATGTTTATAGAAATCTGCATTGGAAACAAATTAGCGAGACAATTTAGGGAGAATTTGTTTTGCCAATCAGCCTATGGGAGGAAACTGGAGCTCCCGGAGAAAACCCACGCAGGCATGGGGAGAATGCACAAACTCACACAGACACAGGCCCAAATCCATGTATCTGCACAGCACAGCGATAGTCACTGAGCTGACGTGTTGCCCATAAACTGGTGCAGTTCAAGCATACACTAATGACGTGAAGCACTAGGATACCCTGGAAAAATCCAAGAGCAGCCTTCTCACAACCCATCACGTGTATGCCCCTTGTTAGACAATAAGGCAAATCGAAATACCTGTAGGATAAAACAGAAATACATCAATATCATACACAACTTACGCAATTCCCAGGGAACTCCCAAGGCTCATGATCCCTATTTTAAATCAGTTTTCTATACCCCTCCATCCCCATTCTGTTCATGTGCCCATCTAAGTATTTCTTAAATAACTCCAGAGTACCTGCCTCCACCACTTTACTTGGCAGCACATTCCATACCCCCACCACCCTCTGTGTGAAAAAACTCCCTCTAGCATCCAAATTATACCTTACCCCCCTCACCCTAAGCCCGTGACCCTTCGTGCCATTTGAGTCCATCCTAGGGACAAGCTTAACCCTGTTTACTCTATCTATACCCCTCATAATCTTGTACATCTCTATTAGATCTCCTCTCAGTCTACGTCTTTCTAAAAAAAAAGCCCCAATTTCCTAACCTCTCCTCGTAACTCAGACCTTCCATACCAGGCAGCATCCTGGTAAACCTCCTCTGCACTCTCTCCAGAGTCTCCACGTCCTTCTGGTTGTAAGGCAACCAGAACTGGACACAGTATTCCAAATGAGGTCTAACCAACGTTTTATATAACTGCAACATTAAACGCCAGCTCTTGTACTCTATACCCCTTCCTATAAAGGTTAGCATACGATATGCTTTCTTCACAACCTTCTCCACCTGCTCTGCCACCTTTAGAGACTTGTTCACCTGCACCACCAGGTCCCTCTGCATTTCTATACTCTCACATCCTGCAAGTGGAGCATTCCAGTATCTTGCCTGGCATTTCCGAAAAGAAAAAGAATTAAAAAAAAACCTACTCTCGCCTCTGCCTATTCTCACTGAAGCCTATTGCGCCAAAGCCCTTTCAGCCTTTGCTTTGCTCTCTCTCACTCTGCTCCCCGCTGTACAGAGTTGCTCTTTATAGTTCCCTTTCACCACTAGTTGGCATCAGGCGCCTGCACAGTTTTCCCAGAGATAAAAACTTTTGAAAGGAAAAAAGCCCGCCAAAAAACTTTAACTGAATGAATAAATAAATAAATAAGCAAACACTAGCTGTCTCACCCTCAGCATGAATCTCTCCCTCTCAAACTTGTTCTGGTCATAATAATGAGATCGATTCCCAAGGTGAGTGACTTCCAGACTATCCTGCGGCCCACTTCCGGTTTCCCAGTTAAAAAAACTTTTGAAACGAAAAAAGCCTGCGAGAAAACGTAAACGTAACAAATAAATAAATAAATAAGCAAACAAAGTAATGGGGCAAATAAAAAAAATGGGTTTACAGCCAAAGGAAAAAGATTAATTGACACTTGATGAGGTTTGAATTAATTAAAGATAACCAACATGGATTTAATATCCAACACTTCTTCCCTCTCTTTAGTTCAGATGAAGTCAAACAGACTTGAAACATTTACTCAGTTTTCTCTCCCTACAGATTAACAAAGAAGAAAGAACAGTACAGCACAGATAAAGGCCTGTCGGCCCACCAAGCCTGTGTTGACACATGATACCTTTCTAAACTAACAACCTTTTGCTCTACCGTATCCCTCTATTCATGTATCTGTCAAAATGTCTCTTGAACATTGCCATTATATTTGCTTCCACCACCACCTCTGACAGTGCACTTACCATTCTCTGTGTAAAAAGCATGCCTCTCACATGTCCTTAAACTTTCCCCATTTTACCTTTGGCGCTGAACAATTGACATTTCTATCCTGGGAAATGCTGCCAGTGCTGCTGGGTTTTTCCATCACTGTCTATTCTTGTTTCAAATTCCAGCAACCACACTAGTTCACTTATTTTTGTAAAAGATAGATCACACTTGGCCAATGAGGGTCTGGATGTTATTTCTTTGAATGCAGGCATGTCTTGTCAACGGTTTTGGAAGTCAGAGTGTCAAGGCAACAAAGGTCCCAGTAACTTGTAGGTCCGTTCCTCCCGCCTCCCCCGTCCCCTCAGTGCACTGCAGTTAACCCCCTGGTCTCACTCTGACTCGGCCTCCAGTACCTTTCCAATGTTGCCCTTGTCTTATTGTCATAATTTGTTTTTCCTCCAATTTCTCCTTGCATAACATTCCTTTCAGCGAGACTTTGGCTTTGTGTTTGCATCAGGTTGCTAATTGAATATCAGTTAAATTGATCATTACTGGACCACTTTATGGTATACATCGTTGTTTGTAAATGAAAGACAACTAAACTATTTTTAGGGCCTGATCTATGCTTCAGGTACTCAAATGTCTTGGTAACCACTTTTAATATAATAACAAGAGCTGGCATTTAAACTTAAATTTGGTAATGATATTAAGGTTTATTTCTTTTGGCACATATTTGAGTGACCCATTGTAACTCTCAGAATGTTCCTGCTTAAGGATCAAGGGACATGATATTTTTGGAGCTGATATCACCTTATTCTGTTAATGAGGGAAGCTCAGTTTGTTGTTCTGACCTTCCTGCTATTTACTATTTTGTTAGCCACTGGAAATCTGTTCTCTACATACTTACAAAAATGATTTTCATTTCTCAGTCTAGGCCAGCATAATTTATGTTGTCTTTATTTTGTAATTGGAGCAATGTCGTATGTGCATTCCAAGTATCTCAAATAGGCGAGTCATATACCTGTCTTGAAACCAAGCCCAATAAGTCAATACAATATTCCTTGTTCCTGTTCTACTCTAAACTTGCTGCTCCCCATAAAGCAATCATCATGAATTTCCTCTGTGTACCAAACCACTATTCTTCTTATAATGCCTGATATCTTCTTCTTAGGATGCCTGGGATCCTGAGTAGCTCAGATGTTAAGAAGGATGAGAAATGAGGGGTCATAGACAAGGATTCTAAAGCACAGCAGCATACGGGTGGAGTGAAGCATGGTTTGAAATGCGTATACTTTAATGCAAGGAGTATTTGCAATAAGGTGGATGAACTTGCAGCTTGGATTAGTACCTGGAACTTTGATGTTGTGGCCATTTCAGAGACATGGATAGAGCAGGGACAGGAATGGTCGTTGCAGGTTCCGGGGTTCAAATGTTTCAGTCAGAGTAGAGAAGGAGGTAGAAGGGGGGTAGGAGTGGCATTATTAGTCAAAGACTGTATCACAGTGACAGAAAGGAAGTTTGATGAGGATTTGTCTGTTGAGGTAGTATGGGCTGAGATTAGAAACAGGAGAGGAGAGGTCACCCTGTTGGGAGTCTTTTATAGACCTCCAAAAAGTTCTAGAGAGGTAGAGGAAAAGATTGCAAAGATGATCCTAGACAGGAGTGAAAGTAATAGGGTAATTGTTATGGGAGACTTTAACTTTACTAATATTGATTGGAATAGCTATAGCTCCAGCTTGTTAGAAGGGTCAGTTTTTATACAAAGTGTGCAGGAAGGTTTTTTGACTCAGTATGTACATAGGCCAACTAGAGGTGAGGCTACATTGGATTTGGCGCTGGGCAATGAGCCAGACCAGGTGTTAGACTTGGAAGTAGGTGAGCATTTTGGTGATAGTGACCACAATTCGGTTACGTTCACCTTAGTGATGGAAAGGGATAGGCATGAACCAGGGGGCAGTAGTTATAGCTGGGGGAATGGTAATTATGAGGCTATTAGGAGAGATTTAGGGACTAGGAAACTACAGGGGCTGGGAACATCTGAAATGTGGAGCTTATTCAAGGAACAGCTACTGTGAGTCCTTGATAAGTATGTCCCTGTCAGGCAAGGAGGAAATAGTCGAGTAAGGGAACTGTGGTGTACAAAAAAAGTTGATTTGCTGGTGAAAATGAAAAACGAGGCTTATGTCAAGATGAAGCATGAAGGCTCAGTTAGTGCACTGGAAAGTTATAGATTAGCCAGGAGGGAACTAAAGAGTGAGTTAAGAAGAGCTAAAAGAGGACACGAGAAGACTTTGGCTGATAGGATCAAGGAGAATCCTAAAGCTTTCTTTAAATATGTTAAGAAAAGAAGATTGGTTAGGGCAAGATTAGGGCCAGTCAGAGACAGCAGTGGGAAGTCGTGTGTGGAGCCTGAAGAGATCAGAGAGGCACTGAACAAATATTTCTCTTCGGTATTCACGCAGGGAGATGTAAATGTAGTTGTGGAGAACACTGGGATACAGGGTTGTAAACTGGATAGTATTGAAGTAGATAAGGAGGATGTGCTAGATATTCTTGAGGGTATGAAAATAGATAAGTCCCCTGGGCCAGACGGGATTTACCCTAGGATTCTCTGGGAGGCAAGAGAGGTGATTGCAGAACCTTTGGCTCTGATCTTCAGGTCATCGTTGGTTACAGGTACAGTGCCAGAAGACTGGAGGATTGCAAATGTTGTCCCATTGTTCAAGAAGGGGAATAGAGACTATCCTGGGAATTATAGACCGGTGAGTCTTACTTCTGTTGTGGGCAAAGTTTTGGAAAGAATTATTAGGGATAGGATTTATAGTCATTTAGAGAGAAATGAATTGATTGGAGATAGTCAGCATGGTTTTGTGAGGGGTAGGTTGTGCCTCACAAACCTTATTGAGTTTTTTGAAAAGGTGACCAAAGAGGTGGATGGGGGTAAGGCAGTTGATGTGGTATATATGGACTTTAGTAAGGCGTTTGATAAGGTGGCCCATGGAAGGCTTCTGCAGAAAATGCAGATGTATGGGATTGAGGGTGATTTAGCTAATTGGATTAGGAATTGGCTAGCTGATAGAAGACAGAGGGTGGTGGTTGATGGGAATTATTCATCATGGAGTTCGGTTACAAGTGGTGTACCTCAGGGATCTGTTTTGGGGCCTCTGCTGTTTGTAATTTTTATAAATGATCTGGATGAGGGTATAGAAGGATGGATTACTAAATTTGCTGATGACACCAAAGTCGGAGGAGTTGTAGATAGTGAAGAGGGATGTTATAGTTTGCAGAGAGACTTAGACAAGTTGCAGAGCTGGGCCGAGAGGTGGCAAACGGAGTTTAATGCGGAAAAGTGTGAGGTAATTCACTTTGGCAGAAATAACAAATGTATAGAGTATAGGGCTAATGGTAGGACTCTTAATAGTGTTGACGAACAGAGGGATCTCAGTGTATATGTGCATAGACCCCTGAAAGTTGGCAATCCAGTCGATAAGGTTGTTAAGCAGGCATACGGAGTCTTAGCTTTTTTTGGTAGGGGGATTGAATTTCAGAGGCGCAACGTCATGTTGCAACTGTACAAAACTCTGGTGCGGCCGCACTTGGAGTATTGCGTACAGTTCTGGTCACCACATTATAAGAAAGATGTGGAGGCATTGGAGAGGGTGCAGAGGAGGTTTACCAGGATGTTGCCTGGTATGGAGGGAAGATCTTATGAGGAAAGGCTCAGGGATTTGAGGTTTTTTTCATTGGAGAGAAGGCAGCTAAGAGGTGACCTTATTGAGGCATATAAGATGATCAGAGGATTAGACAGGGTGGACAGTCCTCAGATGGAGAAGGCTAGCATGAGGAGACATAGCTTAAGGGGTGGTAGTTATAGGACGGATGTCAGACGTAGGTTCTTTACCCAGAGGGTGGTAAAGGTATGGAATGCCCTGCCTGCTGCAGTTGTAGATGTGCCAAGTTTGGGAGCGTTAAAGTGGTCAGTGGGTAGGTTTATGGATGAAAAGGGAATGGTTTAGGTTAGAGATTCATTGCTTTTTCTCAACTGGTCAGCGCAATATCGAGGGCTGAAGGGCCTGTTCTGCGCTGTAATGTTCTATGTTCCAAGATATCATCTTTGGGAACTAATGTATATTTTGCTCTAACAAGTTTTTGCCACCTTGGCATTACAGACAAGAATACTCCATCCATGATGAATGTGACTGTCCAGGACAAATTCAAATAGAAGGTTATAGATGTCATAAAGCACACTCTCAGGAGATCCATGTATAGGAAAACGAAAGTGTAGCATTTACTCTAACATAGTTTTTAACTGATTGAAATGGTACCATTTCTGTTTTTCTCTTTGACCTTTCACAATGATAACATGTTAGCAAAGAACAAAGAGCAAAACAGCATGGGAAACAGGCCCTTTGGCCCAACGAACCCGCACCGCCACCCCGATGTTCCCACCTCTACCTGTGATCCCTGTCCATGTTTATAGATCTATGGATTAAAAACCAAATTTGAGACAATTTAGGGAGAATTTGTTTTGCCAATTAGCCTAAGAGCACATCTTTGGGATATGGGAGGAAACCGGAGCACCCGGAGAAAACCCATGCAAGCACGGGGAGAATGCGCAAACTCCCACAGACCCAGGCCCAAATCCATGTATCTGCACAGCACAGCGATAGTCACTGAGCTGTCATGTTGCCCATCAAATGCTCCAGGTCAAGCATACACTAACGACGTGAAGCACTAGGATAGTCTCGAAAAAAAATCCTCTCATGACCCATCGCGTGTATGCCCCTTGTTAGACAACAAGGTGGACCAAAGCACCTGTAGGATAAAAACAAGTACATCAATATCATCATCTATTTACACACTTCCCAGGGACTCCCAATGCTCATGATCCCCATTTTAAAACAGTTTTCTATACCCCT
This sequence comes from Sphyrna mokarran, assembly GCA_024679065.1. NCBI lineage: Eukaryota > Metazoa > Chordata > Chondrichthyes > Carcharhiniformes > Carcharhinidae > Sphyrna > Sphyrna mokarran. The sequence goes on from JAGIQG010000010.1 coordinate 484,083, forward strand.
CCATTCCCATTCTGTTCATGTGCCCGTCTAAGTATTTCTTAAATAACTCCAGAGTACCTGCCTCCAACACTTTACTTGGCAGCACATTCCATACCCCCACCACCCTCAGTGTGAAAAAACTCCCTCTAGCATCCAAATTATACCTTAACCCCCTCACCCTAAGCCCGTGACCCCTTGTGCTATTCGAGTCCATCCTAGAAAAAAACTTAACCCTGTTTACTCTATCTATACCGCTTATAATCTTGTACACCTCTATTAGATCTCCTCTAAGTCTACGTCTTTCTAAGGAAAACAGTCCCAATTTGCCTAACCTCACCTCATAACTCAGACCTTCCATACCAGGCAGCATCCTGGTAAACCTCCTCCGCACTCTCTTCAGAGTCTCCACTTCCTCATTGGTTGGGTTAAATTATACACAACTTCTTTAACATGCTTTTAAAGTTTTATTCTCTCTTCCATCATTCCAGAACACAGAATAATGTAAATTGTCACTTATGTTTAGTTCCCCATTGTTTTACATTTGAGTAAAAGTTCCTCAATGTGATGTGACTCTTGGTCACTATGTTCATACTGGATAACTCAGAACCCTGGGTGAAACCTGGCTTGACAGATTCTAACTTATAACAAAACTTAACACAAAAAATAAAATATTTATTAAACCTGGAAAATGAACTATATTACACCAGATAAAAAGGTTGGGTGTATCTCAATACAGGCACAGGACATCACTACAAATTTTCCCCAGCAATATCTGTACAGTCACATAAACCAGTGAAGAGTTTCCACCAATTTGATACACAAAGGCTTCTCATTTGGGTCGGCACAGTTGCAAACAGTTTCTTCTAAGCATTCACTTGATGCATTTCACCCAATATCTCAAACAAACAAAACAGTGACATCCCAGGATTTTCCACACCTCCCACTATTTATTTTATAGCAGTAGCGGCAACTTGCCATTGGCCAGCGGTGGGCTAATCTGTTCCCACCATTGTCAATGGGGTTTTCTATTGAATGAATCTTTTGCCATCAGGAAGCCCTGTGGCAGGTATGTGCCATTGGCTGGACTGAAAATCCCGCCAAAGTGAATGGTGAAAAATTCCAGCCACTATTTTTAACGTCTATTTTTCTAAATGTTATAATTTTTACAGATGCACCATAGAAAGCATCCTTTCTGATTGTATCACAGCTTGGCATGGTTCCTGCTCTGTACAAGACTGCAGGAAACTACAAAAGATTGGTGAATGTTGCCCAGTCCATCACTCAAACCAGCCTCCCATCCGTTGACTCTTCTACACTTCCTGCTGCCATAGAAAAGCAGCCATCACAATTAAGGACCTCACGCAACCTGGACATTCTCTCGTCCAGCTTCTTCCATCAGGAAATAGATACAAAAGTCCGAGATTATGTACCAACCCACCCAAGAACAGTTTCTTCCCTGCTGCCATCAGACTTTTGAATGAATTTACCTTATATTCAACTGATCTTATTCTATACCATAGCTATGACTGTAACACTACATTCTGTTCCCTCTACTTTCCTCCCCTATGTACGCGATGGATGGAATGTTTTATCTGCATAGCGCACAAGAAACAGTACTTTTCAATGTATCACAATACATGTGATAATAATACAACAAAAAAAATTCCCCCTCATTCTACAAATCTGTTCCTGGGAATTAAATATTGCAAAAAAACCCTATCTTTATGAGCATTAACCCTGAAAGGAACATTCTGCGTCTTAAATTAAACTTGTTTGCAAAGTATTTTATTTAGTTTTTAGTAACAGTTTTTCAAAACGTACTTTTTCTGGGATAATCATTGATCAGAATCAATTCACTCCCCAGATGAAGTATTTGAAATTGTACATCAGCAATTTTTTTTAAAAGGAGTTTGTCCTGTTTGTTCAACGTCTGTGTCAATTCAAGGATTTCTCACTTCCTATACCGGATTACTTGACTCCTATTCCAAAGGCTCCAGCCATCTGTAGTGAACATAACTATCCTCCATTCACCAGAAGGGTGACCTATCACTGATTCCCACACGTTGTTTGCAACATCTTTCAAAAAGCTGACATAGCTTTCTCTCAAACATTTGGCATTTAATCTTTAGATCTCTTTACGGAGCCAGTAGAGTAACAATGGAGTCTGTGGCCCTCCAAGTTGTATGTTATACTTACGACATCCTCACAACTGAGATGTCTTCTCTTTTATGAGCACCAGATATAGGTTTAAAAGGGTATTTTGATAAATTTAGACTTAATATAAGATAGTTACCAGCAGCCTAACTAATGTATCTCAAATTAACTCTTAAAACCGATTTAGTTCAACAGAGATTAAAGCAAGATTCCCTAGTTTCCTTCAGTGTTTTTCTTGGCACTGGGAGGTGAAGCACCATTTCTCTGATTCTACTGCTGTCAATGGGATTTCCCATTGAAACCACCCACACCATCAGAAAACACATGGCAGCGGTGCACTGCTGGCAGGATCAGAGAATCCCACTAGAGTGAATGGCTGGAGAATTCCAGCCATAACCATCAGACAAAGACTGAAACTGAACTGGAAATTTATTGGACTTACATAAAATGAAACAACAAAATGCTTATCAATTAATAAAAAGAAAACAAAGGAATACAATTCAATTAAACACTATAGACATTGTGGCTTTAAATGGACGACCAATTCAGAAGATGCAGAAAATAACCTCAACCCTTTACACTAACAGAACATAGAACATAGAACACTACTGCACAAACAGGCCCTTTGGCCCACAAGTTGCTCCGATCATATCTCTACCTGCCAAGCCTACCTATAACTTTCAATCCCATTAAATCCCTCGTACTCATCCAGAAGTCTCTTAAAGATCCCACCACCAGTCACGGCAGCCGATTCCACTCACTCACCACCCTCTGAATGAAAAACTTACCCCTAACATCTCCTCTGTATCTATTTCCCAGCACCTTAAACCTGTATCCTCTTGTAGCGACCATTTCAGCCCTGGGAAATAGCCTCTGAGAATCCACGTTATTTATACCTCTCAACATTTTATAAACCTCTATCAGGTCACCTCTCATCCTTTGTCTTTCTAGGGAGAAGAGACCTAGCTCCCTCAAATTCTGCCTTTATGCTTGGAGCAAACTGTGTTATCTAGATTGCTAACAGCAATTCTGCCTTTGCTCTAGTGATTCAACACCTACCCGCTGCAGACAGGACCTTCCTCTGACCCCGAGAATCAAACCAGTCTCCCGTTCCTGAGTATGTACAAAGGAAATGAGTTCGAAAACCCTCTTTTATTTCTAATTCTGGCATCATCCCACCTGAGCCCATCATTGTTGCTAATAGTCAATTCGTTTATGTAAAGGGTTAACACCAGAAGCACCTAATGCTAATGTAAATCTGATGCAATATCACATGATCAAGTAACAGAAATTCATAGATTCATACTATCCCTACGATGCAGAATTAGCTATTTGATGCATCAGGTTGGCACTGACTTGCTGACACATTATCTTATCCAGACCTTCTCTCCATCATATCCCCATAAACTGACACATTTACCATGGATAATCCATCTAAGTCATGATGTAGAGATGCCAGCATTGGACTGGGGTAAATACAGTAAGAAGTCTGACAACACGGTTTAAGATCAACCGATTTATTTGATAGTAAACTCACAAGCTTTCGAGGTGTTTTGACCTCTTTGTCAGGTGAATGAGGTGTTCTGGTCTCCAACAGCACATATATCAGCACAAACAGTTTACAGATTACTGATTAGAATGCGAATCTTTACACCTAACCTGCTATTCAAGTCTTAAAGTGGCTAACAATGTGAATGGAAGGAGCACCCCTTGTCACAATGGATGTCTCGGCACTCTACACCAACATCACCTACGACGATGGTATTGCTGCAACTGCCTCAGTACTCGATGCCAACAATTGCCAGTTTCTGGATGCAATTTTACAATTTTACAACTCACCCGCTTTATCTTGGACCTTCAACAGACAGTTTTTCATCCAGACACACAGCGAGGCCACGGGGACCAAATTCGCACCTCAATATGCCAATATCTTCATGCACGGGTTCGAACAAGACTGCTTCACCATACGGGATTTTCAAACAAGGCAATATACTAGATACATTGATGACATTTCCTTCCTTTGGACTCAATGTGAACAATCATTGAAACAACTATATGATGATATCAACAAGTTCCATCCCACCATCAGACTCACCATGGACTATTCTCCAGAATTGGTTGCATTCTTGGACACATGCATCTCCATCAAGGACGGTCACCTCAGCACCTCACTGTATCGCAAGCCCACAGACAACCTCACAATGCTCCATTTCTCCACCTTCCACCCTAAACACATTAAAGAAGCCATCCCCTACGGACAAGCCCTCCGTATACACAGAATTTGCTCAGATGAAGAGGAACATGACAGACAAGTCTAGATGCTGAAAGATGCCCTCATGATCACAGGATATGGCGCTCAACTCATCGATCAACAGTTCCAAGGCGCCAAGCGAAAAACCGCACCGACCTCCTCAGAAGACAAACACGGGACATGGTGGACAGAGTACCCTTTGTTGTCCAGTACTTCCCCGGAGCAGAGAAGCTACGACATCTCCTCCAGAGTCTTCAACGTATCATTGATGAAGACGAACATCTTGCCAGGGTCATTCCCACACCCCCACTTCTTGCCTTCAGACAACCGCGCAACCTCAAACAGACCATTGTCAGCAGCAAACTACCCAGTCTTCAGGACAACAGTGACCACAATACCACACACCCCTGCCACAGCAACCTCTGCAAGACATGCCAGATCATCAACATGGATGACATCATCACACATGAGAATACCATTCACCAGGTACACGGTACATACTCTTGCAACTCGGCCAACGTTGTCTACCTAATATGTTGCAAGAAAGGATGTCCCGAAGCATGGTACATTGGGGAGACCATGCAGACACTACGACAGCGAATGAATGAACATCGCTTGACAATCACCAGGCAAAACTGTTCCCTTCCTGTTGGTGAACACTTCAGCAATCATGGGCATTCGGCCTCCAACCTTTGGGTAAACGTTCTTCAAGGGGGCCTTCAGGACACACGACAGCGCAGAGTCGCTGAGCAGAGACTGATAGCCAAGTTCCGTACACATGAGGACGGTCTTAACCGGGATCTTGGCTTCATGTCACACTATCTGTAACCCCCATGACTTGCCTGGGTTAGCAAAAAACCTCACTTATTGTGCTGTCTGGAGACAATACACATCTCTTTAACCTGTGCTCAGTGCTCCTTCCACTCACACACTTTAAGACTTGAATAGCAGGTTAGGTATAAAGATTCGCATTCTAATCAGTAATCTGTAAACAGTCTGTACTGATATGTGTGCTATTGCAGACCAGAACAGCTCATTCGCCTGACGAAGAGGTCAAAAAATCTTGAAAGCTTGTGAGCTTACAATCAAATAAATTGATTGGACTTAAACCTGGTGTTGTCAGACTTCTTATTGTGTTAATCCATCTAACCCATACATCTGGAGACACTATGGGGCAATTTAGCATGGCCAATCCACTTAACCTTTTTTGATTTGATTTGATTTATTTTTGTCACATGTATTGAATACAGTGAATAGTATTGTTTCTTGCATGCTACACAGACAAAACATCCTATTCATAGAGAAGGAAACGAGAGACTGCAGAATATAGTGATACAGTCATAGCTAGGGTATAAGAAAAGATCAACTTAATGCAAGTTAAGTTCATCCAAAAGTCTGACTGCAGCAGGGAAGAACCTGTTCTTGAATTGGTTGGTAAATGATCTCAGATTTTTGTATCTTTTTCCTGAAGAAAGAAGGTGGAAGAGGGAATGTCTTGGGTGCGTAGGATCCTTAATTATGCTGGCTGCTGTACATAATTGGACTGTGGGAGGAAACTGGAGCACCTGGACAAAATCCACACAGATACTGGGAGAACTTGTAAACTCCACAGAGAGTGACCTGAGGAGAATTGGACTTGTGTCCCTGATGCTGTGAGGCAGCAGTACTAACCACAGAGCCACCATGTTAGCCTGATCTGGAAGGAAGGAGAAGACTGACCTTGTACCATGTTACTGAGACATACGTAGATCCGTAAATAAATAATAATAGTTTATATAAATTACAGTTTTGTATAGCTTTCTTAGAGTAATAGTCAAACCCTAAGACATCCTCGCTGTCTACAACTCCCCCCACTTTGGTATCGTCAGCAAATTTACTAATCCAACCCTCTACACCCTCATCTAGGTCATTTATAAAAATGACAAACAGCAGTGGCCCTAAAACAGATCCTTGAGGTACACCACTAGTAACTGCACTCCAGGTTGAACATTTCCCATCAACCACCACCCTCTGTCTTCAGTCATCAGAAAACAAGTTGATGAGTTTCAAGTTCTTACAATGAAATCTCTCAGCCATTAGATTTGTATTTCAGTATTTAAAAAAATAATAATTGAATGAATGAAATTTAATAACAGAAAACAAAAACCAAGGATTCGTTCAGCAAATATTTATATAGGCTAATTGAAAGTTGTGACAATGGAGTATTAGAACCATAGAAAATTTATAGCTCAGAAAGAGGCCTTTTGGCCCTTCTTGTCTATGCCGAACTATTTTTGCCTAGTCCCATTGACCTGCACTTGGACGATATACCTCCACTTCCCTCTCATCCATGGATCTGTCCAAGTTTTTCTTAAATGTTAAAAGTGACCCCACATTTACCACTTTATCCGGCAGCTCATTCCACACTCCCACCACTCTCTGCGTGAAGAATCCTCCCCTCCTAATATTCCCATTAATCTTTTCTCCTTTCACCCTTAACCCATGCCCTCTGGTTTTCTTCTCCCCTAGCTTCAGTGGAAAAAGCCTGCTTGCATTCACTCTATCAAAACCTTCAAAATCTTATACGCCTGTGTCAAATCTCCCCTCATTCTTCTACACTCCAGAGAATAAAGTCCTAACCTATTCAACCTCTCTCTGTAACTCAGCTTCTCAAGTTCTGGCAACATCCTTGTGAACCTTCTCTGCACTCTTTCAATCTTATTTACATCCTTCCTGTAACTAGGTGACCAAAATTGTACATAATATTGACATATGATTCCATTCACAATTGCACAGTAGCTATAATCCTGGATGAAACTTTATCAGAACTCTTGCAAACAAGAAAATATCTCACTCTTACCAAAGTAGAACATATTACTGAACTCAGAAAGAACAAAGAGCTGTTTTTCATTGGGAAAATGGCATCCCATGGAAATGAATGAGTGAGGGTGTTCAAAATGTCAGACAGGAGAGGGAAAGTGCTCCAAAGTAAAAGCCCATGAGTTAGGAAGTCAGAACAAAATGGAAAGAAAAATAATTGGATAAAGAAGAAACTGATAAAAATTGTGCAACGGAGATTAGCCAAGTAGCAACAGATACTTTGTGAAGCAAAGGGGAGTTAGCAGTGTTGAAATGTAGATTATAGCCGCACCTAGTTACAAAACAGAGCTCCTCTGTACAATAGCTTGATTAGAATCTCAGAGTCATAGAGATTTTCAGCATGAAAACAGGCCACTTGCCCCAATTTGTCCATGCTGTCCTTTTGTTAATCACTAGGCTAGTCCTAATTGCCCATGTTTAGCCCATATCCCTCTATCCTCATCTTATCCATGTAACTGTCCAAACACTTTTTAAAAGACAAATTTGTACCCTTTCTGACAAATCATCTTTCCCTGCTTATTTCAGACATTCATCACCCTCTTGTGTGAAAAAATTGCTGTTCTGGACCCTTTTGTATTTCGCCCCTCTAACCTTAAACCTATGCCAGTTTTAGACTCCCATACCTTTGGGAAAAGATATTGACTACCTAGCTGATTGATGCACCTCATTATTTTATAGACCTCTATAAGATTACCCCTAAGCCTTCCAGGCTCCAGGAAAAATATTCCCAGTGTATTCAACCTCTCCTTATAACTCAAACCATCAAGTCACAGTAGCATTCTAGTGGATCTTTTCTGCATTCTCTCTAGTTTAACAATATCCTTTCTACAATAGGGTGACCAAAACTGCACACAATATTCCAATTGTAGTCTTACTAATGTCTGGTACAACTTCAACAAGATGTCCTAACTTCTGTATTCAACGTTCTGACTGAAGAAACCAAGCATGCCAAATGCTATCTTCACTACTCTGTCCACCTGTGACTCCACTTTCAAGCAGCTATGAACCTGTACCTCTAGATGTCTTTGTTTTATAACTCTTCCCAATGCTCTGCCATTAAATGAGTAAGTCCTGCCCTGGTTCAATATACCAAAATGCATTACCTCACATTTATCCGAATTCAACTTCATCTGTCATTCATCAGCCCACTGACCCAACTGAAAATATCTTATTGCAATCTGAGATAACTTTCTTCACTGTTCACTATGCCATCAATATTGGCGTCATCTACAAACTTACTAACCATGCCCCCAATATTCTCATCCAAACTATTAATATAAATGACAAATAACAATGGACCCAGCACTGATCCCTGAGACATGCTGCTGGTCACAGACCTCCCATTTGAAAAGTGCTTATAGAGGGTTCCCTGTGGAGCCAGGATTGTGGCGGAAGTCCCATTTGGGGATTGGGGATCAATTTAGGCACTTAAAATAGTTACGTTGAAGTTAAAAATGGTTTCATTTTTTTCTAACACTTTCAGAGTAACTATTAGTGTAACACCAGCAGAAACCAAGTGAAGTTAATAATAGTTTCTGGCATAATGCAATTGTCCAGGGGATATTAACACTTCTGGACAATTGTAGCCAGGATGTGCAGATGCCAGTGGTAGACTGAGGTGGGCAGAGTAAGAAGTCTCACAACATCAGGTTAATGACCAACAGGTTTATTTGAAATCATGAGCTTTTGAAGTGCTGAGTGGTGTGGTGTGCCTCAGGGGTCTGTTTTGGGGCCCCTGCTGTTTGTAATTTTTATAAATGATCTGGATGAGGGTATTGAGGGATGGATCAGTAAATTTGCAGATGATACTAAAGTTGGTGGTGTGGTAGATAGTGAAGAGGGGTGTTTTAGTTTACAGAGTGACTTGGACAAGTTGCAGAGCTGGGCCGAGAGGTGGCAAATGGAGTTTAATGTGGAAAGTGTGAGGTAATGCACTTTGGCAGGAACAATAAATGTGTAGAGTATAGGGCTAATGGTAGGGCTCTTAATAGTGTTGCGGAACAGAAGGATCTTGGTGTATGTGTCAATAGATCCCTGAAAGTAGGCAGTCAAGTGGATAAAGTTGTTAAGAAGGCATATGGAGTCTAGCTTTTATTGGTAGGGGGATTGAATTTAGGAGCCGCAGCATCATGTTGCAACTGTACAAAACTCTAGTGCGGCCGCACTTGGAGTATTGTGTGCAGTTCTGGTCCCAACATTATAAGAAAGATGTGGAGGCATTGGAGAGGGTACAGAGGAGGTTTACCAGGATGTTGCCTGGTATGGAGGGCAGGTCCTATGAAGAGAGGTTGAAGGATTGAGGTTGTTTTCGTTAGAAAGGAGGCGGCTAAGAGGGGATCTTATTGAAGCATATAAGATGATTAGAGGTTTAGATAGGGTGGACAGTGATAGCCTTTTCCTAGGATGGAGAAAGCTAGCACGAGGGGACACAGCTTTAAATTAAGGGGTGATAGTTATAGGATGGATATCAGAGGTAGGTCTTTACTCAAAGAGTGATTAGGGAGTGGAATGCCCTGCCTGCAGCTGTTGTAGATGCGCCAAGTTTGGTGGCGTTTAAGAGGTTAATTGATAAGTATATGGAAGAGAAGGGAATGGTTTAGTTTGGAGGGCATTGCTTTTTATTTTGGTCGGCACAACATCGAAGGCCGAAGGGCCTGTTCTGTGCTGTATTGTTCTATGTTCTATGTTCTATTGTGTGCAGTCTGGTCCCACATTATAAGAAAGATGTGGAGGCATTGGAGAGGGTACAGAGGAGGTTTACCAGGATGTTGCCTGGTATGGAGGGCAGGTCCTATGAAGAGAGGTTGAAGGATTGAGGTTGTTTTCGTTAGAAAGGAGGCGGCTAAGAGGGGATCTTATTGAAGCATATAAGATGATTAGAGGGATAGGGTGGACAGTGATAGCCTTTTCCTAGGATGGAGAAAGCTAGCACGAGGGGACACAGCTTTAAATTAAGGGGTATAGTTATAGGAGGATATCAGAGGTAGTCTTTACTCAAAGAGTGTTAGGGAGTGGAATGCCCTGCCTGCAGCTGTTGTAGATGCGCCAAGTTTGGTGGCGTTTAAGAGGTTAATTGATAAGTATATGGAAGAGAAGGGGATGGTTTAGTTTGGAGGTGCATTGCTTTTTATTTTGGTCGGCACAACATCGAAGGCCGAAGGGCCTGTTCTGTGCTGTATTGTTCTATGTTCTATGTTCTATGCTGCTCCTTCGTCAGGAAAGTGGATAATTGCAGTGCACATGTTTACACCTGGGAGTCTCTAAGAGGGATTGTCCAAGGGATCTGTCGGTAAATCCAGTGCCTTTGCTTTAAAGAAACAACCCAAGGCTCCTCAGTGAAGTCATTGAAGGAAATTTGGCATGTCAGCGAAGATTCTCACCAAATTTTACATGTGCATCATAGAAAGCATTATTTCTGGTTGTGTCACAGCTTGGTAAGGCTCCTATTCAGCCCAAGACTGCAAAGTCGTGAATGTAGCCCAATCCATCACGCAACAAACCTCGTATCTGTTGACTCTGTCTTCCCAATGCCTTGGAAAGCATCCATCATAATTAAGGACCCACGTACCCCAGATGTTCTCTCTTCCACCTTCTTCCATTGGGAAAAAGACATAAAAACCTGAGGTCACATACCAACCGACTCAAGAACAGCTTCTTACCTGCTGCAATCAGATTTTTGAATGGACCTACATTAAGTTCATTATGGATGAACTACATTAATGGATCATTAAGTTGATCTTTTTCTACCTCTAGCTATGACTATAACACTACATTCTGCACTCTCTCATTTCCTTCTATATGAATGGTATGCTTTGCCTGTAGAGTGCGCAAGAAACAATACTTTTCACTGCAGGCTAATACATGTGACAATAATAAATCAAATCAAAATCAAATGAACAATTGACATACATAGGTCTCTACTAACATTTGATGAATAAACTAGTACAGACTAATCTACAACATTATGAGACCAGGCTTCAATTCCTGGCTTGGGTCACTGTCTGCAGAATCTGCACGTTCTCCCCAAGTCTGTGTGGGTTTCCTCCCACACTACAAAACATATGCTGGTTAGGTGCATTGGCCATGCTAAATTCTCCCTCACAGGCCCCACTGGAGCTTAGAGAAGAGGGGATTTTCACTGTAACTTCATTGCAGTGTTAATGAAAGCCTAACTATGACACTAATAAATAAACTTTCAAACGTATTACAGAATTGTTACAGTGCAAAAGGAGGCCACTTCTTCCATCGTATCTGCACTGGCTTTCCAAACAAGCATTATGATGTAGTGTCTGTTTTTTCCCTGTAACTACACATTATACTTCTATTACCTTAAAGGGTTAATTTATTTGTAGAATGAAATACAAAAAGATTTCTTATCACTTTACGCTGCTTTGCGTTTTGATGAGGTCTGCATTTCTGTAAAATGTCAGTAATTTATCGCCCACTCACTGACGTTATCTAATGCTAACATCTCACTAATTCGCAGGTTATCTGCAGTTTCATTTGTCGCTTTTTCTAACAATACATCTCTGATTCTGTGCTTCACAGATGAGGTGTATGTGGCTTCATATTTAGTATGATCGATCACAGGTAATTCCCTCAATGTTACTTGCTTCACTGCTCAAATTGTTCATCCTTCAACTCTAATGATTGATGGAAAATGATGTTCTACCAGGAAGTCATCAGCTCCCAGTCAGTCCATAGCCTGTGCCCAATTCAGAATGATAATTTCACTAGAACTAGAATGTTAATGTGGCCCATTAATTGAAATAATCTGGGTCTCGATTTTTTTCTTGTACTAGTATTTCAGACTTGCTCTAATAGCCTGAGCACCTGTATAATTTTTTACGGGAAGGACAAGAGAAAAACCTGTACCCTACTGAAAATTTAGTAAGCTTTGAAACACCTTTTTGGACCCCAGGTTGTTAGATGATCCTGTAGCAATTTTGGTTTTCTTCCATTATGCAAACATCCTGACCCACAGGGACATACGAGGTTTTTGTCCTTTAATGTTTTTGAAAGTGTTCTATTCCCTTGCAAATTGCAGTAATCCGCACCCAGTTCTATTTCCTATTTATCTGCTGTTTGACTTCTTTCCATTTCTGTAAACTGAACCTTCTGAAAATGTGGGACCAGCAATTATAATCTGTGACACACAGTCACAGACATTCAGTCTGACGTTATAGTGGTTCAAACAGTAAGATGAATCCAATCTCACCTATCAGTCACTACTGAATGCTATCTCTAAGCAATTAACCCCTCATGTGCTAGTCTTCACAAGCTGAATTAGGAAGCAATCTTTATTTGTTGCAATAAATAATTCCCAGGAGCACCTACCTCCTGTGCTTAGCCCTGGTTTGCTCATCTTCTAAGTGGAAGACTGAAATCTTACATCATCAGTAGAGTCCTCCTTTTCATTGATTACAGCTTCCAATTTCCAATTCCATTTCCATTTGCAGGTCCGCTGGCTTTGAACACAACCCTAGGAGAATTCTGGTCTTTCTGATACCTCCAGGTAACATAACTCATATCTCAAGTTTTAATCAGTTTGAGGCACTAAGTATCACGCCACAGAAAAACCCACCAGCCTGAAGTATTGCTCAGCTTTCTAACTATAAAAGGGTTGGGTAAGGCTTTCATATAATTTTCCCAATTGCTGTCCCAGTCCTGTTATCTGAGAATACTACCACCATATAAAAAATAAGAACATAAGAAATAGGAGCAGGAGTCGGCCATCTAGCCCTTCGAGCCTGCTCCGCCATTCAATAAGATCATGGTTGATCTGAAGTGGATCAGTTCCATTTTCCTGCTTTCTCTCCATAACCATTAATTCTCTTGTCTATCAGAAATCTATCTACCCATGACTTAAATGTACATGTAAAGGAATGAATAATGCAGCAGAATCCCTGAAGCCACTGCCATGCTGAGACTATCATAATATTGGAAATATGAAACTATGGGTCAAAGGAGGGTTTAAACTAATATGGTAGTTATGGAAGAGTGGGGTGGGAACCTTTGCAAGGTTCAGAGTAGGGGGAATTAAATACAAGAGGAAAAGACAGAAAGGACAGTAAGAAAAGTGATAGGCAGAGAAACCAATGTCAGATAATAACTGAGTAGAAAGTAGTAGGAAAGAAAAAAGAAATGTTAAAAGTGCCCATCTTAAGGTTTTGTACCTGAATGCTCAGAGCATTCAAAACAAAACGGATGAATTAGTTGCACAGATAGGTGTCAAGGGATGAGATATAGTTGGCATTTTGGAGACGTGGCTCCAAGGTGAACAAGGATGAAAACTTAACATTGAGGCCATTCAGTGTTTAGGAAGGACAGACAGAAAGGAAAAAGTGGTGGAGTTGCTTTGTTGATTAAAGATGATATTAATACAATATTGAGGAAAGATAGTAGCATAGATGATGGAGAATCAGTCTGGGTTGAGTTACAAAACAACAAGGGGCAATAAAACATTGGTGGGAGTGGTATTCATACCACCAAACTGTAGTGCTAATATTGGGAAAAGCGTTAGGCAGGAAATCAGAGATGCATATATTAAAGGAAAACTGTGATTATGGCCATTTTAATTTGCATATAGGGTGGGAGAGTCAGATTAGTCACAGTACAATAAAGGAGGAATTTCTGGAGTGTAAATGGGGTGTTTTTTTTATTTATGTCATTTGTACCAATGTGTACTACAACCAATACATTGAGGAAACAAGGGAACAAGCTATCTTGATTAGGTGTTATGCGATGAGAAAGGATTAGTTGGCAATCTAGTTGTGAGGGAACCCAGGGGATGAGTGACCATAATATGGTAGAATTCTTTATCAAGGTGGATAGTGATATAATTGATTCTGAGACCAGGGTTCTAAATCTCAATAAAGGTAACTGATGATGGTATGGGCATGAATTGGCCATGATGGACTGGGTGACATTACTGAAAAGAAAGGCAATGGACAATCAATGGTAGGCATTTAAAGACCGAATTGGTGAATTCCAGAAGTAGTTTAATCCTGTTTGGTGCAAGAATGAAAAGGCAATAATGGCCAAACTGCGGTTTGAAAGGGAAATTAGAGATAATATCAGATTCAAGAAAGCTGCATATAAATTGACAGGATAAAAAATTGGTCTGAGGGTTGGGAACAATTTAAAATTCAGCAAAAGAGGACCAAGGGATTGATTAAGAAGGAAAAATTTGAGTATGAAAGTAAGATGGCTGGGAACATAAAAATTGACTGTAAAAATTTCTATAGATATGTTAAAAGAAAAAGATTGACAAAAACAAAGGTAGGTTCCTTACAGTCAGAAATGGGAGAATTCACAGCAGGGAATAAAGAAATGGCTGAGGAATTAAATTTGTATTTTACCTCAGTCTTCACAAGGAAAGACATGAATAATAAACCAGAGGTTCTGAAAGAAACATGTTTTAATGAGGAGCTGAAGATAATCTGCATTAATAGAGAAATAGTTTTGGGGAAATTGATGAGATTAAAGGTGGTTAAATCTCCAGGTCCTGATAATCTCCATCCCAGAATACTTAAAGAATTAGCCCTGGAAGTAAATCTATTCATGATTATTTTCCAAAATTTTTTGGACTCTGGAATAGTTCCTAGAGTTTGGAGGATAGCTAATGTAAGCTGCAATTCAAAAAGAGAGGTAGAGAGAAAACAGGGAACTATGGATCAGTGAGCCTAACATCGGTACTGGGGAAGTTGCTGGAGTTAATATCAAGGATTTCATAACTTGGCATTTGGAAGACATCAGACAAAGTCAGCATGGATTTACAGATGGGAAATTGTGTTTAACAAATCTATTGGAATTCTTTGATGATGAAACTAGTAGAGTTGACCAAGGCGAACTGGTGGGTTGTGGTTTATTTAGACTTTCAGGAAGGTTTTGACAATGTCTCACAGAACAGACTGCTATGTAAAATAAAAGTGCATGGGATTACAGGTAATATCTTGAGATGGTAGAAAGCTGGTTAGCAGACAAGAAGCAAAGAGTTGCATAAATGGGTCTTTTTCTGATTGGCAGTCAGTGACTAGTGGGGTTCTGCAGGGATCTGTGCTAGGACCCCAACTGTTCACATTATATATTAATGATTAGAAAGAGGAAGCTGAATGTATAATCTTCAAATTTGCAGATATACAAAGTTGGGTGGGAGGGTGAGCTGTGAGGAGAATGCAGAAATTCTTCAGTGTGATTTGGACAGGCTGAGTGTGTGGGTATCTGAATGGCAGATGCAGTATAATGTGGATAAATGTAAGCTTATCCACTTTGGTAACAATAATAGGAAGACAGATTATTACTCGAATGGCTGTAATTTGAGGGAGGTGAATACTCAATAGTGTCCTTGTGCATTAGTAACTGAAAGTAAGCATGCAGATACAGCAGGTAGTAAAGAAAGCAAATGATATGTTAGCCTTCATAGCGAGAGGATTTGAGTATAGAGATAGGGATGTTTTGCTGCAATCATACAGGGTGTTGGTGAAGCCAAACCTGGAATATTGTCCGCAGTTTTGGTGTCCTTATCTGAGAAAGGATATCCTTGCTATAGAAGAAGCACAGCAAAGGTTTACCAGGCTGATTCCTAGAATGGCAGGTCTGTCATATGACGAGAGACTAAATCAGTTAGGATTACTGGACGATAGCGAATGTGGTCCCATTGTTCAAGAAGGGGAAGAGAGACCTTCCAGGGAATTATAGGCCGATGAGTCTTACTTCTGTTGTGGGCAAAGTATTGGAGAGAATTATTAGGGATAGGATTTATAGTTATTTAGAGAGAAATGAATTGATTGGGGATAGTCAGCATGGTTTTGTGAAGGGTAGGTCGTGCCTTACTAACCTCATTGAGTTTTTTGAAAAAGTGACCAAAGAGGTGGATGGGGGGTAAGGCGGTTGATGTGGTATATATGGACTTTAGTAAGGCGTTTGATAAGGTGGCCCATGGAAGACTTCTGCAGAAAATGCAGATGTATGGGATAGAGGGTGATTTAGCTAATTGGGTTAGAATTGGCTAGCAGATAGAAGACAGAGGGTGGTGGTTGATGGGAGATATTCATCGTGGAGTTCGGTGACAAGTGGTGTACCTCAGGGGTCTGTTTTGAGGCCCCTGCTGTTTGTAATTTTTATAAATGATCTGGATGAGGGTATTGAAGGATGGATTAGTAAATTTGCAGATGACACTAAAGTCGGTGGAGTGGTAGATAGTGAAGAGGGGTGTTATAGTTTGCAGAGTGACTTGGACAAGTTGAAGAGCTGGGCCGAGAGGTGGCAAATGGAGTTTAATGTGGAAAAGTGTGAGGTAATGCACTATGGCAGGAATAATAAATGTGTATAGGGCTAATGGTAGGATTCTTAATAGTGTTGATGAACAGAGGGATCTTGGTGTATATGTGCATAGATCCCTGAAAGTAGGCAGTCAAGGCGATAAGGTTGTTAAGAAGGCATATGGAGTCTTAGCTTTTATTGGTAGGGGGATTGAATTTCGGAACCGCAACGTCATGTTGCAACTGTACAAAACTCTAGTGCGCCGCACTTGGAGTATTGTGTGCAGTTCTGGTCCCCGCATTATAAGAAAGATGTGGAGGCTTTGGAGAGGGTACAGAGGAGGTGTACCAGGATGTTGCCTGGTATGGAGGGCAGGTCTTATGAAGAGAGGCTGAGGGATTTGAGGTTGTTTTCGTTAGAAAGGAGGCGGCTAAGAGGGGACCTAATCGAAACATATAAGATGATTAGAGGTTTAGATAGGGTGGACAGTGATAGCCTTTTTCCTAGGATGGAGAAAGCTCGCACGAGGGGACACAGCTTTAAATTAAGGGGTGATAGTTATAGGACGGATATCAGAGGTAGGTTCTTTACCAGAGGGTGGTTAGGGAGTGGAATGCCCTGCCTGCGGCAGTTGTAGATGCGCCAAGTTTGGTGGCGTTTAAGAGGTTAGTTGATAAGTTTATGGAAGAGAAGGGAATGGTTTAGTGTGGAGGGTCATTGCTTTTTATAATGGTCGGCGCAACATCGAAGGCCGAAGGGCCTGTTCTGCGCTGTAATGTTCTATGTTCTATCTATGTTCTATGATTATATTCACTGAATTTAGAAGGCTGAGGGAGGATTTCATAGAAACTAACAAAATTCTAACAGGGTTAGTCAGAATAGATTCGAAAGAATGTTCCCAATGATGGGGGAGTCCAAAACTACAAGTCATAGTTTGGGGATAAGAGGCAAATCTTTTACAACTGAGGTGAGGAGAAATTTCTTCACCCAGAGGATGGTAAATGTGTGGAATTCACTCCCACAGAAAACAGTTGAGGCCAAAACATTGTCTGATTTGAAGAAGAAATTAGATATAGCTCTTGGGGTAACAGGATCAAGAGATATGGGGGGAAGGGAAGAATCAGGATATTGAATTCGATGATCATCCATGATCAAAATGAATGGTGGGGGAGGCTCAAAGGGCTGAATGGTGTACTCCTGTTTGTAGTTTCTATGTTTCAATGTTTCAATGTTTACCTTACATTTGCTTCACCGATGCAGTTGTGTGTTGTTCTGAAGATTCTTGCAATGAGTCTTGAGTGACCTGGAGAAAGTTAAGTTGTAACTGGAGAAATTGATTTCTCCATGGGTATCTTTCTCCTCTTCTGCTATTAATATGAATATGAGGACGAGGCGATATTTGCAGGAATTTAAAATGAGGCATTGTTCCCATCAGGAAACCTTCTTTAGCTATCTCTGGCTGTCTGTGCCAGTTACAACCCATTTTCAGCAGGAAAATAGTGCTGCTGCCTATAGCAATTTACGAGACTGATCTTTCTGGGCAGCTTTATATGTACTTTTCCACATTCATCACAAAACAGCTCACTGTCATGTGTGATACCTGCTATTGATATTTTCATCATGTACCACTCCAGCATTGTACCTTAATTGGCTGAAAACCATGGAACAGAATGGCTGAGTGGTAATTAATCAATTCTCACCCATCATATTGTATAACATCAGCATGGCTGCAGACAGAAAGGGTGAATGAAGTCCAAAGGTTACCAACAATTGTGTTGAATGTGATAAATGGTATTCTACTGCCATTCCTTAGGCGTCTAGAGACATCTGCTGGAGTCTTGCAATAGAATCTCCAGGATCTTTGTCATGATGCAATAAGGGTTTTTCACTTCCTAAAACTGAAGGGAATGAAGAAGATGAAGAGAAGGAAGATGGTTAGGAATTGGTTGCACTAGGACAGTAGCTAGAGCAAAACACTCATCACAGCAAAGACAGACTTGCAACTTATTGCTGAATGTTTTCAGTAAATAAAAGAGAAGAAGCAAAATTATATCCCCCCCTGCACTGAAGGCCCCTCCCACCATGGCTATATACCCTATGTCTCCTGCTTATTTCTCTCAGGCACCCATCATGAAGAAAGGGGCTTCCTCTGAAAACAACAATTTACACTCGTCATAGTTCTACAATAGTAAATCTGGAAACGTAAAAGTCTAGTCTTCTTCAGTGTGAGAGTCAGTGAGAGTAGCAGTGGGAATTACATATGTAGGCAGACAAAGTGGAATTTCAAAATGAGTGAGAGCAGCAGAAGGGGTTAAACTGCAACAGGAGTCAGTCAGAAGCTAAAAAAGAAGTGTAATATCACTTCTTTTACAGTGGAAAGAAAATAGATGATTGGTTGGTGAATATTTCCTATCTAAACTAGTGATTAGTGTGTCTAATCATTTTTAAGTAAGACTTAGTACTATAAGTAAACAATATTAAATATTAATAGGATTTTTTATATTAGTAAGGTTTACAGGAAAACTAAGTTGGTGATTAACTGATGTTACGATGTATTTGTGTAAAGAGATGGAATTTAAAAAAAATGAATTGAATAACCCTAATGAACTACCTTTTAATTATAATAATTTAAGAACAAGATTAAACTCCAAGCTTGCTCTCTGATCCTTGATGCATCTCTGTTCAATCTCCCTACATCATATTTGCTCCCAGGAGAACAACCGCAGATTCTCTAACCCAATCTTGCAGCTAAAATCTCTCATTCCTGGAAACAATCTGGTAAACCTCCTCTCAACCCTCTCAAGGATCCTCACATCCTCTACACTGGTGACCAGAGCTAGTTGCAACAGAAACGTAGAAACACAGAAAAACTACAGCACAAACAGGCCCTTCAGCCCACAAGTTGCGCCAAACATGTCTACTAGGCAAACATGTCTAGTAGGCATACGTATAACCCTCTATCTTATTAAGTTCCATGTACTTATCCAAAAGTCTCTTGAAAAGTCCCTATCGAATCTGCCTCCACCACCACCAATGGCAAACAATTCCACGCACCCACCACCCTCTGAGTGAAAACCTTACCCTTGACATCTCCTCTATACCTATTCCCCAGCGCCTTAAACCTGTGTCCTCTTGTGGCACCCATTTCAGTCCTGGGAAAAACCCTCTGAGAATTCACTTGATCAATACATCTCAACAGCTCATACACCTCTATCAGGTCACCTCTCATGATTCGTCTTTCCAGGGAGAAAAGACCAAGCTCTCTCAACCTATCCTCATTAGGCATGCCACCCAATGCAAGCAACATCCTTGTAAATCTTCTCTGCTCCCTTTCTATGGCTTCCACATCCTTTCTGTAATGAGGCAACCTGAACTGAGCACAGTACTCCAAGTGGGGTCTAACCAGGGTCTTATAAAACTGCAGCACTATCTCCCGACTCCTAAACTTGGTTCCTTGGTTGATGAAGGCCAGTACAACATACACCTTTTTAACCACAGCCTCTACCTGCGAAGCTGCTTTGAGCTCAGGTTGGCAGGAAGATGGTGGTTTAGCTTCTTCTCTTGGGATTTTGAGCTTCATAATTAAAGAATACAAAGGTTCTATGAACCCGGACCCCAAGTTCCTTCTGATCTTCCACACTGCCAAGAGTCTTACCCTTGATATTATAACCTGTCATCCTATTTGACCTGCCAAAATGAATCACCACACACTTATCTGGGTTGAAGTCCCCCTGCCACTTCTTCACCCAGTCTTTCATCCTATTAATGTCTCGTTGTAACTTCTGATATCCCTCCAGACTATCCACAACACCTTTATGTCATCAGCAAACTTACCAACCCATCTCTCCACTCCCTCTTCCAGATCATTTATAAAAATCACAAACAGCAAGGGTCCCAGAACAGATGAACAAAGAACAAAGAACAACACAGCACAGGAAACAGGCCCTTCAGCCCAACAAGCCTGTGTCGCCATTTTAACATTGTGAGTGCCCTCTTCTACCTATGACCTTTGTCTACGCCTATTGGACTCCACAATAAAGGAATTATAGCCAGATTGAGGGATGCCACTGGTGACCGACTTCCATGCAGAAAAAAGCCCATCTACAACTACTCTTTGCCTTCTGGGGCAAGCCAGTTCTGAATCCACACAATAATACTAGAGTTGAGGTGTAACCTGACATTTATAAAGATCCTGCATAACATAATCATGTTTAACTCAGTACCTTTAATTATGAAGCTCAAGATCCCAAGAGTAGGTGCTAAACCCACTATCTTCCTACCCATCCTGAGCTCACTTAATAATGCAGCAGGAAGGCAGAAGCTGTAATCAACAATCTACTACATATAAAAAAAATCAAGGATGAACAGAGCTTCTAAACAAGCCAATATATTCCAACAATATACTGCCCGTGCCTTAACACAGTTGGCATGAGCAGTCAGGGAGGAATGTATAGTCTAATTTCCTTTAAAACTATTTTAAAAAGTGGGAAGGTAGGGATATTATCTTTGGGGATGCCCTTAGTGCATTGGGGAAACCTTCCCCAAAAAGTGCTTCTCTTTCCTACTTGCCTGCTCACCAAATCCTACAACCTCTGCTCTTCCCTTTCTAAATATCGTAAAACCTTCCTGCCCAACAGACCCAAATTACCTTGCACTGGGATCCACTATGCCACCTTCTTGATCTTGCTTGCTGTCCTGACAGTGTCACTGACATGCTCTTGTGCTGATGGATAGTCCAGTTAGCTGGCAGCACCTGATGGTAGGACCCCTTCCCAGTGAGGGGGCAGAGATCCCAGTGGTAGGATCTTTAGCCCTCTTGCCGTATGTTATGACTGCACAATGGGCTGGCATGGAGGGAATTGACTCCATACTGACTTTGCAGACTGGGCATGGAGAGTGAACCATCTACACTCCCTCCACCTGTCCGTATGAAGCCTAACTTTTGAATAGAGAGGACAATTGGTGTGCTGAGACCCTGTTTTCTATGCCTGGACAGCACTCTCTGTTAAAGAATCAGGATTCTAAAGAAAGACTGATGCTCAACCCACACATGAGATTGTACCAGAAATCTATGAAATGGAGGATGCCAACATGGATTTTCCTGGACTGTGTATCATGGAACCACTTATGGAGCTTCTGGCTGTAGTTTCCAGGATCACTAGAGCAAAGTGATCTAGTGATCCTGCCTTTGACATGGAGAGTGTTCCCGAGGAAGTCAGACAAAAGTGGAAATTGAAACAAGTGGCATTCTTGTTTAGCAAAAGAGACTCGATGCATGACATGTGAAGTAGTTATTACTGAATCATAGAAACTATAGAAACCGTATAGTGTAGAAGGAAGCCATTTAGCCCAATAAGTCTGCCCCAACAACAATCTCCCTAGGCCCTATTTCTGTCATCTCACATATTTATCCTGCTAATCCCTCTAACCTACACATCCCGGGAAACTAAGGGACAATTTAGGATGGCCAATCAACCTAACCCACACATCTTTGGAGGAAAACGAAGCATCTGGAAGAAGCTCATGCAGACACACAGACAGTGACCCAAGCCAGAAATTGAACCCACGTCCTTGGAGCTGTGAGGTAGCATTGCTAACCACTGTGCCACCGTGCTGCCCCATTTTAGCTGCTTAGTGCAAAATGTTTAATACAGTTTGTGTTAATTAGCTACATTTGTCCTTTTTAAACAGTTGTAATATTTAAACATTTCATGTTAATAAAATTATGTTGAATCATTTGGAACGACTATAGGTTATGTGCAATAACAACAGACTAATGGAGAACACAGACAATAAGTTAAAAAGAGAATATATCCAGCGTTAGAAAAATAATTCAAAATGAACTATTGCAAAATTGAGATGGATGATAATGTAACCCCTGACTCATACAAAACAGAAATAGCCATGCAAGTATCATGTTCTAGTACATTATGAGCTTGAGACAATATTTTCAAATTTTGAATAAAAATAGGCTGTTAATCTGGCCGCTGAAAATCATGTGACTTTTGGCATCCAGACAGTCCTGAAGACACGAATTAAATATTGATTTTCACAAACATCCATGAAATTCACACATCCCTTTGTTTAAGGATAGAACATTAACAAGACGATGGAAGCATTTCAGCTGACTTAATATTCTGGTTCGCCATGGTCGAAAGACACATTGAAGTTCAATGTGCATAAATGTGAACTCCTGTTGAACTCAGTCTCCTATTGTATTATGATTGTACCTCATCTGAACTCAGACCAAGTAAATTTCCAAGTGTCAAATGACAAACATATGTTTTTATCGATCAGACCATACTCCTTGATTGCATAAGGGTTTTGAGCTTGTAACAGGTCACATTGGTGACTTAGTCATATTTGTTGCTTGTTTTCAAAACAGCAAAAGTCAGCTCTGAAGTGACAAGGAGACAACCAAGAAGTCAGTAGACTAGCTGTGGTCAACAAAGCAGCCATGATAATAAACAGAAATACCTTGAAAGTGAGAAAAGGACTGTCCCCCATCCTATTCCAAATTCAAGGTCACCTGAAATCAAACCTCCTAGATATTCAACTACAGAAGGCCTGTCTTACTGAGAGTGCTTTACAGAATCTTCACACCAACAAAAGCATCTCACTTGAGAATCTATAGACCTGCTACAAAAAGATTGAAATAACTCCGAGATGTAATTGTACCTTTAAACTTCATGCATGGTAGTATGAATGATTTGTGTATGTGAGATCACATTTTCAATCTCCAGTGCAAGTGTAGAATAATAACCTCCTCAATTTTACAACTTGCTGCTGGAATTATTTAAACTGAGGTAACAAAATACATAGAACGCATAGATAGAACATATTGATCATGGATCATAAGTAAACACATAGATCTTGTCCATGACATAAGTATTAGTCAGCTAGTTTAATTAGCTACCTGTGATTTACTTAACATTTATGTAAATTCCACCCACAGTTGAAAAAAAGCAGATATTAGCTATTTAATTTTAAATATGTAATTTCATAATGTTGGGGTCACAACAATTGGCTCTGACATAAGTTTAATTTTACATCAACTCAATTAAAACAATTAGTTTTCAGGATGAATTTTCTGATCATGACTTGTGTGTTACTGCTGTGAGATGAATTTGAATTTATTTTATCAAAACACTGTTTTTTACTCTGAGAGAATTGAAATATTTAAAACTAATGACAAACTTAAGCTGCTACTTAAGCCAAAGCAGTTGTCCAACATGCTCCAACGGGAAAATGAACATTGGGTGGTCAAAGTTTGTTAAAGAATTTAAAAGTTACAAAACTAATTAAAAATTTGTAGAAGTTTTTGGAAGAACTTAAACATTTAAGATTTTTAAAAATTTGAGAAGTTTGAAACTTTTTTAAAATATTCGTAGGTTTTACATTTTCTAAGATTTATTTCGAAGTTTATAACAGCTTTTAAAAGATTTTGTAAGTTTTAAGTGTTTAAAATATTTAAAACTTTTATAAAGTGCTCACTTTCTTTGAGCCAGAGATATAATTTTGAGGCCCCATTAGCCAGCAGCATAGACAGCAATGCAGGCCCAAAGTCTCATGACAATCGGAAAATGAAATCCTCATCGACGACATCTTGTGTTCCCATTTTCCTCACCCCTTATTGGTCATGTAACTAATAAATCAAAAGAAATTTAAATATAATTACAAGGCTTCCCTGCAATATATTCCCTCTCATTGAATATTCATATCTTCATGTCATTGAGGTTTAAAACAGGTAACATCTACCAATTGAGATACTTAAATATGACAAGATACAGTTCTTAATTCTTTTCTTACCTCCATTAGTTCTAATTTAAACAATGTTCCTTATAGATGCAAACTCCTCTTCAAAGTCAGTTAGCAAACAACAGGCTTACATGTTGATATACGGGCTGCTAGTCCTCAAGCCTCCTTTCTAGTAGGTCTCAAATTGAAGTATCCAGAGAGAGACCAAGCAGAAAACTGCAGCATTCAGTATTCTTCAGAATCTCAGTCTCAATTAAGTTAACTTCACTTTATCTTCACAAAATTATCAATTACATCATTGTTGGTAAAATCTTGTAAAGGTACACTTTCAATCACCAATATTGCTGAACTTGTCAAATGCACCTGATTCATTCACAGATAATTTTAACTCTTTACAAAGAATTTAACTCTTTTCACAAAGGAAGAACATTCACCAGAAGCATTTGTGATAGGTATTGTTAAGATTTTTGTAATGATTCCTACATTTGGAAAGTTGCCTGCAAAGTATCACATACAAGTTTATACAAAGCAGCTGGGGATCACAAGGCACAGAGCTCTTCATTATCGATGAAATGATGAGTTGTTTCACTTCATCTTCAAAAACATTTGAGTCTATGTCTTCCCAATAGGGTTCATTGGTTTCTTACTGCAATGGATTTTAGCATCTTCATCCAAATATCTGTCAAAAATCATGGAAAATAAATCAATAGTTTTCTTCAGAGATTCACTCTGTCTTACAATTGTATCATTATCGTGTCACAAAAAACACTGACGGTCTCAACGATGATCTCTTCTTTCCACTTTAATGTGACTTTGTTGTTTCTTGTTTAATCAAAAAAAACTTCTTGGGCCTGATTTTACCAATCGGAGCCTAAGGGCCAGATCTGGGCATAATATGAATCTGAGCCTGGAATCTTTGTTCCAGCGCGCCTTTACGCTTCTTGCCAGATCCGATCCCATCCTCACTATGGGTGGGGCTTAGCACTGCCAGACTGTTCAGATCTCTGAACTGCGCATGTGTAGTTCGAAAAAAGTCAGAGAGCAGACTGGGAATGGAGGGATACAGAAGAATGGTCTTGTTGGACTAATGAGTGGCGCAGGCTTGTAAGGCTGAAGGGCCTGTTTCCTGTGCTGTATTGTTCTTAGTTCTTTGGAGTCCATGGCTGTGGCGGTTTGTGTCTTCTGAAAGATTGCTTCCTGCTGTGTATCCTGTGTCTGTGTACTCAGGCAGAACAATTCCAATAGAACATCGGCAGTTCTCTTTTGAAGGCAGGTCTATGCCAGACTGTATCCTGTTTTGGTGGTTCAATCTGATGGGTTCACTATCAATATCCGATATAAGGAGCCTAAGAAAATTAATATGATGCCAGTCGATGTTTCCCTTCTGCCAGAAGGTGAAAGGAAAGCAAGATTGTATAAACGTGTTCCCAAAAGAGCTAGAATGAAAGGGGAGCAATTTGAAGATGAATTTAAAGTTGACAATTATAGTAAATTCTGGACGAAGAAGTAGACTTCAAAATTTTGCAATTTAGAAATCACTGGATTGCTTGACTGGTGCTGACATCAGTGGAACTTTGACAAACGCATATATTATTATGATGTCATTAATAAGTTGTGTTTTTTATTTATGATCAACTCCATGTATTTTATTAAAATATGTTTCTACAGGAAGGATATAGTAAATGAAAAAACAGATTCCTGTTTTTATTTCTATTATTATGTGGCTTAAATGCAAGGAGAAAATGCTTTCAATGTTAATTAGACAATACCCATTCACATTAATTCTGTGTCTTCTGTTCCTGACTACATTTGTGTGGATTTGACTTGTGTATATTTAGTTGTTTGCGTTGATCATCAATATTTTTGTCTACCTGTAGTGGAACTCTGCAATAAAGGAGGTGCAAATTTAAGGAATTATATGTGCACTAGATTAAGGGAGATCCAATTCAGGAACAATTTATTGACATCAATCAGCCTAAAAAGCACATTTTTGGGATGTGGGAGGAAACTGGAGCATCTGGAGAAAACCCATGCAAACACGGGGAAAACATGCAAACTCCCACAGACATTGATCCAAGTCAGAGATTCGACTCGGGTCCCTGTAACTGTACAGCAGACAGTGATAGTCACTGAGCTGTCGTGTTGCCTGTCAATTGGTCCAGTTTAAGTGTACACTAATGGATGCGACACTAACGGAAGCAACACCCAAGAGCAGCCTTCGCACGGCCCACTGTGTGTATGCACCTTGTTGGCCAACAAGGCAGACCGAATCACCTGTGGATGTAAAAGGAGACATCAGTAAGCATAAATAGCCATACAACAGGCTATACAGACAGTGAGGGAAGATCCCCAATAGCCCCAACATAAGTGACAAGGTGAGCTTAAAAGTTATTGGACGACTGATAGGAATCTATTAATTCCCAGGAACGTCCTGAGGTGCTTGATCTTCAACTAGAACATTCTTTTGTATCCCTCCATCTCCAGGCTGCTCATGTGACTATCCAGGTAATCTTAAACAACCCTAGCATGTCTGCCTACACCACCCTACTTGGCAGTGCATTCCAGGCCCTCAATACCTTCTGTGTAAAAAAAAAACCCTCTGACATCTGATTTATACCTCGCTCCCTCCAACCCTAAGCCCATGACCCCTCGTGATTGTCACCTCCAACCTGGGAAAAAGCTTCCCACTGTTCACCCTATCTATACCCTTCATAATCTTATACACTTCTATTAGGTTTCCCCTCATTCACTGGCTTTCCGAGCAGAACAACCCCACTTTGCCCAATCTCTCCTCATAGCTAAGACCTTCCACACACCAGGCAGTATCCAGGTAAACCTCCTCTGCACTCTCCCTAAGGCCTCCACGCCCTTCCGGTAATGCGGCGACCAGAACTGGACGCAGTACTCTAAATGTGGTCTAACCAATGTTCTATACAATGCAACATCAGATTCCAGCTTTTATACTCTACACCCCTTCCTGTAAAGGCAAGCATACCATATACCTTCTTCACTACCTTCTCCACCTGTGCTGCCACCTTCAAGGACTTGTGAACGTGCACACCTAGGTCCCTCTGTGTTTCTGTACTCTTAATGGTCTTAACATTTATTTTATAACTTCCCCCTACATTAATTCTTCCAAAATGCATCACCTCACATTTATCTGGATTAAATTCCATCTGCTATTTCTATACCCAATTTACTAGCCTATCTATATCCTGCTGTATTGTCCAACAATGTTCCTCACTATCAGCAAGTCCAGCTGCCTTCATCTGCAAACTGGGTTGATTGGAAAAGCTACAGCTCAAGCACGTTAGAGGGGTCAGTTTTTGTAAATGTGTGCAGGAGGGTTTTATGACTCAGTATGTAGATAAGCCAACAAGAGGAGAGGCTACATTGGATTTGGTTCTGGGTAATGAACCAGACCAGGTATTAGACTTGGAGGTAGGTGAGCACTTTGGTGATAGTGACCACAATTTGGTTACGTTTACCTCAGTGATGGAAAAGGATAGACATATACCAAAGGGAAGAAGAAGGAGGAAAGGTAATTATGAGGCTTTTAGGAGAGATATAGAATACATAGGGTGGAGTAGGAAACTGCAGGGGCTGGGAACACCTGAAATGTGGAACTTATTCAAGGAACAGCTACTGCGAGTCCTTGATAAATATGTACCTGTCAGGCAGGAAGGAAGTGGTAGAGCCAGGGAACTGTGGTATACTAAGGAAGTTAGTTCACTAGTAAAGAGGAAAAAGGAGGCTTATATAAAGATGAAACGTGAAGACTCGGTTAGGGCACTGGACAGTTATAAATTAGCCAGGAAGGAGCTAAAGAGGGAGATAAGAAGGGCTAGAAGAGGACATGAGAAAACTTTGGCGGTTAGGATAAAGGAGAACCCTAAAGCTTTTTATAGATATGTTAAGAATAAAAGATTGGTTAGGTCAATATTAGGGCCAGTCAAAGACAGTAGTGGGAAGTTATGCGTGGAGCCTATAGAGATTGGTGAGTCACTGAATGAATATTTTTCATAGAACATAGAACATTACAGCACAGAACAGGCCCTTCGGCCTTCGATGTTGCGCCGACCAATATAAAAAGCAATGCCCCTCCAAACTAAATCATTCCCTTCTCTTCCATATACTTATCAACTCACCTCTTAAACGCCACCAAACTTGGCGCATCTACAACCGCTGCAGGCAGGGCCTTCCACTCCCGAACCACCCTTTGGGTAAAGAACCTGCCTCTGATATCCGTCCTATAACTATCACCCCTTAATTTAAAGCTGTGTCCCCTCGTGCTAGTCGATATTCACGCGGCTTTTCGTCAGTCTTCACGCGGGAAAATGTCAACGGAGTTGGAGAGAATACTGGGATATGGGGTTGTAGACTAGACAGGATAGATGTACATAAGGAAGAGGTGTTAGCTATTCTTGAGAATATGAAAATAGATAAATCCCCTGGGCTGGATGGGATTTATCCCAGGTTACTCTGGGAGGCTAGAGAGGAGATTGCAGAGACTTTGGCTTTGATTTTCATGTCGTCTTTGGCTACAGGTGTAGTGCCGGAAGACTGGAGGATGGCAAATGTTGCCTCCTTGTTTAAGAAGGGGAGTAGAGACCATCCTGCAAATTATAGAACAGTGAGCCTTACATCTGTAGTGGGGAAAGTTTTAGAAAGAATTATAAGGGATAGGATTTATAGTCATTTAGAAAGAAATGAATTGATTAGGGATAGTCAGCATGGATTTGTGAAGG
The DNA here is from genome assembly GCA_024679065.1 of Sphyrna mokarran. NCBI lineage: Eukaryota > Metazoa > Chordata > Chondrichthyes > Carcharhiniformes > Carcharhinidae > Sphyrna > Sphyrna mokarran. The sequence continues at coordinate 513,096 of JAGIQG010000010.1, forward strand.
GAAAGTCGTGCCTCACAAATCTTATTGAGTTTTTTGAAAAGGTGACTAAAGAAGTGGATAAGGGTAAGGCAGTTGATGTGGTGTACATGGATTTTAGCAAGGCGTTTGATAAGGTTCCCCATGGAAGACTAGTGCAGAAAATGCAGATGCATGGGATTGAGGGAGATTTAGCAATTTGGATTAGGAATTGGCTAGCTGATAGAAGACAGAGAGTGGTGGTTGATGGGATATATTCAACCTGGAGTTTAGTTACAAGTCGTATACCTCAGGGATCTGTTTTGGGGCCACTGTTGTTTGTTATTTTTATAAATGACCTGGATGAGGGTGTAGAGGGATGGGTTAGTAAATTTGCTGATGACACCAAAGTTGGAAGAGTTGTAGTCAGTGAGGGTGGATATTACAGTTTGCAGAGGGACATAGATAAGTTGCGGAGCTGGGTCAAGAAGTGGCAAATGGAGTTTAATGTGGAAAAGTGTGAAGTGATTCACTTTGGTAAGAGTAATATGTGTGCAGAATATAGGGCTAATGGTAGGACTGTTAGTAGTGTAGATAAGCAGAGAGATCTCGGTGTACAGGTGCATTGATCTCTGAAAGTTGGTACTCAAGTTGATAAGGTTGTTAAGAAGGTGTATAGTGTGTTAGCATTTATTGGTAGAGGGATTGAATTTCAGAGCCGAGATGTCATGTTGCAACTGTACAAAACTCTGGTGCGGCCGCACTTGGAGTATTGTGTACAGTTTTGGTTGCCACGTTATAAGAAAGATGGGGAGGTATTGGAAAGGGTGCAGAGGAGGTTTACCAGGATGTTGCCTGGTATGATGGGTAGATCTTATGAGGAAAGGCTAAGGGACTTGAAGTTATTTTCTTGAAGGCTAAGAGGTGACTTAATTGAGACATATAAGATGATCAGAGGGTTAGATAGGGTGGATAGTGAGAGCCTTTTTCCTCGGATGGAGTTGGATAGCACGAGGGGACATAGCTTTAAATTAAGGGGTGGTAGTTATAGGACAGATGCTAGAAGTGGGTTCTTTACTCAGAGGGTAGTAAGAGCGTGGAATGCCCTGCCTGCAGCAGTTGTGGACTCGTCAAGTTTAAGGGTGTTCAAATAGGCAGTGGATAGGCATATGGATAACACTGGAATAGTTTAGGATAGAGGGTCATAAAAAGGTTACATTGGTCAGTGCAACATCGAGGGCCGAAGGGCCTGTACTGCGTTGTAATGTTCTATGTTCTATGTTCTATGATCACACCAATTAATCCTTCTTTCAAATCATTTATGTATGTCACAAATAGCAGAGGTCCTAGTACAGAGCCCTGCGGAGTACTACTAGTCACAGACCTCCAGCTAGAAAAAGACTTTCCACTACTACCCTCTGTCTCCTGTGACCAAGTAAGAGGTCTGACAACAACAGTTTTAAATCCAACCAATTTATTTGATAGTAAACTCGTAAGCGTTCAGCTTTATGGCCTTCATCAGGCGAATGAGGTGTTCTGGTCTGCAATAGCACACATATCAGCACAGACAGTTTACAGATTGCTGATTAGAATGCGAATCTTTACACCTAACCTGCTATTCAAGTCTTAAAGCTTGAGAGTTTACTATCAAATAAATCGGTTGGATTTAAAACTGATGTTGTCAGACCTCTTACTGTGTTTACCCCAGTCCAACGCCGGCATCTCTACATCCTGTGACCAAACTAGTTCTCAACCCATTTAGCCACCTATTCTTGTATCCCATGAGCCTTAACATTTTTCACCAACTTGCCATAAGGGACTTTGTCAAACGCATTATTGAAATCCATATAGACCATACCCACAGTCTTTTCTTCGTCAACAGTTTTTGTCACCTCCTCAAAAGATTCCACCAGATTTGTAAAGCACTACCTCCCTCTTACAAAACTATGCTGTCTGTCACTAACGAGATTGTTCCATTCCATTGCAAATGCATATACATCCTATGTCTAAGAATCCTCTCCAAAACTTCCCTACCACAGACGTCAAGATCACCAGCCTGTAATTGAAGTAAATGATTCTGCAAAACAGTAAAAACTGCAATATCATGCATTTCAGACTTCTTTGCTAAGAATTTTGCTTCACCTTTCAGATGTGAATTTGATGTGGCTATGTCTGATAAGATCTTTTTATATCAACAAAGTTCAGTTTCAAATCCAAAATACTATTTGCATGAAAAGACCAACTGGTGTCACAAACTCTTTTGACAATCAAATGTTTTCTATGTGCCTGCTCCAAGTATGATTATAACATATTCCACCAATGCAGAGAAAGTAAAAAGGAAAATATTTACAAATTTTGAACAAAATCAATAAAAATGTAGAGCTTGCTCACAGGATTCAGCTGCAGCATTGCAGATTAAATTCAAGAACAAAGAAGAACAAAACAGCACGGGAAACAGGCCCTTTGGCCCAACGAGCCCGCGCTGCCACCCCGATGTTCCCACCTCTACCCGCGATCCCTGTCTATGTTTATAGATCTATGGATTAAAAAACAAATTTGAGACAATTTAGGGAGAATTTGTTTTGCCAATTAGCCTAAGAGCACATCTTTGGGATGTGGGAGGAAACTGGAGCACCCGGAGAAAGCCCATGCAAGCACGGGGAGAATGCGCAAACTCCCACAGACACAGGCCCAAATCCATGTATCTGCACAGCACAGCGATAGTCACTGAGCTGTCGTGTTACCCATCAAATGCTCCAGGTCAAGCGTACACTAACGATGTGAAGCACTAGGATACTCTCGAAAAAAATCCAAGAGCAGCTCTCTCACGACCCATCGTGTGTATGCCCCTTGTTAGACAATAAAGTGGACCAAAGCACCTGTAGGTTAAAAACAAGTACATCAATATCATCATCTATTTACACACTTCCCAGGGACTCCCAAGGCTCATGATCCCTATTTTAAATCAGTTTTCTATACCCCTCCATTCCCATTCTGGTCATGTGCCCATCTAAGTATTTCTTAACTCCAGAGTGCCTGCCTCCACCACTTTACTTGGGCAGCACCTTCCATACCCCCGCCACCCTCTGTATGAAAAAACTCCCTCTAGCGGCTGGAACCTTGGATGAATAAAGCACAGAGGCCCATATTGTTCAACCTTTCAGACTTGAATATTTTCCTGCCTTTTTTGGCAGTATCAAAGATCTTCTCAGAATTTTTGATGTCCAAACATAAATTTGCAATGATTTCCATCATTAGCGAATTGGTACATGAATAGGATGGGAATAGAGGGATATGGCCCCTTAAAGGGTAGAGGGTTGTAGTTAAGTTGGGCAGCATGGTCAATGCAGGCTTCGAGGGCCAGAGGGCCTGTTCCTGTACTGTAATTTTCTTTGTTCTTTAGGAGATGTAACTGGAAGTTGAATTTTACTTAAATTGGGATACTGACATTGGGGCCATTTCCAGATCATCATGGCATTCCATTTTTCAGCTGAATTTTAGAGAAGAGACCAGTTTGTCGGCCACCTTTGCATTCACAATCCAATTGGGATTGCGGGTGGGTTCTGGAGATGGTGGATATATCCAATCCTCATTCTCTGGTCCAAGAACAGGAGTAACTATAATGAACTGGAATGACAGTCAGTTCAGAGGATGACTGAGACATCACTGGGCTCATGGTGATTGTGGACATTTATCTCTAGGAATTACAAAATCAATGGAAAGGTTGTGTCTTGGGAGGATGGCAGCCTTACCATTTTCTGCCAGAAACATTGTACTTCCTTCAGCTGTGAGACAGCCTCCCCGTTCTGCTGTGCAGCCATCTCTGCTCACTTGCCAGGGTGCGGACACAGCTGGGGGTCTGCACAAAATAGGGAAATTTGCTGTGCTGCTGCAATAATTACCATTAAGTGGCTCCTTAATTAGTTTGATTGCATTCCTGCTGTGGCCATGCGGGTTATTGTCAATGCTGCACATCCTCTTGTAGGTAAAACACCAGGAGGCAGAAGCAGGCTAGGGAGTTAGTCCTACTCATTTTAGTGCAATTATCCCAGCCACCCTCCTGCATGGGGCTAGGAAAATTCTGTACTGGTTTTTTAACAATGCATCAGGTTAATAATTATTGATAAATATCCTCACCCACCCTGAAAAACTCATGTTAGTGAAATGTCAAATTTGACCATAATGAAAAGGAATCCACATTTTAAAAATTTTTCTTTTTTCATTGTTTCTTTATCTTTTTTTCAGTTTCTATCTTAATCCAATTACATTTACTTTGTTATCTCAAATTTTAAATCAAAAATGAAAGATATCAAATGCTTTAAGTTTCTGGTTTGCTGTATATAAATGGCTGCCATCTGTCAGCTGACATCACTGTTGTTGTATACCAAGACATCCTTTTGACTTGGCACTAGGTTAAATCTGGCACCAACATAGGGGAAAGCCAGAGAGGTCACAAGATCTTTGTGGACCCAGCTTGCATTAAGGTCAGCTCTTGGTCCATTGCTAATAACAAAATTTAAGTCTATTTTGCCAGATTTTGAGAAATTTCTGGGAACCAAAATTAATCATTTTTCAAAGTTGAAGAAATTTGTGAGATTAAAAAATATCCATCAATATAAAATAGCTTCCTGATACTGGTGGAATTACAGAACCCCTTGCCAAGATCATAGAACTGTTGTAAGATTGAATTAAAATCTGCAAGTAAGAACTCACATTAGTTACGTTTAAGAAAAATGGTCTTTAAAGTACTTTTTTGCGATTGAATAACAGTGGTTAAAACCTAAACCTGAGTTCCCATTGATGTTTTAATCTTCCTTTGTACATGAAGAAGATATTTGACAAGGGCGCAAGTGAAAGCTGGGTCGAGTTCCCAACAGAGAGTGTGTGTGTTCTGCTTCAGAGTGAGACCCTGGGTCAACCTGCCTCACTCAGCATTGCCGCCTCAGCAGATAATAGCTGATGATTAGCAATTGTAATGAGCAGGTGTGAGGGCCCTAACTTGGCTTCCTGGTTAAAAGGCCTGGAGAGTGGCTTCTCTGTTCTGTGCCTGGCCTCACATGTGCCAACTCAAGCCTCAGTTTTTAAATATGGATAAGATGTACTTGAGAATTTCACAAATAGGTGCCCGTATAAATATTCATTTATGTGTCAGTTTGTTTATATGTATCTTTGTACTAGAACTAATTGAAACTGTATACAATCCTCCTAGCAATCCTTATCGGAACTGTTGTTAACTTATTTTAAAATCCTTCCTTCTGCACAAGGTTGTGATAGGATCAGCTTGTCAAACATGTTCTACCTCATTGGCTTTCCATACAGATTTCCATGGATTTTCCTTTTGTACCATGAAAACGTAACAGCAACAATTAGCTGCTCACTAATCTCTTCCCCATCTTCAGCAGCTGAAAAGGTTTTAGAAGCAGGGAGAAACAAAGGGAAAGCTGGGCTTTCGGTTGCTATGTGACAGTGCCATTTCCCTTACAAACACAATGCTGACAATTCTCCATACTTTCACCTCTCACCCAAAACAGATGCATTTTTCTTCATTATAACAAATCGTCAGTTACCTCCCCCCACCATGCAGTGCAAAGTGAAACGCAAAAGAAAGGCAACACTTCCAAGATTGCTTAGTTTCGGCTGAGTTGAATTTTATCTGCAGCATTTCCAGTTTTCATCACTCAACGTAGTGATCACTATTCTGGCACTGCTGCAGCTCTGTCATTTGCACTCTTAGCTTTGAGTCAGGAATTTATAAGTTCAAATCTCCCTCCAGAGACCTGGGCACAAAGGTTAAGCTGATGCTCTGGATTTGCACTGCCAGCAATGTTGTCTGTTCCAGAAGGTAGTGAACGTAGTCTTCTCTCTCAGCTAGAACAAACAGAGCCAATGTGTTGTTCGGGAAGAGTAGTAAGGTTCTTCCTGGTGTCCTGATTAGCATCACTAGAAGTAGATTTCTGACCATTATCACTTTGCTGTTGGAACATTTTTCTGTGTGAAAATTGGCTGCTGTGTTTTGCAACAGTGACCAACTTTAAAGGTGTTTTAGAATGGCCAAAGATTGCAAAATACTCAAAATAAAGGCAAATTTTTTTTCATCTGCAACTTGGGATATTTCAGAAAATGGCAGAATATACAATCCAGGAAACTCTGAAAGGATTGGAAAGGTGCTGAGAAGAGCACAGTTATCCATCTCTAATTGCAGCAACAATTCAATGTCTGCCTGAGTAGCTTCAAAGAACAATAACAATCAATCTTGTCATGTGCATTTGAGTCAAGTTCAGGCCTACAGCTGGATTGACAAGTCTCAATCCGGAAGAACATTGTTCCTGGAATCATTCCACTAACCAATGATTTTACTGCATTATAACTGACAACATAGCACAGTTTAATGCACAATTTTAGGCTTTCTATTATAAAAATTCCTGTACAACCCCACTGTGTATTAAGCTTGACTACATCTCCTTAAACCATTTAATTGAAGCATTCACCCATAGATCCTTGGCCCATCTCAGGGACCCATTTACCATTTTACTCTCTAACAATCTCTCAGATGCATATTCCCATTGACCTGTCTAATATCTCATTGCACAATCACCATTCACCTTTACCTTGTACTATATTACTGGAATTCCTTATGCTGGCTGATTTTGTTCAAATTATACAGTGATTCTTAACCTTTTTCATGTTCATTCTATAAAGAGAAATTGAACATTACACTTTTGCTTAAATTTTGTTATGTAATGGGACAAGAATTCTGTTTTAAATTTGTCTGATGAGATATGTTTTATGGCGCATCCTGACTGTTAACAGTGGGACTGTAAGTTCCTGCTGTCAGCGAGCGTACGCTGCCTTCCACTGCGTAAAACACCACTGTGTGTTTATTTACTAATACGGGTATACAGTGTAGGTTCACTTGACAGTGTACTTATTTTATATTGTACAGTTTGACAGTGTGTTTATATCCTGGGTAGAATTTACCATTTTAATTCTAAGTGCTGAGCCCAGCTGAGAAAAATCGCTTTCAGCTGGCCAGGTGCACAGTTGTTTCTTGCCATATTGTCCAGCACTTTGAAGGAAGAAACCCTGCAGGCATATCCCACACCATCACACTTGGCAGATGGCCTCTGAAAATGGAAGCAACTTTGACTTTCGTTGGGTCACCCTTTTTAAATGATGGTCTGATCTCCAATACAAAAGAAAGTCGACCACCAACCTTGTCCCACACAGGGAACAACTCCACTCCCTCCCCTGTCATATACATGGAACCTCACCTCCACAGAAACCACCGTCCATGTACATGTGGACATGGAGCCTGCCTCCACAGGAACACCCCTCTAAACATACATGATTCCCCCCCCCCCCCCCCCCCCCCCCCCCATAGAGCTTCCAAGATGAACTGCCCCAGGCACCCCAGCTATGCATTATGGCACTTCTCCCTGCCCTGGCTTGGATACCCAGATGCCAGGGAGAAGTACCAAGATACTGCCTGGGCATGTTCCTTTCATCCCTGGAGCCATATTTATCTTTGCACCCCTGCTGGCCACCCTCCATTTAGTTCATGTTTCCAAAACCTGTTGTAAACCTCACTGATGTGACATCACAGCAGCAAGGGAGGGGACTTCCAACTGGGGAGTACAATCGGCGGGTAAGCCCAATAATTATATTTAAATGAGGTACCCACTTTTCCTGGGTGGGTACCTTGTGATATCAATTGAAAAGAACAAAGATGAACACACCTTCAGGTCTCATCAGTGGAAACTTACTTTTGTCCTCTTGCAGAGTTTTACACCTACATCATCTACATTCTAGAGATTGAAAGGAAGTGGCTGCAGAGATAATGATGAATTGATTATGACTTTTCAAATTTCTGAAAGGGTCACAGTGGATCAGCAAATAGCTAATGTAATACTTTTATTTAAGAAAGGAATGAGACAGAAATCAGGAAACTCCTGTCCAGTTAGTCTAACATTTGTCACAGGGAAAGTACTAAAACCTATTTTAGAGAGGTTATAACAGGATACTTAGAAAGTCAGAATGTGATCAGGCAGTGTCAGAATGGTTATGTGAAAGTGGAATTGTGTTTAATACTTTTACAAGAGATATTTGAGGAAATAACAAGCAAAGTGGAAAAGGGGGAACTTGTAGATGCAGTGTAATTGGATTTCCAAAAGGCATCTGATGATGTGGCATATCAAAGGTAATGACACAATGTGAAAGCATTTGGTGTAGAAGGCAACATACTGGGCAGGATTCTTTGGCCTTTCAGGCCATGTGTTTTTCAGTGGCAGGAGACAATGTGTCATTCACAGGTGGTGGGATTCTCTGGTCCCACCACTGTCAATGGGATTTCCAATTGAAGTCACCCCATACCGCTGGAAAATCCACTGCCATGTGCACACTACCAACTGAGCAGAGAATTTTCTGGTGTGAACAACTGGAGAATTATAGCCATTAGCATTGGTGAAAGATGGATAAGCTAATTGGAGTAAAAAGTAGGGATAAATGGGACTTTTTGGGTTGGCAATCTGTGGAGTGCCACAGAGATTAGTTGTGGGGCCTCAACTATCTAAAATCTACACCAACGATGTGGATGTCAGGACCAAATATATGGTCACTAACTTTGTTGATGACACCAAATGGGAAAGTAAGTTGTAAAGTCTGCCAAGGGAAAATGATGGGTTAAATGAGTGGGCAAAAAATTTACAACTAGGATATAAAATGTGAAAGTGTGAATTTTTCTACTTTAGCAGGAAGAATATAAAAGCAGCATATTACAGGTACAGCCGGTAATTAGGAAGACAAATGTTGGATGTTGGTAGGTATTGCAATAGGAATGGAATATAAAGGTAGGGAATCATTTGACAAAGGGTCATCTGGACTTGAAACATCAGCTCTTTTCTCTCCTTACAGATGCTACCAGATCTGCTGAGATTTTGTAGCATTTTCTCTTTTGATTTTAGATTCCATCATCTGCAGTAATTTATTTTTATTTTTATAAAGGTAGAGAAGTTTTACAGCAGATGTATAGGGAGTTGATGAGACCACATCTGGAATAATGCATACAGTTTTAGTTTCTTTATTTGATAAAATATAAAATTGCATTAGAGGTAGTAAAGAAAATGTTCACTGAACTCTTTCCTGGAACGTAGGGTTTATTCTTTGAGGAAAAGTCGGGTCATTGGAGATTAGAAGAATGAGAAGTGGTTTAATTGAAATATATAAGATACTGAGGGTACCTGCTAGGATGGATACTGGGAGGATATTCCCATTTGTGGGAGAGATTAGAACTAGGAAGTGCATTTTAAAAATAAGAGGTATCTCTTTTCAGACTGAGCTGAGGGGAAATATTTCGTCTCAGAGGATCACTAGCTGTCAAATTCCCTTCCTTAGAAAGCAGAATTTAACAGCAGGGAGGTTAGGCTGGAACTGTATAAAACATTGGTTAAGCCAAACTAGAGCTTTGTGTGCCCTTCTGGAATCCACATCATGGGGGATAAGTGATAGCAATGGAAAGGGTGCAGGGAGCATTTACCAGTATGTCGCCTGATCTGGACAGGTTTAACTAAACAGAGAGATTGGATAGACTGGAGTTGTTTTATCTGGAGCACAGAAGCCTGAGGGGAACATGATTGAGATATACAAAATTATGAAAGGCATTGATAGATTACACAGGAAAAAAACTTTTCCTCTTGGTGGAGGACGGTGGAATGGTGGTGCAGTGGTTAGCACTGCTGTTCACAACATCAGAGACCTGGGTTCAATTCTGGCCTCGGGTGACAGTGTGGCATTTGCACATTCTCCCTGCTTCTGTGTGGGTTTCCTCCAGGTGCTCCAGTTTCAAGGAACGAAGAAAAGTACAACACAAAAAGAGGCCCTTCAGCCATCCAAGCCCATGTCAATCATCATGCTCAACATAAGAATTAGGAGCAGGAGTAAGCATCTAGCCCCTCGAGCCTGTCCTGACATTCAATAAGATCATGGCTGATCTGAAATGGATCAGTTCCACTAACCCATCTGCTCCCCATAACCCTTAATTCCCTTATCGATCAGAAATCTGTCTACCTGTGACTTAAATATATTCAACAAGGTAGCCTCCACCACTTCAATGGGAAGCAAATTCCAGAGATTCACTACCCTTTGAGAGAAGAAGTTCCTCCTCAACTCCGTTCTAAACTGAACCCTCTTATTTTGAGACTTGTCCTCTAGTTCTGGATTCCTTTCTAAGTGGAAAGAATCTCTCTACCTCTACCCTATCTAGCCCCTTCATTATCTTGTAAGTCTCTATAAGATCACCCCTCAGCCTTCTAAACTCCAACAAGTACAGGCCCAATCTACTCAATCTCTTCTCATAAACTAGCCCTCTCATCTCCAGTATCAACCCTGATGAACCTTCTCTGTATTCCCTCCAAGGCCAATATATCCTTCGCAAATAAGGGGACCAAAATTGCACACAGTACTCTAGTTGTGGCCTCACCAGTGCCCTGTACAGTTGCAGCAAGACCTCCCTGCTTTTATATTCTATTCCCCTCACGATAAAGGCCAACATTCCATTCACCTTCTTGATCACCTGCTGCACTTGCAGACTGAGTTTTTGCCATTCATGCACAAGGAAACCCAGGTTCCTCTGCACAGTAGCATGTTGTAATTTTTCACCATTGAAATAATATTCCATTTTACTCTTATTTCTTTCAAAATGGATAACCTCACATTTGCCAATGTTATACTCTACCTGCCAGGTCCTCGCCCACTCACTCAGCCTATCCAAATCTCTCTGCAGACTTTCTGCGTCCTCCACGCAATTCACTTCCCCTATCATCTTCGTGTCATCAGCAAACTTTGATACCCTACACTCAGTCCCCTCTTCCAAATCGTCTATGTTTATACACATCAAACTAAACTTAAAAAAACTTTCTGCCCTGTTAGCGGGATTAGCGGGATAAATATGTGGGTTACAGAATAGGGTCTTGTTGTTAATGCAGGCACAATGGGCTAAATGGCCTCTTACTGCACGAGGGGACACAGCTTTAAATTAAGGGGTATGAGTTATAGGACGGATATCAGAGGTAGGTTCTTTACTCAAAGAGTGATTAGGGAGTGGAATGCCCTGCCTGCAGCTGTTGTAGATGCGCCAAGTTTGGTGGCGTTTAAGAGGTTAATTGATAAGTATATGGAAGAGAAGGGAATGGTTTAGTTTGGAGGGGCATTGCTTTTTATTTTGGTTGGCACAACATCGAAGGCCGAAGGGCCTGTTCTGTGCTGTATTGTTCTATGTTCTATGTTCTATGCACTGTAGAATCTATGATTATAAGTATTCCAGAGATGATTACTTTCTAGATCCTATTCTTTAATCTACTTCCTAGCTCTCTATTTTTTTCCAAAAAATACTTATGAATAAAAAAACTTAATTAAAACATTCAAGTCTACATGTCAATAAATTGCAAACAGGTCAGAATAAAACATTTTAGTTATATACAGATTACAGTTATTTCATTTCAATAAGAACAGATCCATAAAAATCTCAATTAAAACATTGAAAATATACATCTCCAAATTGCACACACCGCAGAGTAAAACATTTTTACAGTTCTATACAATTTACAGTTTTTCCATTTCAATACTTAAACTATATGCATGGTTCAAAAATTACTCTGTGCCGTTTTTGCTCAGATTGGTACACAGTTACGAAGGTCGAGGGTATTCTGCAGTTCACGGGCCCTTGGTCTGCCTTCATTAAAAGGCCTTATAGTGTGGCCTTTCCCCATTGAGCCTTTGTAGCAGCTGCCCCAAGCTTCAGCGCATCCCTCAGCACGTAATCCTGGACCTTGGAATGTGCCAGTCTGTAACACTCGGTCAAGGACAGTTCTTTCAACTGAAAGATCAGCAAGTTTTGGGCACGCCAAAGTGCGTCCTTCACAGAGTTGATGACCTTCCAGCAGCAGTTAATATTCGTCTTGGTGTGCGTCCCCAGAAACAGCCCGTAGAGCACAGAGTCCTGCCTCACCGAGCTGCTCAGGACTAACCTTGACAAATACCACTGCATATCACTCCAGACCTGCTCTGCAAAGGCACATTCCACAAGAAGGTGTGCGACCTACTTCCTAACTCTCTAAAATCTACTTGCAAGTGCTCATCTTTTTTCTATCTATATCATTGGTACCAGTATGTACCATGATATCTGTCTGTTTGCCCCCCCCCCCCCGCTTCATGTGTGTTATCGTGTGGCCGTATTACGATACATATGTTACAATATCGCTGTATTACAATAAATGTGTAACAGTATAATATACGTGTTATAGTATAGCTGTACTTCAATACATGCGTGTCATAATGCGGCTGTATTACAATACACATGCGTTACGGTATGGCGGTTCTACAATACACGTGTTACAATACACTGCGTTGCTGTGTTTTACTGTATTATGTATGATTCCCTGACTGCTGAACAGATATCAATTATTATCTTGACATGAATAGTTATAGTTTATTTGAATGTGCATTGCAGTCACTCTGTTTCTGAGTTTGCTCATTGCTGGAGTTACTGGCACTGGGGGGAGCTGTGACTTCGTTTACACCAATTCGGAGCTCCATGTCCGAGGACAGTTTCTGATCAAACAGCACACACTTCCCTTTCTCCTGCCGGCCTGAAGGTAGAAAGTATTATTTACCTGCGGCGCTGGTCAGTTCTGCCGAAAGTTTATCCGATTGTGAAAGGCATCATTACCAAAACATATTCTTCGTACATTTATTTTAATCGCCCGACGCAAACAGCTTTTAACTTGAAGCTGGAGTTCCTGATCTCTGTTCGCTCACCGTGTAGAGTTATTCTGGACGGTGCATCAATCACCATCTTTGAGATGATGGGATTGGCTGTGTTTAATGATGCTGAGACCAGATTGCTGCTCCTTGGCTGCAGAGGAATCTCTGAGTTTCCAGGCTCTCTCCCATGGTGACATTGTCTGTATCTCCAATGGGTTCAGGCAAAACCTCCAAATCCCTGCGGGACATTCGAACCAAAATCTCACGTTTGGATGTCGAGCGCACCTGACACATTTAAAAGGTCGATTAAATTAAAGCCATTAACAAAGCAGTAAACAGTGATCACAGCACCGAAACAGGTCCTGCGGCCCAACTTTATGCTCTCTGTGCAGCTTCCAACTCATCTTTCCTGGAAGGTTGCCGATTGTTGCACAGTGATCCCTCATTTGCAAAGTACTGGCCCTCTGCATTGCACCTATTGGGGATATTGAACATCAGCTGATGGGATCTCCTCTGAACAGAAAGGAAGGGCGGGAGGCAAGCTGAGTGTGAGCAGGTGCCAATGAAAGACCTTTCAGAGGAGAGGCATAGATTCAGTTGGTGCAGAGTCAGCAGGGTGACAGAGTATGCCGAAGGTGATATGAGCTAACAGTGTACGGACAGCGCTCCATCTACTGCCAGAGATGCGAGGTCCAGTGCAGCAGGAGACTCCGTCTATCCGGGGATACCGTGACAACAAAATGTCAGAAAATTGATCTGGAAATCACCTTCAGCTGTGTGGATGGACATCCCATGCCAGGAGCATTGAAGATCTCAGAAGCCTTCAATGTCTGGGCGTCTGATTTTTTTTCAGGGCTTAATGGGAGGTCTGTGCGGTGTGTCTCAATCTGCTGCATATAGTTGTGTTGTGCTGACCCTATCTTCAGACACATCCCTCACACATTTATCTGTTACCAGATAAACAACACCAGACAGACAGAGAGAACCTGGAGTTTGTCAGCAATGATTGGGTTCCCCTGCACCCAGGATCTAATAGATTACAGTCATGTGTCCCTTATGGCACCAGTAGGTGATCCCCTTTTGTTAACCAAAGGAGGTTCCACTCATTGAATATGCAGACCAACTGCAACCACAGGACACAGATTTGACAGATTTACACCCATTATCATGGCATCTCACACAATGCTTACATCTTGTGGTACTGACAGGTACCAAAGCTGTTTGTAGCTTCATCACAATTGGATGGATGGCTCCTGGGTGACAAAGTCTATCTCTGGCACCCAAAGAATAGAACTGAGGAGAAACACAACAGGAATCAAGCCTTCACAAGGACAGTGGTGAAGAGGACCACTGGGCTGTTCCCTGAGCCTAAGCTATAGCTGGGCACTTCTCAGTTGTCATCGCATTTGCCCTTTGCATCTGAGGGGTGGAGATTATGCGCTTGTCTGGGACGCTGTCAGAGGAACCCATGGAGATGACAGGCAGCTCATCTACCAGCGGGCTGTTCATTTGGACCTCCCTACTCATCATTGATGGTTGGATATCAGCAGAAAGACTGGGAGCCTCATCAATATCTCACATTGGCACTCACCTCCTGAGATCACAACTGGTGTGTTGGGTTGCAGGTCTGAACATAACTCCTGGAACGCCTGATTCTGTTCCTGAAGTTGCCTCTTTATAAGAGTCATCACTGGGAACCTGAGCAGGGAAACAGAGGAGGGGGAAATAAGGATAGAAACAAAAGACAGAGATGTAAGGAGAAAAGCTGGATGACAGGAAAAACAAGAGTGAAAGACAAATGAGGTCGGAATGCAAAATAAAGCTAAGATGACAAATATGTCTAAATGCTTGTGTCTTAATGCACAGAGCATTCTCAATAAGATAGATGAATTATCAGCACAAATAAAAATAAATGGTTATGATATAATTGCAATTACAGAGATACGTTTGCAAGAGTTACCAAGAACTGAATATCCATGGGTATTTGTTATTTAGGAAGGACAAACCATAAAGAAAGGAGTTGGACTAGCATTGTTTATAAAGGTGGAAACCAAAGCAATAGTGAGAAAGTATTTTTACTGAGAAAATCATAATGTGTAATCTGTATGGTTGGAGATGAGAAAGACCATAGGGCAGGAAACATTGTTGCCATTGACTATTTGTCCCCAAACAGGTGTGGGGATATACAAGAGTCAGGATGTTGTGTTGCAGCTTTATAAAAATTTGGGTCAGCCACACTGAGAGTATTGCATTCAATTCTGGTTGCCATATAAGAGGAAGGATGTGGAGGCTTTAGAGGGAATGCAGAAGTGGTTTACCAGGATGCTGCCTGGATTAGAGGGTGTGATAAGGAGTGGCTGCACAAACCAGAGATGTTTTCTTGGGAGCGGTAGAGCCTGAGGGGAGACCTGATATAAATCTATAAAATTATGAGAGGCATAGATAGGGGGTTGACAATCAGAATCTTTTTCCCAGAATTGAAATATCTAATAGTAGAGGGCATGCACTTAAGGTAGGAGGGGGAAATTTCAAGGAGATATGAGAAATTTTTTTTACAGAGTGGTAGGTATCTGAAATATGCTGCCAGGGATGGTAGTGCGGATATATACGAAAGGAGCATTTCAGGGCTTTTAAATAAGCAAATGAATATGTAAGGAAAAGAGAGATGTAGCCCAGGGGCAGCCAGAAGGGATTAGTTTAAGTTTGTATTAGGTTTTGCACAACATCATGGGCCAAACAATCTGTTCTGGAAATACTGTTCTTTACTGGAAGTGGCTAACTGTGAGGTAATATACTTTAGTATGAAAAATAGAAAGGCAGAGTAGTATTTAAATGGTGATAATATTGGGAAGTATGAATTACAAAAGGATCTGGGTGTCCTTGTACACCAGACAATGAAAGTGGAGAGGTAGGTGCAGCAAGTTATTAGGAATGCAAATGGCTTGTTGGTCTTCGTTACAAGAGGATTTGAGTTTGGAAGTAGGAATGTCTTTCTGCAGTTATACAGGGTCTTGGTGAGACCTAGAGTATTACATGCAATTTTGGTCTACCTACCCAAGAAAGGATGTAGGGAATGCAGAGAGTCATTAAGTTGTTGGGACTGTCATATGAGGAGAGAATAGTGTAATGAGCTTGTACTCACTAGAGTTTCATAAGACGAGAGGAGATCTGATTGAGATGTACAAAGTTCTAACAGGGCTGGCCATTCTAAATGCAGGGAGGATATTTTTCCTGGTGGGGAATCTAGAACCAGGGGGCACAGTCCCAGGATATAGGGTTATTTAGGACTGACATGTGAAAAAATGGTAGGGTAGTGAATCTGAGGAATTCTCCACCACATTAGGTTGTGGAGGCCAAATCATTGAATGTATTTAAGAAAAATATTATTTTAGATTTTAGTGGCATCAAGGGGTATGGGGCGAAAGCAGGAATATAGCATTGAGATCAAAGATCAGCCATGCTCATAATGAATGGTGGAATAGACTCAAAAGACCAAATGACCTACTCCTATGCCTAATTTCTACATTTCTCAGGAGGAGGCTGTGCACTCAATGTTCATTGCATTCAGTACAATACTAATGCTGAGCATGGACTGTTCATAACAGAGACCATGGAGCACAGAACCTTATGAATCTTCATCAGATCTTGTCATATATCCTGCTGGACATCCAGCATCTGCAGCCTGATAGTCTACTCCAGAGGCTTGTCATCTGTCTTGGATCCAGCATTGTCCTGTTGTCCAGCAATGCTCCCACTCTTGGCACCCGAGAACATCTCTGCTTCTGCCAACTCCTCAGGTGAGTATGGAGTGCCCTCATCACTGTTCATTACTCAAGGAGCCAAAAATTTCTCTGATGAGGTATCAGAGGGAATGCACAAATATCCAAATAACCCAAACATGGCTAAGGGAGGGACACAACTGGCAGCTTAATGTTCCAGGATACAGATGCTATAGGAAAGATAGAACAGGAGGTAAGAGAGGAAGGGGAGTTGCACTTTTGATTAGGGAAAGCATCACAGCCACACTGAGATGGGATATATCCGAGGGTTCGCCCATTGAGTCCATATGGGTAGAACTGCAAAATAATAAAAGGGAAATCACTTTGATAGGGTTGTACTGTAGGCCCCCAAATAGTCAGTGGAAAATTGAGGAGCAAATATGTAAGGAAATTACAGATAGCTCTAAGAAAAGTAGAGTGGTAATAGTTGGAGATTTTAATTTTCCCAATATTGACTGGGATAACCATGGCATTAGAGGGTTAGATGTAGGGAAATTTGTTGAGTTTATTCAGGAGGAATTTCTCATTCAGTATGTGGATGACCCATCTAGAGAGGGGACAAAACTTGACCTCCTCTTGGGAAATAAGGAAGGGAAGGTGACAGAAGTGTTGGTGAGAGATCACTTTGGGACCAACGACCATAGTTTTAAAATAGCAATGGAGAATGATAGGTCTGTCTTAAAAGTTAAAATTCTAAATGGGGACAAGACCAATTTTGATGGTATCAGGCAGGAACTTCCAAAAGTTAATTGGGTGAGTCTGTGGGAAGGAAAAGCAACATCTGGTAAGTGGCATGATTTCAAAAGTGTGTTAACCAGGCTTCAGGGTAAGCACATTCCTCTTAGAGTGAAGAGCAAGGCTGGCAGAAGCTGGGAATCTTGGATAACTTGGGATATTGAAGCTCTAGTGAAGAAGAAGAAAGAGGCACATGACATGCATAGGCATCTGGGATCAAATGAATCTCTTGAAAAGTATAGGGAGTGTAGGAGAAGAGCTAAGTGAGAAATCCAGAGGGCAAAAAGGGGACACAAAATTGTTTTGGCAGATAAGGCAAAGGAGAATCCAAAGAGCTTCTACAAATACGTAAAGGGCAAAAAAGTAACAAGGGAGAGAGTAGGGCCTGTTAAGGATCAACAAAGTCATTTATGTGCAGATCCAAAAGAGATGGGTGAGATCCTAAATGAATATTTCTCATCAGTATTTACTGTTGAGAAAAGCATGGATGTTAAGAACTTGTGGAAATAAATAGTGATGTTTTGAGGAGTGTACATATTACAGAGAGAGAGGTGCTGGAAGTCTTAAAGCGCATCAAGGTAGATAAATCCTTGGGACCTGATGAAGTATATCCCAGGATGTTGTGGAAGACTAGGGAGGAAAGTGCAAGGACTGATTAGGGACAGTCAGCATGGTTTTGTGACTAAAAAATCATGTCTCTCAAATTTAATTGAGTTTTTTGAAGGGGTAACCAAGAAGGTAGATGAGGGCAGTGCAATTGATGTTGTCTACATGGACTTTAG
Organism: Sphyrna mokarran; assembly: GCA_024679065.1. Lineage (NCBI taxonomy): Eukaryota > Metazoa > Chordata > Chondrichthyes > Carcharhiniformes > Carcharhinidae > Sphyrna > Sphyrna mokarran. Next base: position 531,103 of record JAGIQG010000010.1, read on the forward strand.
GAAGGCCTTTTACAAGGTACCACATGGTAGGTTGTTACATAAAATTAAATCTCATGGGATCCAGGGTGAGGTATCTAAATGGATACAAAATTGGCTTCTTAACTGAAGCCAGAGAGTGATTGTAGAGTATTGTTTTTCAAACTGGAGACCAATGACCAGCGGTATGCCTGAGGGATCAGTGCTGGGCCCACCCTTATTTATCATTTATGTTAATAATTTGGATGAGAATATAGGGGGCATGGAAGTAAGTTTGCAGATGACACCAAGAATGGTGGCATAGTGGACAGTGAAAAAAGTTATCTCCAATTGCAATGGGATCTTGATCAATTGGGCCAGTGGGCTGACAAATGGCAGATGGAATTTAATTTAAACAAATACAAGATAATGCATTTTGGTAGATTGAACCAGGGCAGGATTTACTCAGTTAATGGTAGATCACTGGGGAGAGTTACAGAACAAAGAGATCTAGGGGTACATGTTCATAGCTCCTTGAAAGTGCAGTCACAGATGGACAGAATGGTGAGGAAGACATTCGGCATGTTTTGTTTCATCAGTCAGAACATTGAATACAGGAGTTGAGATGTCTTGTTGAAGTTATACAAGACATTGGTAAGGCCATTCTTGGAATACTGTGTGCAATTCTGGTCATTCTATTATAGAGAGGATATTATTAAACTAGAAAGAGTGCAAAAAAGATTTACTAAGATGCTATTGGAACTTGATGGATTGAGTTATAAGGAGAGACAGCATAGACTGAGACTATTTTCTCTGGAGCATAGAGGTTGAGGGGTAAACTTATAGAGGTCTATAAAATAATGAAGGGCATAAACAAGGTAGATAGTCAATATCTTTTCTCAAAGGTAGGGGAATCTAAAACTAGAGGACATTGGTTTAAGGTGAAGGGGAGACATACAAAAGTGTCCAGATGGGCAATTTTTTCACACAGAGGGTGATGAGTGTCTGGAACAAGCTGCCAGAGGTAGTAGTAGAGATGGGTACAATTTTGTCTTTTAAAAAGCATTTAGATAGTTATATGGGTACAATAGGTATAGAGGGATATGGGCCAAATGCGGGCAAGTGGGATTAGCTTAGAGGTTTTTTTTAAAAAACAGCAGCATGGACAAGTTGGGCCGAAGGGCCTGTTTCCATGCTGTAAACTTCTATAACTCTATAACCTGTATACTGACCTCTTCAAGCATCATCTGTTTGACATGTAGCAGAATCTGCAGATCATAGACTAAAATTATTAACCATCTGAGAACTCAACAAACCGATGTAGATGCAAATCATCCTTGATCCTGAGGGACTGTGTAAGATAAAAAAGAAGGAAAACTAATGCTGTGCTTTTGGATGATGCACTGAGGAGAAACGTGTAGATGAAAAATAGGAAGGTACCAAGGACTGAACATCAGCAGACTTAATTGCGTACTTTCAGTAGTGACAGATATGATGGATAGGGAAATGCAGTACATTTGATATCTGCTACTATTTCAGAGATCACCAGACCATTTAGAGAGATTGGAGAAGGGAGTCGCTGAAGCTGTTGTGCCATCTGGACTGTCATGATCGGAATGAGAGAGAGTTCATAGACATGTATCTTATTGGTGGTAACCATGACTGGAGACTTCAGATGAATATGGCTATTGGTGAATGCAACTCAAGGACTGAATTAATTGAATGAGAGTAAGAGAACCTACATAGTAGAAACTAAGTTGGAAAAACTGTGAGATTGCTCATGGTCCCACTTTGTGAGAAATGATGAGAATTCTTATAACTGCTTAAAGCATACCTTTGTTGTTCTAACTAATTAAAGTGACATTTACCTTTCTATTTGAAATATCTGTCACCTGATAATGTGTTTGAATTATGTTATCTTTAGTTGATTTGTTACAGTGAAGATTTTAAAATAGGAAAACTTATCTATTGATTTTCTTTCCATTGGCTTTGTATTTGTTCTTTTGTTTTAAAAATTATTTGCCTCTTAAGGGATTGTAACAGGACTGACAGAGAACTTATGATTAGACACCATTTGGGAAACAATTGAAGAAGATTGAGAGATGTGGAAGTAAGAGAAGAGTTGGATTACATTAAGAAAGGGAAAACAAAGAGCGGGATTTAAGGGCTATTTCTGAGAGGCAGTATCCTAAGGGTTCTGTTCTGGAATGACTTCTGCTCAGTTTATTGTTCACAGATTGAGAGAGTGGTGCCCCAAGTATGTAGACAAAATAGAAAACAGTTTTAAAATAAGTGCGAAAAGATACACGGGGATATGATGTGGTAACTTAATTCCTCCACCCCCATTTAATTATGGATCAAAATTTGGCAATTTTCATTTCATGATTTTGTTCCATTCCGCAATATTAATAATGTCAGCTTCCTTTGGTTCTCATAAGAATATTATGTTTCTTATTTTAGTATCATCAGTTCATTTTGCCATATTTTCAAATTATTTTTGTATCCATTGGACAGCAATGACCCTATGTCCTCGTCCTCGGAAAACGCAGTTCAGTGGCTCGTTTAACTCTCATCCTGTTCACGGTAATGTTGGGCGGAACTGATGGTTGGTGTAAACAGACATTTTCATTGGTCGTAATTTAAACAGAAAATGCTGGAAAATCTCGGCAGGTCTGACAGCATCTGTGGAGAGAAACAGTTTCCAGTCTGTCATTTCTTCGGATTGAAATCGGCTGTTCAGCATTAGAAATTCTCCAGTTTCTGAGCTCCTAGTTCATGTTATGAATGAGGGGTTTCCATGTACAGTAGGAGGTTAAGTTGGGGAATTGGTGAAACGCTGAGAAGTTTATTTAAAATGTGAGATTTGTGACATGCTCTCGCAACGGGTGCAGTTTCCGCGACGAAGCGATTCTTTATTCTGTCGACAGTAAGCAGTACAATGAACAAAAACAGTCTCGCAAGTATTCATGTATTTTTATTTAATATCGAGCTTGGGTTAGACGTGTGTGCGACTACAGGCTGTGTCTGGTGTGGGTTTGTTTGAATAAAATCCTGCGACTGAACAAGAGTCTGAGAATGTAGGCATTGTGATATTCGTATTTCTTAGTCGTTGGAAGGTGAGTGGCAGTGGTCAACTCCTGGACAACTTTCCAAAACTTGGAGTTCTGCATTTCTCTGAAAATATTCTAACTTGGTAAATTCTGCTTACTTGGGCGTGCAATGTCGAAAATCAGTGCAGACACTGAGATAAAAACTTGGTAAGCTTGGTTTGTTTCAAATGGCTAAAAACTGAACTGCAATAAATCAGGGAATCGGGAGAGGGGAGAGATTAGGATAAAAGGAAAGGGGTTACCTGAGATTCATATTTCACACATTACAAAGAGATTATGGTAACCCTAAACAGATTAAAATAATAAATCTTGCAGTCTGTCCTTCAGGTCCATTGTGTTTAGTCTCGTGACATTCCTGGGCCAGACTCTGCTTTAGTTAAACCAGCGGATAATTTACAAGAGCTCCTTTCTTAACTCTGAACAATTTATCAAATGTTTTCTTGCAACGAGTGACAATATTGAGAATGGCAGAGTGTAAATCTCCTTGGGGTGCAGGCTGTTCATATTCGATATACTTTAGGAAGATGATATTTTTCCCGCCACGTTCAGCCGTTTAGCTACAAATATCATACGGGAGATATTTGTCAGAAAACTAGCGCAGGAACTGCTGGAACCGACATTGTCATTGAAACTGCTCTCCAGAGTTAGTTTCCTGTTTTTATGCGATCCGTCCGCCGAGTTCCTGCTGCCAGTTTCTTTAACTCCGCTTTAAACAGTGTATGTTCAGCCCATTTTAAACCCGCCGGTTTTACCTTAGTACAGATCCGTCCCTTTCCCAACGAGTGATTTTAGGTTAAAATCGGCCCCGAATGTTTTGAATAGTGATTTCTACATTTGGAAAATGCATTTTATTGCAATTCTAGCTGCAAACAGCTAGATTGAGGGAAAAAAAATCAGGAAAGTCATTACGTTAAATTCCAAAGTACAATCTCTGTGTTCTATAGGTATCTTGTGTATTAATTTGCAGATTTTTTTCCGGGTAGAATCTCTTGGCTAATAACACAGTTGGCTTCTCAGGCTTTGCAAAAAGCTCATGGGACTGAATCTTCCAGCCCCCCCCCCCCCCAGCTCCTCTCCCCCGCTTCCTCCGTGCCAGATTATGTGCTGAAGTGAAACTGGAATGAACAAAATCTGAAGGCAGATATTACTATTTGAGTTGGAACCAATGCTGTGCAGTGTATTTTGCTATTTAGCAAATGTGCAATATTAGTTACTGAGTCCTAAAGCGCAATGTTAAAGAAACAAAATCTTACTGAAAGTGATAAAAAAAAATCTTCAATAAAACTGTGTAATAATGAATCTTGCACCTTACCTTTAATGAGAGGTTCTTTGACAGTTTGACATTAAACTCTAACAGATGACATTAAGGTCTTACTACTCAAAGAAATCTGAAATTAAGGCTTCAGTACATGTTAATACAGCTATTAAAAATCTAAACCTTTGCACTCCAGGCTAGACAGCTGATCTAACTACAACTTTATAAAAGGCAATTACACTCACATTTAAATGCAAGGTGCGTGAGAAAGAAAATGGGGACAAGCCTCGTTTAAATGTGTTCTTTTGAATATTTATTAAGCATAATATTGACAGGTAAATCATTTATCAAGTTTCAGTGAGTGCATAAAAGCAAAGAGATTGATTTTGCAATTACCCTTCACATCCATATCACAGGATTCTTATTAGTGCTGAATGTTCTAATTAAATACCTTATACCTCGTTTACACTACAGGAAAAATTCTATTCAAATTGCATTTATCCAAATTGAATTCACTAATTCTGACGTGTCTGGAGTGCTGAAGAATCAACTTAATGGCAATATATAGCTGTGGTGAGCATTTCACAAATAGGAAACCTTTACAGTATCATTACTTCCATAGGGAAACACCTCCAAAATCAGCTGCACTGGAATCTCACTCTTAAAATTTGTGGCCCTTTGACTTCATCTCCAAAAACATCTGCACTGTTCATGCGGCGTAACACTAATGAAAATATTTTTACTGTTGTATTTTTGTGAAGATACGATCACTTTGTGTAAAGTGCATATCTGAGACATTATAGAGGCAATAATCCCAAAAGTACTGAATTAGTGGGAAAACTGTTTTAGATCACGACTGTTTTTTCAATGCAACTTCGCACTCGAATCTCCCCATTCTGTGCAATGCAGAGGTCCCAGTTAAGAACATCATTCAAAATCTGGGGGCGGGGGGGGGGGGGGGGGGGGGGTGGAGAGTCTGACAGTTCTGGAATTCTGCGCATGTGCAGTGGTCCCGATCTGTCAGTCTCCCCGTTTGCTGGCCCGATAACAATTCCCAAGTCAGCCATTGATCGCTGTGCTGCACCTCCAGTCCCCGATTGTGGCTCCCACAACAATTTCTGGGCCAGCCTTGACCACCTTATCCCAGATGTCCAGCCCATCCTCTCCGGCACTGGTGATCTCCCCCACACTCCTCACCCCAGCACATCCACCCCCGAGGTCAGGCCTCCCTGACAGACCGCCCTGATCACTGACCTCCCTCCAGCCCAGACCAATCCCCATGCAGAGTGGTAGTGGGACCACACCCCCCTCCCCCCGCCGCCAATCGTCCCTAGGCCCACCCAAAATAGGCCCCATCCCCTTGGCACTGCCAATGCCAGGTGGGCAGTGACAAGGAAAGAGATAATTTGATTGCAGAGCCCCTGGCGATGATTTTTGTGTCATCGATGGAGACGGGAGAGGTTCCGGAAGATTGGAGGATTGTGGATGTGGTGCCTATTTTCAAGAAGGGGAATAGGGATAGCCCAGGCAATTACCGACCAGTGAGTCTGACCTCAGTGGTCGGTAAGTTGATGGAGAGGATTCTGAGAGATAGGATTTATGAGCATTTAGAGAAACTCTTTACCCAAAGGGTGGTTAGGGAGTGGAATGCCCTGCCTGCGGCAGTTGTAGATGCGCCAAGTTTGGTGGCGTTTAAGAGGTTAGTTGATAAGTATATGGAAGAGAAGGGAATGGTTTAGTTTGGAGGGTCATTGCTTTTTATATTGGTCGGCGCAACATCGAAGGCCGAAGGGCCTGTTCTGTGCTGTAATGTTCTATGTTCTATGTTCATATGATCAGGAATAGTCAACACGGCTTTGTTAAGGGCAGATCGTGCCTTATGAGCCTAGTTGAATTCTTCGAAAATGTGACTGAACACATTGATGAAGGAAGAGCAGTGGATGTGGTTTACATGGATTTCAGCAAGGTGTTTGATAAGGTCCCCCATGCAAGACTTCTTGAGAAGGTGAGAAGACATGGGATCCAAGGGGCTTTGGCCTTGTGGATCCAGAACTGGCTTGCCTACAGAAGGCAGAGAGTAGTTGTGGATGGGTCTTCTTCTGCATGGAGGTCAGTCACAGTGGAGTGCCCCAGGGATCTGTTCTAGGACCCTTGCTGTTTGTCATTTTCATAAATGATCTGGATGAGGAAGTGGAGGGATGGGTTAGTAAGTTCGCCGACGATACAAAGTTTGGTGGTGTTGCGGATAGTCTGGAGGGATGTCTGAAGTTGCAGCGAGACATAGATAGGATGCAAAACTGGGCAGAGAAATGGCAGATGGACTTCTACGCGGATAAATGTGTGGTGGTTCATTTTGGCAGGACCAATGGGATGAAGGAGTATAATATCAAGGGTAGGAGTCTTGGCAGTGTTGAGGAGCAGAAGGATCTTGGTGTCCAGGTCCATAGGACCCTTAAATCTGCAAGTGGAGGATGTGGTCAAGAAAGCATATGGTGTACTGGCCTTCATTAATAGAGGGATTGAGTTTAGGAGTCAGGAGGTAATGCTGCAACTTTATAAGACCTTTGTCAGACCCAAATCTTGGAGTACTGTGTGCAGTTCTGGTCGCCTCACTATAGGAAGGATGTGGAAGCTATTGAGAGGGTGCAGAGGAGATTTACAAGGATGTTGCCTGGATTGGGGGGCATGCCTTATGAAGATAGGTTGAGAGAGCTAGGTCTCTTCTCCCTGGAGAGACGAAGGTTGACAGGCGACCTGATAGAGGTTTATAAGATGTTGAGAGGAATAGACAGGGTGGATTCTCGGAGGCTATTTCCCAGGACTGTAATGGTCACTTCGAGAGGACACAGGTTTAAGGTACTGGGGGCAAGCACAGAGGAGATGTTAGAGCTAAGTTTTTCACTCAGAGGGTGGTGAGTGAAGGAATCGGCTACTGTCAGTGGTGGTAGAGGTGAACTTGCTGGGGTCTTTTAAAAGACTTCTGGATGAGTACATGGGATTTGATGTGATTGGGAGTTACAGATAGTTCCATGGCCTGGTAGGTATGGATATGATCGGCACAACTTGTGGGCCGAAAGGCCTATTTATGCTGTAGTATTCTATATTCTATGTTCTAATTATCAAAGCCGATCAAAGATATTTAGAAACAATGTGTTATAGATAGCTTGAGGGGCCCCAGTCCACAAATCTGGGAAGCAGGTCTTGACGAATTGCTGGTACAGGGATTGAGCTGTTGGCATCATGTCCCGGTGTTCTCTGGCCTATTTGCAGCATTGCTCTCCTTGGTAGGAGACAGCACATCACCGGTCAGGAGTGGAATCTTCTGGTCCCACTGCTTTCAATGGGATTTCCCATTGATCCCATCCCACACCACTTGCAATCAGGCAATGGGGATGCAGGACTAGAAAATCTCACCAGTGTGAAGAACTGGAAGGTCGTACCGGTGGTAGTGTTCTGCATCAAATCGAACCAACTAGCCAACTGAGCTAACCAACTCCAGAGTTACCTGTATAGTATTTGAAAAATAATTTCTCAAAACGGTTTTCCTCCTGGTTAGCAGTCTGGTGCCCAACTTGGAAAGATCGAAGTACTCATGTTTAGTAATGAGTTTTGTGCATTCAGGCTCAGTATTTGGTTAAGAATGCTTGGAATATTTAAGGATTAATCTTTTGTATACCTAGATACTTGAGTCTTCCCAATGGAATCCTATCCATCTGGGCACATTCTACAATGTTTTTGATTCAGAATCATTGCCAAGCTGATCCTTTCCCTAAGTTGTTCCCTGCCATACCATGTGAGATGCAAATGCTGCAATAGGTGAGGTAAAAGAGCAAATTGAGGTAGATTGATTGACTAGGTTACAAGTGCCTCCATAACAGCTGTGTTGATCTATGAAGGTATTTTACTTGCTCCAAGTGATTCTGGCCCAGTTCAATCACTTCCTGGATATTAATGTGTCACTGGGAATGATAATGCTCATGGAACATGATTAATATAAAGCAACTTTCAAAAAAGAAGGGAGAGAGAAAACAGGGAGCCTCAACCCAATTAGCCTGACATCAGTCCTAGAAGAAAATGCTGTAAACTTAGAACATAGAACATTACAGCGCAGAACAGGCCCTTCAGCCCTCGATGTTGCGCCAACCAATTAGGAACAAGCAGTGACCCTCTAACCTAAACCATTCCCTTTTCATCCATAAGCTTATCTACTAATTAACTTATTAAGAAAGATTTAACAACACAATGAGAAAATCACAGAATGATCATGCAAAGTCAACATGGTTTTATAAAAGAGAAATCATCTTTGGTGAACTTACTAGAATATTTGAGGAAGTAACCAATAGATAAAGAGGAGCTAACAGATGTAATATACTTGGATTTACAAAGATATTCAATAAGGTGCCTTACAAAAGGCTCATACACAAGACGAGGTCTCATGGAGTTGGAGGCAACATGTTAGCTTGGATAGAAGCTGGTTAATAGACAGGAAGCAAAGAATACAATGAAACAAGCCATTTTCAGATTGGCAGGCTGTGACTAGTAGAGTGCCACAAGTTTCAGTTCTGTGATCTCAGCTATTTACAATCTATACTAATAGAGTCTAAGAGTAATACATCTAAGTTTGCAAATAATATAAAGGTAGGTGGAAATGTAAGTTCTGAGGAGGATATAAAGAGTCTACAAAGAAATATGGACAGGTTAAATACATGAGAAACAAAATGTCAACTGGAGTATGATGTGGGGAAGTGTGAATTTATTCAGTTTGGTCATAAGAAAAGAAAAGCAGAATATTTTTCAATATTGTGCAACTTGTAAATGTTGTTCAGAAGGATTTGAGCGTATTCTTACAATGAGCATTAAAAAAATTAGCTTGCACATTTGGTAAGTAATTACAAAGGAAAATGGCATGTTGTCTTTTATTGCAAGGGGATTGAAGTACAGAAATAAAGAAGTCTTGCTAAAATTATACAGGGCTTTGGAGAGACCACACAGTTATTACACAAGATAAGAATTCATGGTGTTGAGAGTAATAGAGGATTGGTTAACTAACAGAAACAGAAAATTGGGATCACTGGACCATTTTCAGGTTGGCAAACTAATTAGTGAATTAGCAAAGTGATCAGTGTTGGGGTCACAACTATTTATGAACTACGCTGATGACTCAGATTAAATGACTGAGCGCATTATAATCAAATGCACTGATGAAACAATGATAAGCAGGAAAGCAAAGTATGCAAAGGAAAACAGAAGTTAAGTGAGTCTATAAAACATTGGCAGATGGGACTCTAATGTGGGGAAATGTGAAGTTGTTCACTTTGGGGTAAATAAAAAAACAAAATATTATTTAAATCGAGTGAGACAGCAAAATGCTATGGTACAGAGGAATCAGGGAGTCCTCATACATGAATCATAACATGGTACTCAAGAAAAGCCAGGCAGTGTGCATAATGACTATCATCTGGTGGCTCTGACATCAATCATTATGAGGTGCTTCGAAAGGTTAGTCATGGCACAAATCAGTTTTTCACTCAGAGGGTGGTGAGTGAGTGGAATCGGCTGCCATCAGTGGTGGTAGTGGTGAACTCGCTGGGGTTTTTTAAAAGACTTCTGGATGAGTACATGGGATTTAATAGAATTGAGAGTTATAGACTGTTCTATGGCCTGGTAGGTATGGATATGATTGGCGCAACTTGTGGGCTGAAGGGCTGTAGTGTTCTATGATCTATGTAAATCAATTCCTGCCTCCCTGATAGAGGGAGGATATTCCTGATGATTGAATGATATTCATGACTGGGACTTCTGCATTGCACAGAATGGGGAAATTTGAGTGCCAAGTTGCACTAAAAAAACAGTCGTGATCTAAAACAGTTTTCCCACTAATTCAGTACTTTTGGGAGAATTGCCTGTATCTACTACTGTTCACCTTTTGCCGCAACAGATCCACAGCAGAAGTCATCTCCCTGGCTCAACACTCAACCCTTAAACAGTTAGATAACTACGAGGCTTATCTTCAAACTTTGCGGTCTGGGGCTCAGCTCCTCCCTCTGCAACTGGATCCTAGATTTCCTAACCCACAAACCACAGTCAGAAAGGATAGGCAACAACACCTCATCCACGATTGTCCTCAACAGCAGTGGTCCGGAAGGCTATATCCTCAGCCCCTTACTATGCCCCTGATACACGTACGACTATATGGCCAAATTCCCCTTCAACTTGATTTTCAAGTTTGCTGACGACACCACCGTATTAGTTCAGATCTCAAACAATGATGAGATAGAGTACAGGAAAGATATAGAGAGTCTAGAGAACTAGAGCAATGATAATAATCTCTCCTTCAATGTCAACAAAATGAAGGAGATTGTCATCGACTTCTGGAAATGTAATGGAGGGCATGCTCCTGTCTACATCAAAGCGCATGAAGTAGAAATCGTCAACAGCTTCAAGTTTTTAGGTGTCCAGATCATCAACAATCTGTCTTGGTACCACCATACAGATGCTATAGTTAAGAAAGCCCACCAATATCTCTACTTTCTCAGGAGACTAAGGAAATTTGTTATGTCAGCTACAACTCTTACCAATTCCAACTCTTCTATAGATGCACCATAGAAAGCATTCTTTCCTGTTGTATCGCAGCTTAGTATGGCTCCTGCTCTATCCAAGACAGCAATAAACTACAAAGGGTTGTGAATAAAGCCCCATCATTCAAACCAGCCTCCCATTCATTGACACTGTCTACACTTCCTGCTGTCTTGGAAAAGCAGCCAGTATAATCAAGGACCCTGACCCTTGGACATGCTGTCTTGCACCATCTTCCTTTGGGAAAAAGATACAAAAGTCTACGTACCGACTGACTCAAAAACAGCTTTCTTCCTACTGCCATTAGATTTTGAATGGACCTATTTCGCATTAAGTTAATCTTTCTCTACATCTTACTGATGACTGTAACACTACGTTCTGCACTCTCTCCTTTCCTTTCCAATGTATGCTTTGCTTTATCTGTACAGCACCCAAGAAACAATATTTTTCACTGTACATTAATACATGTGGCAATAATAAATCAAATCAAATCAAATGTTAGCATGCAGGGACAAGCAATTAGGAAGGCAAATGGCATATTGGCCTTTATTGAAAGAGGGATAGAGTATACAAGTAGGACAGTCTTGCTACAACTCTAGAGAGCACTGGTGAAACCACATCTAAAATATTGCGTCCAAGTTTGGTTTCCTTACTTAAGGAAAGACATTCTTGCAGTTGAGTCAGTCCAGCCAAGGTTCACAAAATTGATTTCTGAGATGAAGGGGTTGTATTATTAGGAAAGATTGAGCAGGTTGAATCTTTATTCATTGGAGTTTGGAAGAATGAGGTGTGACCTTATTAAAACATATAAGATGTTGAGGGGGTTTGACAGAGTAGATACTGTAAGATATTTTCTTCTCATGCAGGAATCTAGAATTAGGGGTACAGTTTCAAAGTAAGGGATGTCCAATTTCAGAGGGAGATCAGATGGAATTTCTTCTTTCAGATGGTCATTAGTCTATTGAATTCTCTCTCACAGAAGGCAGTGGGGGTGGGTTATTGAATTTATTCAAGACTGAGTTAGACACCTTTATCTACAAAGGAGTCAAATGTTATGGGAACAGACAGGAAGGTGAAGTTAAGGCCACAATCAGATCAGTCATTATCTTATTGAATGGTGGAGGAGGCTCGAGGGGCTGAATGGCCTACCCTGCTCCTATTTCTTATGTTTCTATGTGCTTATGTTATGAATCTTTGGAATTCTCTACCCAGAGGGTTGTTGTGATTCATCATTGAACATACTTAAGGATGAAATAGACAGAATTTTGGTCTCTTAGAGAATTAGGGATATGGGGAGTGGGCGGGAAATGGAATTAAGGTCAATGATCATCCCTGATTGTATTAAATTGCAGAATGAGCTTAAAGGGCCGTATGGTCTATTCCTGTTACTATTTCTTATGTTCTTATGAGATGCAAGTTTTGAATGCAATAGGTAAACAACACTCTCAGCAGGCTTCTGTGCCCCATTATATGGGCGGTTGGCAAGTGATACACATACAGGGTTGAAGCTATTGTATTATCAGCCTGATGTCTGTCTATGTTATCTCATGTTCAGCTACAATAGGTTTATATTCTGTTATCAGGCCATGTGCAGCACTTCATATAAACCTGGGCAAAGCGGATTTGACTGCGCCCCTGGGAGAAGGAGACTCAGGGACAAGAGCTCTGAAACTCATTACATAAATTTTAGTGTATGTTGTGAGGAGGGGAGGTGGTGGCTGGTTAACCAAGGTAACACTGACAGATCCAGAACTGAGGGTAACTGTCCCCGAATTTTGATAAATTGACTGTCCTGTACTCAGGAAAAGGCAAGAAAAGTGCACAATGAACATATGCTTTTCTGACCGGGGCAAGCAAACGTTGACAGCGCCCAGGATGTAGGCAAAGCCGATCAACAATGGTGCGTGGATCAAGAGCTTTCATCTTCTGCCAAATGATTTACAAAAGCAGCAAGCTTAACTTGCACAGACCTGCTGCCAGAGAGAATACATTGGCAAGAGCCGCGGTGCATCGTATTCAACGTTGTACAAGGATCTAGCGGAGTTTGAAACATGGTGTATAATTCAGATGTACCTGGTCATACCGTGTACCGTACAGTTGCATTCGGGGACACAGGATACAATACGGCTGTAGCTAGAGACACAAAGGACAATAGGGTTGCTCCCAGGGACCCATCAGATAATATGGTTGAACCCATGGCATAGTGAATAACACAGCTCTACCCCAGGGCAATGATACAGCTGATGCTGATGATGCTCACATCACTCTGTGAGCAAGGTCTTCTTAGGATCATTGATTATTTTTCAAAAGCAACTGATGACTATTATTTCAGTTTAAGGAAGACAGAGGCCAGCCACCACTAAATTCTAACTGTATTCCACCTATTATAATTATCAATGACACAGATCTGAAGGCTGTAGATAAACTAACCCATCTCAGAAATGCCATCTCTGGAAATGTCTGCATTGGCAGCAAGGTTACAAACAAGATTGCCGCAGAAGCTCAGATTCTGCTCATTCACAAGAGACTGTGGAAGAAATGAGGTAATAAACTTAAACTAAAATTTGATGTGTCTAAGCAATGGTAATACCCACCCTCATATATACCTGTGAGACCTGCATAACCTACTTCAGATATATTAAGCAGTAGGAATGGTTCCATATGAGATGCACTCAAAACATCATGTGCATCAAATGAGAGATAAAGTACCCAATAATAAGGCACTTCAAAGAGTGGAAACGTATGGGATTGAAACATTCATCATCAGAGCTCCGTTCAGATGGAGTAGGTATGTGGTATTGTATGACTTATAATAAAATTCCTAAAGCATTCATGTATTTACAAGTTAAACTTGGACACTGCTTGCAAGATAAGCCAAGATTAAGGACTCCTTGAAGGTGAATCTCAGGAAATTGCCATGCTGATTGGGAGAAGAATGCACAAGAAAGAGAGGCAAGTTCAAGTAGTGGCATTGTTTTTTTCTTCATTTAGTAAGGAGAGATAAAACACCTCCTCCACGCTTATCCTCAACCTCAGTGTCCTGCAAGGCTGCGTCCTCAGCCCTTCACTATACTCCTTATACACCTACGACTGTGTGGCCAAATTCCCCTCCAACTTGATTTTCAAGTTTGCTGACGACACCATCGTAGTGGGCTGAATCTCAATGTTGAATACAGGAATGAGATAGAGAATCTGTTGAACTGGTGCAGCAACAATAATCTCTCCCTCAATAGCAACAAAATGAAGGAGATTGTCACCAACTTCAGGAAGCTTAGTGGAGAACATGCCCCTGTCTGCAACAATGGGGATGAAGTACAAATGGTCGGAAACTTCAAGTTTTCAAGTGTCCAGATCACCAACAACATGTCTTGGTCCCCCCATGGTGACACTATAGTTAAGAAAGCTCATCAACGCCACTACTTTCTCAGAAGACTAAAGAAATTTGGCATGTCCACTATGACTCTCATCAACCTTTACAGATGCACCATAGAAAACATTCTTTCTGTTTGTATCACAGCTTGGTATGGCTCCTGCTCTGCCCAAGATCGCAAGAAACTACAAAAGATTGTGAACGTAGCCCAATCTATCACACAAACCTGCTTCCCATCCATTGATTCTGTTTACACTTACAACACCCAGCATAATTAAGGACCCCACACACCCAGACATTCCCTCTTCCACCTTCTTCCGTCAGAAAAAAGATACAAAAGTCTGAGGTCATGTACCAAGCGACACAAGAGCAGCTTCTTCCCTGCTGCTATCAGACTTTTGAATGGACTTACTTTGCATTAACGTGATCTTTCTCTATACCCTAGCTATGACTGTAACACTACATTTTGCACTTTCTCATTTACTTATCTATGAATAGTATGTTTTGTCTGTATAGTGTGCAAGAAACAATGCTTTTCACTATATATTAATACATGTGACAATAATAAATCAAATCAAATAAGTCAAAATCAAATCAAATTGCCTGGATACAAGCAGCTAAAGACAAAAGGCAAGCTAGAGACAATAAGAATTTCATCAAAATCAGATAATCTGTCCTACCATCACTATGGAAAGCCATGCAGGTCTGCAATGAGTTAGTACCATAGAATCCTTACAATGCAGAAGGAGGCCATTTGGCCCATCGAGTCTGCATTGACTCTCTGAAAGAGCATTTCATCTAGGCACCAAGCTGTCAGACAGAATTGTGCATTCCAGGCTGTATTTCCTTTTCCAAGAGGATGATAAGCAATCCTTCATTTAATTCTGGTTCACTGTGACCTTGTCCAGAAGATAAAGTTTTATTCACCCCCTCATTATAAGAATGTAAATTATGCTTTGACCTGGTCAAGAGCTAAGAACCACAGGTAAGACAGAAGCTGTTTTGTACTTCAATTAGGAGGAGAATTGACATTTTGACAACAGCAGCTGCCTGCAAAAATCAGGTAAGGGGCAGGAAAGAGGCAGATCCACAGAGAACCAATTCGAAAAGACGTCAACACAGGAGAGACAGAGGTAGACATCTAAAACAGCTAATAGTCAGCTGTAAAGTAACTAGGCAGCTAAAAATGCCATGCCTGCAGAACAGAAGGACAATATCTTTTCTCCTCCCTGTGAATCCTGATTCCACTCCTGGCAGTGGAAACCATTGCAGCTGCAGGGACAGCTCTACAATCTTCAACTCAGACAACACAACATATTGACTTTGGGAAATAAGGACTAACTTTGATGTACACTTACAAATATCATTTCACCTTAATTTGTAACTAACCTCGCTGCATGTATGTGCTTAATCATATGGGGGTCACATTGCAAAATCTTTCTCATTCAAGAAGCCAATGAATAAATTTCACAAAAGTAAAGTGTGACACAGCATAAACCATAAATTAAACAAAAACTGAAACATGAAAAGAATCAAATTGCTGAGCAAAAAATATCAGTAATAAATACAAATAAATGTTGGAGTTTGAAAGGGTGAGTGTGTGTGTCCAGTCCACTCCTGGTTTCAGGCTGTTCAATGTGAGGGTGGATGAGAGTGCATAATGGTGTGTAGAGTGAGGATGAATGAGATTAGGGATAAGCCAGATGATATAGACACATGCCCCCCCACCCCTCTGCACACACCCTTTCTCTCTCACTCTCCCTCTCACAGATTCTCTCTTTTTTGCCTTCGCTTACCCTTCACACTCTTTACCCCCCTCACACTCTCTACTCCTCGCACCTTCTCTCCCCCACACTCTCACTTCATTTTCACACTTTCTCTGCCCCTCACACTCTCTCACACCCTCCTCAGTCTTTTAACCTCTCACACTTTTCCCCTCTCACTCTTTTTCTTCACACCCTTTCTCCCCCTCACACTCTCTCACTGTTCCTCATTCTCTCCCTCCATTCACATTCTCTACTCATATCCCACTCCCACCCCCTTACAATCTCTCCATTTCCCCCTGCAATCTCACACAGTCTTTAGCCACTCAGTTACTCAGATGCCAGTGAGCCCTGCTGCCTCATGCCCTGCTCTGACCCACTTGGAACATGCTAAATGTGCTTAAGCGCCCCTCCAGCTGCCTTACACCCAACCACAGCTGTCTGGGCGCATTCTAGGTACCTGAGCCCCATGGGCCCAGCTCAAACTCACCTAAGACCAGCTCTTGCCTGTCTGGCTATGCTCAAACCTTTTCCACACCACTGGGTGACTGGACCCTGCTCCTCCAGTACTTTTGCTCCCTGGCCAGACTCGCTGGCACCAAGCCTTGAACTCAGTACTGCTATTGGATAAAGCACTAAGGGTATCAAGAGAATGGATTGTACTCTGGTTAGGAAGTGTCATATCCACCATTAAGAATGGTTTGGTAGCACAGCTATTGACCAAGCTGATTGTTTCCTGAAGGACTTAGCTACTCATCAGGGCCAACTTCAGGTAACGAAAGAACCAGCTAGAGGGAAAAGCTTACTTGACATTGCTGTCACCAAGCTACCTGTTACAGATATATCTGTCCATGAGAGTGTTGGTACAAGTGACCACCCTATAGTCTTTGTGTAGAAGAAATCCCAGCTTCACACTGAGGACAATCTATCTTGTTGTGTGGCACTATCACTGTACTAAATAGAGTGGGTTCTGAACAGATGTGGCAGCTCAAAACTTAGCATCCATGAGGGACTGTGGACCATCAGCAGCAGCACAATTGTATTCAACTATAATAGCGAGGTATATCCCTCATATCACCATTAATTACATGAAAATTAGGTAGGATAGTAAGTTGTGATAATGAAATAAGAAATTTACAAATGAATACAGATAGGTTAAGGGAAATTTGGGAGATGGAGTTTAATATGAACAAGTGTGAAATTATCATTTCAGTAGGAAAATACAAAGACAAATTATTATTCATATTAAGAGAAACTTTGGAGTGCTTTGTTGCAGAGGGATCTGGGTGAGCTCGTGCATGAGTTGCAGAAAACTGTTGTGCAGGTACAGCAAGTAATAAGGAAAACAAATGGAATTTTGGCATTTATTGCTAAAGGAATAGAATATAAAAGTAGTGAAATGTTGCTGCTACTGTGCAAAGCATTACTTAGACCACACTTAGAATATTATGTACAGTTTTGGTTCCCTTATTTGAGGAAGGCTGTAGTGACATGAGAGGCAATTCAGAGGAGATTCACCAGATTGATTCCAGAGATGAGGGGTTTGACTTATGAAGAAAGATTGGGCAGTTTGGACTTATATCCTGGAGTTTAGATGAATG
Source organism: Sphyrna mokarran (assembly GCA_024679065.1). Taxonomy (NCBI): domain Eukaryota; kingdom Metazoa; phylum Chordata; class Chondrichthyes; order Carcharhiniformes; family Carcharhinidae; genus Sphyrna; species Sphyrna mokarran. The sequence continues at coordinate 548,733 of JAGIQG010000010.1, forward strand.
AGAGGAGATCTAATTGAGGTTTATTAAATTGTAAAAGGTATTGACAAAATAGATGTCAAATGGATGTTTCCTCTTATAGGGCATTCCAGAACAAGAGGTCATAGTTTCAAAAACTCAGTGAGACTCGACCTTTCCTTCACAAAATCATGTTATCTCTCACTAATACATCCACTTAATTCCTAGTGTCTTCCGTCTTCAGCCCGTCTGATATACTCCACCTGATATTATTAAGAGGATACTGGATATTGTGAAGGCTATGGATACTAACAATATTCCAGTTGTGGATCTGAAAACTAGTGGTCCACAAGTAGACATTTCCCTGCCCAAGCTACATGTCCAGATCATGAAAAGCAGGACTAATTCAATCCCATCATTTCTTGCCCCATCAGCCTCCTATTTACCTTTACCAATTTTCTGGCATTACAATTTATTCATTGAATTATTAAATCCATGTCATAATGCCTCTGTTATGTGTTCCCTAGATATTTTTTAAAGATGTGGATGCTTTCAATCTAGATCAAAGGTTATCTTCTTTGAGTTTGATTAGTTTATACAATATATTCCCTTTTTAATTACATTTGCACTGATCTTATTGTTCATCTCATCGTTTAATCTCATATTTACCTACTCTATTCTCTGACAAATAATTGAAGCAAAATAATTATTTAATATTATATTAATATATTATTAATTAATTATAATTTAATTAATATATTTAATATTAAATATTATTTCTCAGGGATCAGTGCTGGGACCTTTGCTGTTTGTGAAATATATAAATGATTTGGAGGAAAATGTAACTGGATTGGCTAGTAAGTTTGTGGATGGCACAAAGGCTACTGGATTTGCAGATAGCAATGAGGACCTTCAGAGAATACAGCAGGATATAGATCAGTTGGAGATTTGGGCGGAGAGATGGCAGATAGAGTTTAATCTGGACAAATGTGAGGTAATGCATTTTGGAAGGTAGGAAACATACAGTAAATGGCAGAATCCTTAAAAGTATTGATAAGCAAAGGTGTATATGTACACAGATCACTGAAAGTGGTAATGCAGGAAGTCAAGAAGGCATATGGCATACTTGCCATCATTGGCTGGAGCATTGAGTTTAAAAATTGGTAAGTCATGTTACAGGTTTATAGAACCTTAGTTCGACAGAACTTGGGATATAGCGTTCAATTCTAGTTGCCACACTACCAGAAGGATATGGAGGCTTTGAAGAGAGTGCAGAAAAGATTTACCAGGATGTTGCCTGGAATGGAGGGCAGTAGCAATGAGGAAAGGTGGGAGAAAATTGGTTTGTTCTCACTGAAGTGACAGAGGTTGAAGGGAGACCTGGTAGAAGTCTACAAGATTATGAGAGACATGGACAGAGTGGATAATCAGAAGCTTTTTTCCAGGGTGGAAGAATCAATTACTAGGGGGCACAGGTTTAAGTTGTGAAGGGTAAGGTTTAAAGGAGATGTACAAGGCAGATTTTTTACACAGGGAGCAGTAGGTGCCTGGAACTCATTGCCAGGGGAGGTAGTGGAATGTATACTGTAGTGACTTTTAAAAGTGAGGGTGGGAATAGAGGGATATGGTCCCTGGAAGGTAGGGGGTTTTAGATTAGTTGGGCAGCGTGTTCAGTACAGGCTTGGAGAGACAAAGAGCCTGTTCCTGTGCTTAATTTTCTTTGTTCATTGTTCTTTGTTATTATTGCGAACTGTCTGTTGTTACCTATGGTAGGATTGAGTTTATCTTTGAATGGTCCTATTCACATCAAAGCATTTTTTTATCAATGTACTTGTGAAATATATTACTATTTTGAGTTTTTATTTGCTCTTTGTCTTCCTGCATCCAGTGGTGTACATAGCAAGGCTTTTTCCGGGAACAGTCTGTCACCAGTCTGTTGTTCAACATCTTTGTTAGACAATATTATTGTTCATTTTATTTATAGGAAATCAGAAACTGAAGTTCGGGCAGGATTTATTGTCTATCCTTAATTTCTCTCGAGAAGGGGATTCCAGGGATTTCCAGGATTTTGACCTGGTGACATTGAAGGAACAGCAGTATATTTCCAACCTAGGAAGGTGTGTGGCTTGGATGGGAATGTTCAGGTGGTGGTGTTCACATGCACCTGTTACCCTTATCCTTATAGATAATAGAGGGCATGTGTTGGAAGGTGCTGTGGAATGATTAAATTCTTCAAAGAGTGGGGGATTGATAAATCCAAGTCTCAACAATCCTTGCAAATTTCTGGCATTTTCCACCTGGGGAAAATTTATTTTTCCAAGCGCCTAAAAATTGCAATCCAAATTGTGCAGTCAGGACTGGTGAGATACAAAACTAACACTAAGCCAAAGGTTGGGAAAATTCTGCACAGAGTATTCAAAGGCTCTAGTCCCTAAGTTGATTGAGGATGGAGTTGAGAGATGTTTATATGATTTGGCTGTGAAGCTAAAGTGGCCAAAGGACACACAGGCTCTCATTTGGCAAAGCATTTTGGTCAGGAAAGCTATGGATGTGTATTCTAACCTATAAAAAAAACACTCCTCAGATTATGAGGTCGTTAAAACTGTGGTACTTAATGCATATGACCTTGTCCCTGAAGCATTTCTGTTGAAAAAGACTGAATAAAACATTTATCAAATTTGCTTGGGAGAAAGAAATGTTGAACAACCAGTGGTTCTAGGTGCTGAAACTTGAGCAGAATTTTGAGCATGCAAGGAAGTTGGAAGAAGTTCAAACCAGCATCCCGATAGCTATCAGGTAAAACCTGGAAGATCATAGAGTTTCTAAAATATGGATAGCAGCAAATCTGGCAGATAAGTAAGATTGTATATCATATAGACAGCTAGGGGGCAGTAAACCTCCACTTGTAAACCCACAAAGAAGATGGAGCAATATAAAGAATAGCTTCAGGGAGAAGATAGATGTTGCTCCAGTCAATAAAAATGATAATGTCTAGTATAAAAATAATATAAAGAAACTAGTATGTTTTTATTGCCATATGATAGAAAATATAAAAGCCAATTAATTAGAAGCTGAACAGTGAACCGGTGAACCAGTGGCAGTAATAGGAATGCTTAAGGAGTCTTCAGAAAAGGCTGCAAAGAGAAACAGTGTTAAAACAGTGGCAATGGTATAGGTGAAGTTTGTTCCCTCAGAACCTATTAGACTGGGGAACGTGGTTCAGGATAGTCATGGGGATTTTTCCTCAAACATTGCCAAAGTGACTCAGATTACTGGAGGCTTTTGTGGTTTTATCTCAAAGGGAGAAGTTTCTTTACTCCTAACAACAAACAAGTGAACAAATTGGGGTGAGAATTTTAAAATCAAATCATTGCTCAACAGAAATCCAATGTGAGTCACTGAACATAGGCACAATGGGTGAAGGGGCTTTGTGCAAGTTTGGACATGGTCAGAGGGATTTAGATGACTGTCACGTAGAGTGTTAGAAACCAGGAAGGATTGGTTTAGATTCAAATCTAGATAGCAAATGCATGAATAAGGGTTTCAACTCCAAATGAGCTGAGGCAGAGATGGAGTTGGGTGATATTACAGAAAGGTAAATACCTGATCGAATGTTGACGTGTATCAGATGTTCCTATCAGAGTAAAATATGATGTCAAAGCTGTGATTAATCTGCTGCAGGATCAGGCAATTGATAGGAAAGGTAATGACACTGGTGGCTGGGGAATAAAGTAGCTTAATTGTAATCCCAATATTTAATTGAAAGAAATCTTTGATCATCCAATCAGAGGCAGTGGAGGGGTTGAGAAAGATGGCAGTGATCTAGAACTGGTTTTTGTTTCAGTACATACATGGACACTGGGTGTTTGGGATCTGGATGTACAAGTACACAGGTCAGGTGGAGAAGGTTGTTAGGAAGGCATACGGCATGCTTGCCTTTATCGGCCGGGGCATTGAGTTTAAAAATTGGCAAGTCATGTTGCAGCTTTATAGAACCTTAGTTAGGCTGCACTTGGAATATAGTGTTCAATTCTGGTTACTGCACTACCAGAAGAATGTGAAGGCTTTGGAGAGAGTACAGAAAAGATTTGCCAGGATATTGCCTGGTAGAGGAAAGATTGGAGAAACTTGGTTTGTTCTGACTGGAGTGACGGAGGTTGAGTGGTGACCTGATAGAAGTCTACAAGATTATGAGAGGCATGGACAGAGTGGATAGTCAGAAGCTTTTTCCCAGGGTAGAAAAGTCAATTACTAAGGACCACAGGTTTAAGGTGTGAGGGGCAAGATTTAAAAGAGATGTACGAAGAAGACTTTTTATAAAGAGAGTAGTGGGTGCCTGAAACTCGTTGCTAAGAGGTAGTGGAAGCGGATACAGTAGTAACTTTTAAGGGCCATCTTGACAAGTACATGAATAGGTTGGGAATAGAGGGATATGGTCCCCCGAAGGGTAAGGGGTTTTAGTTAAGTCAGGCAGCATTGTTGGTGCAGGCTTGGAGGGCTGAAGGGCCTGTTCCTGTGCTGTAATTTTCTTTGTTCTTTGTTTGTTCTTTAACATTAATTAGGTTTTCGGAGAATGACACGAAGGAGCTGCATGTTGATGAGAAAACACATCTTGGCCATGGGAAGCAGGTGAGGGCCGACCATAGAAATGTCCGTTGACCTTGGGTTGGATTTTACAATTTCAGGACGAGTGAGGCTGTAAAATCCTGCCTGTCATCTTTAGGGTGCACTAGAGTTAACAGTATGGGAGTGAAAAGATCAACCATGAAAATAAAAGGATAAAATGTAAGTGCAAATCCACCCAACTGAATTGCAGTGGAGAGGCATTGTCGGAGCATAGTGTGGTCAACCATATATATCAAAGGCTGCTGACATACTGTGGACAAGGAGGGCTAGTTTACAATGGTCACTCACACAGGAAATACAGGACTTTGATACAAGGTGTTCTATATGGAAACTTGAAAACTTGAAATATGGACAGAATAATATAGAGTTTATTATAATAATTTTGCTCTGTAATAGCTTATTATAATGTAGTTATTATAATATAGTTATTATTTAAAAGTTTGGTCGAAACATGCGTTCAAGGTTTATCGGGGGCAAGATCTCTGTCCTATTTCAGATCCCACTTTACCTATTTCAAGCTCAATGTTGGTCACACATGATCCAATTTATCATTCTACTTTAATATTTTCTTAGAATCTTGCTTTATCCCCCAAAGGAAGTTGGTAACATCTTTACATTCAAGCTCGGGTAAACCCTATTTTGTTGTGTAATATTTCATTTTGTTTGCTGATAGCCCCTCTCAAAATTTTGACTGCAGCTCTTAATCATCTCCAATCATTCCTCATACCACAAGCTTTCTGCTCAGGATCAATTATGTTTCTGCTTCCTCTTCCAACGTAGGTGTCTTTTTTCAGGTTCACTAACTGAAAGGAACAGAATATTCCTGTTGTTGTTTAACCAATCCATTTTAAAGCCTCAGCAGAACTGTCACTGACTTTAAAAACTTCATTGTTCTGACTCTTTATCCTAAATTTTTTTTAAAATTTATCCACAATATTGAAAGCAACAAGTCTATTATTTTCTCATATCCCAATGTTAATCCAATCACATTCAGTTGCGTGCTACACTTTTAAGAACAACCTTCAAGGGTCCAGTGACTGCACTTTTCTGTTAACAGTTGTATAAACGCAGAATACTCATGAGAACAGGAAATCCCATCACTTACATGAGAAGAATAAAATGCTAGTCAGGTTGCGTGAATATTTTTGGACAAGACAGTTAAACTGTCAGAAAGATCCACTAATAAATACTGAAATAGCTACCAGTCAGAATGCTGGGAAGGGTTCTATTGCTAATCTGTTTTAAACTTATACATAATTTATGATGAATTGCAAATCACATGAAATCAGATTGCATTACAGTAAATAGAACTTTTACATAGCTGTCTTAATCAAGACATTTGCCAATATTTACTGATGGAAACTTGCATGTTAAACAACAACTAATCAGAAGCACATTTCTGGTGCAAGTATAATGTTATAAAGACATTAACTGGCCTGAACTAAATAATCTCTTATGGGAACAAATATCTGTAAAGCCTCCCCTGGTGGCTGAGCTCATTAAGATCTCCTTGTAGATCGAGCTAGATACTCATTTGATCAGGAAGCTTCAGAGGCATCTGATTAAGGCTCCATTTGCACAGCAGGTTTCCAGCTCTTAAAACCCCAGCTGACAGTCTGCTTGAATAGACGTGATTTAGGGTTTGAACCACTGGACTTGTTAATGTCAGAGTTATTGAGGACAGTATGTTTCTCAGGGGAATGGACTATTTTTACCCATGTTCAGATTAATTTGCATTTTAGAGCACAGAATCAAATAGTTTGATACTTTCACATAAAGGCCTGAAACGATTCAAATTTTAACTGGTACAGCACAGAGTTTTAAAACATTTTCACAGTCTCCATACAATGCTAAAGGCAAGTATCTAATTTATCTGACACTTTCTGTACATTAGCTAAAAAAGCATTGGGAGTTCAGAATGCAATGAACCTTAGAATATGTTGCAGTTCATTAAAAACATTCTAACAATTCAACCCACACCTTCATTAGAATTTGATAAATAATCAGAAATACAAACAGTTTAGATCTATGTTCATTTAGAAGTGAGAGTAAAGAATATGTCACAAAACACCGAAACCTGTTTCCTGTGATGTCTGGTTTTTTTATATCTAGAGATCTTTAAGACCATCTGAATTTGGCTGCATTTATAGAGAGTGAAATGGTTTTGGTTCTGCTATATTGTAAGCGCCAAGGTTTGACCTCACACTAGAGTGAGGCCGATCAAGACACCTCATAGCTCTTCACTCTAGAGTCACTCTGAACCTTAAAACTAGTTTAGTGCTACTAAAACACCAAAATTACTTTGCACTGACTCTTTAAAGTAAGTGATATCTGGCCCATGTAGAGTTCCAGTTTTCAGTGTTAGTTGTATAGTATTGAAGAATATTGCACAAAATTTTATTTTTAATATTTCATATTATGTTGACATTTCTGGCAAGACCAGCATTTTTTGTCCATCCGAATTGCTCTTCAACTAGGTAATTGCTATGCCATTGTATGGGGTAGTTAAGAGTCAATCACCTTGCTCTGAGTCTGAATTCACATATAGTCTAGGCAAGGTAAGGATGTTAGATTCACAAAGCGAATCAGGTGGGTTTTTACAATTGACAATAGCTGTTATGGTCACCATTATCAAGGCTAGCATTCAATTCTGTTTTTTATATTAACTGAATTTAAATACCATCAGTTGCTATGGTGGGATTTGAATCTATGTCTGGGCCTTTTGTCACCATGATGCCACCATTGTAGATAAATTCTGTTTCAAATTCATATTTCAGGCTTGTATGGGTGTTATAAAGTCATGCTTCATATTAAGAATAACTTGATTTCTTTATTGGACTGAAACCACTTGCTGAGTATCAAAAGATTGAACAAAAGCATTTCAATGACTTACACCAGATGGCTGATCATTTTCATAACTTTACCCAAGAAATTCCAAAGTTATTAAAGCAGAGTTGGGCAGTCTTGAAGAACCCATCAAAGACAATCATGTTAGTGGAATGTGAATGACTCCCATCTTCTGATCCACTCATAAAGCATCCACAGAGCCTTTGGGTATTCAGCAGGGTGTGAAACAAGCACTCATTTTGGACAACGAATTCTGGTTAAAAAGGGAAACTCTTCCAGCAATAATCTAATCAGATGTGAACCATGGACTAAAATCAACTTGCTAGAACCATGTTTGGGTAACTGGGTCAAAGAACAAAGAACAAAACAGCACAGGAAACAGGCCCTTCGGCCCAATGAGCCCGCACCGCCACCTCGAAGTTCCCACTTCTACCCGTGATCTCTATGTTTATAGATCTATGCATTAGAACCAAATTTGAGACAATTTAGGGAGAATTTATTCTGCCAATCAGCCTAAGAGCACATCTTTGGGATGTGGGAGGAAACCGGAGCACCCGGAGAAAACCCATGCAAGCACAGGGAGAATGCGCAAACTCCCACAGATCCATGTATCTGCACAGCACAGCGAGAGTCACTGAGCTGTTGTGTTGCCCATCAAATGGTCCAGGTCAAGCGTACACTAACGACGTGAAGCACTAGGATATTCTCGAAAAAAATCCAAGAGCAGCCCTCTCACGACCCATCGGTGTATGCCCCTCATTAGACAACAAGGCGGACCAAATTCCCAGTGCAGGAAACAGGCAGAGAGGAAGTCGCCATTTAAAATAACAGACCTCAAACTAAACCACCCTGGGGTCATTCTCCTGTAGACAACATTCTCACCCTCTTCCCACCCCCCCTCCCCCCCATCACGGTCCAATTTACCTGTCCATCTCCTCTTTTCAATCTCCCCTCACCTTCCCATCTCCAGCCTCCCCAGCTCACTCCATTCCACCTGTCCCTTTCCCTTCCTCCCCCTCTCCCCTCCCCATTCTTCCTCGCCTTCCCATTTCACTCCATTCCATCATGTCCCCTCCTCACTCTCTGTGCCCCCTCCTCACTCTCTGCACCCCTTCCTCTCTCTGCGCCCCCTCCTCTCTCTCTGTGCCCCCTCCCCTTCCTCTCTGTGCTGTCCCCTCCTTCTCTCTGCTGCGTTCCTGCCTCCTCTCCTCCCTCCTACCTCTCCTCTGTGCCCTCCGCCTCCTCTCTCTTCTGCTGCCCCTCCTCTCTCTCTGTGCCCCCTCCTCTCTCTGCGCCCCCTCTCTCGCGCCCTCCTCTCCTCTTCTCGCCCCCCTCTCTTCTGTCCCCTCCTCTCTCTCTGTGCCCCTCCTCTCTCTGCTGCCCTCCCTCTCCTCGCGCTCTCTCCTCCTCTCTCTGTGCCCCTCCTCTCTCTCTGTGCCCCTCCTCTCTCTCTGCCCCCTCCTCTCTCTCTGTGCCCCTCCTCTGTCCTCTCTGTGCGCCCCTCCTCTCTCTCTGTGCCCCCTCCTCTCTCTCATCTCTGCGCCCTCCTCTCTCTCTGCGCCCCTCCTCTCTCTCTGCGCCCCCTCCTCTCTCTCTGCGCCCTCCTCTCTCTCTGCGCCCCCTCCTCTCTCTGTGCCCCTCCTCTCTCTCTGTGCCCACCTCCTTCTCTCTGGCCCCCGTCCCCCTTCCTCTCTCTCTGTGCCCCCTTCCTCTTCTCTGCGCCCCCTCCCTCTCTCTGCGCCCCCTCCTCTCTCTCTGCGCCCCCCTCTCTCTCTCTGCACCCCCTCCTCCTCTTTACCTTCCTCCCCCTCCCATTGTCCCTTCTTGTCTTCTCTCCTTGTCCGCCTCTCTTTTCCTTTCTCACTCTTCTGTTTCTTCACCCTCTCCTTCTCCCCCTTCCTCTCTCTCCCCCTCACCCCCCCCTCTCCCTCTCCCATCTCAGTTTTTCTCCAGTTGATACCCAGTGGAGGCAGTATTTGGTAAGAGGACTCTCAACTCTTACAAGGAATGGTAAATCCGTTCACTCAGGATCTGACCCATCCCTTTAAATGCAGCCTGTAGAGCAGGTGTTGTTTCTTCCATGTTTGACACATGTCACTGTGCTTGCTCATATACTATGTGAGCAAGACTCCTCCCACTGCTCTCTCTGAGGCTCAGGGCACCTGTGTTTTAGTGATACTGTCAGATCAGTTAACGATAAGACAATGAACTCTCATTGTGTTTTAGAAACCTGTTTTCTCCAGATCAGTCAGAACAAATTTAGAAGATGGAGAATTCTGAGTGCGCACTCGTTCTCACACTATCCATCCTGCAAGTTTGAGACCCACCTGTTTCTTCACCAATATGCCATAGGAAGCATCTAAAGACTAATCAAACTCTGAAAAACCACATATTTTCCATCAACATCTTTAAACTGTCCCTTTGCAGCATTCAGGAAGATCATGGAACTCAGTTTGTAACTCCTCAAAACATTAACCTCCTGAATCTATACATAACTGCATTTATTTGGATTTTTAAACTACTTACTTAATTTACTTTGTAACTTAATTATGCATGTGACAGGGTGTGTGCGCACGTGTCTTTAACAAGATGTAGGTATCATTCCATTCTTTATTTAAGAAGGGCTGCAAGGGAAAGTCTGGCAACTACAGATCAGTGAGCCTAACATCCGGAGTGGGTAAGTTGCTAGAAGGTATATCCTGACACACTGGATATACAGCCATTTAAAGGCACAAGGACTAATTAGGGACAGTCAGCATGGCTTTGTGAGTGGAAAATCATGTCTCATGAATTTGATTGAATATTTCGAAGGGGTAACCAAGAAGGTAGATGAGGGCAGTGCAGTGGATGTTGTCTACATGGACTTTAACAAGGCCTTTGACAAGTTTCTGCATGGTAGGTTATTGCAGAAGGTTATATTTCACGGGATCCAAGGTAAGGTAGCCAATTGGACACAAAATGGCTTGATGACAGAAGACAGACATCCGGATTAGTAAATTTGCGGATGACACCAAAGTCGGAGGAGTGGTAGATAGTGAAGAGGGGTGTTATAGTTTGCAGAGAGACTTGGACAAGTTGCAGAGCTGGGCCGAGAGGTGGCAAATGGAGTTTAATGTGGAAAAGTGTGAGGTAATTCACTTTGGCAGGAATAACAAACGTGTAGAGTATAGGGCTAATGGCAGAACTCTTAATAGTGTTGATGAATAGAGGGATCTTGGTATATATGTGCATAGATCCCTGAAAGTTGGCAATCAAGTCGATAAGGTTGTTAAGAAGGCATACGGAGTCTTAGCTTTTATTGGTAGGGGGATTGAATTTCGGAGCCGCAACGTCATGTTGCAACTGTACAAAACTCTAGAGCGGCCGCACTTGGAGTATTGTGTGCAGTTCTGGTCCCCACATTATAAGAAAGATGTGGAGGCATTGGAGAGGGTACAGAGGAGGTTTACCAGGATGTTGCCTGGTATGGAGGGCAGGTCTTATGAAGAGAGGCTGAGGGATTTGAAGTTGTTTTCGTTAGAAAGGAGGCGGCTAAGAGGAGACCTTATCGAAACATATAAGATGATTAGAGGTTTAGATAGGGTGGACAGTGATAGCCTTTTTCCAAGGATGGAGAAAGCTAGCACGAGGAGACATAGCTTTAAATTAAGGGGTGGTAGTTATAGGACGGATGTCAGAGGTAGGTTCTTTACCCAGAGAGTGGTAAGGGTATGGAATGCCCTGCCTGCTGCAGTTGTAGATGCGCCAAGTATGGTGGCATTTAAGAGGTTAGTAGATAAGTTTATGGATGAAAAGGGAATGGTTTAGGTTAGAGGGTCATTGCTTTTTCTTAATTGGTCGGCGCTACATCGAAGGCCAAAGGGCCTGTTCTGCGCTGTAATGTTCTATGTTCTATGACAGAGGGTGTTATTCAAATTGGAGACCTGTGACCAGCGGTGTGCCTCAGGGAGCAATGCTGGATCCACTGTTATTTGTTATTTATATTGATGATTTGGATGAGAATTTAGGAGGCATGGTTAGTAAGTTTCACCAAGATTGGTGGCATGGTGAACAGTGAAGAAGGTTATCTAAAATAAAGTTAATTTTATTTATTAGTCACAAGTAATCTTACATTAATTCTGCAATGAAATTATTTGGAAAATCTGCTAATTGCCACACTCCAGCATCTGTTTGGGTAAATTGAGGGAGAATTTGGCATGGCCAATTCACCTAACCTGCTCATCTTTGGCCTGTGGGAGGAAAACGGAGCACCCGGAGGAAACCCATGCAGACACGAGGAGAATGTATAAACGCCACACAGACAGTGAACTAAGCTGGGAATTGAACCTGGATCGCTGGCGCTGTGAGGCAATAGTGCTAACCACTGTGCTACTGTGCCACTGCTAGGATTGCAGTGGGATCTTGATTGATTGGGCCAGTGGGCCAATGAATGGCAAATGAAATTTAGATAAATGCGAGGTAATGCATTTTGGCAGACCAAATCAGGGCAGGACCTATTCAATTAATGGTAGGACACTGGGGAGAGTTATAGAACAAAGAGATCTAGGAGTACACATTTATAGTCCTTGAAAGTGGAGTCATAGGTGGACAGGGTGGTGAAGAAAGCGTTCGGCATGCTCAATTCCATTGGTTAGAACATTGAATAGAGGAGCTGGGATGGCTTGTTGAAGTTGTACAGGATATTAGTAAAGCCACATTTGGAACACTGTGTACAGTTCTGGTCACCCTATTACAGAAAGGATATTATTAAACTTGCAACAGTGCAGAAAAAATTTACTAGGATACTACTGGGACTTGTTGGATTGAATTAAAGGAGAGGCTGAAAAGTCCAGGGGACTTTTTTCCCTAGATGTAGGAGGCTGAGGGGTGATCTTATAGAGATCTATAAAATAATGAGGGGCACAAATCAGCTAGACAGTCAATATCCTTTCCCAAAGGTAGGGGAATCTAAACCAGAGATCATAGTTTTAAGATGAAAGGGGAAAGATACAAAAGGGTCCACAGGGGCAATGTTTTCACAGTGGTGAGTGTCTGGAACAGAGGTAGTAGTAAAAGTGGGTACAATTTTGTCTTTCAAAGAGCATTTAGATAGTTACATGGGTAAGATAATTATAGAAGAGTATGGGCCAAATGTGGCAGTTGGGACTAGCTTAGTGGGCTGCACGGACAAGTTGGGCCGAAGGGCCTGTTTCCATGCTGTAAACTTCTATTACTCTATTGACTCAGCCAACATTTGTCACCCATACCTAACAGCGGCTTGCTCAACCCTTTTCAGAGAGTATTAATAATCAGCTACATGTGGATCTGGGCCCAGAAAAGGTTTGAACCTGATTTCCATTTATTTAGATTAATTTAAGTCTCATTATGTGGCTTAAAACCTTTGCTTTCAGGCTCACCCACTGTCCCCAGCACCCTGGCAGTCCCCCTGTGTAGCCTCATTGTGGGAAGAGAGGGAGATGGGGGGAGAATGATGGCAATAAGTTGTGTCTGAATTGGGGATGGAGGGGATAGAGATCAGGCAGGGGAATGCTCTGTTGCCAGCTGAAGGTGTAGGGTGGCAATGGGGGGAGGGGGGGAAACAGATGTTACCCTGATATTTGCAGGAGGGGTGGGCAATTTCAATAGTGGGGGGAATTGCTGCTTTGTGTGCAAGAATGGGGGTGTTCTCCTTTTCTGCCATGGGTTCCGCTGTGGGGGGAGAATGGGGGGAGCGAGGGGACGTCCTAATGTCCAGGGGAGAGGAGAGAGTCCTTTAGTTTCACTTTGAGATGGTGCCTTGATGCCTGAATGCCAGCTTTGCTGCTGGGTGTGTCTGAATGAACTATATATCTTTTTTTAAATGAAAATTGTAATGAAATGCTTGTACCATTTCATTTTACCTGGCAAGGTATGGTAAAGCAATGCTTTACACTGAGAATGACTTTATTTATTTATTAGACTGAAACCACTGTTTGTGTTTTAAAAGACTGAACAGCAGCATTTCAGTAGCTTAAACCAGCAGATGGCCAATCAGTTGCAGAACGGAAACCCAGAAATTCTAAAACAATTAAAGCAGTGTCAAGTTGCCTAGAAAAACCCATCATAGACAATCACTTTGGAGGAATATGAATGACTCCAACTCCAAACCCATCACAAAATATCCAGACAGCACTTGACTATTCAACTGGGTGTGGGAATACGGCATTAGACACAATCAACCATGATGAGAAGGGAACTCACTAGCCATAATCTAATCATGTATAAACCATAGATCAGGAGTCAACCTGCTATGACTATGTTTAGGTAACTGATCAGTTGGTGAAAGGATGTCATTTGATAAACAAAATAACACTCTTTGTGTTTAAGAAACAGTTTTTCTGCGGGCCAATTAGAAGACAAGAAGAAATATAGAAGAAGAAGGACCAGGGGTGGGCACTCTCTCTCTCACACCAACCATTCTTCAAGCTCAAGCCATGCCTGTTGTTTGATCAGCTATGCAGCACAGGCAGTATCGAAAATGCCAACACAGTGGTGTTGAGTCAAAAAACCCAAATAAAAATTATCTGCCAACATCCTTGAATATCCATCGCAGAATTTGGAAAGACCTTTGAGACCAGTTTGAAATCATTCAAAGCATGAATTTATTGCATCCATATACAATTGACTTTATTTTGGACTTTTAAACTACTTAATTTACCCTTCCATTTTGTAATTTACTTGTGTGTGAGTGTAAACTTACGAATGTGTGCATTTGAGCTTCAGAGAGTTTTTATTATTTTTATTTAGATCAGGTGTAGTGGGGAATTTTTCCTTCCAGTCCATCTCAGGAATTGTAGCAGGTGGGGGTTGGGGCTGGGGGGGTGGTGTGGACCATACAGATGTCTTTTGACCTCAGGTGGAAATTTCCAGTTCTGGGGCAAGTGCGGCCAGAAAATTCCTGTTAAGTTGTCCTTTATGGTCACAACACATAAACAGTTCAACACTCACTGAATTTGTAAATATGTTCTTTCAAAAACATTGCACTAGTCAAAGAAGGAGTGGGAAAGGGTGGGACCCATTTTCCTGCTCTGCATCTGATCTTAACAACGGGCGTTGAGAAATTAAGCAGTATTTTAAATAAGTTACCAAAATTTGCCAGTTGTTTTAAGATCATAAGTAATAACAGCAGGAATTGACCATTCAACCCCTCAGTACTTTCCATCATACAAAAGATCATGATCGATCTGATTGCCCTGCCTGCAGCAGTTGTGGACTCGTCAAGTTTAAGGGCGTTCAAATGGGCAGTGGATAGGCAGATGGATAGCATGTTTAGGATAGAGAGTCATAAAATTGGTTACATTGGTCGGCGCAACATCGAGGGCTGATGGGCCTGTACTGCGCTGTAATGTTCTATGTTTGTGATATTAATCCTACTGTCTTTGCTACACCCCATAATCCTGGATTCCTTTGCAGATCAAAAAGCTATTTGAGAATAGTGGCAGTGAACTATTGTAAATATTTTAGAATAATGCGCATCAAACTCTGTACCATGTATTTTGGTGGTTCAGTCTTTCTTGCCTAAATATCTCAAATTAATTTTTAACTTGATTAATGCTCAGAATCACAGAATTGGTACAGCGTAGAAGGAGACTGTTTGCCCATAATGTCTGTATCGGCTCTCACAAACGAGCATTATGGTTCAGAGCCATTCCTTTGCCTTTTCCCTGTACCCCTACATGTCCATCAAAATCTTGCTACTATTCACACTGGCCAGATCTCATGGTCCCACCAACAGCACACTCCTGCCATGGCTTTCCTGGTTTCAGAAGGATGTTTGATGGGCTATGCTGCTGATAATAGCAAGGCCATAATCTTCTCCTCCTGCAAAACATGCTGTGGAGAGGGAGGAAAATCCTACCAATTGCTTCTATTCAGATAATCATCTAATGCCCTCTTGAATGCTTTGATTGAACCTGCCTCCTCCACACTCCCAAGGTAGTGCATTCCAGATGCATCACCACTATCATTCCACATTTTCTCACATCACATTTCCTTCTTTTGCAAATCAGTTGAAATCTGTGTCTTCTCATTCCTGACCCTTTGAAAGCAGAATAGGTTCTCCCTGTCTTCTATTCTGTTCAGCCCACTCATGATTTTGAACATCTCTCTCAGTCTTCTTCTCTCCAAGGAGAACTGTCACAATCTCGCCAATCTATCCTCATAATTGAAGTTTCTCATCTCTGGAATCATTCGTGTAAACCTTTTCTGCACTTTCTATAGCACATTCACATCCTTCCTGTAGTATGGCACTAGAACTGTACACAACATTCCAGCTGAGGTCTAACTGATGTCTTGTATAAACTCAGCATAACCTCCTTGAATTATCATCTATGTCCCATTAATAAAGCCCAAAATATGATATACTTTATTAACTGATCTCTCAGCATGCCCTGTCTTCAGAAATCTATGCACAGATACACCCAGCTCTCTCTGCTGCTTTAAGGATTTTACCTTTTACTTTATATTGATTTTCCATGTTCTTCCTACCAAACTGCATCATTTACACTTTTCTGCATTACATAGAATCTGATTACATAGAATACAGATTGAAACCCTGAGTGTACAGGGATGAGCCATATCTTATCATAATGCCAAACTCCTGACTGTCTCCTTTTCATTGTTTCCCAGGAATTTCTCTTAAGATAATATGTACAAATTCACATTTTGTGGCTGTTACTTCTGTGTAAAATTGGAACTGAGTACTGCAATAAATATTTGAAATTCACAGAAGCCTGCAATTAGAGTTAAATGACTGTGCTTTCCATTAATTATCCATTAAAGAGTTAATATTTTGTATGTTCAAGTGTACTGGTAGGATCAATTCTGGATCATACCATAGTCATATTTAAGGCTATGTTAAGTCTGAACTTAATAATAATTTCAAATTATCAAATATGCTTTGCTTGTGAAACCTGGTCAAAGATAAGGAAATGTCAAATTTTCAAAATTATTTGAAAAAAAACTAGAGAATAAATATAAGTCACTTTATTCAGGTAATGTTTATACAGAATGCTTTTAAAGCAAGAACCCTTCTGTGCATATGTGTGTGCCCATCAAAGACTGAGAGAGTCTGCAAGAATCAAGGAAAAATCAGTGAAGCAATTCACATGTAAAGGAAGAAGTGAGGTTATCTTTATATAATGTATTTGCTTTACAACCAATGAAGCACTTTTTGAAGTGTATTCACTGTTGTAATATGGGAAACAATTTGTGCACAGCAAACTCCTACAAACGGTAATGTGATAATTGCCAGAAAATCGGATTTTGTTGTATTGATTGAGAGGAAAATATTGTCCAAAGCATTGGGGAGAACCTTCCTTTTTTAAAATAATGCAAGGGAAACTTCATGCTGGATTACTGTCTCCCACTGCAGGCTGCAATCGGACTCAGGAAACCTGAAATTGTAATTTTGTCTCTGCGCTGGTGGACAGTGCGACTCAATGCTGTGATGATTCTTTATAAGCCTCCTTATCATCTGATGTGGGTGGAACAGTGGCACAGTGGTTAGCACTGCTCCCTCACAGCAGCAAGAAAACTTGGATTTCATTTCAGCCTCAGGTGATTGTTTGCGTGTGTTTGCACGTTCTCCCTGTGTCTGCATGAGTTTCCTCCGGGTGTTCCTATTTCCTCCCATACTCCAAAGATGTGCAGATTAGGTGGATTGTCCATGCTAAATTGCCTCATAGTGTCCCAAAATGTGTAGATTAGGAGAATTAGCAGGGTTGTGGTGTTGAGGTGGCGGAAGGCTTGGGTGAGATGCTACATCACTGCAGCCTCAATGGCTGAATGGTCTCCTTCGGTTCTCTAGGGATTCTATGATTCTTTGAGTACACTGGGGATTTGCAGTGCTGCTCAGCTGTGTGGTGGGTCTAGATCTGCTGGTGCCACAAAGATAGAGAATGTGTTTTATTGCTGAGCAGAAACTGCATAAGACTGCATATGACTTACTGCAATTGTTAGGATTTGGTGAAGCGATGGAGCTGTGATCTATACTGGTTTTGGGGCAAGTCCAATCTCCCCTGTCTTCCCCAGTCAGCTCAGCTGTAGCCTTCTCAAATTCTCTGAGAGCAATGTGCCAACAGCAGTACCCCCCCCCCCCAACGCCTTCCCACCTACCTCAGGTGGGTTCGCTTACGGATGTTATGTATCAGCTTGGACAGGATGAAGGCAACAGAAGGCATGTAATCAGTCGGGATGGGGTGGATAAGATACCTGTCCCCAGGAGTGGTTAGCCATTCCCAGAAGGACCACAGGATGGAGTCAGAGCATCATGATAAATGGGATGGTGGTGATGTGAACATGTCTGTGAGATAATGATTGTTGATATGTGTCAGCCACTAATGATTATGTGAGATGTATGAAGACAGTAACTGCTTGAGTACATGATGCCATGATGAGCGTTTGATATTGGATGGAACTGAGAGAGGATATACTCTAACAGAATGGATAAGATCATTCATCCCATTCCTATATTGGATGGCATTTTGAGCTCAGTTGCCATCCGTGCTGACCTCCTGGATGATGATATCCCAGCCTGGAAAGTTGCTTTCTCAAGGCATTCCTGAGTAGAGGATATGCCTTGTGCCTAGACTCCTTGGATCAAGGCCTTGAGCACCTGATGGATTAATTGAAACTGCAACCTTATTCTTGATGTTGCTAGTCCTTTGCCTCTGGCTTGAGGACATGTCTCAGAAGGCAGGTGGAATGAAGAGAGTGAGATGTATATGTTGGATTGGCATTTAAATATGGTACCTGGACTTTGAACCTAGCAGATGATATGGGTGGATAAATCAATTCTCGACCTGCCAGGTAATTCAGCCCAATGTTCACCTGTGTATAATTAATTAGTTCCAAACCGTGGAATTGGTGTGAGTTTCCACCATTCCAGCCACTGGGATAGTTGCTGCCCCAACTGCTCGTCACCACATTTGGTTACAAAAAATGGAAACAATTTCCCACCATCTTCTGGATAAAGTGTTACTGTCTGTCCTTTCAAGTGAAAGTTAAGGGTTCTCTGGCTCAAAAGAACTATCTAAAAATTGTTGAGAGTTTTTATCTGCTATTTTTTCCACTTCCCTTTAGTTGTTAAGTCTCTTCACATTTTATCCACATGATGTTTTCCACCCTATGAATTATTCTCCCTGAACCTGTGATTAATTATGAAAATGATCTGAGCTGCAGATATTGAGTTAATGAACACATTATCGATTCAGTAAGCTTTGTGCCAGTCCATTTGAAACCAACAGACAAGAAAACTCACCTTCTTTCTCTCTCAGACTTTTATTAGATTCAGTTTGATCTCTGTCCATTTCATAAGATAGAAGTGCAGAGTGACGTGAAATTTTGCCCTGTTGCATGTCCCCTCTAATCCTTGTCAATACAGAAGTAACATTGATAGATGCTAGATTCAATAAATGATTGGGAATTGAAGAGTACATTAATGACAGCTAATCAATAACTTGTCTGATTGTGATTGAACAAATTCATATCAAAAATGACAGAAAGACATCGGCCAATGTATTCCAGAGGAAATAATTGAACAGAACATGATAGAACTGGGATGAATGCTTCAATCTTTAGTGGAACATCTTTACCTTTGAGTTTCTATCACTCCAGAATGCCTTTGGTTTAGTTCTATTTCAGGTCAGTAATGTGCTCAACATGTTATGGATCCTTCTCTTCAATATCAGTTTAATCTACTGTTGGCTTGGCAGGCAAGCGGCATCATGGCATTTGGAACCTGAGATGACAACACAAGAATAAGTGATCAATAAAAATGGAAATATAAGGGCTGTCTGCAGACACTGGGGTATTCACAATGTAAAATTGCTACCAGAATAAGCAGTAACTTAGTTTGTCACAAGTATTTAATGTTTAGAGGAAGAATTAAAGGAGCAAAATAAATTCTAAATTTAAATGTAAAATAATTCAGCAAAGAATTTCAATGATCATGCTTAATTTTAAGGAAGAAGGGGAATGGTATTTTTAAAGTCTGTGAGTTAGGTTTGTGAATGAGGCCTAGTGAATGCTTTTGAAAGTTTAAATGCTCAGGTTCACATTTCATTGATACATAACCAAAGCTATGTGGATAATCAAAGAAACTTGCCAAAAGGCAACTCTTATGATTCTCAAAGGAGCAACTTCACTACAAGGATTGCAGCAGTTCAAGATCCAACCCCCAACCTTTTCAGGGAAAGTAGTGATGGACAATAAATGTAGCATCATGAAGGTGCCCAGACTCAAAAATAATGTAAATATAACATAAATGAGAGTCTGTGTCACTCCTGTCTTGTTCAGATCAGCTGGAGAGGACCAGTTGCTTAAGGTTTAGGTCAAATTGTCATTTAAACCAACAATAAATATGATCTGAATCTTTAAAAATAAGAATTATGTGAAGGATAGAGACTGAGAATTGACACTAACAAACAAAATTACTGACTTAAACTTAAGTAAATTAATTTCATGCCATAAAGCCCAGATTCAATGATAAATATAGTTCCAATGGGACGTAGATTCATGGTAAATTACATTAGATGTAGTGGGGACACGAGAAAGAATATTTTTACACAAAGGGCAGTGGGTGCAAAAAGGTGGGACTAGAAAGGGCACCTGGGTATCCTCAGGATGTCATGGAGAAGATAGACTGAATGGCCTGATTCTGTGCTGTAATGTTTCTATGGAACTATGGTCCTAATATTTAGGTGCAACAGAACAGGAAATGAGACTGGGGTTCATTGTGATATACAGTCATAGATATTTACAGCATGGAAACAGGCTCTTCTGCCCAACTTGTCCATACCGCCTTCTTTTTTAAACCTGTAAGCTAATCCTAATTGTCCACATTTGACATATATTCCTCTATACCCATCATGCCCATGTAAATATCTAAATGCTTTTTAAAATTGTACCCACCCCTACTACTACCTCTGGCAGCTTGTTCCAGACATTCACCACCCTCTGTGTGAAAAAATTGCCCCACTGGACACTTATGTATCTCTTCTCTCTCACCTTAAAACCTATGTCCTTGAGTTTTAGACTCCCCTATCTTTGGGAAAAGCTATCTACCTTGTCTATGCTGCTCATTATTTTATAGACCTCTATAAGGTCATGCCTCAGCCTTCTTTGCTCCAGAGAAAAAGGTCCCAGTCTATTCAGCCCCTCCTTATAACTCAATCCATCAAGTCACGGTAGCATCCTAGTAAATATTTTCTGCACTCTTTCTAATTTAATAATATCCTTTTTATAATAGGGTGACCAGAACTGCACACAATATTCCAAGTGTGGCCTTACCAATATCTTGTACAACTTCAACAAGACATTCCAACTCCTGTATTCAATGTTTTGACTGATGAAACCAAGCATGCCAAATGCCTTCTTCACCACTCTGTCCATCTGTGACTCCACTTTCAATCTTATGCAGCAATCTATCATGCGGTACCTTGTCAAAGGCCTTGCTAAAGGCCATGTAGACAATATCAATTGCACTACCCTCATCTATCTTCTTGGTTATCCCTTCAAAAAATTCAATCAAATTTGTGAGGAAAAAAAATGGATAAAATTACTGTGAATGCTGAAATTTGAAACCAAAGGAGAAATAATGGAAAATCTGAGCACATCTGGCAGCATCTGAAAGGAGAGAAAAGAGTTGACGTTTCAATTCTTTTCTCCCCTTACAGTTGTTACCAGACCTTTTTAAACAAAGCACAACATTTGCCACCCTCCAATCTTGAGACACCTCACCTGTGGTTGTCGATGAATCAAATATCTCTGCTAAGGAACCTGCAATTTCCTCCCTAATCTCCCACAACATTCTGGGATACACTTCATCAGGTTCCGGGGATTTATCTACATTGATGCGCTTTAAGACTTCTAGACCCTCTTCTTTGTTATATAAACAACCCTCAAGACATCACTATCTATTTCCTCAAGTTCCCTAGCATGCATACTTTTCTCAACACTAAATAATGATGAGAAATATTAATTTAGGATCCCACCCATCTCTTGTGGATCGCACATAGATGACCCTGTTGATCCTTAAGAGACCCTCTCTCTCCTGAGTTATCTTTTGTCCTTTATGTATTTTTAGAATATCTTTCAGCTCTCCTTTGCCTTATCTGCAAAGCAATCCCCTTTTTTCCCTCCTGATTTCTCTCCTAATTCTACCCCTACACGTCCTTTACTCTTCAAGGGATTCACTTGATCTTGAACATTGAATGATTTGTGATAACCTCCAACTACTGAACTGTGTTCAATTTTGAAACTGCTCCAACACATTAGTTCTCTTAATTGGTGTTGGGCTGATGAAGAAATGATTCTATTTTAGGGCATGTTTAAGTAGAAAGTCATGGGTTCAATCTTCACTCCAGATGCCTGAACTAGAATCTAGGGTGAGATTCCAGGGCAGTTTTAAGGGAGTACTAAAATGTCAGAGGTTCTGTTTCTCAGATGTGATGTTAAACCCAGACTCCAGTTTCCCTCCATAGAGTCATAGAATCTCTACAATGCAGGAGGCCATCCTGTGATGCAAAACATTTTTGGTCAATTACTCAAAGATGAGTTGGATGTCCTCCCAGATATCCTGAGCAACATGAAAAGTGATAGCTGAAAACAGATTACATAGTTACTCATCCTAGGCTGTTTGTGGGATATTGTTGTGTGTAGATTGGCTGCTTGTTTCATATAAAACCAGAGCAACTTCAAAACAACTGTATTGCTGCACAGCATTTTAGGATGTCCTACAGTGATGAAAGGTGCTATATAAGTGCAAGTTTTTCTTTTCATTTTTATAAAAAGTTACCCAAGTCTCCCCTTTCTTGTATTTATGATCTGCTGCATTTTATTTCATACTTTATAAAGCATTATTTTAGTTCAGGTTCCCTCTCCTCCACCTCATACTTACATTCATATTCAGAACAACATCATAGTTTTCATAAGTAGATTTAATTGAGCAAATTTTATGAGCTTGGTGTAGCTTAGGTCTACAATTGCTCTATTTAGATCTAATGGTGAACATATGGGATGCCTACCACCTAATCTCATTTTTGTAGCAAAGAATTAACACATCATGAATGCAATGTGTAAAGGCTAAAATACAGGGTCAGATTTATTTACAAGTAAAATAATACACAGGCAATAAGAAGAGGCAAATCTAGCAGTGCCTAAACTCAGGAGAATGGGAACAACTGCATGAGATATTAATGAGCTCTCAGAAAGATGTTCTTTGCTGTCTCTGGCATGAACAGATTGTTTAATAATAAGATAGTTGCTTTTTTTCACAGCCCAACAAGAGGTATATGGAAAATTTGTACAACGGATTTGCTGATTTTACATGCAAATTATGAGCTAACAGAACAGCTATGATTTAATTTCAAAAGATTCCTTTTAAGTTACAGCAACTTTATTTGATGTAAGTGTGAGAACAATGATCCACACAGTCTTTAGATTTCTTAAGGTGATTTATTAATGGTTGGAAATTGCAACTTTCTTTCAACAGTTCCCCACACAGATTAAGTTTCATGCCTTATAATAGCCTTTCCTAATGGTTTAGTAATTGGATAGAGTAGGATTGCATACATCCTTGTCAGTGAGACTCTACACATTTTCACCTGAAGCCTATTCCCTAGCCATCAAAGAGAACTGCTTTATTAGATATTTTTGCTTTGTTGTCACTAAAGTTGTCCATTGATGAGAGATTTGAATAAATTGGATCTACGATCTCTAAAGTTTAGGAGAATGAGAGGTGACCTCATTGAAGCATGCAAGGTGCAAAAGGGCTTGACAGGGTAAATACTGAGAGGTTGTCTCCCTTGCTGGGAAATCTAGGACACAGAGGCATAACTTCAGGATAGGAATATGATCATTTAGGACTGAGATGAAGAGAAAGTCTTAGGAATTCTCTACACAGAAGGGTGTGGATGCTCCATCATTAATATATTTAAGGCTGAGATAGACAGACCTTTGGTTTCTCAGGGAATCATGGAATATGAGATCAGGTTGGAAAATGAAGTTGATGCCCAAGGTCAGCCATGATAGTTATAGGAAAGAAGAACAGGTTTGATGGGCCAAGTGATCTACTCCTGCTCCTATTTCTTACGTTCTTACAACAAAATAGAAGCAGAGGTTATGTTTGAAGTTTGTTTTGTTATTTTGTCACAGTTTTCTTTATTCTTCCCTTTACATTCAGACAGCTGCTATCTACCTATTCACACCTCATTTAGGCATACCTTTTATTTCTTCACTTTAGTTACTCATACTCCAGAGCTCTTGTGTCATAAAACCTTTTGTCATTTAATCTCTCCTGCCCTTTACCCTCACAGATTTTCCCTTTTGTTGTTTTATCATCTTTCCTGCTTTCACTTGCTAAGAGCGTGTTATATCTGTATCCTTCAATTCTGATGAAAAGTTGTTGACCTGAAACATTAAATATATTTCTGTCTCTACAGATGCTGTCTGACCTGCTGAGTATTTCCAGCACTTTTTGTTTTTATTTCAGATTTGCAGCATCTGTAAATTTTGCACTTGTATTCGATCATTGGGATAGTCAAGTCTAAAGATAACAAAGCAATTGGTGATGACTTCAGCAGCAGATAAGTTGAGGTGTGGTTGGAGTTATGGAGGTAGGAGTGCACGGTCTTTTAATGGAGTCGATACGTGGTCAGAATTTCATTTCAGTGCCACATATGATGCCAAGGTTATGTTCATTCTGGTTCAGCCACAAGACAGTTGTCAGGAAAAGGTTAAGTTCAGGGCTTGAGTAAGTGGCAAGGGAACAGAAATTGCGGTCGGGATCAAAAGCAATTGCCGGAATTCAAATGCCCCACCCACTATGGAATCAAGCAGGCCAGGGTGGACAACAGGAATTTCCGTTGATTTCGGGGGGAATTCCCAGTCTTGCTCGAGCAAAGCCGTAAAATCTTGTCCAAAGGCTTTTGTCTTCCCAATATTCAATTCAGACATCCATAAATTAGAATGTTAAGATCTCTTGACTGGCATAAAGAGAACCACTTGATATTGTAGCAACTCAAAAGTTGCATTATGATTTTGTCTGTCAGCAGACAACAACACAGACCTCATTTTCCATGAACCATATAATATTTCACACAGTGTCATAGATAGGCCAGAGTTCTGGAAGTCAGGTCTTTGTTTATGATGAGAAAATGATAGATGATGGGGGGTGGATGAAGAGAACTTGAACAGAAGTAGATTTCATCAACTTGGGGAGGAAATAATGGATTCAATGGAGGTTCTCCAGAATTCAGAGGAAGCAGCAAAGGTATTCTAGAATTGTACAAGATGTTGAGGAAAAACTGCAAATCTTTACCACAGTGTTTAAATTTAATTTCAAAACAATTATAACCAATATGGTGCTCTCAAATCTGACTGGATAAATTATAATCTAAGCACAACTCAGCAGAAGGGGTATAACAAAATTGCCTTATTATCCCCTCCTGCCAATCGGGTGATGTTAACATTCTATTTTGTGGATGTCACAATTGTGTATTTACCTACATTACATGACTTGAGCTGAAGTGCTTTTGTACAGAGGAAATCGCATTTGAACGCCCTTTTACTATTCTCTTCACAACACTCTGTCTAAGCAGCAATGAGGTTATAATGACAGACACTGGTGACTTTTTAAACCTTGCACTTTTATGTTATATAAAATAATAGAGGATTTTTGAAAGCTCAATTCAACATCTACAATCTGTCATTATCCTCCATATCACACACAATATACATAAGCTTGTGAAAATTATGGCAAAACACATTTTCGGTGAAAAATGTCCCTCCTTATCACAAGAAATGAAAGCAGAACAATAAATGATTGGATAATTCCAAAAAACAGTCAGTCCTGAACAAAGATACAAAGAATGGGAGTAAATAATGAACCACTATCCAACACTCAGTTTCATTGGAAGACAGCACCTGATTCTTATGACAGATATCAAGGTGTCTACAGCAGTCTGGAAAACAATCTTTGGATTCAAAAGGCAGTAAAAGTCACCCCTCTATTAAGATGATCAAAATTGTTTTCTTATTCCATCCTGGGATCACATCTCCTTATCCAGATCCTCAGTGATTTATATTTCATTCTTATATCATCATTTTCAGCGACCTTCTTGCATACAGCCCAATCCATTTATGTTTGCATACATGTAAAACATTTTCACTTAACTTCTATCTTATACAATTCTATTGTATCATTATTCATAATTTCCAGGTAAGGCCAAGGCTGCTGTTACTCAGTAGTGTGAAGGTGCAATGCAAAGAAAGATCTGAAACTATTTATTAAAACTTACCAGAAAACCTCTTTTGGCAGCTTTACTGAGATGAAAGGTAAGTGCCACAGCATTATGGAATGTTGTTGGAAATGGGCAAAACAAGCATTATCGGTCAATTAGCAAGGTACTTTGGGTTGTTGGAATCTTTTGGACAAAAATGGATCGCTAATTATAGTTATATAGTTATAAATCAGGTCAGAAACTTCAAAATGTTTTATGAAATCCACCTGCATCATAAATTTTTCAATTTGAATTTGCTTAGAGTGAGCATGAGATATCTCACTTCAGGAATGATTCAAATGACGAACTAGGGAGCCTTTACCAAATAAAATGTATTTAAGAATATAGTTAACATACAACAATAACTTTTACAATCACAAACAGGAAAAAAAAACAACCATAATATTCTATAAACCTTAACAACACTAGGAAATGTTCCAACCATTCAAGCTTTCTTATAAACACACACCTGCTACAGGTGTACAGAAAAGATGAATGCTCATGTGATGCTGGAACTTAGTCCATTGGTTGGAGAATTGAAACTTTGACTTTCCAGCCTTGTAAATTCCAGTAGCCCTCATGGTAGAGATAATGCTCTATTGGACTCTAGCATTCAGTCAGTGAACCACTGCAGAATTTTCATCCAGGAAGGCAAGAAAATCTGCTTCCAGCTAGCCAGCAGAATTTACAATACCATAGAAGAAAGAGAAAAACACTGCTCTTCAGTCTGATGTCCAAACTCCTTCTAAACTAAAACAGTAGCCCAAAACTGAAAATGAAAGAACTCCTGTGACCTGACATGTTAATCATTCTTCCTGCTAACAATGCAAAACGTCATAAAATCCTGGACACTACATGAAGTAAGAAATCTGACAACACCAGTTTTAAATCCAACCGATTTATTTGATAGTAAACTCGCAAGCTTTCAGCTCTATGGCCTTCGTCGCCTGAGTTTACTATCAAATAAATCGGTTGGATTTAAAACTGATGTTGTCAGACTTCTTACTGTGTTTACCCCAATCCAACGCCGGCATCTCTACATCATCACTACATGAAGCCCAGAGAAAAAATAAACAAAACCCTATTTAAACCACTGAAGCAGCAACCTGGCAACAAGCAGAAGAAAACTTGTTTACAAACTACCGAGAATATGATTTTTTTTAAAAAGAAGTTCTTAAAGATACAGTAGTGTCACATTATGTTAGAGTTACACAGCCTTATATATTACAGTCAGTGGACTTGTGGATAGTGTGGAAGGATGTTGCAGAGGGACATAGATAAGCTGCAGAACTGGGCATAGAGGTGACAAATGAAGTTTAATGCAGATAAGTGTGAAGTGATTCACTTTGGAAGGAGTAACAGGAACACAGAGTACTGGGCTATTGGTAGGTTACTTGGTAGTGTGGATGAGCAGAGAGATCTCAGTGTCCATATGCATAGATCTCTGAAAGTTGGCATGCAGGTTGATAGGGTTACTAAGCAGGCATACAGTGTGTTAGCTTTTATTAGTAGAAAGATTGAATTTAGGAGCCATGAGGTCATATTGCAGCTGTACAAAACTCTGGTGCGGCCGCGCTTGGAGTATTGCCTATAGTTCTGTTGCCTCATTATAGGAAGAATGTGGAAGCATTGGAAAGGGTGCAGAAGAGATTTACCAGGATGTTACCTGGTATGGCGGGAAGGTTTTATGAGAAAAGGATGAGAGACTTGAGGCTGTTTTTGTTAGAGAGAAGGTTAAGAGATAACTTAATCAGCTTATATTCTCTGAATTACTCCCAGTGTCACATGATAGCTTTCACAGAAACAGGAGAATAGTGCAGATGAATATGTGGCATAGGAGTTGGTGCAGGAAGGAGTGTTTTAGATTCCTGGACCATGGAGAACATTTCTGGGGAAGGTGGGAATGGTACAAGTGGGATAATTTACAACTAAACCAGAATGGGACTAACATCCTTGTGGGTGGGTTTGTTAATACTGTTGGGAGGAGTTTGAAGTAATTCAGCAAGGATGGGGAGGAAGAGGGGGGCAGATGTGGGGGACGGGGGCGGTCGGGGGGGGGGGTGCACAGACTGTTTGCAGAATAGGGACCCAGCATAATACAATAAAACAATCAAGTCAGAGGGAGTGCAGCCATATTAAGTTTCAAAGGTATAAGGCAATGCTTGATGGCCTCTACTTTAATGCCAGGAATATTAAAGGAAAAACAGATGAGTTAAGGTTGAGGATTGACATGTGTAATTATGATATAATAGCCATCGCAAAGATGTGGTTGAGGATGGGCAGGATTGGCAGTTCAACGTCCTGAAATGTAGAATCTTCAGGCGAGACAGGGGAATGGGTAAAAGAGGAAGAGGCATTGTATTATTAGTTAAGGAGTCAGTCACTGTACTAAGGAGAGATGATATTTTGGAGGGGACATTAAATGAAGCTTTGGAATAGGCTTAGGAATAAAACAGGGACAGCACATCGCTGGTGTTTATTATAGACTCCCTCGTAGTCAGTGGTAAATTGAGGGGCAAATATGTGTAGAAGTGTGTAAAAACTATAACAATAGGACAATTATACTATGTGGGTTCAACTTTCCCAACATTAATTGGGATAAACATAGTGTTAAAGGTTTGGGTGGAATGCATTTCCTGAAATGTGTTCAGGAGAACTTTTTAGGTCAATATGTAGAGGGTCCTTCAAGGGACGGTGCAGTGCTAGACCTAATTCTAGGAATGAAGCTGTGTGGGCATAGAACGTTACAGCGCAGTACAGGCCCTCCAGCCCTTGATGATGGTAAAATTCTGGCCAAAGTGTATGATGCCGTGATTCTGCAAAGTACATCAAAGTCTATATTAATACCCAGCATTGATGGTGCACTATCAGTTGTGATTGAAACCAGTTTCTTGATTGGAATGTTTTTCTGAGTCACTTACCTTTTAAATTTGTTGTAGGCATCCTTGTCTCTTGTCCACTCTTTAAGTGGCAAAAGAGTGAGGAAGTCCTCCTTTGTTGTTGCATCTTTGTTTTCATTTGCATGGCATTCAATCAGCTGGACCGTATTCATCATGTCTACTGACTATCAAACTGCAGTGAGAAACATTCACAGCCTGGTAAGTCTTGGTGTATTTGCTAAGACACATCCTCAGACAATAACTGCATCCTTCTGGCTACTGTTAATGCACCAAGTGACATGCTTTTGATGGCTGTCATAATTTCATTATTGTTTTTAAAGTCTTTGAACAATGTGTCTGCAGTGACCATCATAGCCTTCCTGATAACTTCACCATTGATGAACAGTTCCTTATGTTTTGCCAGCAGATGGCTAATGCGAAAAGACACAATAGGAAGTCTCACAACACAGATTAAAGTCCAACAGGTTTATTTGGTAGCATAAGCTTTCGGAGCGCTGGCCCTTCATCAGATGTGCGAAAACTTGCCCTTTTGCTAGCTTTGTTGTTAGCCACACATTTTGAAAAGAGTGATTGCTAGGCTTGCAACTTTCCATTTATCTCTTCAACTTTCTTCGTCCAAATAACAGTGTTTAAAGGGAAATTTTCTTCAAATATTATGCATTGTCTTAATGATGCCATTCCAAATTACCTCTTTTACTCAACGCCTCATTCTATTGATAAATGAGACAAATTGTCTTGTTTTGACATTCATTAAAAGAAATAAATTTACCCATTCCTGATGAAAATATTAGGTTTTTGTCCTCTTGAAGATCCCTGTCTCCTCAAACAAAGAACAGCCCTTTGGCTACCAAGTTTATGTAGACACAGATGCCTCTCAAGCCTAATATTTTCTCGCCTCTATGTGGTTCGTATTTACTCCCTGCCTATTTATGTATCTATCCAAATGCTTCTTAAAAGTTGTTATAGAATCTGCTTCCACCATCTCCTCTGGCAGCCCATCCCAGGCATTTGCCATCCTCGTTCATCATTTTGTCTTTACCCAGCTTTGTTCATGTTGTAATGGTGTGATTCACCAGTGATTCATTTGTCTTCACAAGAAGTCTGAGTCCCAAGCATTTTCGGCAATGGTTCAGCAGCCAATGATACTCAACTTTTTGAGACTCTAAGATCAACCTGTCAATTATGATTGACTATTTGGAGATCACTGCAGTAAAATATCTGTTTCCCAACAAAAGCTGCCTGAATCTCAATTGCTTTAAGAGTAACAGCAGGAGGTGGCAGCGTTGTTTCCTGAAGTACCTTGGCTGATCATGTGATGGAAAGTGAATTTGTCAAATCATTAAACTTAACAGTTACATCGAAATAAAACCATTGTGCCAATAGGAGGGATTACTTTGAATATTTTGACACTAGAAGTGTTCAGGCAATATACTTGTGAAGAGGAAAATGGGAATATTACACCCTCATTCATTAATTCTGCTAATTAGTGAATCAGTGAATGGAATCGGCTGCCGTCAGTGGTGGTAGAGGCGAACTCGTTGGGGTCTTTTAAGAGACTTCTGGATGAGTACGTGGGATTTAATTGGATTGGGAGTTACATATAGTTCTATGGCCTGGTAGGTATAGATATGATTGGCACAACTTGTGGGCCGAAGGGCCTGTTTGTGCTGTAGTATTCTATGTTCTATTATTTAAATCACAGAATTCAAGCACAAGCTCTCACTAACTTGTAAATAGTTGTAGCCACATCTCAGTGAGCACAAGGAACGTTCCCCAACACACATGAACCTATTTTCACTCTAGGGAGCACTAAGAGTAGACAATATTATCTATTGTTTATGAAGTTGTTAAACAAATGAGTTGAAATTAAACAGGTCAACGTGGAAAATATCACATCCCCACCCTCCCCATCCTGCCCCGAGAATTCAAAATTAAAGGAGCACCTCAGAGAAACAATGCAATATATAATTGCAATCTATCTTATTTCTTAACAGTTGATTTGTGTGAGAATTAGTTTGATAAAATGTTCTACAGAAAGATAGTCTGGAATTTAATTTTCCACCTATACACTATGCAGCAAGAATGTACATTTATTGTCATTGTTATTAGTCAATTGCACCTAAGATGTTTCTGTACTTTGCAGTATTTTTTTCTGTTTTCTGGTGGAAAAACTTATGTCACTGATTAGAGCTCAGTGAACCATATTTCACAATATCATCAAGGTATAATTGAACAATTGAAAATAGCACTGGGACAGTGGCTTGTGCAATAAATCACAGGGAGAATTCAGAAAGGATATTGTGACTGGAATTATCATTGTGTACCATTGCTCTTATCACGTGTAAAACATTTTAATACTGGAATTGGTTCTGGATTTATGAAATAGATTGTGATTTGCCTTAATTATAGAGAGATAATTCATGAAAGTTAAATGATGCAATAAAATACAATGACAGAATTTTAGTGGACTCATAAAGAGTGGCCTGGTAGCTGTTTAACAGCTACCAAAATGACAGAGTACTTAATCATGATGATGTCACAAAAAAACTTTAATAACAATAAAGCTTTTTTTCACAATATAAAAAAAAGTTAATCAGAAACAATTAGTTTTCATGATTACCTTAATAAAACATGTACATCTCCTTTGCTCATTTTATCCCTCTTTTCTTGTGTCTCCAACACAAAGCACTTTTGCCTCTTTCCTGAGGTTTTCACTGGGGTACAATTCTACCACACTATTAAATATCTTAGATAAATTGGCATCATTCAAATGGCAGCTGAACCCTGGCATGTCCTCACTTAATATCTATGCAATATCAGGTAGGTGAGACAGATACACAGCAGCAGCACCACATGAACAGACTGGCAGGTGAACATATTCACAGTCAGTGCCACACACGTACACAGATGTACAGATTGACAATTTCACACAAATAGGCACAGATTGAAAATTGACAAATTTCTTGGACCAGGTGGCATATATCCTGGAGTTCTTAAATAGCTCACTGCGGACGTATTGGATGTATTTGTTATGATCTTCCAGAATTCCCTAGATTCTGAAATGCTCCCAGTGGATCGGAAGGTAGCAAACATAAATCATTATTCAATAAAAAAGAGAGGGAGAAAACAGGAGACTACAAGCCAATTCACCTGAAATCAGGAGTTGGAAAATTGCTGGAATCCATTATTGTGGAAGCAGTGGCAGGACATTTAGAAAAATCACAATATGATTCGGAAAATTCAACATGATATTAGGAAAATGAAATAAAGTTTAATCAACCTATTAATATTTTTGGAGGATGTAACCAGCAGGATAGATAAAGTAGAATCAGTGAATGGTTGCAATACATGTAATTTTTCAATAGGCATTCAATAAGATGCCACACAAAAAGGTTGAAAGACAATACAATAGTTTATGGGTTTGGTAGTAATATATTAGCACAAAGAATTGGTTAAAAGACAGAAAACAGAAAATAGGAATAAACTGGCCACTTTCAAGTTGGCAGGCTTTGACCAGTGGAGTGATGTTACATTCAATGCTGGAATGTCAACTATTTATAATCTATAATAACTTAAATGAATGAATCAATTAAAATGTATCTAAATTTGTTGAAACTACAAAGATAATTGTGAAAATAAGCTGCGAGAGGACAGAAAGAGATTATAAATCGGTTAAATGGGAATCTGGAGAAATGTGAAATTATCCTTGGTAGAAAAATCAAAAAGCAGAATATTTCTTTAAATGGTGAGAAATGGTTGAATGTTTGGTGTTCAGAAGAATCTGGCTGTTCTTTATACATAAGACACTGGACATCAACATGCTGGAACAGCAAGCAATTAGGAAGGCAAATGCCATGTTAGTTTTTAACAAGGGGATTGCTCTATAAGAGTTAGGAAGTCTTTCTGAAGTTACACAGAGCTTTAGTGAGCCCATATTTTTCAGATTTGCATACATTTTTAGTCTCCATACTTAAATAAGGATAAATATGCTTCAGAGGCAGAGCAATACGGATTCACCAAATTGACTCTTGGCATGAAAGGATAATGTTATGAGGACAGATTGAGCAGAAGGGGGCAATATTCCCTGAGATTTAGAAGAATCGGGTGATCTTATTGAAACATATCTTATGGGGTTTGGGGTTTGACCAGGTAAATGCCAAAAGGCTCTTGACACTGTCTATACAGGGGTTGGTCATTTAGGATTAATATGAGAAGAAATTTCTCCACTCAAAGGATTGTGAATCTTTGGAATCCTCTACCCCAGCAATGGTATACTCAGTTGCAAATGTGTTCAAAACTGATACTCATAGATTCTTGACATCTAAGGAAATCGAAGGATAAATGAATTGGACAAGAAATTGAAGTTGAGACTGATGATCAGCCATGATGTTTAAAGACAGAGCAGATTCAAGAAGGTAGCTAACTACACCTGCTCCTGTTGCTTCTGTTCCATGTTCAAACTGGCAGATGTGACACATGGAAGTGACACATTTCTACAATTTCTACAACTGCTGAATAGTGACCAGGAATAAGAAACTTGTCTAAATTTGACACATACCTCCCCTTTTTAAAGTTTATTTACTAGCGTCACAAGTAAGGCTTACATTGCAATGAAGTTATTGTGAAATTCCTCTAGTCGCCACACTCCAGGTGTCTGTTGGGGTCACTGCCCCTAACCAGCTGTTTTTTACCATGGCAACTGAGGTCAGCTGAAGCATTGCAGTCAGGGTGAGAGCAGAGGTCTCTCTATTTACAATATTTGGGCCACACAGTAGTTAGTACGGCTGCTTCACAGCTCCAGGGACCTGGTTTGATTCCCGCTTGGGTTGCTGTCTGTGTGGAATGTGCACATTCTCCTCATGTCTACGTGGGTTTCCTCTGGGTACTGCGGTTTCCTCCCACAGTCCAAAGATGTGTGGATTAGTTTGATTGGCCATGCTAAAATTGCCCCTTAGTATACTAGGATGCTTAGGTTGGAGGGATTAGCAGGTAACAGATGTAGGTATATGAGAGTAGGGCCTGGGTGGGATTGTGGTCGGTGCAGACTCGATGGGCCGATGAGCCTCTTTCTGCACTGTAGTGTTCTATGATTCTATGAATATGTCCGTTCCTAACTGGCAATCTCATTGGACTATAATCCCTATATTGTTTGAGCAAATGCTTTCTGTTCCGATGTGTGCTCCATATTTTCTGTATTTAAGAAATCGCTCACAAGCATTTCACTATCCAGCCTGCATTTTAGATTGCTTTATAATACTTCAATGTTTGATCTACATTCTCCGGAAGTATAACAGTATCACTTTTCGACCTGTGCTTATTCCTTATGTAGAAACACCAGTGTATTCTTCCTTTGTTTCTGTTTTTGCCGATCTTATCCATTGAGTTGGATATCAAACATTTTCAGGAGAGTTTCCAAGACGCTTCGCTGAGTTTCAATGGAGTGTTTACTCCTACAACTAACTCTAGTGGAAATAATCAGAGTCTGTTCTATTTTCGTTAGAGGAATGGCCCAAATTCAGATTCTGTACAAATATCTGGGGGGAACCCGCTCCCGAATGTGTGGTTTTGATGGCTGGACGCTGCTCATATTGCAGCCGGTGTCTCCTTCACCAATTGACAGAATTCCTGAAATTCGTTTAAAGTCCTTAACATAAGATAATGAGTGCAGATTGTAGAATCCACCTCTATTATATACGAGGGAACAATGTTAAAGGATTAGTATGAGATTCTGATATTTTTTTAAAAAGTTGGAACAAATCCAAGCAAATGTTGTTCATCCCGCTTTACATCCGGTCAAGAGAGATAATACAATCCGCATTGAAAGATATAAGAAAACACAGTCTAGAGACTGAAAATATAGTAAAGAACATTCAGAACGAATTCCAAACAGGAAGATTGTATTTGAACAACTTTAGTGAATTCTTTAGCGGGGTAACGGGAAAAGTAGATTACGGTAAGGTGAGAAACGCAATATATTTAGATCTCCACTCAAAACCTTGGGACTCAGATAACAAAGATCAGAGCTTGCGGGGAAGTAGCAGAATGATTAGCAATGTAGTTATAAAAGTGAAAACAGAGATTACGGAATTAAGTCTAATTTTTCAGATAAGTTTTTATAGATGAAAAGTCCTTTTGCTCAGGGGTCGGCTTGGATTATTTTTATTAGTGATTTGGGCTCCGAAATTGGAAACAGAATTTCAAAATTTGCAACCGACAATAAATTGAAGGGTATAGTTAAGATAAAGTACAAATTAGCATCAATAAAGGTACAGAATAGACATGTAATTGACAAACAAATGCCAATATAGATGAGTGTGGGGTAAAGAAGTCACAAAGATAAAGCACAAGAATTTAAATTGGACAGAGCAGTAAAGGGATCTAGGGATACACATTTAACAATCACTACAATGTGCATAAAAATATTAAAGCTATTAAGTTGAACCCACCGATTAGATTTATTTCTAGAGTGGTGAGAATGAAACACAGAGTAGTTATATTAAACTTGCATAGATTTGACTGATTAGATTACACTGGGATATTGTGCACTCTCTGCTACGTATCATATAGAGGCATTGGAAAATGTACAAGAATGATTCACAAGATGATGGCAGAAATAAGAGCATATACTTTAGTGAAGAGAAGACTAAGGGGGTAACCTGATAGAGATTTTTAAACAGGGCAGATGTAGAGAAAATGTGCACTTGTGCAGGAGTGAATCACAAACATAAGATAGTCATTAATAAATCCAATAAATGGTTTAATAGTACTCTAATTACCCCCCAAAAATCGTAAGAATGTGAAAATCACTATCACAAGGAACACTTGAAGTGAATCGTATAAATGCATTTAAGGGGGTTGCTTGGTAATCCCAAGAAAGAAATCAAAGGAAATGTTGATACATTGAGATGAAGTAGAGTGGGAGGAAGCTCGTGTGGAACATGAATACTGGCATCAACCAGTTAAGCTAAATGATTTGTTTATGTACTGCAGAGTAGTGAATTTAATGCAAGCATTAAATGATCCATTAAAAGGTTACTATATAGTCAAGGATGTTGCCAGAGCTCAAGGGACTGAGTTATAAGGAGAAATTGGATAGACTAGGACTTCTTTCTTTGGACGTATGAGATTGAGAGGTGATTTTATAAGGGTGTATAAGATCATGGGAGCCATGGATAGGATGAATTCACTCAGTCTTTTTCCCAGGAATCAAAAGAGAAAATGCTGGAAAATCTCAGCAGGTCTAGCAATATTTGTAAGGAGAGAAAAGAGTTCAGATGACTCTTTGTTAAAGCTAAAATGCATGAAAGATATTTATACTGTAGGGTGAGAGAGTTAAAGCCACAAAAACAAGGGGGAAGGCTAAGAGGTGCTAAAGGCAGTCCATAGAGCGAACAGAAAGTGTGAATGGCCAAATGGCAGAGAAGCTGAAATCATAGAGTAAGGCATGACTGATGAACATCTTGGGGGGTTGGGGGGGGGGTGGAGAGAGTTAAAATTGAGAAAAAGGGCAAAAAGGGAAGCAAGCAAGGAAGGGAGATAAGGAAAGTGGCATACAAAAAGATGAAAGATTGGGGGAAGAAAAATAAAAAAAGACAATAAAGAAATAAAAGGTAGAGAACATTGAAAAAAACTAAATAAAATGAAAACAGTGGGGTGAAGATGGAGTAGAGCAAATCATCTGAAGTTGTTGAATTCAGTGTGGAGACCGGAAGGCTGTAAAGTGCCTAGCCGGAAGATGAGATGCTGTTCCTCCGGTTTGTGTTAAGCTTCACTGAAACGTTGCAGCAAGCCAAGGACAGACATGTGGGAATGGGAATAGGATTGTGTGTTAAAATGGCAAGGAACCAGAAGGTCAAGGTCCTGATTGCATGCAGACCAAAGGTGCAAAGCAATCACCCGGTCTACGCTTGGTCTCTCTGATCTGACATTAGGAGCAGTGAATGTGATGGACCAAATTGAAGAAGGTGCAAGTGAAATGCTGCTTAACCTGGAGTAAGTGTCTTGGGCCTTGGATGGTAAGCATAGAAGAGGTAAAGAGGCAGGTGTTACACCTTCTGCAATTGCATGGGAATGTGTCATGAGTGATGGAAGAGGTGTTGGGCATAGTGGGGGACAGGTTTTCTGGGAGTGAACGGAGTTGTGGAATGCTGACAGAGGGAGTGAAGGGAAGATGTATTCAGCAGCAACATCACACTAGAGTTGGTGAAAATGGCAGAAGATTATGCTTTACATGCAGCAGCTGGTGGGGTGAAATTTGAGAACAAGTGAGTCTCTATCTTTGCTCTAAAAGGAAGGGAGGGGGTGAGGGTCGTGGCACAGGAGATGGACCGCTAGCTCTTGAGGGCCTTGTCATCAACTGTAGGTGAAAACAACAGTTGAGGTAGAAGAAGCATATATTAGAAAATGACATCATCAGAACAAATGTGACAGAGACAAAGGAGTTGAAAGGGATGGTGCAAAGGGCTGAAGTGGGAGTCATAGAACATAGAACATTACAGCGCAGGACAGGCCCTTCGGCCTTTGATGTTGCGCCGCTGAGTCAGTAGGCTTTTATCCAGTTTTTATCTCAGAGTTGGGGAATCGAGAACTAGAGGGCATAGGTTTAAGTTGAGAGGGGAAAATAATTAATGGGAACCTGAGGAGCACTTTTTTTACACAGAAGGTAGTACGTAAGTGAAATGAACTGCCAAATTGAGGCAGGGACATTGACAACATTTAAAAGCCACTTGGGCAGATACATGGATGGGAAAGGTTTAGAGGGATACGGACCAAATGCAGGCAAGTGGGGTTAGCTTAGATGGGCATTTTGGTCCGATTGGACCAAAGAGACTGTCTCCATGCCGTAGGTTCTATGATGTTTATGATCTTTGATAATTCCATTCTGCCCTTTCATTGAAGACTTGGAATGGTAGAATTGGAGAATGGTTATACCAAAGACGGTGGTCATTAAGCCAATTTCAAGAGCACCTCACCGAGTTTCATTTCCCTAACTTCTTGTCCACAGCCTTAATTGTTTCTCTTTTTTTCTTCTTAATAATTGCAAGTTAGAAATTCTATTTAAAATGGAAATATATTTATCAGAATTAGAAATCTTGGGGTTATGTCCATGAACGATGAGGATTGAACTGTTTTGCTCATTCCATCTTTCTTTCTGGGCTTGACAGAATTTGGAATACGGGGACCCTGAGAGACACGGGGGAGGGGAATCTGGGAGGTACAGAGAGAGGGAACCCTGAGAGCTACAGAGAGGTGGGGGAGGGGTCAGGGGGCTGAGAGTTAGAGACACTTCAAATAAACCTGTGGAATGTTAACCTGGTGTTGTGAGACTTCTTATTGATAAATTGTACCAAGGTAGGACATAAAAAGAAAGTATTTTATGAAAAGTTGAAAATATCTAGGATTTTGGTGCAAAGCATTTCACAGATAGTAACAAACAGGTCATAACCAACTGGTTTTCTCTTCAAGACACTTAGTGAATTTTAGAGAAACCTCCTGGCTCCCCGTTTGCTAAGTTACACGGTATCAGAAGCTAATCACCCTAGGAAGTGCATCAGGATGTAAGTTACAGGAAGTGAGTCTGAGTTACACGTGTGTGAGTCTGTATGGCAGGGTGATAATGTAATGAGAGTTTTGAGTAGCGGGATGCGACTGAGGATTAATGTTCCAGTCAGTGTGTTACAGGGAGTGAAACTAAGTGAGGATGTGGGTTACAGGAGTAGGTGAAGCGCTCTGTATTATGCTGGAGCTGTGATTTTGTGTGGTCCCAACCATTCCTAGTTTTCTCTGTTCTGACACTGGGATCAGGGGCCCTCTCGCCTCTGTTGCACCTGCGTCGCTTTTGGGTCCTTCAGGAATTCGCTGAAGCCTGTAATCGGCTTTATGAAGCTATTCATTGGTAAAGGCTGAGTGGGAATTGGCAGCCCCACAAGAGCTGCCATTGTGAAAGGAAGCCGGGGAAGTCGATGCCCCCCAACCTCAGGACAACAAATTCCAGCACTTGATCTCGCTGACAATCACACCATGAACTGACAGGGGCGAAGCAATGGTCCCAGGGCAACATTTTATCCGGGCGGCAACCACTTTATTACGAACAAACATTGCGAGAATTCGGCTTTATTTAATCTGTTAAATTTCAGCAAACCGTATTTATCTTCTAAAGTTTAACTTACAAGCTGTGCGCTGAGAATGATGTTTGAAATATTTAGATGGTCAGTAATAATATATCCGATCATCATCGCAGTGACTGTCTCAATTAGTCACTGTGGGGCCCTGGCTCTTTACTGCAACTCAATGTACTGGTTCAAACTCCGCCTCA
The DNA here is from genome assembly GCA_024679065.1 of Sphyrna mokarran. Taxonomy (NCBI): domain Eukaryota; kingdom Metazoa; phylum Chordata; class Chondrichthyes; order Carcharhiniformes; family Carcharhinidae; genus Sphyrna; species Sphyrna mokarran. Next base: position 587,675 of record JAGIQG010000010.1, read on the forward strand.
TCCTATAGCCACACTCTCCCACTCCACTCCACCCCAACTAGTATTTCCCTCCCCACCACAACCCAAATAATATCCTCCACCAAACCCCAAATAATACCCTCTCCCTGCCCCCAAATAATATCCTCCACTCCCACCCCAAATTATATCCTCCATTCCCTGCTCCAAATAATATCCCCCATCCCACCCCAAATAATATCCCACTTCCTTACCCCAAATTATATCATTCTCCCCACCTCATTCCAAATAACACAGGATCATAGAATCATACAGCGCATAAGAGGCCTTTCGGCCCATCGCGTCCGCACCAAAACATTAGAAAAACCTGAACTCCCACTTAATCCAGCACTTGTCCCATAGCCCTGAATGTTACAACGTGTCAAGTGCTCATCCAGATAGCCCCATCCCACTCTCACTCCCGAAATAGAATACCTTCTCCCCTCCTCCCCATTTCATTGAGTTCCCCTTCCCTCCTCTCCACCGCCTATCGTTCCTCCTCCCTCCCCGTATTTCCAATCAGTGTGGTTCTGCTTCTAACTTTCTGTGGAGGCCCAAGCATATTTTCGCTGAAAAACTTTAGTCACACCCTTTGCTGATTCAACACGGAACTTCGAGTAAAATAAACCCGGAGATCAACAGTTTCCGGTTTCAAAAGCCATAACTTGCGCTTGGTATTTTGGCTTTTTCATGTGTGAAGTCCAATGGAAAACATTTCAGCTTTGCAACAATAGCCCGCATCGCCAGAGACAGATCCACTTGTGGTGTATAATTCTCCAACCCAGATTTGCACCACTCTCTAATTACCTCAGTGTTACTCAGACAGAGGTAAGTGATCCCGGTGCACTATTTCAATGATAAGTAGCGGAATTTTCCTTAGAGTCCTGGCCAATATTTATCTCCCAAACCTTCACTAAAACAGCTGATCTGGTCATTCACACTGCTGTTTATGGAATCTTGCTGTCTGCAAACTGGCTGCTGAGTTTTTACAACATTGTTACAATCATTAGTACTTCGTTGGCTCGAAGGAACTTTGGAATATCCAGAGATAATGAAAGGTGCTACATAAATGCAGGCATTCGCTTTTTTTCATGATTACTCCGGATTTCCTGCATCCCCCTGCGATCTGGCTTGGGTTACACTATCATCAGTTCTGTTGCTGTACCCACCTAGGTTTGTCAATGTTGAAAATAAACTTCATTCACCAGACTCAAACCTTCACCCACAGCGCCCTTTCTACAGTCTTTATACAAAAACATATTCTTTCGGGTACATTAAAATATCAAACACTGTTTTGCAGAAGTGTTTTGCACAAAATGTGAATGTTCTGTGTAATCTCTATGTCGGAGAGTGATCGGGGAGACTGAGCTTAATCCCAGTATCCGGTATTTGTACAGGTTGATTGCTTAAGTAATCACAGGTAAGGTCAAATCGAGAGATTCCTTATTCTGCCCTGTTGTAAAGAATCGCTTCACTCAATAGACTGAATTAGAACTTTAATTAAATAGCGTTTTTTCGGTTTTCTGAAAAAACCGAAAGGCGAATAAACAAAGGCGAGACCCTATTGCATTACTGATACTATTCACATCATTAGAAAGCACACTGTGGAAATATTGGTAAGGTTGAGTGTACAGTATAGTGAGGGATGACTGTGACATATTATGAGAATAATGGCTCAGCGAAGCGATGGCAGTCCCAACTGTGGCGCTGTTAAATGCGACTGTGTTCTCCTAACTGCACAGTTGGATTAAATGCAGTGTTGTTGGGGAACATATGGTGGATGTGGGACTTTGGAGGAGATGTCGTCACGAAGCGCTGGATTAAGAGGCTGGGACAATATGAGACATGTCAGTGTGTACTTGTACGATAAGGCTCTCACGAGGAATTTATTGGCCCTGTGCTTTTTCTATTTCTTTCTAATCTCGTTCAGCACATTCGTTCCGTACAATCTGTCTCCATAATCTCCTGTGTCAGAATCGCAGCCAATAGCAGGCAGTAATTGCGAGAGAACAGAAATATGCAAACACCCGATAAAGTGCTGCTCATTACCCGTATTTAGGAGTGTTAGATACAGACCACCTTTAAATATAAAAACAGCCAGTGGAAACATGTTTTAGTGGGAAAATATTGGAGGAGCGAAGATTAAGAGCATCATATAAAGAATAGAGATTGGCCATAGGTAACTCTATCCCACCAATTCCCCATCCCAGGTGACTGGGACGGGACAGTTCTGTTCTGCTGCAGTTGACAGGCAGGTAAGCACTGTCTTTTCACACCTTCACTACAAGGTCTGATAACCAAAATAGAGAAATTTGAGGTTTAGGCAATTGCTTGTGAAAGGATGTTTGTAACATTCTGAAAGAGATTGAACTATAATAAAATAGGATTTGAATTATAAATTCAATATATAATCAACTCCAGAGGAAAGAATCGAGGACAATAACCTCACGTTAGGCGGTTGCTGGTTCGGAGTTATTGGAAGCGATGTGTTCCTATTTGGATGGTGTTATAGAAGACTCTCCCGGTCTTTGTGCAATTTCAGTATCTTTGTGGCTTTAACCTATTTTAAACTTTTACAAAACTGTCATCAACTCAGCAAAGAAATGTTAGTGCAGAACCCATTTTCAAATCACTCGTGCCATGACATGTTGATATCTTGCAATGTTTAATAATCATACAAATATATCAACAAGAAGGAGTGGGCCGTTTAGTCCTTCCAGCTTGCTCTGCCATTCTATGAAATCATGGCTGAGCTGTTTGTGTTGAGTTCCCATCTAGCACCCACGCCTCCACCCATAAGATTTGATCCCCTTGCCCAACAAGAATCTACCTCCACCCACTTTTGAAATATTTGACAATGGGTTTGTGGGTGGAGAGGGCATCAAATTCCTCCAATGGCATTTCCACCAGCTCTGCCACTGTATGAAGGGAGAAGCCTAGGTTAGTCAGTCTCCTCTTTTCCCAAGTGTGGCCCTTAAGTGCCTAACTAATGACCATTAAGGGTTGTTTCCACTGAGTCTCAATTTTTAGGCTGATAAGAAGAGTCCAGCGAAGCTCGGGGACTGACCTTGCTCTGGGGTGGACTCCATCATCAATCTCCTTTCACCATAGGGCATCTATCCATCCTACCCCCAAACAAAGACAGGCATTGTGAGTGATCCCTCTCCCTTCTCCACCAACATCCCCATAATTCACCCTTTGTCCAACCCACCCACACCTCTCCCCACCACTCTCTCCACCTTCTGAGGCAGGACTTCCTCTGGAGTGAGAGGTAGAAATCTCAAATCCAAAAATTAACAATCATTGGAGCATTAAATGATCACAGAGTAGCTGGTATTGGCAGGGGTGCATTCACTACCAACTCTGCCTGGAGAGAATGGAAAATCTTCCATCCTAAAAACCTTGCCACTTATCTAATATGAGCAGAATATTTGGGACTTCAACAAATAAACACATGCATGGGGAGCAGAACCAGCCAGGAACCACCATACATACATGTAATCTGGCAGTACAGTCAGGTATGGAATCAGACCCTGAGTAATAGAGAACCTTATGCATCTATGTGCACTACCTCCTTGTCCAAAAGCAAAATATTATGGATTCTAGGAATAAAATGGATATGCCAGAAATACTCAGCATCTGTGGCAGCACCTGTGCAGGAAGAAACAGAGTTAAGGATGTGATCTTTAACCAGAACCTCTATGTGGCTATCTCCATTTAATTTTAATCAGCTTTATTTTGTTGGGTTAAATATAGGACAACTTTACTCACTGAAAAACAAGTTCCACTTGCAACAGTCACAGAGAAATTCTGCAGTCTCCAGTCCTGACTTAATGGACAAGAGATGAAAGGGGCTTTTAGATTTGAGTCTACCCTGTTAATTCTGACTTCAAAGGTCTTTCTAATAATATAAGAAATAGAAACAAGAGTCCATTCAACCCCTTGATCCTGCTTTGCCTTTCACTAGAATCCTGCCTTTATAAAACTCCTATAATTTTCCTGCACTATCATCATATCTCTTGATTCCCTTCATGTCTTTCCTCATTCATAGCTGAACATCCACAACTGTTGGAATGGATTTACAATTCTCTGAATAAAGACATTCTAATTTTACTGGTAAATGGCTGATCTCCTATCCTGAGACCAATACCCTTGAGTTAGATGCTCCATCGAGAAGAAACAAGCTCATTCTAGGTAATCATCATAGAACAACACTCTCATTCCAAGATTCAATCTAGATTAATCCTTGTTGTGTCCCCTTCAAGACAAATAGATCCTATTCTGGATAAAGAGATCAAACAGTAAACAGTACTTAGCTACATTCATAGAAGTTTACAGCGTGGAAACAGGTTCTTTGGCCCAACTCATCCACGCACCCAGTTTTTACCATTAAACTAGTCCCGATTGCCTGCATTTGGCCCATATCCCTCTTAACCTGTCTTACCCATGTAATTGGGTATGACCTCATCAAAGCCCTGTCAATTGTAGCAAGACTTCTTCTCTCTTATATTCCAATCAAACTGCTTGCCATAAAGGCTAACACATCACTTACTTTCCCAATAGCTTGCTGAACCTGTGATAACTTCCTGTGATTTGTGAACAAGAACATTTAAAACCCTTTGACTCTCAACATCTAAGAGTTTCTCTCCTTTCAAAAAATATTTTGTTTTTATTTATTCTTCGATCTTAAGTGATTTATTTCTCATATGGCTACATTATACTCCATCTGTCATCTTTTTGTTTAATCTCTTAACTTGTCCATGTCCTTCTACAGGCTCTTCATATTCTCCCTGAGCTTATTTATCCAGCTAACTTTATATCATCGGCAAATCTGGATATATTGTACTCAATCACCTTATCTAAGTCATTGGAAGATTATAAGTGGTGAAAGAAAGTACTGATCCCCACAGAACTTCACTAGCTACTTCTTGCCATCCTGAAAACAAACTGTTTATTCTTATTCAATTTCAATTTTCAACTGAGAATACACCAATGTTAATTTATTATCCATAATCCCATGAGTCCTATTCTTAGGCAACAAAATCTTGTGTGGCATTTTATTGATGCCTTTTTGAAAACTCAAATGCATTAAATCCACTGGTTTCTGCTACCTTCTCCCCCCACCACCATCTTTCTTCATACTGCTTGTTAAACCCTTAATAAAAGCTAATGGATTCATTAAACATGGTTTTCCTCTCAGAATATTGTGTTGATTCTGCCTAATCATATTTTGATTTTACAATTGCTATTACCAGCATCTTAATAATAGATTCTGAGATTTCTTGAGTACTGATATCAAGCTAAATACTTTTTAAATTCTTTGATGGTGTGTGGGCATCACTGATGAGACCAGGATTTATTGCTCATCCCTAATCACCTTTGAGAAAGTGATGGTGAATTGCCTTCTTGAACTGCTGCAGTCTGTGTATAGGTACACTCACCCTAGACAGAGAACTTGAGGAATTTGGTCCAGCGATAGTGAAGGAGTAGTGGTATAATTTAGATCAAAACGATGTGTGACTTACAGAGAAACTAATAGGCAGTGGTGTTCCCATGTGCCTTCTTCCTTTGTCTTTCAAGGGGTGCAGTCAAAGAGGCTTGGCAATTTGTTATAGTTCATCTTGTAGATAGTACAGATTGGTGCTGGAGGGACAGAATGTTTAAAGTGCTGGATGGTGTGCCAATCAAGTGACTGCTTTGTCCTGCAAGGTCAAAGAATCATACAGTACAGAAGAGGCCCTTCAGCCCATTAGAACTGCACCAACAAAGCAACACCAAATTTACACTAAACCTACTTTCCAGCACTTGGCCTATAGCCTTAGAATGTTATGATATTGCAAGCATTCATTTACATACTTTTTTAAAGGTTGTGAAGGTTCCCATCTCTACTAGCCTCTCATGCAGTGCATTCCAGACTCCCATCACACTTTGAATTAAAAAAGGTTTTCCTCAAATTCTCTGAAAACCTTCTGCTCCACAATTTAAAATTATGTTCCCTTGTTATTGACCCTTCAATTAATGGGATTAGCTGTTTCCAATCCACTCTATCCATATAATCTTATACCTCAATCAGTTCCCCTCTCAACCTCAGGAAATTGTCGATGTATCTGTTCCTCTACTGCCCGCTGATTGTTTGAGGACTTATAATGCCCACTCAGCAATCTGACAGTCCTCTTTTTATTCCAAAGCTCTACTCACAAAGCTTCATTTGAAGATCCTTCCAAAATACCATTCCTCCCTACTGCAATAACTGATTCCTTAATTAATAATGAGATGCCACATCCTTTTTTCACACATTCCCTTTCTTGCCTGAATATCCTTTATCTTGGAATGTTCAGTTGCCAGTCCTGCCCTCCCTCAACCATGTCTCTGTGATGGTAACAGTATCACAGTTTCATGTGTCAATCTTCACCCTTACTCATTGGTCTTATCTATAATATTTCTAGCATTAAAGTACAGGCCATCCAGCTTCACCTTATTCCCTTAGAACTCAACATGATTGAACTCCTTCTATCTTCCTCTCTAGTTCCATAAGGATAGTATGCTGTGTCCCTATTGTACTAATGCATCCCTTCCCCTTACGAACAAGCTTAAATTCTTCCCAATAGCACTAGCAAACCCACTTGCAAAGATGTTGGTCCCATTCATGTTTGGGTATAGGCTGTCTGCTTTACATGTCTCACTTTTCATAAAATGGTCTCAGTGATCCAGGAATCTAAAGCCCTCCCTCTTGTACCAACTCTTGATTTACGCATTCATCTGCCCTAATTTCCTATTTCTGTACTAGCTAACACATAGCACTGGGAGTAATTCAAAGTTGCAACCTTTGAGGTCCTGCATTTTAATCTGTTGCTGAGTTCCCTGAATTCTTGATACAAGACCTCATCCTTCAATGTAGAAGAACAAAGATAGCAGATACATGGGAATACTGTCGCCTGCAAATTCCCCTCCAAACCACTCAACATCCTGCCTCAAAAAAAAAATCACTGTTTCTTCGCAGTTGCTGGGTCAAAATCCTGGAATTCCCTCCACAATGGCATTGTGGGTCAATCCACAGCATATGGATTGCAATGATTCAAGAAGGCACTGCACCACCACCTTCTCAAGGACAACTAGGGATGGGCAATAAATGCCAGCCATGATGCACATGTCTCATGAATGAATAAAAAAAATTTTGCACTTAACTTCCTCACACAGAAACATAACATGAAATTCAATCATATTATGATCACTGGCCCTCAGAAGATCTTTTACTATAAGATTAATAATAAATTCTGTCTGAGTACAAAATAATAAATCTCAAATAGCCTGTCTCCTAGTTGCTGTCTCAAGATATTGTTATAGAGTTCTTTGGAGTTCTAAGTACTTCAAAACATTGTTGAAAAAAGACATTTTGTCAAAACTTTGAGTTTTTAAAATTCATTCATGGGTTGCAGATGTCACTACTAGGTCAACATTTATTGTCTGTCCCTAATTGCTCTTGAACTGAGTGGCTTGCTATATCATTTTAAGAGTCATCAACATTGTTGTCAGTATGGAGTCACATGTAGGTGAGGTAACCAGGCCAGAAAAGGATGGCAGATTTCCTTCCTTAAAGGACATTAGGAAACCAGATGAGTTTTTATAACAATTGTCCATCATTAGACTTTAATTCCAGACTGTTATTAAATTCAAATTTTACCATTTGCTGTGGTGAGATTTGAATCAGGGTCTCCAGGACAATGTCCTGTATGTCTGGATTACTAGCCCAGTGGCAATACCACTACACTACTGCCTCCCTTAAGTGCAAAACAAAAAGCTTTAACAAAATGTCCTTTTCAACAATACTCAAGTTCTGTATCAAACAGCCACTTAAAAATACTTGGAGTTGATTAAGACTGTAGGATGATGTTTGTGTTGTTGGCCAGTAATGCAGATAATGGGATTTCATTAGCCACTATTTAAAAGTTTGAATTCAGTTTTAAAAATTAAGTTTCTAAACCAAAATCAAATCTGTAAGAATAAAGCTGTCTTACTTTCATGAAAAACACAACAGGTAAAAGAAAGCAAACTTATTGGCTGAGTACTTTTGAACCTTAATTTAGGGGGCTGTGGGGCAAGTTACATACTTATGGTGAGGAAACGTTACACACTCCTTGATGGGGCAGGGGTTATGTCATATACTCCTTGTGAAGTGGGGTAACGTTACAAGGTTCTGAGGTGAATTAATAATGGCTTATATCTGCCTAAATGAAATGAAAGCAGAAAATGCTGGAAAAACTCAGCAGGTTTGGCACCACCTGTGGATGCAGAAACAGATTTAACATTTCGAGTCCATATGATTCTTCTTCAGAATTAAAGAGACAAAGAGATGTGATGGGTTTTTTACTGTATAAAAGGGGCTCGAGTAGTAGAGCAGAGTAGATCAGTGATTGGTGGGAGTTAGGAGAGATTGCAATAACAATTTGATTTTGATTTGATTTATTATTGTCACATGTATTAGTATGTAGTAAAAAGTATTGTTTCTTGTGTGCTACAGAGAGGGAAGAAAGAGAATGCAGAATGTAGGGTTACAGTCTTAGATAGGGTGTAGAGAAAGATCAACTTAATGCGAGGTAGGTCAATTGAAAAGTCTGATGGCAGCAGAGAAGAAGCTGTTCTTATGTTGATTGGGATATTATCTCAGACTTTTGTATCTTTTTCCTGATGGAAGAAGATGGAAGAGAGAATATCCGGGATGTATAGTGTCCTTAATTATGCTGGTGACTTTTCTGAGGCAATGGATGGGAGGCTGTTTTGCATGATGGACTGGACTTCATTCATGATCCTTTGTAGTTTATTGCAGTCTTGGGCAGAGCAGGAGCCATACCAAACTGTGATATTACCAAAATAATGCTTTCTATGGTAAATGTTAGTGAGAGTTGTAACTAATGTGCCAAATTTGCTTAGTCTTCAGAGAAAGTAGAAACTTGGTGGGCTTTCTTAACTATAGTGTCAGCATGGGTGAACCAGGACAGGTTGTTAGTGATCTGAAGACCTAAAAACTTTAAGCTCTTGATCATTTTTACTTCATCCCCATTGATGAAGATAGGAGCACATTCTCCACTATGCTTCCTGAAATTGATGACAAATTTCCTTCATTTTGTTGACATTGAGAGAGACATTATTGTTATCACACCAATTTACCAGATTCTTTATTCATTCCTGTACTCTGTCCCATCATTGTTTGAGATCTGACCCACTATGATGGTGCCATCAGCAAACTTGAAAATTGAGTTGGAGGGGAATTTGGCCATACAGTCATCAGTATATGAGGAATATATTAGCAGGCTGAGGACACAGTTCTTTGAGGCATTGATGTTGAGGATGACCGTGAAGGAGGTGTTGTTGCCTATCCTTACTAATTGGGATGTGTGGATTAGGAAGTTCAGGATCCAGTTCAGAGGAAGGAGCCAAGGCCTAGGTCACAGAGTTTGGAGCTGAGTTTCGTAGGAATAATGGTGTTGAAGGCTGAGCTATAATCAATAAATAGCAGTCTGACATAAGTGTCTTTGTCATCTAGGGTATTCCAGGATTGAGTGCAGGGCTCAGGAAATGATGTCTGCTGTGGACCCTGTTGCGGTGGTACGTGAACTATAGTGGATTCAGAAATCCGGGAGACTAACCTTTCAAAGCTCTTCATAATGATGGATGTCAGAGCCACCGGACGATAGTCATTAAGGCACACTGCTTGGCTTTTCTTTGGTACCGGGATGATGGTCGTGACTGACCCTAAAACTAATACTTTACTTTACTTTAGTAAGGCGTTCGATAAGGTGGCCCATGGAAGGCTTCTGCAGAAAATGCAGATGTATGGGATAGAGGGTGATTTAGCTAATTGGATTAGGAATTGGCTAGCAGATAGAAGACAGAGGATGGTGGTTGATGGGAGATATTCATCGTGGAGTTCGGTTACAAGTGGTGTACCTCAGGGGTCTGTTTTGGGGCCCCTGCTGTTTGTAATTTTTATAAATGATCTAGATGAGGGTATTGAAGGATGGATTAGTAACTTTGTGGATGACACTAAAGTCGGTGGAGTGGTAGATAGTGAAGAGGGGTGTTATAGTTTGCAGAGAGACTTGGACAAGTTGCAGAGCTGGGCTGAGAGGTGGCAAATGGAGGTTAATGTGGAAAAGTGTGAGGTAATGCACTTTGGCAGGAATAATAAATGTGTAGAGTATACGGCTAATGGTAGGATTCTTAATAGTGTTGATGAACAGAGGGATCTTGGTGTATTTGTACATAGATCCCTGAAAGTAGGCAGTCAAGTCGATAAGGTTGTTAAGAAGGCATATGGAGTCTTAGCTTTTATTGGTAGGGGGATTGAATTTCGGAGCCGCAACGTCATGTTGCAACTGTACAAAACTCTAGTGCGGCCGCACTTGGAGTATTGTGTGCAGCTCTGGTCCCCACATTATAAGAAAGATGTGGAGGCATTGGAGAGGGTACAGAGGAGGTTTACCAGGATGTTGCCTGGTATGGAGGGCAGGTCTTATGAGGAGAGGCTGAGGGATTTGAGGTTGTTTTCGTTAGAAAGGAGGCGGCTAAGAGGAGACCTTATCGAAACATATAAGATGATTAGAGGTTTAGATAGGGTGGACAGTGATAGCCTTTTTCCTAGGATGGAGAAAGCTAGCACGAGGGGACACAGCTTTAAATTAAGGGGTGATAGTTATAGGACGGATATCAGAGGTAGGTTCTTTACCCAGAGGGTGGTTAGGGAGTGGAATGCCCTGCCTGCGGCAGTTGTAGATGCGCCAAGTTTGGTGGCGTTTAAGAGGTTAGTTGATAAGTTTATGGAAGAGAAGGGAATGGTTTAGTTTGGAGGGTCATTGCTTTTTTCATAATTGGTTGGTGCAACATCGAAGGCCGAAGGGCCTGTTCTGCGCTGTAATGTTCTATGTTCTATGTTCTAATGGGAACAGCTGTTCCTTATTCACTCTGTCCATGTCTATTATAATCTTGTACACCTCGATCAGGTCACTCCTCAGTCTTCTCTGCTCCAATGAAAATAATCCAAGCTTACCCAACCTCCCTTTGTAACTTTAATGTTCCATTTCAGGCAGCATCCTGGTGAATCTCCTCTGCACGCTCTCCAATGCAATCATAGCCTTCCATTAATGTGATGACCAGTACTCTAGCCGTGGCCTCAGCTTTGTAGGTGTTTTTCAATGTTGTGGTTGTTGCTGAATTTGTCACTATTTCTCAATGTTAAATCTGTTCTTGGTGTTCTTTCATGTTGACGTTATTTTTGAATTCAGAGGTTTTAAATGATGGGGCTGTGGCTCTGATCATCCCTGTCCGGTATTCCAGCTCCTAAGGATTTAACCACCAGAGCAGCGTGATGATTTCGTTCATGGTCACAAGACAGGAGATAACTTAGTTCCTCTTCTTAATAGTTCCTCTTCCTGTTTATAAATAGGAATATTTTATATTTAGGAAAAGCTTTCTGAAACCAGATTTGGTAAATCCAGCTTTCTGTTACTGCAATCCTTCACAGCATCCTCTGTCAATAATAATTCATCATTTATAATTCATAAAGCATGGAAATAACAATTTTGATTTAGTTCATGCACCAATATATCTCCAGCATTTACAGGGACCTTTCTTTTGCCCATTTATTCTGTGACATATTAAAAATGTTATCTCTAAATGCATTTCCTGTCTATAAAATCTTTCTTTCTGTTTTCATATTGTGTCACAATTTTGTGTAAACGTGTCACATTGCAATTACCTCTTGCCTCAGTTCATTTGCATGTACTTTAAAGATCCATTTTGATCCAATAAATTCTGCTTCTCAAATTTCTGCAAACTTTGCATTTTAACTAAACATAAAATCAAAAATTCAAATAAAACATAGACAGAAACAGAGGGTCTTTAAAATTGATTCTGAATTGATTCTGATAGGTTACGTTTCCGTCCCATTATTTCCAATGTTTCCTCAAGAATACATTTGATCCTGATTCCCTCAAGAGATTGACGAGTGTAAAAATAAAAATGTAATTAAAAACCTGTATACTAGTGGCATCCTGTCAATGAACCTACCCAGATTGCCTTTGCCTGAAATCAGATGGGCTCAGTGCCAGAATCCTTTGCCTGACAGATCCTTTGACTTCTGTAACAGGTAAATCAGCTGACTCCAGATGTCCCATGATGTGAGAAGTACCTGTGACTGGGGAATTGCTGTCTGGAGACTGGTTATTGTGATTGGCTGATTTCACTATCAGCAAAGGAAAAGTTCCAATCACAGATAAAGCCAATCACAGGCCCATACATCAGGGATGAGACTATTGCTGAAAATTTTCCATCCTAAATGTCAATTCCTATAGTTAGCTCAGAGTACATTTTCTACTAATAAAAACATGGAGAAATATGCAATAAGCTCAACTGTTCGATTTAAATGTTACAGGTCTTTGGTGTCACAATTGTGAGAAGTCCTCTTTCGCACTGCGCCTTTAACAAAATGGATTCCAATTCATAGGAAAGATACAGTTGCAAAGAAGAGATGTATCCAGAGTTGGATACAATAGTGGGGAAGGATGCAGGGGTGAGGGCTGGAAAAGTTGGGAGGAGTGATGTGGTGAATTCAGAGTCAGGTGACAGTTGGGGAAAGATGGTCAATCCGGAGTTAGGCTACAATTATCCGGAGATTACCATAGATCTATATGGATTTTAGTGAAGCTTTTCATAAAGTCCACAAGGCAGATTGAGCAGATAGGCTGATTCCAGGTATCCCATAAATGGAAAATGCAGAAAAATCTCACCTAGACTTGAAATGTTTGCTCTATTCTCTGCCCACAGATGCTATCTGTTTGGCTGAGATTTTCCAGCATCTTTTATTTTTGTTTCAAATGCCAGCATCTGCAGTATTTTGCTTTTATCCAGGTGTCCCATGATGTGACATACCCATGACTGCAGCGGGGGATGGGTGTAAAAGCTTGTAGGATCCAAGGCAAAATGACAAGTTCGATCCAAACTTGTGATTGGCTGATTTCACTATCAGCCAATCGATTGTGACCACAATTTGGTTGTGACCAAATTGTGACCACAATTCGGTTACGTTCACCTTAGTGATGGATAGGGATAGGCATGAAGCTGGGGGCAGTATTTATAGCTGGGGGAATGGTAATTATGAGGCCTTAAGGAGAGAATTAGGGTGCATAGGTTGGAGGAGTAAACTACAGGGACTGGGAACATCTGAAATGTGGAGCTTCTTCAAGGAGCAGCTGCTGCGAGTCCTTGATAAGTATGTCCCTGTCAGGCAAGGAGGAAATGGTCGAGTAAGGGAGCCATGGTGTACGAAAAAAGTTAATTCGCTGGTTAAAAGGAAAAAAGAGGCTTATGTCAGGATGAGGCTTGAAGGCTCAGTTAGTGCAATGGATAGCTATAGATTAGCCAGGAGGGAGCTAAAGAGTGAGTTGAGGAGAGCTAAGAGGGGACACGAGAAGACTTTGGCTGATAGGATTAAGGAGAATCCTAAAGCTTTCTTTAGATATGTTAAGAATAGAAGATTGGTGAGGGCAAGATTAGGGCCAGTCATAGACAGCAGTGGGAAGTTGTGCGTGGAGCCTGAAGAGATTGGTGAGGCACTGAATAAATATTTCTCTTCGGTATTCACGCAGGGAGATGTAAATGTAGTTATGGAGAACACTGAGGTACAGGGTTGCAAACTGGAAAGTATTGAAGTAGATAGGGAGGATGTGCTAGATATTCTTGAGGGTTTGAAGTTGGATAAGTCCCCTGGGCCGGACGGGATTTACCCTAGGATTCTCTGGGAGGCAAGAGAGGAGATTGCAGAGCCTCTGGCTCTGATCTTCAGGTCGTCGTTGGTTATGGGTGTGGTTCCGGAGGACTGGAGGATAGCGAATGTGGTCCCATTGTTCAAGAAGGGGAAGAGAGACCTTCCAGGGAATTATAGGCCAGTGAGTCTTACTTCTGTTGTGGGCAAAGTATTGGAGAGAATTATTAGGGATAGGATTTATAGTTATTTAGAGAGAAATGAATTGATTGGGGATAGTCAGCATGGTTTTGTGAAGGGTAGGTCGTGCCTTACTAACCTTATTGAGTTTTTTGAAAAAGTGACCAAAGAGGTGGATGGGGGTAAGGCGGTTGATGTGGTATATATGGACTTTAGTAAGGCGTTTGATAAGGTGGCCCATGGAAGACTTCTGCAGAAAATGCAGATGTATGGGATAGAGGGTGATTTAGCTAATTGGGTTAGGAATTGGCTAGCAGATAGAAGACAGAGGGTGGTGGTTGATGGGAGATATTCATCTTGGAGTTCGGTGACAAGTGGTGTACCTCAGGGGTCTGTTTTGGGGCCCCTGCTGTTTGTAATTTTTATAAATGATCTGGATGAGGGTATTGAAGGATGGATTAGTAAATTTGCAGATGACACTAAAGTCGGTGGAGTGGTAGATAGTGAAGAGGGGTGTTATAGTTTGCAGAGGGACTTGGACAAGTTGCAGAGCTGGGCCGAGAGGTGGCAAATGGAGTTTAATGTGGAAAAGTGTGAGGTAATGCACTTTGGCAGGAATAATAAATGTGTAGAGTATAGGGCTAATGGTAGGACTCTTAATAGTGTTGATGAACAGAGGGATCTTGGTGTATGTGTGCATAGATCCCTGAAAGTAGGCAGTCAAGTCGATAAGGTTGTTAAGAAGGCATATGGAGTCTTAGCTTTTATTGGTAGGGGGATTGAATTTCGGAGCCGCAACGTCATGTTGCAACTGTACAAAACTCTAGTGCGGCCGCACTTGGAGTATTGTGTGCAGTTCTGGTCCCCACATTATAAGAAAGATGTGGAGGCATTGGAGAGGGTACAGAGGAGGTTTACCAGGATGTTGCCTGGTATGGAGGGCAGGTCTTATGAGGAGAGGCTGAGGGATTTGAGGTTGTTTTCGTTAGAAAGGAGGCGGCTAAGAGGAGACCTTATCGAAACATATAAGATGATTAGAGGTTTAGATAGGGTGGACAGTGATAGCCTTTTTCCTAGGATGGAGAAAGCTAGCACGAGGGGACACAGCTTTAAATTAAGGGGTGATAGTTATAGGACGGATATCAGAGGTAGGTTCTTTACCCAGAGGGTGGTTAGGGAGTGGAATGCCCTGCCTGCGGCAGTTGTAGATGCGCCAAGTTTGGTGGCGTTTAAGAGGTTAGTTGATAAGTTTATGGAAGAGAAGGGAATGGTTTAGTTTGGAGAGTCATTGCTTTTTTTTTCATAATTGGTCGGCGCAACATTGAAGGCCGAAGGGCCTGTTCTGCGCTGTAATGTTCTATGTTCTATGTTCAAACTCGGCTCAGATGTAGGGAGCAATGACTAATGATGGATTTGTGTTTTTTGTGACTGGAAGGGTTTTAGCAATGGGATTGTGCAGGTTTCACTTCTGTGTCCCTTGCTGTATGTGATAAATACCAGTGATTAAACTTAAATATAGGAGTCATGATTATGAAGTTTGCAGATAGTATGAAAATTGTATAATTGGCAGTGAGAAAGAAAGCTATAAACTGCAGACATAAGTCAATAAACTGGTTAGATGGGTAGCAAAATAGAAAATAGAATTTAGTTTGAATAGATTTGGGAAGGACAAATGAGACAGAAGAATTGTGGCAAAGTGGTAGTAGTATTTCAAAGATGTAGATTTAAGTTTTAAGTTTAAGTTTATTTATTAGTATCACAAGTAGGCTTACATTAACATTACAGTGAAATTACTGTGAAAATTTCCTAGTCGCCACACTCTGCCACCTATTTGGGTACACTGATGGAGAATTTAGCATGACCAATGCACCTAATCAGCCCATTTTTGGACTGTGGGAGAAAGATAGAGCAACCAGAGGAAACCCACGCAGACGCAGAGCGTGCAGGCTCCACACAGACAGTGACCAGGCCAGGAATTGAATCTGGGTCCCTGGCATTGTGAAGCAGCAGGGCTAACCACTGTGCCACAGTTTCCACCCAGTTTAGCTCTGGAACATGCTTTTATTTCCCACCATGGCAGCTGATGGAGTTTGAATTCAAGTAATAAATCCAAAATTGAATACTAGTCTCAATGATGGTGCTGAGAGAGGATGAGCAGTTATAAACTAAACTGAAAAGCAGAGCCACAAAGATACAATCTCTGGATTACAGCTGAACCACAAGCAAATTGGCAGAGAGAAAACAAAATCAGAAAGCTTAATGCTGGCTGGTGAAGGAGAAATGGGTTTCAATTTATGGGGCACTGGCAATAGTGCTGGAGAAGGAGAGAACTGTACCACAGGGCTGAGCTGCACCTGAACGGTGCTGGGACTATGGTACTGACAAATTGTATAAAGAGGACTTTAAGATAAATAATGGGGGAAAGTTCATGTGACAGGAAATTTGGAAAGTTAAAGAGAATGAACAAGGCAGGGTAGTGATATAGGCAATGACAAGCAGAGAATGACAGGAAGGAGCAGAATGTACAATATTAAGAATGCACCAAGAAATAAGGTCAGAATAGGGAAAATTTAAAACACAGAATAAGAGAGTCTTTATCTGAATGGTCACAGCACTTGTAACAACATGGATGAATTAAAGTACAAATAGGAATAAATTTGTATGATATAAAAGTCATTACAAAGTCATTGCCAAAATAACCAGGGCTGGATTATGAATATTCAAGGATATTCGATATTTCAAAAGAATCTGAGAAAAGAAAAAGGAGGCGGGATAGCTCTGATAATCAAGAATAACATTATGGTAGTGAGATATGAATTTATATCAAAATGCAGAATCAATTTAGGTGGAAATAACTGTGAAAGGAAAGAAGTCACTGGTGGGAGTGGTTTATGGGCCCCTGAGAGTAACTGTACTGTAGGACAAGTGTAAATAAAGAAATCATAGAGCTTGTAAGGAAGGAACTGCAATGATTGTGGGAAATTTTAATCTTAATCTAGACTAAATGAACAATATTGACAAAGGTGACATGGAGGATAAGTTAGTTGATGTATTTGGAGCAGAACAATATATTCTGGCATTAGCCAGGGAACAGACTATTTTAGATCTAGTATTGTGTAATGAGGCAGGATAATGTATTATCCCCTAATAAAGAATTCTCCAACCAAGAATGATCTTAACATGATAGAATTTCACATTCAATTTGAGGGTGAGAAATATGTGAAACTAGTGTTTTAAACTTAAATAAAGGCAAGCATAAGGTATTGGTGGATTCCTGTGACATGAAAAGAAGCCCAATACAATGGCCAGAACTGTGTCATGCAAAAAGATGTTGGACATTGTCCCTGATGTTACTGGGCAATATTTCGGTCAGCATGTGCAAATGAGAATCGTAGGTGTGCCCACTGATAATCAATGAAGCAATTTAGCCCAATAAGGGACCATTAAGACAATGCAGTTTTTTATGACTCATCTGCTTTTACAGTTGATAGGCAGGCCGACTAGCCAGGTAGCCTTTATAGCTGATCTTCAAACTCATACCAGGTAAACTGCCAGCTGAAATAAAATTTAAAAAGGTGTTTGGGGACTGAGGTTTGCATTGAATGTGCTGTCCAGAAGAACTGAGCATAGCCTTTCCATTGCAATTCATTCATTACAGGTCTGTAGTTCTCTGAGACAGCTTCACAGTGGCTGTCTTCCTAAAGGAGCACATTAGAACATAGCCTTTTTCAGAACCCGCCCTCTTCCTGCTCTTTCCAGCAGTGTTGAGCCTTTTCCAGTGTGCCCCATTAATTGACCAGCCAGCGTGAAATCATGTTCCGGGGTTAGCCATGGCCAGAAGCGCATTTTGCACTCACTTTTAGGCCCGCCAAGTGCATATCCCTGATGGAAGAACGATTCAGGCTCATACGTTCAAATCTTTATTCTTACCGCTATTGTTAAAAATTGATTTCCTGTTGAACCAGAAAGAGGGCAGCTACTAGTCACATGACTACATAGTTGGCTCTTTTTCTAGAAGCTATTCCAGTAGTAACAAGATCAAAGTAATTATTTTCTCAATGATGGAATCTCATGCCTCATCGTATAAACCTTTGTAATCATGTAACCAAGAGGCTCACACATTGAAGCTCATTATGTCTATATTTACTAACAGAAACATATCACAGCTGAGATTATCTAGACCCATTTCAAAATGGAACCAAAGGAATGTTATTTGCATCCGATAAGCTCACCTTACTAGCAAAGTCATTGGGTCTGCCTAGGCAATAACTTTCAAACTCCAACCCTTAATATGGCACATAACTCCATCAGTAACTAATGACTGGGCCATTATCAGTCCTGAAATCAAAGCCAATTCTAGACACTGGATAAAGATCCATTTTGAAGTCATTGTGCACAAGGGAGGTCATATGACTCCAGTGACCATTTTGAAATCTCTATATGCTTTTGAGAACTGAGAACTAGACAGTATGCTGTAACATCCAGTTGGGAAATCACCAAGAAGCCCATTTCTCCAGGCAGAACAACAGGCTGCCTCTGAAACATAGGAATATAAAAACCCTACAACACAGAAAGATGCTATTTGGCCCATCAGATCTGCACCAACTACACTCCCACCCAGGCTCTACCCCATATCCCTACATATTTACCCACTAATCCGTCTAACCTACGCATCTCAGGAGACTAAGGGCAATTTTAGCATGGCCAAACTAACCTGCACATCTTTGCACCGTGGGAAGAAACCAGAGCACCCTGAAGAAATCCATGCAGACACGAAGAGAATATGCAAACTGCACACAGTCAGTGACCCAGGCCAGGAATCGAACCCAGAATACTGGAGCTGTGAAGCAGCAGTACTAACCACGGTGCTACTGTGCTGCCCAAAGCTCTGTGGAAGATTACCTACAGAACCAACCTAGTCTCTGTATATATAAAAAAGCAAATCACAGTGGATGCTGGAATCTGAAACAAAAACAGAAAATCTAGAAAATCTCAGTAAATCGATGTACTTATTCATTTTGGTGTCTTCATCACCTGAAAAGTGAATACTAAAACTCTCGTCATCAGCCAGATGAACTTGAAGTCCTATATGAAAGAATTCTTCATCGGACTCTAACCTGGACTCTGGAAATCACAAGAACTGATATTCATTTATGTGTTTCTTGTACTCTAAAACTCCTTTTATTGATCCCATTTATGGTGAGTGAGCGTGTATACGTGTATGCGTGAAAGTGTCTGTGTGTGAGTGCATGTTTATGTGTGTGGGTGGCTGGGGGGTATCTGTGTGTGAGTATATTTGTGTGTGTGTGTGTCTATGTGTGTATGTGTGTGTGTGTCTGGGAGTGTCTATTTGTGTGCCTGGGGGTGTCAGTATGTGAGTGTATATTTGTTTGTATGTGTGTGCCTGGGGGTGTCTGTGTATGAGTGCATGTTTATGTGTGTGTGTTTGGAGTAGGAGGTTACTAATACTCCTCCTCCAGGTTTTGAATGTGAAATAAATTTAACTTTCTGAGTTAATCCTAACTCGTTTACCATGGATTGTTAATAAATTGGATCACAAAACCAAGGAATTAGGAAAAAATGCCGCTGCATATTTTTTAAAGTTCAAAAACACTTTCTGCTTACAGACAGGTGGTAAGAGAAAAGAGGAAGTTTGCCCACTTCTCTCTTGTTTGTAATGATATGAGGACAGAGTTGGTTAAAATGGACTGGGAAAATATGGTTAAAAGGTAAGATTGGAGAGATTTGTCAGACATTTAAGGAGATATTTCATAACTGTAAATAAAATGTTATATAATTGAGAAAGAAAGACTCGATAAGAATGATGTCCCATTTATGGCTAACTAAAGAATTTAAGGATAGTATCAAACTGAAAGAAAAGATGTATGATACTGCAAAGATTAATGGTAAACAAAACATTAGGAAAATTTTAGGATTCAGCAAAGGATGACTAAAAGAAAACTAAGATGGAGAAATTGTAGTAAGAGAGAAAATGGACAGTAAAAGTTTGTCATAAGGAAAAACATGGTAATATTGAGCATTGGTCACTCAGAGGATGAGACTGGGGAATTAATAATTGGAAATAAGTATTTTGAACAAATGTTTTGTAACTCTCTTCACAGTCAAAGACACAAACATAACTTGAGAATAGTGAAAAAACAAAAGGAAGTAGGAAATTGAAACAATTACTATCACCAGAGAAAAAGTGCAAAAAAGTTAACGGACTGAAAGTTGACAGATGCTTGGACCTGGTCACTTGCATCCTTCAGTCCTAAAGAAAGTGGCTGCAGAGGTAATGGCTTGCAATGGTTGTATTCTTTCAAAATTCCCTAGATTCTGCAAAGATTCCAGCAGATTGGAAACCCTAACTGTAACACAAATATTCAAGAAAGGAAGGAGACAGAAAGCAGGAAGCTATACACCAGTTAGTTTAACATCTGTCATTGGAAAAATGATAAAATTCATTACTAAGGAGGTAGCAGTGGGACATTTAGAAAATCATATTACAATCAAGCAGAGTCAACATAGTTTTATGAAAGGGAAATCATGTAGATGTAGTTGGATTTCCAAAGGATTTTTGATACATAAAGGTTTACTGCAGAAGGTCACAGAAAACTGGTTAACTGTCAGAAAAAGAGAGTTGGGATAAATGTATCACTTTCAGAGTAGAAAACTGTAACAATGGAATACCTCATGGATCAGTGTTAGGACCACAACTATTTAAATCTATATTAATGTCTTGGATTGGAGGAGGGACTGTATTGTAACAAATTTGCTGATGACACAAAGATAGGTTGGAAAGCAGGTTATGAGGAGGATACAAAGAGCCAGCAAAGAAATATAGGTCAGATTAGTGCATAGGAAAAAAATGACGGATGAAGTATGATGTGGGAAAATGTGAGCTTGTCCACTGTGACAGCAAGAACAGAAAAGTAGAATATTATCTAAACGAGATGTGGCAGAATTCTGTAATACAGAAGGCTTTGAGTGCCCTGGTGCATGAACCACAAATGGCAGCATGCAGATACAGCAAGTATTAAGAAAGTAGATTGAATTATGACCTTTATTGCGAGATGGGTGCAGTATAAATGTGAGGACAATGGTGGGAATGCATTTGGAGGACTGTATGCAGTTTGTCACCTTACTTAAAGGTTATATTTGAATTGGAAGCAGTTCAGAGAATGTTTACTAGCCTGATTCCTGCGGTGAAAGAGTTGTCCTGTGAGCAAACGTTGAGCGGGTTGGGCCTATATTCAATGGAATTTAGAAGAATAAGATGTGATTTTATTGAAACATATAAAATTCTGAGGGGTTTTGACAGGGTGGATGCTGAGAGGATGTTTTCCCTCAAGGGGGAATCTGGAACTTGAGGGCACAGTTTAAAAAGAAGTGATTTCCCATATAAGGCAGTTTTCTTTTCTCCCTGAGGATTTTTAGTGTTTGTAATTCTGTTGCACAGTGAGTCGTGGAAATTGGATCATTGAATATATTCAATGCTGAGTTAGACATATTATAGTTTGACAAGAAGGCCAAGGGATCATAGAATCATAGAATTCCTACAGTACAGAAGGAAGTCATTTGGTTCATTGAGTCTCCATCGACCACAATACCACCCAGGTTCTATTCCTATAACTCACCTTTTTACCTTGCTAATAGGTCTGACACTAGGATCAATTTAGCATGGCCACACAACCTAACCCACACATCTTTGGACTGTGAGGAAACTGGAGCACTCAAAGACACAGGGAGAATGTGTAAACTCCACATAGACAGTGATCCAAGCTGAGAATCAAACATGTGTTTCTGGTGCTATGAGCAGTGCTAACCATTGTGCCTTTCACTGTGGCACTGGGCCACTCCCCCCGTGACATACAGATATGAAAATGGAGTTAAGGCCAGAATCAGATCAGTCATTATCTTGATGGGTTGAATGGTCCACACTTTTATCTGGATTGGACATCTTTTGTATGGGGCAGTGAAAATGTCAGCCTTGACTCAGTTGATTCCAGTTTGCACTGCTGAGCAGGGTGATGGAGGTGGGCACGCTGGGATCATTTAAGACTTATCTGGATAGTCACGTGAGTAGACTGGGAATGGAGGGATACAAACAAATGATCTAGTTGGACCAATGAGCACTGCAGGCTTGGAGGGCTGAAGGGCCTGTTTCCTGTGTTGTATTGTTCTTTGTACTATTCTTGTTACTGAGTCAGCAGCTCCACTTCAGGATGTGGTACTGATAGAGTGCTGGCAGATGCTGCCTTTTAGACGAGGTTTTAAATTAAGGCTTGTTTGCACTGTCACTAGTCATAAATGATGTCTTGGGTTATTTTGAAGAAGAGCACGTGAGTTCTCCCAGTGCCCAGATCATTATTTATCCCACAATGGAAACCCAAAAAATATTGTTTGATCATGATCACTTTACTGTATATGAGATCTTACTGCGCGCAATTGCCTGTGTAGTTCCTTCATAATGACAGTAACTGCACTTCAAGCCATGCTTTAATGACTGGGGCATTGTGAAAAGTGCTAAGTAAATTCAAGTCTTTATTTCAAGTTGAAGAAAACACTTATACATTCCTTCCAACTATTAAACCGACTTGAAGATGCGTGCAATGTTGAGAATGAGTTTACATTTTAACGATAATATCCGGAACAGTGAAACCCCACAAGCATCGCTCTGAATGGGAGGGCAGCAGGTAGATAGGCAATGTGAACAGCGCACAGCCTACACTACACAACACAGCCTGGCCACTGGCCATAGTCAGACAACTGTCCATACTGCACGCAACTGTCAGAGTGCCGCCCTATTACAGGACATTGCCAGACACAGGAGTGAGTATCCGCAGCATAATCTCTGGATCAGCTCCTTATTTTGTTGAAACGAGTTGTCCAGCCCCGCTCACAGAAAGCAGGCCATGAACACTTTAGTGCAAATTTATCCTCACATCGTTTGCTGTATTTTGTCGCTCAAACACAGATTTAAAAATTGCAATGCGCTATCGGTTACAGTTTTATTATGATTTTACATGGATCTGAATCTCATAATTAAACAGGTAATGGTTAGGGTTCGAATCTGTGTAAATGTGGAGGTTCCCGCGCCTGTCCTTTTTTCACTTGCTGTTTGGTTAGAGATGATTAGCTGAAAAGTTTGATTCAATTCTGCTCCGCTGCTCCAGATATTTCCGAAGAATCTTTATATATTTATTTAATCTGACATTAAAACTGACGAGGTGAATTTAAAACAACTGTCAGTCAACAGCGGAAACCAAGCCCTTTGAATGCCCAAAACTTACAAGTCAGTTTTACCTACAAAAGATCCCAAGCCACATTCAAACTCTTAAATAGAACTGAAATTATTTCTTCTTCTGCCTGAACAGCAGATGCGTTTTAACCTTTGGATTAAATGTTAAATATTTTTTTAGCTAAAACGGATTAGCACAAATTCGACTGCTGGCATTTTACCGCCCCCCCCCCAGCCCCCGCCCTTACTCATTCTAATGTTTGCAGTGTTTACGTTTAGTTTTAATCCATGTAATAATTAAATTCGAGCAATTTAGTTATCATTGCACACGATTGATGTTCTCATAATTTTTTTCGATTGAACTGCCACTAGGCTGACCAACAAACAGCCCGTCTCTCCCTCTTTATTTCTCACTCACATACACAAATGATGTGGACAAATTTTTACTGTGGGTCTCTCTCAGACACACACTGACTCTCACAATGGACCAACTGTAGAAGTAATCAAATGTGACGTTTCAGAATAACTAAATCGAGTTTCAGCTGATTTTACCAACAGGACCAGTTGAATAGAACATCGGCAGGTGGGATAGTATTAGATTTACACAAGACCACAAGAAATAGAAGCAGGAGAGACAGCAGGTCCTTCAAGCCTGCCTTGCCATTCAATACAATCATGGTTGATCTATGTTAGCCTCAATCCCTTTTCCGTGCCATTTCCCCATTGCCCTTTATTCCTCGATCTATCAAATATTTACACACTTCCACTTTGAATACTTCTAATGATCCAGCCTCCACTACTCTCTGGGGCAGAGGATTCCACAGATTCATCACCCTCTCCGAGAAGAAATTTCTACACACCCCAGTTTAAATGACCCACGCTTTACCTAGTATCCATGTCTTCTTGTTCAAGACTTCCCACTAGTGAAAACATCTCACCATCCACTCCGTCAAGCTCCCTCAGGTTATTATGTGTTTAAATAAGATCATCCCTCACTCTTCTAAACTCCAAGGAATACAGACACAGACTATTTAGCTCTCTTGATAGGACAATCCTCTCATCCCACCAATTAGCCTGGTGAAT
Source organism: Sphyrna mokarran (assembly GCA_024679065.1). Lineage (NCBI taxonomy): Eukaryota > Metazoa > Chordata > Chondrichthyes > Carcharhiniformes > Carcharhinidae > Sphyrna > Sphyrna mokarran. The sequence goes on from JAGIQG010000010.1 coordinate 611,929, forward strand.
CTCCTTTGAACTGCCTCCAATGTTACTACATTCTTTTTTTAAGTAAGGGATCAAAACTATTTGCAATAGTCCAGGCACGGCCTCACCAACACTCTGTACATTTGCAACAAAACCTCCCTATTTTTAAACTCCAACCCCTCTGCAATAAAGAGTAATTTACCATTTGCCTCCTTAACTACTTGTTAGACCTGCCTGTTAGCTTTTTGTGATTCATGCAGTAGAACACCTAGATCTCTCTGCACTTCACTCACCTGCAGTTTCTCTTCATCCAGATAATCTGCCATGTGATTCCTCCTACAGAAATGCATGATGTCACACTTGCTCACATTAAACACCGTTTGTCAGGTTTTCCTCTAGTCACCCAATCTATCCATATCCCATTGCAGAATCACAATATCCTCATCACAACCTGTTCTTCCACCTAGCTTCATATCATCGACAAATTTGGAAACCTTTCATTCTGTTTCTTCCTCTAGAACATTAATGCAGATAGTGAACAATTGTCAGCAAGAACTGATTTCTGCAGTACTCCACTCATTACATCTTTTCAGTCTGAAAATGACTCATTTATTCCAACTCCCTGTTTTCTATGTGCCAGCTAGTTTTTCAATCCATGCTTCCTCCAATTCCATGGGCTTTTACTTTATGTGTCAGCCTCTTATATGGTACCTTGCCAAAATCTAAATACACTATATCTACAGGTTTCACTCTATCTACTTCTCCTGTCACATCCTCAAAGAATTTGAGTCAATTTGTCAAAGGTGATTTGCCTTTCATAGTACCATGTTGACGAGGTTTGATTATATTCAGCTTTCCAAAATGATTAGCATCTTGCCAATAATAGATTATAAACTAACATGCCTATAGTTCCCTGTCTTCTCCCTTTCTCCCTTTTTGAACAAGGATGTTACACTGGCTATTTTCCAATCTTCTGGTACCCTCCCAGAATCTAGCAAGTTACATAAAAACATATCTTATGAAAAATTTCAACCAATTGGTCCACTCTTTCTACATCAACTTCCATTAAAACCCTAGCATGCAGTTCATCACATCCTGGTGACTTGTCCACCTTTAGCCCTTTGAGATTCTCTAATATTCAACCCTTTGTGATTGGGATTTTAGTTTTACCATGTTAATTTGAGTCAGACCAAGTGATATCTTAGGGATATTTGCAGTCTTCCACGGTGAAGACTGATGCAAAAAAATTTACATAGCATTTCATAGCATTTCTTTGTTTGCTATTATCAATTACCCGCCTTGTTCAGTAGAGGTCTCACGTTGACCTTAGCTGACTGCTTCCTAATTATATATCCATAGAAAGTCTTACTGTTTTTATGCTGCATGCAAGTTTTCTTTGAAAATTCATTTTCTTCCTTATGAGCTGCTGGATCCTAAAATCTTCCCAGTCCTCTGGTTTATCACTATCCCTTGACACTTTGTACATCCTGCTTTTCAATTTAACATTACCCTTGACCTCCTTTGTTAACTGTGAATTGAGCCTCTTTAACGTCGTCACTGCCCATAATATTATTCTATATAAATATGAAAGATACATATTTTACTGGGAAACTAACCGGCTAAATGTAGGTTTCTATGTGTTATATGGATAATAAACTTCGTATTGGACCCAGCATGGAGTAAATTACCAGCATTCCATTTAGTCATCTCTTTGCCGAAGCCGTGATCTCCATAATGGATGGCAGCGATTTAAATGGGATTATCAAATTGACAGCAAAACCCTCAGCTAGTGCTAGTTCCGACATCGCGACAGAGAAACGCCAGCGCTCAGAGGGCAACTTGAATGCAGCCTCTTTATTTGGGAAGTGGGCACTCTCTAGTTAGAACTGTCTGAGAATTGCCGCATTTCTGCTGTGTAAGGAAGCAGATTTGACCCTAATGAATACTCTGATTTTCTGCAGCGCCGGAGGGTAAAGAATTTCTTTTGAGTTTAAAAAATGCAATGTTTAGAAATGGAGGCGGGGGAGCGTGACCTCTGATCCTGATTTCTTAACAATTCCCAGCCGCATCGCAATCCTTTTTTTACTCATAAAATCTTTTTACACCGAATTTTAACTGTCTGCCAACACTGATCATTGTGAGGGCATTAAAATCCCCTCCCACTGGCACTCGAAACAATCTCTTTCTTACAAACGCCACGCTTGTAGTCTCTGAATAACAGACTCGCTATTCTGGACAATCATTTGAAACTTCCCATTCACTTGCCTTTGGGATTTGGGACAGTAGCAATTTCACTCACAAATTTGCGTCGCTGTCAACACACAAAGAATTTGAGTTTCTACAACTATCACAGTCGTCTTTAAAGTTTAATAGTAGCTTGCATTTTCCACCCCCTACGTATCGCGTTAATACTACAGCAGCGAAAAAAGTAAGCTGTAAGCAAATAATTTGAGAGTCACGCTTGACAAGGCAATGCCATCACAAAAATGTAAAAATCGAATGTTACTCAGTGTCTGTGCGCATCCTACACTCTGCAACCATTCCTGATACAACATCCCTCACAAAACCCTCTAGATTATATCTGGAGTCAAACATGATTAATGTGTCCTATCCATAGGGCCAGTGTTCGCAACATCTGAAAACATACATTAAAATATTTGTTAAATAATAAATTGTAAAGGTGAACGATATATTTTATATTTTTCCAAGGCTCATGAATTAGACTAAACACCAGGCGAGGCATGAAGCGAAACAATAGAAATTATGATTGGCTAGAATGAATAATTTTGAGGAGGATGTTATATATTAGAGAATAAATGTACAATTTAATGAGCGACGTGATCGGGCAAGAGCTTCTTGCGCTGGCCCAACATTTAATGCGGATTCTGTATTTGGTTAACTCCTTCAAAGTGGGAGCTAGTCTGAGAAGGAAAATCAAACAGGTTTTTTTGTCAGATAAACATAATGGTCTAATCTAGTGTAGTTTTCAGACTCCGTGTATTTTTATAAGAATCTTTAACAATGAAGCCACAAAGACTCTTTATTTACACAATGTATCACGATTCTTAGTCACTTGAAAAAATTGAAGTTTCAAGATCTGAATAGCAAACCGCCCAGCTGAAATGTTGCAGATCCAGAGCGTTACAACAAGGCGCGGGGCTTAGATGGAATTGTCGCCGTTTTGTTGTAAATGGTGCTGGTTACACGGAAATTGCTGAGTTACGGTTAGATAAAGAAAAGTGAAAATTGGCCGTCACGGGTCTTCAAGTTAAAAACCATCATTTCAATGTTTGTTAGCATCCAAATTGTAAAATGTGTTTATTTGTGCTTTGGTAAGAAGTTGTAATATTTGTTTGTATGGTGGGACTGAACTCCTTCATAATCCTAGCAATTACTGTGAGAAAAAAATTGATAGATTGTATCAAAGCGACGAAGACATCTATTTCAAACTTGGTATAATTTAATCCAGAAATATACCCAAATTTAACCATCTGTTTCCTGATTTTGTTGTAGAAAGTTTAATGAATCGTGCATATTGTTAGTTTTTGATAGGTTATTTGAACAATATTCAATGTATACGTTCAGGAAATGAGACTTTTCTATTCAAAGCACGTGTATTTGGGCTCAGTTGGGATTAGTCGGTGTTGAGAATGCTCCCGTTGGGGAATTCTCAAAAGACACAAAACAGGAACAACAACAACCCAGCGCCTTCCTCTTGAAGGAATGTGAAAGCTGATCGTTTGTTCAGATCGTGTTCTGCCGGCCAAGTTTTGTGATCTTTGCTTTTGCAAATATCGAGAAATTTGCCGAGGTGGCGAATGAAACATTTATGACCCTCTCCCCTTTCTGAAAGCCCTGCTTCTCAGCGGGTGAAAAAAGCATCTTGTTCTCACAACAAAGTGCTGGTTATTTCGAAAGGAGAGAAGCTGTTCTTCTCTATGGAATTAAATAAGACTTTGCGTATTTGAGGGAGATCTAGGAGAAAATAGCAAAATTTCGTTCCGACACTGAACGAGTTTTAAGAGTCACAAGTTTGAATTACGATTATTTAAAGTTTAAAAAAGTGTAAATAAACAAGTGGTCTTATCAATTATGAAATGTAGCCAACGGGCTGAATATGTGGTAAGCGAGGTTACTGCCGTGTGTTTCTATCACAGTAAAGAGTCGCTCAGTTAAATTCCCTAGATGTCAGTGATGTGCTATTCGAGCGTGACGGTGTGGATTTATCCAAGCTCTTTAGTGATTCAAGCTATTTCTACATCAGTCTTGTCATTTCAATTCTAATCATTCACGGGATTATAGTCTCTCTGCGCAAACTTTCCCAGCGCAGAGGAGCCGGTTTTGTTCCCTATTGTCGGGAGAATTAAATCCGAATCACACACAACCGGCTTCCAGATGCAGCTTTTATCACTAAAGAATAACGTTCAGAAGCACATTTATGAAATAAATCAGGAAAAGTAGAAATACAAATTATGTACAGCGTTTTTTGTAAAATTTATTATTTTAACGGAGTTGTTTTGAGCAACGCGGAGATTGGTCTGTGAAGAAAAGTATTTAGTAAACTATTTACATCGGCTGTCCAAATCCACCGTTACATTTTAGCATAAAAATGAGCCAATTATCTCCAAGATTTACAGAAAATCTGGTGATGGAAAAGGAGAAGTGTTTGAAATTCAGAAACTCGCCCGGGTCTCAGAACTTTAAGTGAAGGCAGTTCACAGTCTCATTAATGAAGTTGAGTCTTTGCCTTTGGGAAGCCGCGGTGTGTGCGAGAGGGCAGATTTCAGCCCCAACTCTCCATGGGAAGGAACGGTGCACAGTGCGAGTGCGCCGGCTGGTCAAATTCCAACTGTTGACATTTAATACAGCCACGAATCTCCTTTCTCAATTGTCTGAAATATGATAAATACTGTACAAAAGCCTCGGTAATAAAACATTTAAATTCTTTTTTTTAAAACATTATGTGCACTAGCTTCAGAACCAGTAACTTCCCAGAGTTCTCACAAGGAACCACTTTACCTCTTTTTTACAAGAACATCAAAAAAAATATTTTGAGTCCAAATTCCCGAGATTGGAGGGTCACATATGAGTTAATGGGATTGTCCCGCTGACGGCCGTGCCGGGGTTTTGGTAGTGGGCGAGAGGGAGCAGTCTGTTCTGGGACGGGTCTCCTCCCTCCCCTCCTGCCGGTAAATACATGCTGATCATCTCTCTCAGATCTCCGGAGCAGGGGGCCCGCGAGTGTGAGCTGACCGGGGGACTGGGGGACGGTTCCGATTTGACCATTGAACCGAGCGACAGGCCACTGGGCCCCTGGTGAGTGTAGCCGGAGGAGATGCTGTAGGAGGGTGAACCGCTCATGTAGCCTTGTGTCCCGGGGATGGGGCTGTACTGCAGGGACATGTCATAGCGGTGTAACTGCTGGGGATGGTGATGGTGGTGATGACCACTCGCCCCGCCGGCTCCCCCGCCTCCTGGTCCGTTCCCGCCTCCTGTGGCTCCCCCCGCCGCCGCTAACGCCGGGTGCTGGCTGTAAGCCAGTTGATCTTGCATCATGACCGCCGCTGCCGCCGCCGCGGCCGCCGCCGAGCCCGGATAAGCGCCGTTCGCCCAGCCGTTCATGTGACCGTAGGAACCGGTCCCGTCCAGCCGCTGGTTCAATCCGGCGGGGGAACTGAGCGGCCCGGGACCAGGGGGTAGCAGGGCGGCGGGAAGGGAATATTTGTCCTTTTTCAGCAGGGTTTTGGTCTTGCGGCGGGGCCGGTATTTGTAATCCGGGTGTTCCTTCATGTGTAGAGCTCGCAGCCTCTTCGCCTCGTCTATAAAGGGTCGCTTTTCAGCTTCTGACATGAGCTTCCACTCGGCCCCCAGCCGCTTGCTGATCTCCGAGTTGTGCATCTTGGGGTTTTCCTGGGCCATTTTCCGGCGCTGTCCCCGGGACCACACCATGAAGGCGTTCATGGGCCGCTTGACCCGCTCGCCACTCAGTTTGCCGTTGCTCCCCGGAGTGGACACGGGGGTACCGGCTGCCGGGGCGCTGATCTGGTGGCCCGGGCTCTGTAACTCGCTCTCCATCATCAGGCTGTACATTCAAGCGGTGCCCGGGACCGGGAGAGCAGCGGAGGAGAAGCCGGAGGCGGTGCGGCGCCCGGGACCGGGTCCCCGTTCTGATCCAAATCCAACTCACTCTGATTGCGGGAAGTTAGCGGGACCAAGCCGCTGTTTAATTTCTCACAGTTCACCGGAGTCGGTTATTCAAATTGCCCCACAGTCATCCGGTTTGAAACTAATTGAAATAGCCCGGTTTGCACTCGGTGCAGAGTTCTGATCCGGTGCGAAGTTTGCAGTCGGTGTAGAGTTTCTGGGTTCTGATCCGGCGCAGAGTTTCTGGGTTTGCAGTCGGTGCAGAGTTTCTGGGTTCTGGTCCGGTGCAGGGTATTCGGTTTGCAGGGTTACAGCTGATTTGTCTATGCCTTGGGTTCCATGTGGGAGCGGCTCGGGAAGAGAAAGGGCCCGGGGGATGTAGATTGAGAATCATTAAATGAGTTTACAGGAACCAATGGGCTGGGGCTCTGGGTGAGGTTTACTTGAATAGTTGTGACGTAGGCGGGGAGAGAACCGCATTAATTAGGCAAATGAAGGGGCGTGGCCTAATGCCCAGAGCCCTGCCGGGGGGGGGGGGGGCTGCGTGTGCTCCCCAGTCTGACAGCCCTTCGCACCTACAGAGTGAGCTTTGTGAAAGGTCCCAGCACTGGGCTGGTTACCTGGGCAGACCCTTGGCACCCTGGCTCGAGTTGGCAGCCGGATCTGTCCGGATGATGCTCGGGGCGTTTCCCCAACGCCTGATTCGCGCGTTGTGCCGGTATTTGATTAATAATAATGTTTAGTTTCACAGTCACAAACCCAGCGCTGAGTGAAACCAGTAATGATTCTGTCCTGAAAGAATTATGGACACTATTTCTCAAGTTAACCATCTCTTTATCCATTACCTCGTGTTTTTGCAGCAAGACCAGTTTTAGATCTGGATGCTGTCATCTCGCTGCAGTCAGTGACTTCAGGCCCCAGGGACACAGAGTACTCCCGCCGCCCCCCGCCCCCAACTCCCCAGCCCTTCCCCCCGCCTGCAACAAGTGTCTGAAACAACTGCAATCTCCCGAGTTCCGGGAGGGGTCTGTCAATCACCCGCGCAAAAGGAGGTTGTGAGACCATTCACCCATCTATTTGCTGCTGGACACCGAGAGTAGCTCCGGAGAACCGAACAAAACCAATCCACAGCAAGTAGCTGGATTCGGAGACAAAGAATTCCCATCCGAACCCCGTCTTCCCAATTTGTTAATAAACGAATTCACAGAATGATTAGATACAATGTTTCAGATCATCGTGACCAAATCTTGTCCAAGGTGTCAATCTTAAAACAAAGTGAAAATATTATTGATGATGCAATAACTACCTCTCAGAGTCTCTGTGCCTTTCTGATGCTGTAATCATTTAATCAATTTAACCCCGAGCGTTCGTTAGTTCCCGTTTAGCCAGGATTAGACCTCTTGGGCGGGGGGAGAGGTGGGGGTGGAATTCTAATTGAAAAATCAAACAGATTTTCCGTTAAAAGTGCTTTAATGTTATCTTTACTCTATCATGAGTTTTATTGGCTTGCTCACGAATTCTGGTTTGCAGTGAATGACTGACGCTGTACTTCATCCAGAAACCGGGACCATAAACTGACGAGCAGGACTTTATAAAACAGTTTATAGGTAAAGGTCAGACAATGCAGCAAGCACTCAATGTCTGGAGTATCTGTGTGAACTTGCCGAGACTCACAGGAACAAACAAAGCCCGGACGCAGAGATAAAACAGAAAGCTGAACACATCAGAATAAACTTCCAAAGGTGTAAAAAAAATGGAAATATTTTAAACATCCCCCGGTTGACAGTTTATGCACAAGAGATTGTGGGTGGCAGAGGAAAGGCCGAGAGCGGGAGCCCCTACAGTGCAGCGTTGTGTGGGTAATTGGCTCCTTTAGAATCCAGTAATGGTCTTTAAACAAATTAAGACGTTTGCAGAAGTTTTTCAACTTTGAGTGTCTGTGAAGTATCACCCCACTGAAACACAGACATTCATTCGTTTACTGCGCAATCCATCCGTCCCATCGAAGCTGCTTGAAATGAAGCCCTATACTTACGCAAAATCCAATTAGTTAGCAGAATGATATCTAGACGTTAGCAATTCTTTGTAGCAAAAGACTGATTATTAAAGAGAAGATAAATAATTCGATAAGGAAGTCTCGAATGGAAGTGTCTTTGTGAAATTCTGTGTTGAAGAGCAGATGTCCATCGCCGTCTGCTGGCGGCAGACACCGGCTGGGGCTTGCTGAGAGAAAGCACGAATAAACGGAGATCGATCCTGTTCAGCTCCCTTTATATTTTACCCAGTTTAACCCCAGAACACGGCATCATTCTCTCTATAGATCACTGTCAATGTCGCCCACAATGGATGGTCTAAGCATTCTAACGGAAACCAATTCGTACAAAATAACATTCTCTCCCGAACAGCATTATAAATGACATCAAGAATCCAAATTACAATGAACAGCGCTATTATGTAAAGACACTTCAGAAAAGCGGAAAATTGAAGCGAACTATGACATTTATTTTGAACAAGGTTTCACACAGGGTAACAAATAATTTTAAATTATTTAAATAATTGTTTCTTGTATGGCACATTAGCCTATGAAACACTACAACTTTTGCTTGCTGTTTTAATAAAGGTTATACAAATTAAATAGCCTTGGTAATAGGAAATTTAGGCATTCTGAAGACTGCATCAATTAATTCGGATTCCTAGTCAAAGCCAGCCTCAGAAAGAAGAGATGGCGCCGTAAGTAATACTCACGCATATCATTCAAATTTCACAGATGACCTACCCTGAAAACCTCAATCAGCTTCTAATTGAGGGGAAACAAAATATTGCTTCCTACACTAGGACTAACGATTTAATCATTATATGATACATTATAGCTTTTAATTAGGCTAATGCTGATACTGTATGGGAAAAGATAATTCAATACAGTTCTTGATGAATTATATAATTGGGTTAACAACCGAGCAGTCGGAACACGTCAATATTCAAGCTGCGTAACCACTAGATTCACTAAAAGGAAAAGGTTAGTTACAAAGCACAAAAGGGAAGGGGAAAACTACACTCATAAACCGTACACTGGAAATAGTAACATACACAGCTTGCCGATTCATCCAACGCATTCGAACCAGACGCCAATATTTATTTAACATGTGGTTAATATAACCTGGTTCCAACCTGTACCGAATTTGAGTCGGCAACACAGATGCAGAAAACCCAGTTAACTTCACCCCCTTTAGTTCCAATATCGTTTTACAAAGATAACGGACAGAAGAGTGCTCAGACCACTCAGGCCATCACTGGACTGACTCCCACTTTTAATTTAAAACTAAAACGAATAACCAATACTGCGCAATAACATCTTGGTGGCATCCTTAATACATGCTATTAAATATTGCTGGCTATCGCTGAAACATTATAATAGGTGGTGTGCCAGCTTATAACCGTATCTTTACATTTCAATGGTTCCACAATTCTACAGTAGAATTATATCTTACTGTCTCTCAATCGATCAACAATCATTTAAAAGAATACAGTGGAATTTGGCTCTCAGTTCTGAACAATACCTATGCTTAATTAATTTAAAATGCAGATGAAAATGTGAATGGTTTTGTAAGATTAAAGAACGCTACAGCATAATGAGAGAGCCTGATGTGGGTAAAAGACACAAAGACATCATTCAGACCCAGGTGCCTGGGAACTGACAGCTCCCTTTACGGGATCACAGTGACTGTGAGATAAAACACAACTTTTAGATAACAGCACTTGGGATTTACAGTGATTAAAAGCAATTTGATGTCAAAACTGACATGAATATGTCAGCTGAAATAGGACATCCCAATCCACTCTCTAAGAATCGGCATCATACAACTCCAGTTTTACAAGTAAAGTTCCAATGCTTTCATCTATTTGTTTCATTAAACAAAACCCGGGAACATTTACACCATTTCAAAAACTAACAATTATCACGAATCTGGCGATGGAGACCGACTCATTAGTTGGCGTTAAATGGGACATCATCGTGACAGCAATCTGAGTTCAGGAAGCTCACTTATTTAAAATATTGTCTCAGTGTGACTTAGCGAGAATTTATTTCTCAACGTACGGATATATGAGGCGTTTGAATAAAAAGATTGTAATTATTTTCAATTCTTCGATCCAACAGCCGCCTGCGTTTTCTTGGAAGCTGTATCCGCAGATGTATCTTAACTGACCAGGCAGATCGAGTATTGGTGATTCAGAATATTTGAAAATAATGTCAAGTAGCATTCTAAACCACTTCCAATTCAACAATTCTCGATTTTATAAATAACAGATTAGAGATTACGAAGCGCCTGGATGATTATTTTTGATTTGATTTAATATTGGTTTTAACATTTTGCAAAGAGCGTAAAAGTCAACAGTTCAACCGAGCTTCAGCAAAAATACCAGTGTGTCCATTTGTCCATTTCCGCGATTAAACTACAACTTTGAAATCCACTGAACATTTGCAAAACGTCAGACACGTTAGCGAATAAACCACGAATTCACATCCAAACCGCGAGTATCGTTGTTCTGAACTGTGTTTAAGATTGCATTCAGAATGCGGTTTTTTCAAAAAATCTTAGTGAATAAATCATGACAATTGGTAATTCGGTCACCTTCATTAGAATGAAAATGTAAAGTGGTGACAATTTAGATTATTGTAGCGGGGCGCGATGGGCGACTGTTTTGCCTGATATCTCACACAGCACAAACTGACCTTTACTGGTATCAAACTTGTATCTACTTTTGGGATTAGGGTGACTATTGGTCACATCAATAACACAACGGTGGCTGGGATATACTTTTGCTGGTGAGGTGATAACGACAATGGAGAAAACAACGAGATCAAACAGCAGAGGGGTTCTCTGCTTACGTTATTTCAATCGTTTAAACTATGGAAATGCAAATGTAGCCGCCATGCGAAGACTTCGCCATGTATCACTTTTTAAAAAATAACATTCCAAGGCCAAAGTTGATCCCAGTGCCAGAGCCGGTGCATGTCCGAAGCTAATTCTAGTATCAGTTATTCAAGTCTAGTGCCCGGGCCAGTTTCTTTCATCGTATTAGTACCAGGACCCAGTGTTTATCCCAGTTCTTGTGCCAGGATCAGTGTCTATTCCAGTGCTGATGTTAGGGACAATGCCTCTTCCAGTGTCAGTGTGCAGGCCATTTTCTGTTCCAGTGCCTAGGTCAGTGACTTGCCCAGTACTCTTGCCGGGGCCCATGGCTATCTCAGTTTTAATGTAGAGATGCCGGCGTTGGACTGGGGTAAAGTTTACTATCAAATAAATCGGTTGGATTTAAAACTGATGTTGTCAGACCTCTTACATTGCTAATGCCCAGGCCAGTGGCTATCCCATTGTTACAGGAAATTCACTAGATTGATTCCAGAGATAAGGGGTTTGTCATATGAAGAGAAATTGAACAGTTTAGGCTGATACTCTGGAATTTAGAAGAATGAAGGAAGATCAAATTGAGGTATGCAAGATGATGAAAGATTTAGATAAAATAGATGTGGAGTGCATGCTTCCGCTGGTCGGGCATTCTAGGACAAGAGGTCATTGTTTTAGGATGAAGGCAGCAAATTTAAAACAGAGTTGAGGAGAAACTACTTCTTCCAAAGGGTTGTGAATCTGTGGAATTCGCTACCCCAAAGTGCGGTGGATGATGGGACAGTGATTAAATTTAAAAAGGAGTCAAGCAGGTTTTTAATTGGTAATGGGTTGAAGGGTTATGGAGAGAAGCAGGATATTGGGATGAGGACCATATCAGCCATGATTAAATGGTGGGGCAGACTTGATGGGTTGGATGGCCTAATTCTTCTCCAACATCTTATGAATTTATGTTAGTGCCCAGAGCCAGTGTCTATCTCAGTGTCAGTACCCAGGGCCAGTGTCTATCTCAATGTCAGTGCCCAGGGCCAGTGCCTAACCCAGTGTCAATGCCCATGGCCAGTGTCTATCCCAGTGTCAGGGCCAGGGTCAGTGTCTATCCCAGTGTCAGTGCCCAGAGCCAGTGTCCATCCCAGTGTCAGTGCCCAGGGCCAGTGTCCATCCCAGTGTTAGTGCCTAGGGCCAGTGTCTATCCCAGTGTCAGGGCCAGGGCCAGTGTTTATCCTAGTGTCAGTGCCCAGGGCCAGTGTCTATCCCAGTGTCAGTGCCAGGGCCAGTGCCTAACCCAGTGTCAATGCCCAGGGCCAGTGTCTATCCCAGTGCCAGGGTCAGGACCAGTGCCTATCCCAGTGTCAGTGCCCAGAGCCAGTGTCTATCCCAGTGTCAGGGCCAGGGCCAGTGTCTATCCCAGTGTCAGTTCCCAGGCAGTGTCTATCCTAGTGTCAGTGCCTATCCAGTGTCAGTGCCCAGGGCCAGTGTCTATCCCAGTATCAGTGCCTATCCGGTGTCAGTGCTCAGGGCCAGTGTCTATCCCAGTGTCAGTGCCTATCCAGTGTCAGTGCCCAGGGCCAGTGTCTATCCCAGTGTCAGTGCCTATCCAGTGTCAGTGCCCAGGGCCAGTGTCTACCAAGTGTCAGTGCCAGGGCCAGTGTCCATCCCAGTGTTAGTGCCTAGGGCCAGTGTCTATCCCAGTCAGTTCCCAGGCAGTGTCTATCCAGTGTCAGTGCCCAGGGCCAGTGTCTATCCAGTGTCAGTGCCCAGGGCCAGTGTCTATCCCAGTGTCAGTTTCCAGGTTTTGACGCAGTGCGCAAAGCTGCTACTCCGATGATTTTACGGGCTTGCAAATTTGTGCGACTTTCCATCCCGATTATGTAAATGAAAGCAAGTTTGAAAGAACTTCCTTTTGGTGACTTGAGGTCCTTGTTGGAACAGCTTGTCGCTTTGTTTCTGAGGAGAAGTAGTTTTCATTTCGTTGAAAGATTGTTGAAATCGACCGAGATTAGCAAAACCCATGTTTTTTGGGTATAAACTGTTACACGATAAAGGTCAATCAATATCTCCATGTGAAATCGGCAAGGAGACAGGTGATTCTTCTAAATGCGAACAGTCATTGAAAAAGTGCCGATAGCGACTTTGTATGTGACGTTGTAAGGTGGTAAGGGTATGGAATGCCCTGCCTGCTGCGGTTGTAGATGCGCCAAGTTTGGTGGCGTTTAAGAGGTTAGTAGATAAGTTTATGGACGGAAAGGGAATGGTTTAGGTTAGAGGGTCATTGCTTTTTCTTAATTGGTCGGCGCAACATCGAAGGCCGAAGGGCCTGTTCTGCGCTGTAACGTTCTATGTTCTATGTTGGTAATATATTCGCGGAAGTGGGACTTTGATGAACATTATTAAACGGGTACAATAAAAAAACTAATATCAAAGTAAACTATTGCAGATGCTGGAAGTCAGAAGTTAAAAGCGAGAATGCTGGAAATACTCAGCAGGTCTGGCAGCGTCTTTGGAGGTAAACAGAGGGAAGGGTTGAAATTATTAACCATGTGTTATTGTGGGCACAGATGCTGTCGGGACCGGAACCTGGTGTGTTTTTACTTCTTTCACCTGCTCCTTGTGAGCTAAGTCACAGAAACTCCAGCCCAGCTCTTGAATCTATTGATTGGAAACATTTAGACGATCCCTGAAACCGCGAGCACTTTGATTTTGGACAAAAGTTGTAACTACCCAATTGTTTAACAGTAACAGCGACTTCAACAGAGGAGAGTTTTCAAAGTTCACTGAAAGTGGAGTCATCGCTAACAGCAAGATACAGAAATACTATCCGACTTGGGGAAGATTTCGATTCAAAGGAAACCGAATATTATTCCAGCGAGATATAGGAAATATTGTCTAGCCTGTATGTACAATTAGGACATAGAACATAGAAGAATTACAACACAAACAGGCCCTTCGGCCCACAAATTGCGCCGAACATGTCCCTACGTATTAGGCTTACCTATGACCCTCTTCTTACTAAGTCCCATGTACTCATCCAAAAGTCTCTTAAAAGACCTTACTGAATCCGCTCCAAGTCTATCACAAGAGGCACCATATTGCACATGTAGTTGGCACCGCCCCTCCCCCCCCCACCCCGCTCCGTGCGTCCAATACTACCACACAAGCGGTAGTAATATTACTTCATCAGTTTCTGGCCAGACTGAAGTTTGATCTGGGTCATGTTCGCTTTTAATTTTCAGCAGACGGGATGTTTTAGCCCGTTCATCTCCACAAATTTCGATTTACTGTGTGGAATATTGCCTCGAATCCCGTCCTATCCCCAGCCTCTCTGGGTGAAGTTTGGTCGGAATACAGTTTCAGTACACACTCCAAGTGTGCACTCTGCATTTCCTTAAAATTGAATTGATGGCTAAGATCAGCTGAACCACTTTTTTTCAATTTTTACACCTGTACCGGATGGAGCTTGCTCCCTGACAATATCCCCCCTTTTGGGATAGAAACGCATTTGTTGTAGAAATCAGGAAGTATTTATTCGCAACATTTTTTGAAGTAGATATGGAAATATTTAGGGATGCATTTAATGAACCATTGCAAAAATGATCTGCATTATTCAAGAGTAATTCTTTCTTGTCTCCGAGAGGCCGTTAGGGGGTCAAATGCTCAAATATTCGGCTATAAACATCGAAACAGCAGATTTAAGCATTCAAAATATCATGAAATCTCTATTACTGGTCAAAACTTACAACATACACATCTCTGTATGTGACAATATAGATAATTCACGCGCGCGTTTGTGAATATGCACGCTAAACACACTGATATTTGTGAATATATGGGTTCTGAGTATCAGTGTTGAATGTGTCCATTGCGTATTGGTGTAGATTTATGTCAGGCTGTATGTGTGTAGATGAGTATGTGGTGAGTGTAAGAGCGTGAGTATCGTAGAGATGGATATATTTGTAGGGCTGTGTTTGTGGTGTGCGTTTTGGGATGAGGTGTGTATGTGTGTGTGGTGCGGTTATGTGAGCGCGCAGGTGTGTGTAGCTGTGTGCGGGTGTGGTTTGGAGTGTAGATGTTTGCGAGGGGATGGTTTGAGGTATAGTTGTGTGCATGTGTGTGTGCGCGCGCTTTGGGATGTAGGTGTGTGGGTCTGTATATATGTGTGGTTTGCAGGGTGCAGTGTGTGTTGTGTGGTGCACTGTGTCTGTGTTGCCATGTTTGTGTGGTTTGCGTGGATAGGCCAGTACGTGAGGCTCTGAATGTGTGGCTCTGAATGTCCATTACTCTTGTCTGCCAATGTCTGATAACAGTGTCGAATCTCTGTCCCGCTGAAAGGAAATGTCGATGATTCAATGTTACCCAATGCCCATCAAACTCTTTCCTACAACAAGGCATTGAGGCAAATTCATGGCTTGTTCGCTGAGATTCAGAATGAACTGACCCATGTTCCAGTTACCGATTATTGCTCGCACCTGTCCAGTGTCCTTTCCCCCTGTTAAACATTAAATATCTCACCCACCGGTCAATAAGGCGGCTCAATTTACAAATAAAGATGATAGGCGGATTAAAATAATTAAAATCCGTCTCGGTAAATTATTGTTCCCATGTAACAGAATCTGTATCAAAGAATATTCTTGTAGCAGGGAAATTAAGCGGAATATTTGTTAGAAAGGTAACAGGCGGATCTTTGTGTGAATGTTTGAGGGCAGCACATTTATTTATTGACCATTGTGAATGGCGCCTCCTGCTATTAAACTAACTCTTGTCGCTCAATTTAAACTTGCCGACTGTTGATATCAGTAAATGGGACTTACAGTGAAACCGTTTTAAAACATTATTTGGAACAAAATGATAACATTTTGGCCAATCTGTAAATGTACTAGTCAATCACAGCCCAAATAATGAACAATTCGGTTGTTGGGATGTGAGTTGCCACTCCTGTTTGTGTTTCTAGGAGGAATCCGGCCTCTTCCGCCACTGTTTATGCTGTCACCGAGGTCAGCCCATCTACACTAACGGCCGGAGTCCTAATCAGCGCACTACTCATCATTGTACAGAATCTAACCCATAAAGGAATCGATACAATAAATGGGTTAATTGACTGGAACTGCTATCATGTTAAAACACCTGTTCCGATAAGGAAATCAGCCAAACGTAATAAGGTCTATCAATATTCCACCCCCTCCCGTCAGGCCCCCTCTTCACTAGCAACTAAGAGTGAATTTCACTAACAGTTTTTGTAATCTGGGGATTGGGACAGTTAAACCTCGAGAATGGACGGAGAGAGCACTTGATATTCCTGTTTCCCTCGCCGCCGGTGATTAAGTATTTATTTTGCTTTTTATTGTTGAATGATAACGGATTTTTAATAAAATGCCAATATTTTATTGACAATAACAGGAGTGACTATTAAAAAAAACACTAAACAGGCAGCCTGGTTCAAAATTCTTACTGAAAGAAACCCAAACGGCCGCTCCTCAATCTAGGAAAATGAGATTAAATATCCAGTTCAACTTGAAATAACTTTGACATCTATCCAGTATTCATTCACGGGAGTGTTTGGCCCGAACACAATCTGAGAAATAGTTTACTCTCTTTCAAATAAGAAAATAAAAGTTTAAAATCATTTCAACCTCTTTAACAGAGATAATATCAAGAATTGAAATCTGTCGCAGTTTTCCAAACAAAAGCATTTCTACTTTAGATTTCCAACGTGCCGGACGCCACAAACATAAATGAAATGTATTTTGGATAAGGGCCGTGCGCGCGCTTTGAGTCTCACCCATTCGGCACATCCCAAAACAAAGATGTAGGTTAAAATCATTGAAATATCTCAATTCCCTTCTGATCGGAAAAAGTGCAGTTGTAAAACACATTTAGTTACCGTGGCGAAATAATCCTGAATCTCATTCTATAACTGAAGATAATTTTAGCATAACACTGTCCTCACATTAAACAACATTTGTACAGTTAATTCAGAGCAAACTGCAATTCCAGTGGTTCCAGCTTTATTTTCAACACAACTGGAGCCATCTACTCAGTGTTAAACCGGCGACCACAGACAGAACCGACCGGCTCACAAGTGTTACATTAATCACCAATATTTTAGAAAGAATTATAGCCGGGCTTGGCCCGTATGAAGTTGGACTTACATTGAAAGCCAGCTCTGTGTCCTAGTTAGCAGACCCGCGCAGTCAGGGCTAACACTTTATTCCCGAAATCTGCACCGAGAAACATGGTTTAAACCTAAATCTGCCTCGGTGCCACAATAGGACCATTTCGTGTTTACGAACTTGTGAGACCTTGTAAAAACCACAGGGCACAAATGTATATAGCGACGGTACGGTACAGGAGATAGATCCGGCTACACTTGCTCAGTACACACTGAATGGGAGAAAATCAAATTCAATTTATTATTGATAGAAAGAATTTAAAAGACAATTTCGAGTTATTGTTTCTCTTTGCAAAGGGACCCTTCTTACATATTGAAAAGCCTTTTGTGTAACACAGAACAATACAGGAAAACAAGTATTCTAATAAATGGCCATTTTTGTTCCCACTCGCGGTGAATGGGGATGAACAAGTCTGCCTGCGAGCAGCTGCAGCGCTTAAAGCGAGGAGGAGGTGGAGTCATTCAGCAAGCTCCTGCCTCCCAAATAGTCAAACAGCTGAGCAGCCCCGCCGTTCAATGGGCCCTCAGCCCTCTCCTTCTCCTGCCCTCCTCCTTTCTTTCCTCACACTCATTTCCCCCTCTCCCCCATTCCTTTATTGCTCCTCTTCCCTTCCTCCCTCACCTTTTCTCCCTCTTTGCTCCACTCTCTATTTCGCTCCTGTCTCTTTGACATTTTATCTTGAGTTGGGCACATTCCGACCGATTTTTACAATTATTCTGTTCGTGTGACTTACATCCAAGCTTCGCCAACGAGTCTTCGACTTTCGGTAGAATCCGGCGTGTAATATTTAACATTGGCAGAGAAATGTTAATATTTGCTAATATTCTAATAATCTAATACTCGCGGCAGCTTCAGCTTATGCTGACTTCCAGAAAGACCCTTATTAAAAGATGTTAAAGTTTAATGTGGATATTCAGATCTTTGGAAGTATTTGTTAAGAATTACATATCTTGTCCAACTCTCAGAAAACAAATCGTTAAATCCTATTTGTCAACCGTGTCAGCTTTGGAATTACACTGGGGACACCAAATCATCTGTTTGCTTAAAGTAGTTTGTCGCCAAGTTTCTGATCCGGCGTCTAAGTGTCTTGGGATGAAATGGGAGTCCATCTCTCTGCGGCTGCCTGTATCATTGGCCACTTATTTTCGGCACATTTGCCAGGACGGCACATTTGTTGAACGTCGTAACTATTTCCCAATCTGCAGTGAAACCGGATCCACTTTGGCATCTCTTCAAAACCATTCTAAACAGTCAAAGAAAGAGGCTTACGCCAGAAACAGTGAGCGAGGAGTTCACCTTTGTACAGTGAGTGTTTGATTCGGGGACGATAGCAGGTGTCAGCTTTCCATCACCGAGAAGCTCTTTATTAATGAAATCCCTGAAACGGAATACACTAAGTTTCACAAGCAACATCAAACTCAACTATCTTTTAGAAATCTCACTGACTCTCATTGAGACAAAACTTGCCCCCTAGCCATTTCAGTCTGTGCTCGCAAACTGCAGCAGGAATTAAAAGCTATTTCAAAGGTATATCTGTGTCTCTCCGCTTCGGCTATTGGCTCTTCCCCAAGAGCCAGAGGCCTCACTCCTGATAGGCGAGATATTTCTCAAACTCATGGTCACTTTGGCTTCTGCAGAGAACGAGAAAACCTCAGGAAATATGTGACCAGCCCACCGAAAAACAAAAACCCTGGCAAAGTCCCAAATACAGTAAGAAGTCTCACAACACCAGGTTAAAGTCCAATAGCGCTGCTCCGAAAGCTAATGGCGTTTGCTACCAAATAAATCTACTGGACTTTAACTTGATGTTCTGAGACTTCTTACCGTGTTTACCCCAGTCCAACGTCAGCATCTCCACATCAAGGTCCCAAACCCCAAGTGTACCAGACTACAAACACCCAGTTTACAAGGACCCAAAGACCAAATATGCAAGGTTCCCTAGCAAGTCCCAAAACCACAGGTTTATCAGGCACCAAAAGCCAAGAGTGCCATGTACAAAAAATAAATGTAATATGTACCAAAACCAACCATAAAGAGGTATAGGATATAAAAGTAAGGATATAATGTTAGTATTGTATAAAACACTGGTGAGATCACAGCTGGAGTATTGTGTATAGTTCTGATCACCATATCACAAGAAGAATGCAATTGGTCTGGAGAAATGCAGAGGAGATTTACAAGCATTTTGCCAGAGCTAGAAAAGTGTAGCTATGATGAAAGACTAGAACATAGAATAAACAGGCCCTTCGGCCCACAAGTTACGCCAATCATATTCCTACCTATCAGGCCTATCTATAACCCCCAATCCCATTAAATCCCCATGTACTCATCCAGAAGTCTCTTAAAAGACCGCAACAAGTTCGCTTCCACCTCCAGCCGGTTCCACTCACTTATCACGTTCTTGAGTGAAAAACTTACCCCTGACATCTCCCCTGTACCTACTCCCCAGCACCTTAAATCTGTGTCCTTTTGTAGTGACCATTTCAGCTCTGGGAAATAGCCTCTGAGAATCTACCCCATCTATACCTCTCTACATTATCTTGCCCCCTGCTCAGCCTGATGGGCAGCTGATACCTGAGCTTTTACAACAGCCCCCTGATCTTCCCCGCATGGCTTCTGTGATCAGGTTCATGCCTGGGTTAACTCTGGTATTCTTGCAATCTCCTTCATGCCTCATTGCCATTGCTATATGGAATGGCTCCAATTTGAAATCCATCTTCAGTCTGTGAGAGAGGGACAGCTAGCAATATTATCCATCTTTTCATTTTAACATTCTTCCCCATCCTTATGTGGTGCACAGCTGGAGAGCGACCTCAACATTCTCACCACATAGCAGCTGCTGTCCACACCATCCAGCTTGCGTGGTGAGGTCTTTGGCACTTGTCCCCACTTCTTGCCCCATGATCTCCTGTCCCCATCATCCCTCTTCAAAGATTGGATAGGTTGGGGTTATTTTCCTTGGAACAAAGATGACTTGATTGAGGTGTACAAAACTGCCCAGTGTACCAGGTTCTAAACACACAGTCTACCAGGTTTCATATATCCTGTGTACCAGATTCCACATGCTCAATGTACCAGATGCAAAACACTCTACCAACCTATGGAGTTAAGGTGAGCACCCCCTAAATAGATACCAGCAGATTAGACATCATTATCCTAATTCTGGAGATCATACATAGCCCTGAATATAAAATAATCAACACCCTGGGAGCTACCATTGATGAGGAATTGAACCGGATCAACCATATGACTAAATAAATATTGTGTCAACAAGAGCAGGTCAGAGGCTGAAAATCCTGTAACTCACCTTATAACTACGCAAAGTCTGTCCACCATCACAAAGTCAGGAGTGTGATAGAACAATCTCCATTTTCTTTGTCGTGTGCGCTCCAACAATTCTCAGGAAGCTTGACATTATACAAGTAGCCCACTTGATTAACATTACATCCACATCTCAACTATTCACTCCCTCCATTTTAAGAAGTAAACAGGACACTTGCTTTTATCAGACATGGCAGAGAGTATAAGAGCAGGGAGGTTATGTTGGAGCTGTACAGAATGTTGATTAGGCCACAGCTGGAGTATTGTGTGCAATTCTAGTTGCCTCACTATGTGAGGGATGTGATAGCACCAGAAAGAATATAGAGGAGATTCACCAGGATGTTGCCTGGGATGGAGAATTTGAGCTATAAGGAGAGACTGGATAAGTCTGAATTGTTTTCTGCCGGTATCTCTACATCATGACTTGTTTTCTCTGGAGCAGAGAAGGCTGACAGGGGGCATGATTGAAGTGTATAAGATTATTTGGGCTATGGACAGGGTGAATAGAGAGCAGCTATTTCCCTTGCTGGGGATAGTTTAAGGTACGAGGCAGGAGATTTAGAGGGAACCTGAGAGAAAAAAATCACTCAGAGGGTGATAGGAATTTGGAATGCATTGCCGGGATAGGGAGTGGAGGCCAGAAACCTTGCAACCTTTAAAAAATATTTGGATGAGCACTTGAAATATCATAACATTCAAGGATATGGGATAAGCGTTGGAAAATGGGTTTAGCGCATATTTAGTGG
Source organism: Sphyrna mokarran (assembly GCA_024679065.1). Taxonomy (NCBI): domain Eukaryota; kingdom Metazoa; phylum Chordata; class Chondrichthyes; order Carcharhiniformes; family Carcharhinidae; genus Sphyrna; species Sphyrna mokarran. Next base: position 633,172 of record JAGIQG010000010.1, read on the forward strand.
AAATTATTGTCAGTGCAGACCCGATGGGCCAAAGGGCTTTTATTGCTCTGTAAAACTCTATGACCACTGACAAAAAGTGGCAGCAATGCATTCCAACCACAAGATGCACTGCAGCAATTCACCAAGGTTCCTCTGAGAACACCTTCCAAACTCATGACCTCAACCAAGTAGTACAATGAAAGCAGATGCATGAGAATGCCACCACCTGGGAATTCCTCTCCAAGTCACCCACTGCCTTGCGAATAGATCATCATTCCTTCACTGTTGCTGGGTCAAAATCCTGAAACTAACAGTATTGTGATGTAAATACGGCACATAGGCTGCAGTGATTCAAGAAGGCAGCTCTCCACTTCCTTCACAAGGCCAACTGGGGATGGCCAATAAAAGCCAGTGTAGCCAGCAACATCCACTTCCCATGGAAGAATAAATTTAAAAATTCACAGTCTCAATGCTTCTCATTAATAGAGTCTGAACAAGATGTGCAGAAAGTGGATGGAATGTCCTGAGTGTGCAGTGAACAAACTAACCCTCAAACATGTGGCAATCCACAGCCCAACATTCAATAATCTGGGGCCCAAACATGCAGCAATCTGCAGCACAAACATGCAACAATCTGAAGCACAAACATGCAGCAATCTGGGCCCCAAACATGCAGCAATCTGGGCCCCAAACATGCAGCAATCTGGAACGCAAACATGCAGCAATCTGGGGCACAAAGCTGCAGCAATCTGGAGCACAAACATGAAGCAATCTGGAGCACAAACATGTAGCAACCTGCGCCCCAAACATGCAGCAATCTGGGTCCCAAACGTACAGCAATCTGCAGTACAAAGGTGCAGCAATCTGCAGCACAAACTGCAGTAATCTGAGCCCCAAACATGCATAAATCTGCAGCACAAATATGCAGCAATCCAGGCCCCAAACATGCAGCAATCTGCAGCACAAACGCCAACAAACCAGAAGGTAAATTCCGCTCTTTATCTCCCGCAACTTCTCGTTTTCCTGAAAGTCTGCGCAATGAAAGCCTCTTCTAAATGAACATTTTCTGCTACTAAAGCGTAAAATATATAAAGGTCAACAACATTTACAAGCGATCCCTCACTGGCGATATCACCCTAGAACTGTCAGTTCAGCGATATTTATGAGAAATGTAAGCATCTGATTCAAATTCAAAATACAGACATCAAGTGCTTCTGAATCGATAACCTGGTATTGATACCAGCTTCTGACATCCAGTGTCCAAACTGTAAAAACTCAGCCCGCTCTCTTTCACATTTGGATAAATGAAACAGTTGAGATTAAGGGCGTGGAGTCAGTAACTGAGAGTATTTGCAGAGTGTGGAAATTAGAACCACAATCTGTGAAACTCTCAAATGAAGTTAATGTGCGGCTTCTCTCCAAGGCATCGGAGAGCAGAGATCTCAGCACGAGGTTTTAACCATTTAAGTCCATCCGGAAATAAATGCCAAAGCATGGTTTTGTCTTTTCGCTTTGTTGAGGAAGCTTTAATATGGATTCATAGGCATCCATTAAACAGCCGAGAAGTTATTGAAGTTATATTGCAAAGACTCAACACGTTGCATTTCCTGTAAACATCCTGATTTTCAAAACGATAGGAACTCTGAAGCACGTGGCAGGAAATGCACCTTTGAACAGAACTGGATGCAAGATATATTTATACTAATAAGTGTTCTGGTTTAGGAAAAGAGTCAAATGAATGTAATGTCTGTGGTTGGCGGCGGCGCTGATCTGGGCTCCCTACCCGAGGCAGTGAACGCGATGGGGTTCTATCCGTCAGTCAGTCAGTCTGCCTCTGACAGTACTGTCACATTCTGCCACTCCATGTCTCGGTGCTCACTGAATGTGACAAACAACTGTCAGATCAGCATCGAAAAACAGTCAGAGGGAGCTCTACCTGCACCGTTATCTGTGGTGTGTTGTACATAGTTATATCAGCGCTAAACCTGAATAATTACAGATGTAGTTTAGGTAACAATTGCTTGTTATTATCTGCGATTGACTGAGCCAGAGCTGCTTTTCTGGAATTCATAAAGACAAAGGTTAAAATTCTGACAAAACCCAACACTGGGATTGCAGCAGCGGTCCACTCCCATGATGTAAAATAATGTGATAAACTTTCAGCTGGGCTAATTCGCTGGTCGAGTTACCAAGGGCAGAAGAATCACACAAATCCCCGCAATGCAAAAGGAGGTTATTCGGCCCACCGAGTCTGCAGCCACTCTTTGATCTGCTCAATCAGATCAATGATCAACCCGGTGTGATGCTGCCTCGATGCCAAGGGCTGTCGCCCTCACCTCAGGCATTCAGCTCTTTTGTTTATGTTCGGACCAAAGTTATAGAGAGGTCAGGAGCTGAGAGACCCTGGCAAAATCCACACTAAGCATCCATGAGCAGGTTGTTGCTGAGTAAGTGCTGCATGATAGCACTGTTGATGATCCCTTCCATTTCTTTACTGATGACCCACAGTAAACTGATTGGGTGATAATTGGCTGGGTTGAATTTGTCCTGCTTTTTGTGTAAGGGCATACCTGGGCAATTTTCCACATTGTTGGTTAGATGCTAGTGTTATAGTTGCACTGGAACAGCTGGGAGTGGCAAGTTGTGGAGCACAAGTCTTCAGTATTATTGCTAGAACATTGTCAGGACCCATTGCCTTGCAGTATCCAATGCCTTCAGTCCCTTTTGATATCACATGGAGTGAATTGAATTGGCTGAAGGCTGACATCAGTGATGCTGGGGATCTCTGGAGGAGGCCAAAATAGGCACTTTGTGAAAATTGTAGTGAATGCTCCAGCTTTATCTTTTGCAGTAATATAATGGGGATATTTGTGCAGCCTCCCCCTTCAGTGAGTTGTTTAATTGTCCAGCACCATTCATGGTTGAATGGTAGCAGGACTACTGGTTGTGAGATTGCTTATCTCTGTAGATCACTTGCTGCTTATGCTGTTTGGCATGAAAGTAGAGCTGTAATGTAGCTTCACCAAGTTGACACCGCATTTTTAGGTATGTCTGATGGTGCTCCGGACATGCCCTCTACATCTTTCATTGAGCCAGGGTGGTAAGGTTAGAGTGGGGGATATGCCAAGCCATGTGGTTACAGATTGTGGTTGAGTATAATTCTGCTGCTGCTGATAGTTCACAGCACCCCATGGATGCCCAGGCTTGAGTTGTTAAATCTATTCCATTTAACATGGTAATAGTGCCACACAACATAATGGAGGGTATCCTCAATGTGAAGACTGGACTTTGTCTCCACAAGGACTGCGTGGTTGTCACTCCTACTGATACTGTCATGGACAGATATATCTGCAGCCAGGAAGTTGGTGAGGATGAGATCAAATATTTTTTCCTTTTTGTTGTTCTCTCACCACTTGCTTCAGTTCCAGTATAGCTGCTAAATCCTTTAGCACTTATCCAGCTTGGCTAGTAGCCATACTGCTGAGCCACTCCTGGTGATAGCCATGGGAGATTCCCACCCATCCTCAGTGCTTCTTTGAAATGGTCTTCAACATCGAGGAGTACCAATTCATCAGCTGGTGCAGGGGAGTTGGGGAGTGGGAGGATAATTTGTGATAATCAGCAGGTCAGCAGGAGGTTTCCTTGTCCATTTTTGACCCTGTGGCAAAAGACTTCATGGGTCAAAAGTCAATGCTGAGGACTCACAGGGCAACTCTCTCCTAAGTAGAAAGCACAGTGCTGTTACCTCTACTGGGTCTGTCCTGCTCATAAGACAGCCAAGGTGGCTTTCATGACATATGACAGTGCAAAGCCACTGAGCAGAAACTGATAGCCAAGTTCCACACACATGAGGATGGCCTCAACCGGGATCTTGGGTTCATGTCACATTATCTGTAACTGCCTTGACTTGCCTGGGTTTGCAACATTTCATTTACTGTGCTGTCTGGAGACAATACACATCTCTTTAACCCGTGCTTAATGCTATCTCCACTCACACTGTCTACACCTTTAAGAATTGATTAGCTGTAAAGACTCACATTCTAATCTGTATTCTGTAAACTGTATGTGTCTTTATATGTTTGAGACCAGAACTCTCCACTCACTTGACAAAGGGGCAAAACCTGAAAGCTTATGGGTTTACTATCAAATAAACTTGTTGGACTTTAACCTGGTGTTGTGAGACTTCTTACTGAGATAGGATATATGCAGGAATGGTTTGGGTGCTGTGAAGGTTTACCAGACTGATTCCTGATTGACAGGATTGACATATGAGGAGAGATTGAGTCAGTTAAAGTTATATTCGCTGGAGTTTAGAAGAATGAAGTAGCAGGGGTTGGGGATTGTAGGAGGTGGGGATCTCATAGAAACCTAAAATTCTAAATGGACTTGGCAGGGTAGATGTAAGAAAGGCATTTCCAATGGAGGATTTGTCCAGAACTATGGGTCAGAGTTTGACGATAAAGGGTAAATCTTTTAGGACTGAGGTGAGGAGAAATTTCTTCACTTATAGGATGGTGAATGTGTGGAATTCATTCCCACAGAAAGTAGTTGAGGCCAGAACATTGTGTGACTTCAAGAAAAAATTAGATATAGCCCTTGGGTCTAAAGGGATGTGGGAGGTGGGGGGAGAGGCGGCATCAGGATATTGAATTTGATGATTAACTATGATCAAAATGTACGGTGGAGCCAGCTCAAAGGACTGAATGGCCTACTCCTACTTCTATATTATCTGTAAGCTATGATTCCTTTGAGAGTTGAGTGGATTATTGCAGACAGAACAGTGTTAAAAGTAAGTGAGGATGGCAGATTTTTCCTCCAAAGGTGAACCGGATAGGTTTTTATGACAGTTGCAACCTTTAATTCCAGATTTTTAAATTGAATCCATTTGGTGGAATTCTAGCCTGGATATCCCTTGGTCTCAGGATTACTAGTCCAGTGATAACATCACTGTGCTACAGCCTCCCCAAAGTTTCAGTAAGATTGACACCATATTTATTGATGTCTGGGTGGGTTGTTGAGAAATCTGTGGAATCTTTATATCTGCTATCTATTGTGCAGTGTGGTGTGTAGGTCCAAAACTTGCCTGTTAATTCACATGCCCCTCATTTTAACATTTATTGTTTGAGTTTCAGATAGATATTGTAAATTGTTTAATCTTTCTGACCTAGTATAATAAAAATTTATTTTTGTTTGTTCAGAAACCCAGGGAATCTTGTGGCTTTATTCACTTAGCAAGTATCTTGATTCGCAAACTTTCTCTACTTCAAACAAAAATTATTGGTCCCCAAGAAGATCTCATCAAAAACTTGGACACCTGGTTCAAGATCTTAACAGTAAATTCCACACATTCATTATAGTAGACAAGACTGTAACAGAACAATAGGCAAGTTTTAAAGAGAAAATGATTTCGGTACAGTTGAGATACATTCCCACAAGGGTGGCACAAACAAAGAGCTCTCTGGATGACAAAGAGATGGAGAGTAACAAGAATAGAAAGAGAATGTGTATGACAGGTGTCAGGTTGACAATGAAAGTGAAAACCAGGTGGAATATAGAGCCTTCAGAGGAGAACTGAAAAATTAATTAAGGGCAAAAAAGAGAAACTGTGGCCTGAATTTTTCACCTGTTGGGTTCGTACACTTGAGGGGCCCAAAAGCAAGTGCGAAATGTGCTTCCAGCTGTGATTTTATGCTGGATGGTCAAATAATGGCCAAGCAACATGAAACAGGTGCTGTAAGAGGCTGTGCACTGCTAAAGAAGTTGGGCACTGAGAAAAGAGGCTGTGAGTTAACATATCCAAAGTGTCCCTTTAGAGGGGCAGCTGCTGTGAGGCTATCTCAGGAAGCTGCATTCCCATGAAAACTGAATATCGATGTGAAAACTATGCCATGACAGGTTAGGCAACACAATCGTACACAGAATTCAATCCCTAGACACTTCTGTTAATTTTATTTGAGCCCTGATCTTTCATCCCACCCTGGGTCGAGATTGTAACTTAAACGTAAAGGCCACTGGGCGAATCGTCCGCCCGTCTTCTATAAAGGCAGACAGGCAACATTAACTCCCAGTCAATTGGTGTTTAATTAATTTAGATTGTCTTTGATTGTCAGTGGGTGTGTTACACTCACGTATGTGCTGACTGAAATATGACGCAAGTGCACAACGACATTGGGATACATACCCAACATGCTCCCACATGATTCCACTTGCTTCTGTGTCGATTGTGCTGGAACTGTGAACATGAAACTCATTTGTATGAGAAGAGACAGAAAGTAAAAAGGAATTCATGTCTTTTATCGGTATTTAAATAATAGAATGATAGTGAGTGCAGAGGTGGGGTCTAGACAAAGGGACAGAAGTATGGCTAAGGTATTAAGTGAATAGTTTGCATCTGTTTTTACCAAGGAGACAAATGCTGCTAATGTCACAGTGAAAGAGGAGGATGTTGAGATGCGAAATGGGTTAAACATTGATAAAGAGGAGGTATTTAAAAGGCAGTTTTACCTAAAATTGATAAGGTACAAGGACTGGAAAGGATGCATTCAAAGATGTTAAGAGTCATAAGGCTGTCAGGGGTGCTGCTGGAGGACCAGAGAACTGCAAGCGTTATACCTTTGACCATAAAACATAGAACATAGAACAATACAGCACAAACAGGTCCTTCGGCCCACGAGTTGCGCTAATCACATCTACCAATCCACAGACCTATCTATAACCCCCTATCCTATTCTTTTCCATATACTCATCCAGAAGTCTCTTAAAATACCCCAGTGAGTTTGCCCCAACAACCTCCGACGGCAGTCGGTTCCATTCACTCACCACCCTCTGTGTGAAAAACCTACCCCTGACATCTCCTTTGTATTTGCTTCCCTGCACCTTAAATCTGTGTCCTCCCGTAATGACCAAGTCGCTCGGGGAAATAGTCTCTGAGAGTTCACCCTATCTATTCCTCTCAACATTTTATAAACCTCTATCAGGTCGCCTCTCAACCTACGTCTCTCCAGTGAGAAGAGTCCCAGTTCCCTCAACCTATCTTCATAAGGCCTGACTCCCAATCCAGGCAGCATCCTTGTAAATCTCCTCTGAACTCTCTCAATAGCCTCTACATCCTTCCTATAATGAGGCGACCAGAACTGCGCACAATACTCCAAGTGGGGTCTGACAAGAGTCTTATAGAGCTGCATCATTACCTCCTGACTCCTAAACTCTATTCCTCGATTAATGAAGGCCAGTACACCGTACGCCTTCTTGACCACTTCCTCCACCTGCGAGGCCGATTTAAGAGTCCTATGGACCCAGACCCCGAGATCCTTCTGCTCTACAACACAGCTAAGACTCCTACCCCTTATATTGTACTCCTTCATCCCATTATTCCTGCCAAAATGGACCACTACACATTTATCTGCGTTGAAGTCCATCTGCCACTTCTCCGCCCAGTCTTGCATCCTGTCTATGTCCCACTGCAACTTTTGGCATCCCTCCAGACCATCCACAACATCACCGATCTTTGTATCATCGGCAAAAAGTGCATAAGGATTAATCCAGGTTCTGTAGTTCAACCTCAGCGGTAGAAAACAACAATTTGGGACAAAATTAACAATCAGTTTACATTAATCATGTAAAGGTGGCACAGATTAGTTAAAGGCAGGTCATGTTTCATTAAGTTGGTTGAGTTTTTATGAGCTAACAGAGAAGATTTGATGCAGGTAGTGCAGCTAACAAGATGGATATGGACCTCAAGGCACATGTTTGGTTTGTCAGCAAAGTTGAAGCTCATGGAATTAATGACGAAATGGATACGAATTGACTAAGTCCCAGAAAACAGAGCGTAACGGTGAATGGTTGTGTTTCAGACAGAAAGAAGGGTTTCATATGGAGATATTCCTAGGTACTGGAATCACTGCTTTTCTTGATATTTGTTAATAACCAGGATCTAAGAACATAGAGCTTGTGAGCAGGATTAGAGCACTTAGCCCAATAGGACTGTTCTGCCATTCAATAGGATCGTGGCTGATCTGGTTGTATTCCAACACTACTTCCCCTACTCTCTCCCCCTCTCAATAATCCTTTACTCTGTTATCTATCAAAAGTCTATCTAACTCTGCCTCAAATTAATTCAATGACCCAGCCTCCACAACTCTCTGAAGAGGGGGGTTCCTCAGACTAATGTCCCTTTGAAAGAAAGGATTTCTCCTAATCTCAGTGTTAAATGGTAGATTTCTTATTCTTAAACTGTGTCACCTGGTTCCGTCATCTCCAACATGTGGAAACATCCTCCCAGTATAGACTCAGACTCAGATGTTTGGTCACGTTTAGCCCATCATGTCCATACAGGTCAACAAAGATCTGACTACACGAATCCCATTTTCCAGTGCTTGGCCCACAGCCCTGGAGATTATGGCAGCTCAAGTGAATATTTAAATACTTCTTAAGTGTTACAAGATTTGCTAACTCAATCACCCTTTCAGGCAGTGAGTTCCAGACTCCCACCAGCGTCTGGGTGAAAAAGTTTATCCTCAACTTCCATCTTAGCTGCTACCTTTTATCATAAATCTGTGACTCCTGATTATTGACCCCCAATACTAATGGAAAAAGTGCCTTCCTATCCACCCTATCTATGCCCTTCATAAACTTATACACCTTTATCAACTCCCCTATCAACCTCTACTGCTTCCATGGAAAACAGCCTCACCCTATCCAATCTCTCTTCATAGCTCAGACCCTCCAGCCTAGGGAGCATCCTGGTAAATCTCTCTATAGCCTCTCCACTGCAACCTAGCCTTCCTAAAATGTGGCAAACAGAACTGTTTGTAGTACTCCAGTTGTGGCCTAACCAGTGTTTTATATAGTTCCAGCATGACTTTTCAGCTTTTGTATTCTATGCTTCAGCTAATAAAGGCAAGTATCTCAGATGCCTCCTTAACCACCGGATCCACCTGCTCTGCCACCTTCTAGGATCTATTCATTTGATCTTCAGCATTTTCTGGGATCCTAGTATTTATAGTGTAATCTTTTGTCTTGCTGGCCCACTCCAAGTATCAACCCTGTCACATCCCCTCAGAATGTTTTCAAAAGATCACCTCTCATTCTTGTGGGTACAGGACACAATTTCTAAATTGGAGGTGACACAAACTTGAAAGTATTATGAACTGTGTGGAGGATAGTGGTAGGTTTCAAGAGAACATGAACAGATTAGTAGAATAGGTGACCATATGATATGAAATTGAATGCTGAGAAGTGTAAAATGACACACTTCGGGAGAATGAATGAGGGGAGACAATATAAAATTCAGGATACAATTCTCAAGTACACGCAGGAGCAGAGAGATATATAGATATCATAAAGTCACAGAATTTTTTTAGTGCAAAGAAAGGCCATTCAGCCATCAAATCTGTTCTGGTTCTCTGAAAGAACATTCTATCTAATTTCACTCCCCTGCCTTTTCCCCATTAGCTGCACATTCTTTCTTTTCAGATAGTAACCCAGATCCCTTTTGGATACCCCAACTGAACTTACCTCCTCCATCCTCTCAAAAAGTTGTTCCAGACACCAGCCAGACTCTGAGAGAAACAATTTTTCCTCACAACTCTTCTTCTTCTGCCAATTACTTTAAATCTGTACTCTCTGGTTCTTGATGCTCTCTTTGAATGGGAACAGTTCCTCACTAGTTGCTCTGTCTAAACCCCTCAGGATCTTGGATACCTCTGTCAAGTCCCCTCTCAGCCCTCCTTTCTCCAAGGGAAACAGTCCCAACCTCTCCAATCTATCCTCATAGCTACAGTCTTTATTCCGGGAATCATTTTTAGTAAATCTGCATATGTTCAAGGCTGAGACAGACAGATTTTAATCAGTTAGGAAATCACACTTTATGGGGATAAGGCAGGAAAGTGAATTGAGCATTATGTATCAGATCAGTCATGATCTAATTGAATGGTGGAGCAGACTCAATGGGATGATAGTCTACTTTTATTCCTATGAGTCATGGTGTAATCTTCTCTGTACTCTTCCAATGCCTTCACGTCCTTCCTCAAGTATGGTGCCCAAAACTGGACACAGTAGTCCAGACGAAACCTAACTAATAGTGTCTTATACAAATTTAACATGACTTCCCTACTCTTGTATCCACAATTAATAAGGTGTAGTATGCTTTATTAACTATTCTCTCAACATGATCTGCCATCTTTAAAGAATTGTGGACACATAAACTGAGGTCCTCCGTTCCTGCACCTCCTTACGAGTTTCTCCCTTCATTTTGTACTGTCTCTCTATATGTTTCCTGCTAAAATGAATAACCTCACACTTTTCTGCATTGAACTTCATCTGTCACTTGTCTGCCCAATCCACCAACATGCCAATGCCCTTTTGAAACTTAAGACTGTCCTTCTCTCAGTTGGCGTCCCCAATCTTGATATTATTTGCAACAGTCTAGTTAATTTTTATCAGGAAGAGCAAGGGTCCCAACACTGACCCCCAGGAACTCCACTACAAGCCTTCCTCCCAATCTGAAGAAACAACCATTTATCACTAACTCTCTGTTTTCTATCACTCAGCCAATTTTGAGTACAGGAGCAGGATATCTTGCTGTAATGATATAGGGCCTTGGTGAGGCCACACTTGGAATACTGTGAGCAATTTCAGTCTCCTTAGCTGAGGAAGGTGTTCTTGCTATAGAGGGAGAATGGTAAAGATTTACAAGTCTGATTCCTGGGTTAATGGGACTGATATATGAAGAGAGATTGAGTTGGTTAGGATTATATTTTCAGGAGTTCAGAAAAATGAGAGGAATCTCATAGAAATCTATAATGTTCTAACAGGACTAGATAGGGTAGATGCAGGAAGAATATTCCAAATGACTGAGGAGTCCAAAACTAGGTTTCATAATCTAAAAATACAGGGCAAACCTTTTAGGACTGAGATGGGGAGAAATTTCTTCACCCGGAGAGTGGTGAATCTGTGGAATTCGCTACCACAAAACAGTTGAAGGCAAAACATTATGTTTTTTAAGTAGAGGTTAAATATGGTTCTTGGGGCAAAAGGATCAAAGTATATTGTGGGGAGGGGGGGAAGGCAAGATCAGATATTAAGTTGATGCTTAGTCATAATCATAATCAAATGGTGGAGCAGGTTGAAGATGCTGCATAGCCTGCCCCTATTTTCTATGTTTCTTATCCAAGTGCCTATTTTCCTTTTATTCCATGAGCTAGAAATTTGCTTAAAACTTATCAGTTGCCTTTTGAAAATCCATCAACAGCACTGGCCTTATCATTCTTCATATTTACCTGCTCAAAAACTCCAGCAATTTAGTTAAACATGATTTTCTCTTAATGAATCCATGCTGGCTTTCCTTAATTACCCTCCACTTATCTAAATATCTATTTTGTTGCAAACTATAGTTTTCAAAAGTTTCTCAAGCACTGAAATCAAACTAACTGGTCTGTAGTTGCTGGATATGTAGTTCTGTATTAATGTGCAGAAATTGTTACTGGGCAGGACAAAAATGTTGATAATGTAAGTAAAAGACATACAAGATTCTCAGCTTTATAAATAGAGACATACAATACAACAGCAAGGAAGTTATAATGAAGTTTTATAAACCACTGGTTTGCTTTAAACTGCGGCAATTTTTAAAATCTTTTTTGATGTTGCCAGCGAAGTCAGCACTTGTTATTCATCATTAATTGCTTGAGAATCATGGAATCCCACAGTGCAGGAAGAAACCATTTGGCCCATCGAGCCTGCATCTACAACAATCCCTCCTATCCCCATAATCTCATGTATTTACCCTGCTATTTGCCTGACAATAAGGGGCAATTTAACATAGCCAATCAACCTAATCTTTGGAGAAGGCAATGAGCCACCATCTTGAACTGATGCAGTCCATATTGTGTAAGTATCCTCACATTGCTGTTAGGGAGGGAGTTCCAGGATTTTGATCCAGTGACAGTGAAGGAACAATTGATATATTTTCAAGTCAGGATGGTTAGTGACTAGAAGGAGAACTTGCAGGTGATGGTGTTCCCATGCATCCACTGCCCTTGTCCTTCTAGGTGGTAAGTGTTGCAGACTTTGAAGATATTGTCTAGGGACCCTTGGGATGTTGCTGCAGTGCATCTTGAATATGATACACACTGCTGCCACTGTGTGACTAAGGTAAAGGACATAAATATTTAGGATGCAGGATAATATGCCAATCCAGTGGGCTGAATGCTGTTAAACTTCTTGAATGTTGTTGGAACTACTCTCAACCAGGCAAATGGAGAGTTATTCATCACACTCCTCAACTGTGCCTTGCAGATGGTGGACAGAAAGCAATGGGGAGTGAGAGGGCAAGTTATTCATCACAGAATTCCCATTTCTGATCTGGTCTTGTAGTCACTCTATTCATATGACTGGTTGAGACAATTCCCTGTGAATTATGGAAAATAATGGAGGATTCAGTGATAGTAAAGCCACTGGAGATGTTTTATAATTTACAATGTTTATGATTTACATAGATGATTTGGAGTTGGGAACCAAGTGTAGTGTGTCAAAATCCACAAATGACACTAAATGGATGGAACAGCAAAATATGCAGAGAATGCTGAAAGTCTGCAAAGGGATATAGATAGTCTAACTGAGTGGGCAAGAGTCTGGCAGTTGGAGTATAATGTTGGTAAATGTGAGGTCATCCATTTTGATATGAATAACAGCAAAATGGACAATTATGTAAATGGTAAAAAATTGCAGCATGCTGCTTTGCAGATGCACCTGGGTGTCCTTGTGCAAAAATCACAAAGAGTTGGTTTACAAGTGCAACAGATAAATAAGAAGGCAAATGGAATTTTGTCCTTCATTGCAAGAGGAATGGAATTTAAAAACAGCCAGATTATGTTGCAGCTGTTTAAGTTGCTGGTAAGGCCATACCTGGGATACTGTATACAGTTTTGGTTTCCTTCCTTGGGAAAGGACATATTGGCACTGGAGGGGGTGCAGAGAAAATTCACTAGGTTAATTCTGGAGTTGAGAGGGGAGACTTATGAGGAGAGACTGAGTAGACTGGGACTATACTCATTGGAATTCAGAAGAATGAAGGAAGATTTTATAGAAATATGTAAGATTATGAAGAGAATAGATAAGATAGAAGCAGGGAGGTTGTTTCCATTGGTGGGTGAAACTAGAACTAGAGGCATAGCCTCAAAATAAGGGGGAGCAGATTTAGGACTGAGTTGAAGAGGAACTTCTTCATACAAGAATTGTGAATTTGTGTGGAATTCACTGCCCAGTGAAGCAGTAAAGGCTACCTCATTGAATATTCTTAAGGCAAAGATAGATAAATTTTTGAACAGTAAAGGAATTAAGGGTTATGGTGAGCGGGCGGGTAAGTGGAGCTGAGTCCATGAAAAGATCAGCCATAACAAATCTCAGTTAAGTGGATGGGTTGGAAAAGTAATAGAGTTTTCTAAATTATTAAGGGGCTTTGGACAGAGTAGGTAGCAAGTAACACTTCCCACTGATGGAAGGGTTGAGAACCAGAGGATAGAGAATTATGCTGGTTGGGAAAAGAATCAATAGTAAAATGAAGCAAAATCTTTGTATGCAACAAATGGTTAGGATCTGGAATGCACTATTAGAGGTTGTGGTGGAGGCAGATTCAATTGTGGTTTCTAAAGGTGATTAGAAAAGTGAAAGGAATTGCAGGATTACAGAGAAAAGGTGGGGACAGAGGCTAACTCAATTGCTCTTGGCGAAAGCTGGCATTGAGATGAATGGTTAAGTAGCTTCTGTGCTGAAATAATTCTATAATTCTATGAGTTAGTGTAATTATTCAGTCAGGTAGAAAAACAAAAATGATATTGAACAATGATCAGTAGGATGTAGTGTACATCAGAAGAACACAACAAATAGAACTGATTCAACAGGGAAAGACTTAGACTGGGATCTGGAATTGCTATGGTGCAGAAGGAGGCCATTTGGCCCATCATATATACACCAGCTCTTCAAATGAGCATTATGGCTTAGTGCCATTCCCCTGCCTTTTCTCCGTAGCCCTGCATATTGTTTCTATCAAGTAATTATCTAATGCCAACTTGAATGCCTCAATTGAACCTGCCTCTACCACACTTCCAGCTAGAGCATTCAAATACTGTTCATGACTACCAGACATCCCCCAATACTTTACAGCCAACAAAGTATTTTTGAGGTATAGCCACTATTGCAATGGAAGAAATGCAGCAATTTATTCTCAATAATCTGTTTTTATGATTTTTACTGAGGGATAAATATTGACCAGGACACTAAGGATAACTTGCCTGTTCATCTTTAAATGGTGCCATGGGATCTTTCAAGTCCACCTGAGAAGGTCAGACAGGACTTTATTTAAGATCTCATCCAAAGACAGCACCTTCAACAGTGCAGCGTTCCCTCCATATTGTACTGGCATATCAGCCTAGATTGTCATGTTCAAGTCCTGGTACAGGCTACAAACCCAGAATATTTTGACCTAGGCATGTAAGTATTATCAACTGAGCCATGATTGTAAATTATTAATACAGCCACCATGTTAGTGTCTGGAAGATGGGGAGACATAATGATTAAACATGAAACAGAATGCTGAGGTACATGTACCCAATAGAATTGTACATTTACAGCTACACTGAGTTAAAGCAGAAACTTATCAATCAGCTTTACTAATTCTCAAAAATGGATCTTACTTTAAAATCTTTGCTGTTTCTTAACTACACGTTTACCAAGTCTGGAGGAATGGGACGTTTATTCAGGAAGATGTAGCATTTTAAAAGGAGGGTGTCAATAGCTTCACAGGCCAGCATTGCTGATTGAATTATTGATATGTTCTTCTGTGTACTAAGATAAAGCATGATTTATCAATCTAGCACCCAGATATGTCTGAATCTAACTGCAATAATTTGTCCATTTACTCCTCGTGAAAAGGTAAGAATCTTGTGTAAGATGCTGCTGTCAGGAAAAATAACCTCAAAGATCTCCACCAAGCAAGTGAGGGACAGACCAGGGTCAAGCAAACCTGCCGAGGCAGTATTGTGACAGGCAGGTGAAAGGGCATTTACTCTCCTGTCACAACATATACATGCAACACTGCCTCAGAGATATTGCTTCAATGTGCTCTGGTCCACATCTGACAAAACATCTTAACAGTTCAGTTTTCCAAGAAAAGGACATTCTCTCCATTATAAAATCAGAGGTGAAGATGTTTCTTTCATGATTGCCTGATGTTTTGTATCATTTACCACTTTTCAGATGATAAAGGAGTCCACATCCATGTGCAGTAAGTCCTGAACAATATTCAGGTTTGAGCTGTTAAATGGTGTTACATTCACACCATATAAGTGCCGGGCAATGACCATCCCCAACAAGAAACTGTCTAAACACCTCCCTATGACATCTAACAACAATAAAATGGCTGAATATCCCACTATCAACATCTTGGGGTTGCCACTGACTAAAAACCTAAACAACCAGTCACTTAAATACTATATGGGCAAGTCAGAGGTTGAGTATTCTGTGATGAGTGATTCACTGCCTGACTCGCCAAACCCTGTCCACCATCTACAAGCACGAATCAGGAGTGTGATGGAATACTCTCCACTTGCCTGGATGAGTGCAGCTCCAACAACACTCATAAAGCTCGACACTATCCAAGACAAAGCAGTACATTTGACAGTACCTCATCCACTAAACATTCACTGCCTCCAAGGACAATGCAACATGTCTGCAGTGCTTTGTCTATAAAACACGTTACAGCAACTTGCCAAAACTTCTTCAACAGCACTTCCCAGCTCATATCCTCAATCGCCTTGAAAGACAAGGGCAGTAAGAACATGGGAGCACCACCATTTGCAAGGTTTACTCCGAGTCAGCCATCATCCTGATTTGTAAATATACAGTATATTTGATTGTTGATTTGAGTGTTGATTATCATCACTTAATCAAAATCTTGAACTCCCTTCCAACAGCACCATGAGTATACCTACATCAGAGTAGTTCAACATGCCAGTTCATTAGCAGCTTCTCAAGGGCAATCAGTAATGGGCAATAAATGCTGGCCTAGCCACCAAAATCCATCTTCTGTGAATAAATACATTAACAAAAACAAGGTATCCCATTTCATTCAAAACCCATAGAAATGTAAAGGGAGACAGCTTAAAATGTGCACTGATCATTCTGAGAATCAAAATAATCTAAGGACATCAATTCATGTAGACTCAGGTGGGAATTCGGTTGAAAGTACAATAACTAGTTTAAGTACGATAAAATTTAAGCTTTGTATTCACTGTGGTTCTTGAAAGCATTATTCTAGATGGCTGAGGAAAACCATTCAGTTCAGGTGGAACATTTGTTCACAGCTTCTGTTTGGATGGGTTGATTCTGCAGGTCAAAACAAAGCTTCTAACCATGTTGGCAACTGACCTGCTACAGGGGAACCTGCATAAGCACCAGGTTATTTCAGAACTTATAAAAGCCTCAAAGTTAACTTTCATCTGGGAGGAAGTTTGGTGATAATGGTACTATTTCTAGAGCACTGCTGATTTGCCACTCAACAGCTCTGCTCCTTGACTGCAATAGAGAGAGTGGTGATGGATACCAAGAATTGGTTCTGAGGTTGCCACGTGGATCAGGAAAACAACGTAGGGACGCGTGTCAACTCTCAGCCCCTCCCTCATCTCATCCATTCCACCTCCAGCTCAGCCTCTGCCTCTTGCATCCTCCCCATTTTCAGCTCAGTCATATTAATATACATCTATATTAAAATATGAATTAGGCACAGAAATAGAACATTTAGATCCTTGGGCCTGCTCCGCCATTAAATAAGATGATGACTGATCTCATTATGCCCTCAACTCTACTTTCCTGCCACTCCAAAATCAAGAATTTATCTAACTCATTTTTAAATGTACTCAAATGACCCAACCTCACTGCTGTTTGGGGAAGAGAATTCTACAAACCAGGACACTGGGAGAAAATAATTCTCATCTCTGTCTTAAATGAAAGATGGCTTATTTTTAAACCGACATCGTGGACAAGTTTATATTTTACCTATACATTCTACACACAAATCTCTGATTGATCTTGCTTTCCTGATCCATCCTGTTTAAAATATTTGCTGTGGTAAAATGCTTTATTTGATACTGCAGTGATTTTGTTCCAAGGTTATTTGTCTTTTACAACCACTGGAGGAGTACGCGTGAGTCATGTTGCCTTAGGGAAGGTCAATATCTTTGTGACTGAATGTTACTTAGGGGTAGGGCACAGATCAAGGGCATGTGGGACGAAGTCAGTAATATCTTTACAAAACTTCTGTTGGCTGTTGTATGGCATAAATAATCGACAGATTCTTATCTTATCTTTCTTTGTTGAGAACTTCCCCCCAAGAGATGCTGTGCGACTTTCTCTTAACTGAAAACAACCTCGTCATGAATGTAAACACAAAAGTCACCCTCTCCTCAGTGTGCAGCATCTCTTATTTATACAGTTTAGGCCATTGGGAATGCAGGTAAGAATATGCTGTCAAATACATAGCAGCCTGCCATCAGGTCTGATTCCAAAACTGATACTTCTCAGCATTACGACTAGACAACTGAGTGAAAAGTTTGGGGAAAGAGTCAGAAATATAGTTAGGATTTCTGGGGTTTTCCTGGAGAAATGAAGTTTGTTCTATGTGCAAAATAGGTGCAACTTGGATGGATTATTTTAAATGATGTGAAGGGGAGGATCTTTAGGCTCTTTCCCCTTTCAAACTTTTTTTTATGTACCCTATCTCTGGACACTGAACTCCACTGGCTGGAGATTTCATGGTGTCCTGGGGAGGCAGCTGACTGCAAATTAGGTTCCCCCCACATACCAAAGGTTAAATGTGATCAACATCTTCTGGTTGATCATTACGATCATCAGCCTGAAGCTCTCAGTCAGTGAAGACAGTGAGATTGGTTGGGAGCCCAGAGCAATACCTTTCCTGTCGAAAGTAGGCTGAAATTGAGGCCATTTAAATCCAGATGACCTGGACTGCACAGGTGTAGCATACTTCAGATATGCATGGGAAAATAGCTCAGAAGAAAACTGGTCCAGAAGGTGTCACTTATTGCACAGCATTCACACTCCTGATTGAGTAGGTTGCTAGTACAAGTCCCAGTGGAGAGAACTGAGCACTATAATTGAGGCCAACACTTCCAGAGCAGTAGCAGGGAGAGCTCTGCACTGTCAAAGAGTTAGTACTGAGGAATTGCTGCACCATCTTTGGACAAGTTATACTAAGACCCCACGTACTCTCTCAGATGGATTTGAAAGATCCTATTACACTATCTGAAGAAGAACAGAGCTGATCTGCCTTGGTGTTCTGGCCAATATTTATCCCTCAACCAACATCGCTCAAACAATTATCTGTTATTTATTTCACTGCTGTTTGTGAGAGTTGCTTTGCACAAACTGGCTGCTGTGTTCCTACGCTACAATCATCAAAATTACTTAATTAGCTATAAAGTGCCTTGGGATATCTTGAGACTACACCATATAAATGAAGTCTTCGATTTCTTTCATTAATTCTAGTATGAACTTTAGGTTGGTGAATAATCAGCACCTTGTACCACTGTTCAAATACATTAGCTATGACTCAGATGCTTAATTATAACATTTCTTTCAATAGCTTCATGTTGGTTTCCATAGTGTATCTTCTTTCCAAAGGTATGGCTCTGTATTCTTCAGATAGCTACCCTTATAGAGTTGTGTGACCCAAGGGTTTCTATTTACAGTAATTTTCTTAATGGATTAAACATAGGTTGATGATACATTACCATAGTCACTTCAGATTGGCTGATATTCAATACTGATTACAGTTTTAATAGAACAAAACAACCAACATTAAATGTAATTAGATGAAGATATGAATCACATATTTATTCTCAACTATGAACATAAGCTCCCAAATGAATGAAGCAACAGAAATTAAAAATAAAACTATTCAATTAATCCAGACTACAGTTTTAACATATAACTGGATCACGCTGTGTAATTATTGAGTGTGTTCGATCCTACAATGTTTTATAATGACACACGGTGTTATAACATTTAACCCACAGTATGCTATTGCATTAACTCACAGTAGTCTGGCTATTCCTCATTATTCCACCTCACAGCTCAACCTGCTGCATGTAAATTACGGCAGGGAATAGGGCCAAGTGAAGCAAGGTTGTCTATGCCATGTTTGGGGGAAATAGACCCTGTAGTGGCTATCATGCAGAGCTAAATGGATCTGATCCCAACCTTTGTTAGGAGTAGGTACATTAATCTATTTTGAATAGGGAAATTTTGGTAGCCATAACAGATTTTCAGATCAGCAAACTTTTTTCTATTCTAATTCCAGGACTTCGAAATGTTGACAGCATACCAATGCTTCCTGCTATCTCCTTTCATGCAGACACGAAAGCTTTCCTGTCAGTGGAGAGAGTATCTTATGTATTATATATTCCCAGATATAAAACAGAAAATGTACAGGCCAACTTGAGAGTAAAAATCTTAAAGTCATTATGGTTCAGAAGAAGGCTGTTTGATGCACTTTATTTGCCTGTTCAACTTCGTTTTGTAACCATCGATCATCTCACTTCCACCAGCCTCATGAGCAGAGAGATCCAAGTCATGACCCCTAACTATGAAAAAAGTTCTTCCTTGCATCTCCACATATCTCTTATCCAGAAGCTTAAATCTATTCTCCTTAATCTTTTACAATCAGCTGATTGGAACAGATTTTCTTGTCAATTTTATCCAAACTTCTCATATTTTGGTACACCTCTAATAGATCCCTCTTCAGCCTCACCAGAGAACAAACTTAACTTTCCCAACTTAACCTTTTGCTAAATTTCCTCACCTTGGAAACATACTGGTAAATCTGCTCTCCACCCTCTCAAAGATCCTTCCTAAAGTGTGACCAGAAATGAATAATAATAATAATAATAATGAATAATCTGGGAAATTCCTCTCTGACCTATTTAGCTGATGGAAACTAGTCCAAGGGTTCAGCCTGAACTTGAATTCTCATACAACCTAGCCTTTTATATGAGGTATTTTCTGCCCCAGACCGAATCAGATCTGGCAGAAAGTAGAAAGAAACTTAAGCAAGGAGTAAGAAGGGTAAAAGGGGTCATGAAAAAGCATTAGCCAGCAGGATTAAGGAAAATCCCAAGGCTTTTTTATACATATATAAAGAGCAAGAGGGTAGCCAGGGAGCAGGTTGGTCCACTCAAGGACAAAGGAGGGAATCTTTCCTTGGAGCCAGATGAAATGGATGAGATATTAAATGAGTACTTTGCACCAGTATTCATCAAAGAGAAGGACATGTTGGATGATGAGTCTGGGAAAGGATGTGTAGATAGTTTGAGTCATGTTGAAATCAAAAAGGGGATATTGGGGTTCTTGAGAAACATTAAGGTAGAAAAGTCCCCAGGGCCTGATGGGATATACCTCAGAATACTGAGGGAGGCAAGGGAGAAAATTGCTGGGGCCTTGAGAGAAATATTTGTATCCTCACTGGCTATGGGGAGATCATGATGCAGAGATGCCTGTGTTGGACTGGGGTACATAGAGTAAGAAGTCTCACAACACCAGGTTAAAGTCCAACAGGTTTATTTGATAGTAAACACCAGCATTCCAAAAGCTTGTGGCATTTACTATCAAATAAACTTGTTGGACTTTAACTTGGTGTTTTGAGACTTCTTACAGGGGAGGTCCCAAGGATTGGAGAATAGCCAGTGTTGTTCCTTTGTTTAAGAAGGTTAGCAAGAATATTCTAGGTGACTATAGGCTGGTGAGCCTTACATCAATGATAGGGAAATTATTGGAGAGGATTCTGCAAGACAAGATTTATTCCCACTTGGAAATAAGTATTAGTGAGAGGCAACATGGTTTTATGAAACGGAATTTGTGTCTCAATAACATGATTGAATTTTTCGAGGAAGTGATGAAGATGATTGATGAGGGTAGGGCAGTAGGTGTTGTCTACACGGACTTCAGTAAGTTCTTTGACAAGGTCCCTCATGGCAGACTGGTGCAGAAGATGAAGTCGCATGGGATCAGAGGTGAAGTGGCAAGGTGGATACAAAACTGGCTTGGTCAAAGGAGTCAGAGGGTAGTAGTGGAAGAATCTGTTTCTGAATGGAGGACTGTGACAAGTGATGTTTCTCAGGGATCAGTGCTGGGACCTTTGCTGTTTGTAAAATATATAAATGACTTGGAGGAAAATATAACTGATTTGATTAGTAAGTTTGTGAATGACACAAAGGTTGGTGGATTTGCAGATAGCAAATGAGAACCATCAGAGAATACAGCAGGATATAGATTAAGAACAATGAACAAAGAACAAAACAGCACGGGAAACAGGCCCTTCAACCCAACAAGCGCGTGCCACCACCTTGATGTTCCCACTTCTAACTGTGATTCCTGTCTACGTTTATAGATCCATGGATTGAAACCAAATTTGAGAGAATTTAGAGAGAATTTGTTCTGCCAATCTGCCTAAGAGCACATCTTTGGGATGTTGGAGGAAACCGGAGCACCCGGAGAAAACCCACGCAAGCACGGGGAGAATGTGCAAACTCCCATAGACACAGGCCCAAATCCATGTATCTGCACACCACAGCGATAATCACTGAGCTGTTGTGTTGCCCATCAAATGGTCCAGGTCAAGCGTAAACTAACGATGTGAAGCACTAGGATTTGGCTATCAAATAAATCAGTTGGATTTAAACTTCTTACTAAGACAGCAACACCCATGCTTATTGGCCATGCTTAATTGCCCTTGAGAGGATGATGACAAGCTGCCTTCTTCAAACTGTTGCAATCCTACAGTGCTGTTAGGGTGGGAGTTCCAGGATTTTGATCCTGCATAGAATTCCCAGTTTTCTGTTGCCTCCTTTGTTGAATAGCAGGATTATATTTTCCACCTTTCATTCCACTGTGGCTGTTCCAGAATCTAGAGAGTTCTGCAAAATTAAAACCAATGCATTCACCAGGTCATACAGCCATCTCTTCTAAAACCTTAACGTAACGGCCATTTATTCTAAGGTATTTCTTGCCTTTACGTCTCATTAAGCTCTCCAGCACGGCATCAAAAATAGAATTAGATTTTTTTATGAAGCCATTTTGGATGTCGTAGTATGTCCTTTTCTATCCAGATGACCATACTTTGCTTCTTTTCTTCCTTTGTGAGTGCTAAACAATTATTTGATAATAATACTACCTGATCTCTCTAACAGTCTGATCTTTACTGCTGCTGATGATGATCTGAGAGCTTTCAGGTGCATTGGTTGTGAGAATCTGGTAGTTGAGATTCTAGACTGCAGTCTTTCATCTTGAGGTAGCTGCTTTTTCTCATTGAATTGGAGCACAATAAGTGACTGAAAAGTTGTCCATTGGAGGATCTACATCATGTGATGACCTTAACCAGATAAACTTGTTAGAATTCAAGCTCTCTGATTGAGGCAGGACAGGTCCAGGCAACGGGCAATCGAGGGAGTCCAACCTGACTGTCTGCCCCTCTACTGTGACTATATTTGCAGCCAGGTGTCCCTGGAAAGGGAGCATGCAGTGAGCAAGGTCACCACTGATACTTTCTGTGACTGCTGGGCACTGCAGGGACTGTGGTCTATTATTGACCCCTTTAATAACATTTTAATTTGATGTTTTAAGTTTTCTCTCCGCTTTGTTTTTTTGTTTCAGGCAGTTTCCTTCCTTTAGGGAGCTGCCCTTTTTGATTTGTTCCTAAGTTAAGTTGATTTTGTTTATTTGGTTGAATGCAAAATGATGTCCCTGATTGAGACAGTTAATGCTGTCCCATCTGGCAGCCCTGTGAAGGTATACAACGTGGAGTGTTCGGGTTACTGGCACTCAGGGTGTACACTCTTATTGAGAAATATCTGCGCTGAGTTTAGATTTAGAGAAGGGACACTGGCCTCATATGAGCTAGTTTGCACCACAGTCCAAAATGTCACTCCAGGTCGTATTGCGCTAGTTTTTCAAGAGAGAATGCTGTATTTCAGCTTTGTGTTCATTGTCCATTTTCTTCAGCACTGATCTCACTACCTTGATCTTGCATTTGGTCTACAGCTGGGTAGAAGTTTGTACGATATCAGACATATTGACAAGTCATATTGTGGTTTGATGCAGGCTGAAGATCTTACTTATTTAAAAGAGCTTCTTCCTTGAAATTGACAGTGTCATTGTTCAATAAAAATTCTATGTGCTGTTTTTTAAGGATCTATATAAATGCAAGTTGCTGTTGTTGAACTGTTGGTATTGGCTATGGAGGGGTGGACACTTTAAAAGCCTTTAGACTGTTGCTGAAGAGAAGAGAATGAACTATTTCTTGTGTCAAGGTCACAAACTTCACACAGCAGTCTGTCTCACTGACAGATGACAGATTATGAGCATTATATCAAGCTGGCACCCACATGAAAGAACTGGTACATGTGAACAGTAAAAGATAAAATAAATTACCTGCAAGCACTGCTTATGTTGCTCCCGTTGTTAAACAAACCATCCAATCCTATTATCTGGACTGATGTTGCTGCATTATCTACTGAACAGCGAATACACAGGAGGAAATAAAAGGAGATGCTGGTTTTTAGAAGTTATGAACAGCTGGTGCACCTACTGTCGATTCTTTCTGGTTGGATCTTGTGAAACTCATGTCTTTCTTATCCTGTTGATGGGGTCCAATGACAGAGATCTCTCAGATCTAACTTCCTTGTGAGTCAGATCTGGCTCAGTTAGTACCACACTTGCCTCTGATGTAGAAGGTTGAATGTTCAAATCCTGTTCCATAGCATTCACTGTACTGACGAAGCACTGTAGTGTTGGAGGTTAAGTTAAACTAAGGCCTTGTCTGCTTCTTGGGCAGATGTAGAAGAGCCCATGGCACTATTTGAAAAAGATCAGAGGAGTTCGCTCCATTTATTCTTCAAACAACATAAGTGAAAGATGGTCATTCTTTCATTGTTGTTGTAGGAGCTTGCTATGTGCTAATTGGTTATTACATTTTCCATATTAGTTCAGAGACTGCACTTCAAAAGTAGCTTATTGCCTTGAATATATCTTAGGATGTGTGGGGATTGATTGGACCTGTGCCTCCAGTTAGCAGAACGCCGGACGTTAGCAACAGTGAGAAATTGGGAAAGTTCCCGCCTGAATAATAGACCAGTCACTCTCCCATTGGTCACTTTCTTATTGGTCACGCCTCTGTTGGTCACGCTCTTATTGGCCAGTCTCCCGTTGGTCATTCTCCTATTGGCCAGTTTTCCATTGGTCACTCTGAGATTCTCTGCTGTCTCTCTCCATAATCCGGACTTCCCGCCTTCCTGAGTTTCAGCTCAGAATCAGAGCTGCAAAAATCTCGCCATGCCTCACGCTCTCGGACACTGGACAGTCGTTAATGCCTCAGCAATAGTTTAACGCACAGGTAGAAATTCGCTGCCCCTATCCTGACTTGATCAATCTGGCAGAGTTAGCAATACTGGCTCTCAGGGAGACAACCTTGAATAGTTGTCGTTGTGAGGAAATGTGAATCTAGGAATATCCCTGGACCATTGTGAAATTGGCTTTTTCTCCTCAGAAAAATGAATATTTTCTTTCAATTTCCAGCGGAAGAATGTGACGTACCAGGGACCGTGTGTCGTTAATTTTGTTCAACTTCATCAGAATGAAACCAGAGCTAAAGGATCAAATTACGGTTTACAAGATTAAGGGGTTTGTAAGATTAAGGGCTAATCTGACAGAGATGATTATCGAGAGGGGTAGAGAGATAAAGGCTTCTCTCCGTGGAATGGCAGTGAGTGACGAATCAACATCAAAGGGACAAGAGGGCATGATGTTAAAGCTAGGTTATTCAGGAATGATGATCAGGAGACATTTTGCCACACAAAATGTAGTCATGATGTGAAGCTGCCAGCGTTGGACTGGGGTAAACACAGTGAGAAGTCTCATAACATCAGGTTAAAGTCCAGTAGTACTCACCTACTGTCCATTAGGTGAGTAGCAGTGCTCCGAAAGCTTGCGATACCAAATAAACCTGTTGGACTTTAACCTGGTGTTATGAGACTTCTTACTGTACGCACAAAATGTAGAGGAATTCTGGAATTTGGGAAAAAATCTGGAATTAAACAGCTTGTCTCAATAATGGTGACCATGAAATTACAATTAATTGTCATAAAAACCAATCGGGTTCAGTAATGTCCTTTACAGAAGGAAATTTGCCATCCTTATCTGGTCTACATGTGACTACAGACCCACAGTAATGTGATTGATTCTTAACCACTCATTACAATGACCCAGCGAGCCATTCTGTTCAGGGACAAAACGCGATGAACAACAAATATTGGCCTTGCTAGTGACACCCACATCCCTTGAAAGAATGAAGAAATAAATACTCCATTCCCAAAAAAAGTTGAGCCTTGTGCAAGGGATGGGGGGGCGGGGGGAAGTGTTGTTAAAATAAAACTGAAATTTGATTTTTTTGATGGATAAGGATATTAATGTTATGAAACCAAGGTGAGTTAAGATACCAATCAGCCATGATCTAATGGAAAGTTATCCTCCTATTCCTGTAAATATGAATTGCTGCCACCTCCTGTTGCAGTGACAGTGAAAGTCTGCTCATTAATATATTAATAAACAGCTAACATTGCATTCTGTTCACTGTATTCACTGACTTTCAGTATCTCGTCACTCAAACGCTTCTTTGCTTTTGTTACCTCAAAACCTGATTATTAGTTCCAATGCAATCCTGCCTAACAATCCACATCCTCTGTAAACAGGCACGCGTCCTAAACTCTGCAGCTTGTTGGTTAACTCACATTAGGTCCCATTGGCCCAGTACCTCTGGATTTTCTGACCTATGTTGGCTCCTGGTTAAGCAACATCCTGATTTTAATTTTCATCTTTGTTTTCAAACCATCCACGGCGTCACCCCTTCCTTTCTCTGTAACCACTCCCAGTCCCATAACCCTCCAAGATACCAGCATTCCTCTAATTTCAGCTTCTTTGGCACCCCTGATTTTCATCGCTGTACTATCGGTGGCCATATATTCAATTATTCTGCCCTAAGCTCCGGAATTCTTTTCCTAAACCTTTAGAACATAGAACATAGAACAATACAGCACAGAACAGGCCCTTCGGCCTTCGATGTTGTGCCGACCAAAATAAAAAGCAATGCCCCTCCTAACTAAACCATTCCCTTCTCATCCATATACTTATCAACTAACCTCTTAAACGCCACCAAACTTGGCGCATCTACAACAGCTGCAGGCAGGGCATTCCACTCCCTAATCACTCTTTGAGTAAAGAACCTACCTCTGATATCCGTCCTATAACTCATACCCCTTAATTTAAAGCTGTGTCCCCTCGTGCTAGCTTTCTCCATCCTAGGAAAAAGGCTATCACTGTCCACCCTATCTAAACCTCTAATCATCTTATATGCTTCAATAAGATCCCCTCTTAGCCGCCTCCTTTCTAACGAAAACAACCTCAAATCCTTCAACCTCTCTTCATAGGACCTGCCCTCCATACCAGGCAACATCCTGGTAAACCTCCTCTGTACCCTCTCCAATGCCTCCACATCTTTCTTATAATGTGGCGACCAGAACTGCACACAATACTCCAAGTGCGGCCGCACTAGAGTTTTGTACAGCTGCAACATGATGCTGCGGCTCCTAAATTCAATCCCCCTACCAATAAAAGCTAAGACTCCATAAGCCTTCTTAACAACTTTATCCACTTGACTGCCTACTTTCAGGGATCTATTGACACATACACCAAGATCCTTCTGTTCCTCAACACTATTAAGAGCCCTACCATTAGCCCTATACTCTACACATTTATTGTTCCTGCCAAAGTGCATTACCTCACACTTTTCCACATTAAACTCCATTTGCCACCTCTCGGCCCAGCTCTGCAACTTGTCCAAGTCACTCTGTAAACTAAAACACCCCTCTTCACTATCTACCACACCACCAACTTTAGTATCATCTGCAAATTTACTGATCCATCCCTCAATACCCTCATCCAGATCATTTATAAAAATTACAAACAGTTACAAAAATTACAAACTTTCTTCCTTTAAGTTACTGTTTAGAAGCTACCACTTTGACCAAGCTTTTGGCCAGTTGCCCTAATGTTGCCTGGCATGGTTCAGTATCAAAGTTTGCTTTATATCGCTTCTGTGAAACTTATTATGATATTTTATTATGTTAGATTTAAGTTGTTGTTGTAAGTTTGTTAGGGTGATATATTTTGGCAGAAGGCACTGTTCCTTACAGGGACTGACTGACCCAATAATCTGACCCTTGAATTTATGATCAAGTGATGGGGACTATTGCTTATAGGGTCACTCATGAAGAAAGGGCATTATCTGAGCAGTGCCGAGGCCTAATGAGCTGAGAATGATGTGAGCGACACTGGATGGAACTCAAACTGTCAGTGACTTCTGAGAAATGACGAGGGACAAATGGCAACAATCCCACCCTACCTGGACTGAAGGGTTCAGAGATGAAACAGCCTAATTAGTTTTGGTGTAAATGATACTCTTAATTCAAAGCCACTTACATTATTTGATCATTCTATACTTTTTAGTGCAAAGTGCACCTTTGAGGTATCAATAGCCTGTAACTCTAACCCATGGATAAAAAAGATCCAATTTCTCAGATCTCTAAAATGTATTCACTTGCTTTTAGAAACCATTAAAAGTGTTGATATCATCAAGCAAAACTTCATTGGCTCTCTGCCAAAGTTTAATACCTGATCAGGATGGAAGAGAATCGGGTAAGAAATTCCCAAAACATCGATGCTTCATTCATAGAAATTCTCCATAGATTACAGGGTAAGCTGTTCACTCGTCTGTGCAATCCTGATTGTCTTGTTTCTGATGTCTTTATTACAACCAGAAAAATCAGGTCAGGCAGGTTAACCAGAAATGAAGATCTTCTGCTCTCTCTGGCCAAGGTTCATTGATTGACTCCTGCTGTGTCACCATTATTTTCTGCTGTGACATTCTGTTATCCCAGTTTCTGCTTGCCAATCACATCTGACAATCTTCAGTAACCTCCCAAAAGACAATGAGACCTCCCACTCTCCAGCACCTGAAACTCCATGCTCTTTGACTCCTGCTGTCACAATCTACCCCACTCCCAGTCCCGAATGCTGAGGCGTCCAAACATCTACAAAAGCAAACAAATATCAGAGTAACAAAGGCAATTATATAACAAGATAAGAATATAATCAGGCAGTAGCTTAATGTGATAACTATAATAGTGTAGACTTTCCCAGCTGTGACTCTCACGTGATTCTGTAATTCCCAATGTGACAGTCTTCTCTTGTTGCACTGATTTTGAGTTTATTTTCTCTAACCAGTTCAGTCAGAAGAGTCAGTATTCCAGAAACTCTGCACATCGAGGCTTCACAGCCATGTCAATTTTATATTGTCACTGACTGATTTCTGCCACGTGTTGAAATTTGTTAGAGGCATAAAGCTAGTTTTTGCCATTCTGGCATTGTTGGAGTTTGCCTCACAAGGTATTCTTTGCCAGTTGCAGGTGGCAAATTGCTCCCTTCAGGTGAGAGGTGGAGGGGAAAAATTCTGGGACATTGAGGTGAATAATTGTAAAGAGACATTTAAAATGAGATAGAAAAAGAAAAACATACCTTCAGTAAAGAGAAATGTTATCCTGATAATACCAGTGAAAAGAAACATTTCTTAAAAACCTGTGGATCGATTCCCAATTATTAAAATCTTCAAAATCCAGATTTACAGGAGCATGTATTACACTGAGTGAAAATCATCTTGAGCAACTGCATTAAACCCAATATTGGATCTGTCTCAAAAGTTTTGAATCCACAATAGCTTAAACCCAATGCTGATGCCATTTTAAGGTGTAAATTGTAATCAACAGCCTGACATAGTCTTACTCACAGAATCATACCGTACAGATAATGTCCCAGACACCACCATCACCACCTGTAGGAATGTCCTATCCCACTGGCAGACAGATACAGTAGAGTGATGGCACAGTGATATACAGTTGGCAGAAAGCTGTCTGGGAGTCCTTAGCTTCAACTCTAGGCCCAATGAAGTCTCATAGCATCAGGTCAAATTTGGGAAAGAAAACCTGTGGCTGTACCCCCTCAGAGCTCAGAATCAGCACTCTGCCATGTGGAATACCACTTAGAGGAAACACGAATGGCGAGAAGGTCATAAAATGTACTCTAGATGGGGGATCTTCAATGTCATCACCAAGAATGGCTTGATAGCACCACCACAGACCAAGCTAGCCAGGTCCTAAAGGACATCGCTGTGAAACTGGGTCTGTGGCAGGTGGTGAGGAAACCAGCAAGAGGGAAAATCATACTTGACCTTATCCTCTCCAAACTGTCTGACACTGATGCATTTGTCTATGATGGTACCAGTAGGAGTGACAATCACACAGTTATTGTGGAGACAAAGTCTTCAAATTGACGCTCTCTTTTTTCATGTTATGTGGCACTATCACTATGCTAAGTGGGATATATTTCAAACAGATTTAGCAATTCATATCTGGCAGCCATGAAGTACTGTGGGCCGTCAGCAACAGTAGAATTGTATTTAACTACAATCTGTAACCTCATATCCAGCATATCTCCCGCTGTATCATTACCAGTAAACCAGGTTATCGTGTTAGCTCAATGAAGAGTGCAGGAGGGCATGCCAGGAGCAATATGAAGCATCCTGAAACATAAGGTATCAACTCGGTGAAGCTACAACACTGGACTACTTACATGCCAAATAGCATAAACAGCAAGTGATAGACAGAGCTTAAGTCATTCCACGATCAATGGACCAATCTAAGCTCTGCAGACCTGCCACATCCAGATGAATGGTGATGGAAAATTAAATGATTCACTGGAGGAAGGGGCTCCACAAATATCCCCACCCTCAATGATGGAGGAGCTCAGCATATCAGTGAACAAAATAGGACTGAAGCATTTGATACAGCATTCAACCAGAAGTGCGGAGTGGATGATCTATCTCAGTCCCTCCAGAAGTCCGTAGTATTTCAGATGCCAGTCTCCAGCCAATTCGATTCACTTCACATGATATCAAGGAACAGCTGAAGCCGCTGGATACTGCAAAGGCTATGGAGCCCTAATAATATTCCAGCAATAGTACTGAAGACTTGTGCTCCAGAGTTTGCTGTGTCGCTAACCAAGCTGTTCCAGTATAGAACATAGAACATAGAACATTACAGCACAGAACAGGCCCTTCGGCCTTCGATGTTGTGCCGACCAAAATAAAAAGCAATGCCCCTCCAAACTAAACCATTCCCTTCTCTTCCATATACTTATCAATTAAACTCTTAAACGCCACCAAACTTGGCGCATCTACAACAGCTGCAGGCAGGGCATTCCACTCCCTAATCACTCTTTGAATAAAGAACCTACCTCTGATATCCATCCTATAACTCATACCCCTTAATTTAAAGCTGTGTCCCCTCGTGCTAGCTTTCTCCATCCTAGGAAAAAGGCTATCACTGTCCAATTGTTGTATAGCTACAACAATGGCATCAACCTGGCAATGTGCAGAATTGCCTGGGTAAGACTGGTGCCCTGATAAAGAGTCATTCAGACTTGAACCCTGAGCTCCATTCTCTCTCCACAGATGCTGTCAAATGTATTGAGATTTTCCAATATGTTCTGTTGATGCTCAGTTTGGACTCCACAAGGACCATTCAGCTCCTAACCTCATCACAGTTACTGTCAACATCCTGGGAGTTCCTACTGATTAGAAGTTGAATTGGACTAGCCATATAAATACTGTGGCTATAAAAGGTGGTCAGAGACGATGGGCAGGATCTTTCTCCCTCATGTTTTCACAGAGGTGGTTCGCCATTTGTTGATCTTATGATTCTACTGTTGTCAATGGGGTTGAATGCACCCCCGTCACTGCAGGAAACCTGCAGCAGGGCGGCGCCATCAGTGGGACTGTAATATCCTGCCAGCGTGAGTGGCAGCAAGATTGCGGCATTGGAATACCACAATGAATAACTCACCTCCTAACTCCCCAAAGCCCGTCTACTAGGGTGCAAGTCAGGAGTGTAATGGAATACATTCCCTTTGCCTGGATAGATGCTGCTCCATTAATATTTAAAATGCTTGACACCATCCAGCACCCAAAGAAGCCCATTTGATTGGCACCCCAGAGACAAGCATTCACTCCATCTACCTTTGACACAGTGGCAGTCATGCTGGATCTGCAAGATACATTGCAGGCTTACCAAGGCTTCTTAGACAGCACTTTCCAAATTCATGACTTTTTCCATCTAGAAAGACAAGGGCAACATGGGAACATCAACACCTGATAGTGCCCCTCAAAGCCACTTACCATTGACTTGGAAGCACTCTCTGTTCTTTCACTGTTGCTGGGTCAAAATTCTGGAACTCCCTTACTAACAGCACTGTGGGTGTATTTACACCACATGGACAGTTGGGTGCTCAAGAAGGCAGCTACACCACCATCTTGAGGGCAATTAGTTGGGCAATAAATGCCAGACACTCACAACCCATGAATGATTTTTAAAACATCACACCCGCAACAGTTTTCTTCAGGATGTGCACAGACCACCCTAACTAAATATTGAAATTATAACCCTGTGATTGGAATTAGACCAATGTCTTAAACAATCAATGGTGAGACATTTCAGCAGAGGGAGCAGTTTTAAGCACCAACATTATAACTATATAATCATAGAATTATTCACTAGATCATGATTACATCATTCGGTATATATCATTATTTGAGACTTCAGGATTTATCATTCAGTATTTACCAAAAAGCACTTTCCAGTTCTTTATTTCTTTAACTTACATTCTCACTCTCTCCCCTACAGTGTTAGCATTAAGGTGCAACCAGTCCAGTTTGTGCAGGTCCAACCTCCCCAAGAATTGAACACAATGCCCGAGAAATCTAAAGGCCTCCCGTTTGTACCATCTATCCAGCCACACATTCACTCATATTATCTTCCTATTTCTATATTCATCACACATAGTGTCAGAAGTAATCTGGAGATTACTTCCTTTGGGGCATTATTTATTTATTTATTTTCTAGCTATCTAAAATCTACCTATAGGACCTCATCCCTCTTTCGCACATGTTGATAGTGCTGATAAGAACCACTGTCTTTAGCTGTTTGCCGTTTGCTTTCAGATTGTTCTGCAGTCACTTAACAATATTATTAACAATATACCATCCTGGAATCATGTCTGTCTGTTACCCTGACAGTTGAATTGTTTACCTAATCTTCCTCCTGTTGTACAGTTGAACTAGCCATGTTGCAATGACCTCTGCACTGCCTATACTCACAGTAAGAAGTCTCAAAACACCAGGTTAAAATCCAACAGGTTTATTTGATAGTACAAGCCACAAACTTTCAGAGTATTGTCCCTTCATCATCTAAGTGGGAATTTTGCTCACAAACAGGTACAAAGTCAATTTACAACATAATGATTGGAATGCAAGTCTTCACACGTAATCAAGTCTTAAAGGTACAAACAATGTGAGTGGAGAGAGGGTTAAGCACAAGTTAAAGGGATGCACATTATCTCCAGCCAGGACAGAGAGATTTTGAAAGCCCAATCAAGTCACGGAGGATAGTGTGACATTAACCAAGATCCCAGTAGAGAGATCCCAGAGGAACCATCACCTTTACCAGTATTGTAATGTTCCCACATAGGACAGATGTGCATTTGGCAAATCTGAGACACCCTGCTATTCCACTCGTAGCTCATAGTTATGAAACTATAATCTACGCTTTCCAAAAATAAAACTCAAGACTTATCCCAAATCTGACTTTTGGGGTGAGGGGGCAGAAAAACACTCAACAGCTCCTCGTATGCTGACAATTTATCTGTTTATAAATTTCTCCCTGATGCTTTCAATCCATTACCTCTTAGCCTGTATGTATTTGTAGATGATTTTTATCTTGACAGCTAGTTAGTTATTCAGCTAATAGCAAAACACAAATGTTAATAACAAAAAAAAACTAACCAATAAACTTTATACTTCACTGTAACGTGAGCTGCTTCACACTCTCCGCTTACTCTGACATCACTTTTTTTGAATATTTTGTTCTATTTCTCTGGTCTTGGACTCTGTTTCCATTTGCCTCTATTCTGCTAGTTCTGGCTTGGAGTTAAAATCTACTGTTTTGCTCCTAGAATTTTGTAATTGTGTATCTGTATAACATATAACAGTGTTGCTGTATGAACATATAATATTGGTGTAACTGCATAATTATGTTACTGTCAAGCAGTATAATTATTTAATTGTGTAGCAATATAGCTGTGTAACTGGATAACAGTATTAGTGTATAACTATATTACAATGTATTTATGTCAATATATGTTTATAACAGTATTACTTCATAACAAGAGTTTTAATTTTCTCTGAAGAGGTTATGAATTATTTACTGTCCACCTGAACTGAAAGAGGAAAATCACACACAAGTTTGTGTTTTCTTTGGGAAGATGGGGATTAAGTGATTTCTCCAATCAAACATAATACGTTCTACACATTAACAGAGAGCATTATATATTTGTGTGTGTGTGTGTTTACTCTGCTGTAATGCTGATGACAAAAACTGAATTAGCACAAGCACCTTGGACCCTATTAGATGCCTTGTCATCTAACATAAAAGAACGACTATAACTCCTAAATCACATCTATAAAGCAGAGGATTTGACAAATTCGCAGTCTGCTCTAGCCACTGTGGCCACTTACATAGAACTGTAGAATCCCTGCAGTGGAGAAGGAGGCTATTGACTCCATCACATCTGCACCAACAACAATTCCAACCAAGCCCTATCCACATACCCCACATGTTTACCCTGCTTACGTCTAAGAGCCAATTTAGCACGGCCAATTCCCCTAACCTGCATAAAATAACCAAATGAGAAACCGCTGAAAAATCTCAACAGGTCTGGCAGCATCTGTAAGGAGAGAAAAGAGCTGACATTTCGTATCCAGACGACCCTTTGTCAAAGCTAAAAGGCATAGAACGTGGGAGATATTTACACTGCAGGGGAAGGGAATGAAAATTGAGTCATAACCACAGAAACCAAGGGAAAGGCTGCTATTATCAGTCCATAGAGAGAATAAAGGGTGCGAATTGCCAAATGGCAGAGAAGCTAAAATGAAGATAGGGAGGAGAAAAATGGATGGGATAAACGTAAGATTTACAAAAGAAAAAGCAAATGGGGAGAAAAAGTAAGGGAAAGGCGTAAAGTGGGGAAAAGAGAAGAAAAATGAAGAAAGACAATTTTGAAAAACGTGAGAACAGTGAAAAAAGTTAAATGAAGTAGAATGAAAACAAAAGGGATCAAGGTGGAGTAGAGCAAATCATCTGCTGAAGTTGTTGAATTTGATGTTGAGACCGGAAGGCTGTAAAGTACCTAGCCAAAAGATGAGATGCTGTTCCTCCAGTTTGCAGTGAGGTCGTTGTGTCCTTTAAGAGTGGTCCCCTAACCTGCACATCTTTGAGACAGTGGGAGGAAACTGGAGGAAACCCATGCAAACACAGGGAGGATGTTCAAACTCCAGAGACAATGACTTGAGGCCAGCATTGAACATGGGTCCCTGGCACAGTGAAGCAGCAGTGTTAACCACTGTGCCACCGTACTGCCCTCATGGACCACAGACTTTGGATGATTTCAAGTTTCTGGAGAATATGGGGACTGGCATGCATGCATTGGAATAGTCAAATAGCTGGTAACAAGGACATTATTTTGACTGCAAATGAACTGAGGCAGGGACAGACATAAAGTGATATTAACGAGATGGAAATTGGCGGTCTTGAGTGATGGTGCACTTCTCAGATAAAAAGATGATTTTGGGATTAAATATGACGGCATGATTGTGAACAGATTTATTTAGCCAATTGCCAGAAAAAGTGTGATGATGTCACTGGCTAAACAATGGGATTTGTAATGGAAACCAATGATAATGGTGGTGATTCTTAGGCTCCTTTCACACAGATGCAAATTCCTTTATAGCCAGAGATTCTCACAAGAGGAGCCATGATGTAATTTGTGCTGGGAGAATGCGTTTTGAGATTCTCCATGCTCCCGATTGGCAATGTAATGTAGTTTATGTTCAGTGAGAATGTGAATCAGATTTTCATACTTAAATATTCAGGATCTGTTTTAAGCCAGGTTCACCTGGCTTCTGGAATTCACCCATTGGACACTGCAATGTGAAGCTGGCTGGAATCCACAGGCACGATGACAATGCTGCATGACTCAGCCATTGGAGCCCCTGGGTAGTTAGGAATATAGTTGGGCATCTTGGCACTTCTAGGATGCCAGGGGCAATGCCAGGTTGGTACTACCAAGAACAGAAGTAACCCTGAAGCTGGTTGGGAAGGGGAATGTTCTGTAGTGTTCTTTTGAGATTGTTGTGCCATTTAAAAATGGTGTCTCGATCTCTGAGCAACTGGCCTTAGCAGCAAATTTAGGTCCCATATACTTCCTTCACATTTAAAATCTCCCCAAAAATTGTCCAAGTGTGTGTGGATTGCAATTGGAATTACATTGGTTCAGGTGGTGAGAATCACACCATCTTTCCTGCTGGAGACTGTGCTTTGTGCCCAATGGCTTTGGTTGTTCCAATTTTTAGCTGGAGGAAATTCTTCCTAAATTATCTCAAATTTGGTTTCACTGCATAGATCTATAAACATAGATAGGGATCACGGATAGAAGTGGGAACGTCGAGGTGGCGGCATGGGCTCGTTGGGCCGAAGGGCCTGTTTCCCTTGCTGTTTTGTTCTTCTTTTCTTTGAATTTGCTCTCCCAGTACTGGATATCAGACAGTCTAATAATTTAAAGTCAGAGGGAGAATAAGAACCATGATACTGAGGGAGAGCAGAGAATAATCAGTGTTCATGTAAAAACAAATGGTGTGGCTGGAATATTTTAATCAGCTCTACCAATCAACTCTCCCCCCCTTCACTCGGGCATGCCTGACTGACTCTGGTGAGCCTGCCCCACTCACCCATCTTCTAGGTCTCCACTGCAGATTGGACTGTATGCACTGGGTGCAGTATAACTACAGTTAGTCAGGAGCTGTATGTCCATTATACAGTATAACCACAGTTTAATACTACAAATCATTCATCAAGGGATTGAGTTCAGGAGTCAGGAGGTAATGCTGCAGCTTTATAGGACCCTTGTCAGACCACACTTGGAGTACTGTGCGCAGTTCTGGTCGCCTCACTATAGGAAGGACGTGGAAGCTATTGAAAGGGTGCAGAGGAGATTTACAAGGATGTTGCCTGGATTGGGAGGCATGCCTTATGAAGACAGGTTGAGGGAGCTGGGACTGTTCTCCCTGGAGAGACGAAGGTTGAGAGGCGACATGATAGAGGTTTATAAGATGTTGAGAGGATTAGATAGGGTAGACTCTCAGAGACTATTTCCCAGGGCTGAAATGGTCGCGACGAGAGGGCACAGATTTAAGGTGCAAGGAAGCAAGTACAGAGAGGATGCTAGGGGAAAGTTTTTCACTCAGAGGGTGGTGAGTAAATGGAATCGGCTGCCGTCGGTGATGGTCGAGGCGAACTCGCTGGGGTCTTTTAAAAGACTTCTGGATGAGCATATGGGATCCAATGGGATTGGGGGTTATAGATAGGTCTATGGCTGGGTAGGTTTTGATGTGTTCGGCGCAACTTGTGGGCCGAAGGGCCTGTTTGTACTGTAGTGTTCTATGTTCTATGTTCTAAATCCCAGGCTAGCAAATAAATGTTCATGAATTAGATGGAAAATTAATCAAATGTATTAGATTTTTATGGTACATTTTGAATTTGAATCAGAGACAGATATTTGTATTTAAATATGAACAACATCACCAGGGCTTAACACAACCAACAAAACAAATGTTCCCAAATTATACCAGTCTAACCAGAGCTGTACAAACTCTTGCTGAATTCCTTTAAGCTGTTGAAAATGGTTTTCTCCATGTGTCAACCTGGCTAATAATATTTCCAGATGTTGTCATCTATGGATTAAAATGGATGAATTCTGTTCAGGTTAAGGTGATGTTGTTCTCAGGATAAATGCCCTAATATCTGCTGCTGTAAGAGAGGTAGGATACAGTGACACTGACTCTTCAATATATGCTCCCTTCGGGCCAGCTCCTGGCTAGATCAATGAACTTACCTTGTGTTAACCTTCAGAAAGGAGGAGAAATTTCTTCACCAAGAGAGAGAAGAACCTGTGGAATTCTCTACCACAGAAAGTATTTGAGGACAAAACATTGAATATTTTCAAGAAGGAATTAAAGAATATGGGGAGAAGGTGGGATCAGGTGATTGAGTTTCATGATCAGCCATGATTATAATGAATGGTAGAGCAGCCTCAAAGGGCCAAATGGCCTGCTCCTGTTCCTATTGTTTGCTTCTAAGTTTCAGGCCCTGATCTGACAATAGCAAACTCATAGAAAGGAGACATGCCTTTATTTGGAGAAAGAGATGACCAAAATTGAAACAGTGACCATTTCCTTGTATTCCGTGGGCTCCATTTCAGGACCTGTCAAACACTTTATACACACACGTCTGAATCTATCTGAATATAGAAATCATGGTTGTGAAGGAATCTAATGATGTGCAGCACTTTGCACCACAATACAATGATACATGCACAGTTCAGCTGTAAATTACAAATTGCCATTGGACCCATTTTCTCACAGCCTCAGTTGCTATTATTTTGTATAATAACCAATGTTGAATGGAGCAACCATTCGCAATGAGTACATTTGGGGAGGTCCTGAGGGAGATCACAAGAACTTCTTGAGTGCTGACTTTGCTATTATGTTCTTTTCATAAACTTCCTTTTTAAAATATTAGTCTTTAAATGCACGCTTTAAATACACTATTTGTGACAGATTGGAATATAATATACTCTTCTGGGTGAATTACATTAGAATTTAGAAATTCTTACTTAAACACAATATGTGACACAGTAGGAACATTAAGTAAGTCAATTTCCTAGACAATAAAGTTTGTTCACCCAAAAGATATTGTATGTTGGAAAGCAAAAGAAATGTATTATATTTAAAGACTCATTTTTGAAATACTTTGGAGTTAAAGTAATAACCTCAGCTCTCCAGCTATTATCATTCATCCTCAAATTGGTTTCTATTTAAACCTTTGATCTCTCATTGTTATCCAGTTACATAACACAATTAAAATGTAATCTTAAGAGAAGTGTGAGATATAATAAATAGTTTGAGAATTGTTGATAAAACAGAATATTTTCCACACAATTTGTTTGTGAGACAGCCCCACACCATCAAACCAGGTGGAACTCTCATTTTTAAGGTCATAGGTTCAAGCTCCATTCTAGGACCTGTTTTTAAAATCTAGCTAATTACTTAATCAGAACTGCACAATATATTGATGTAGATGAAGGGGGAGCTGCATTGCGAGTGTTCAGGACTATGCTGTTGCCAAGTTGCTGGAAACTAAATATTTAAGAGATGTGGTTTTTCATAAGGGCCGGCAGGAAGGAGAGGTGCAGGGGTAGCTTTGTTAGATGGAACAAGTACAGTACCAAGAAATTAGTTTGATTGGAAGATGTAGGGCTGGATTCTTCGACTTCGCTCACAGCTGGAATTCTCCAGTCCAGTCATAGTGAATGGGGATTCAGCAGAGTGCCAGATTTTCCATTTCTGCTAACAGCAGCGGTGGGGTGTGAACGCTGGAGAATCCAGACGAATGGAGGTAAGATATAACAAGGGGAAAGCGTCACTGATGGGAGTAGTCTATGGGCTCCCTAACAGTAGCTATAGTGTCACACAGAGAATAACTCGAGAGATAATAAAGGCATGTAAAAAAGGCAGGACATTGATTATTGGTGACATTAATCTTCATGTAATTCAGAAAGTAAAATTGCTGAGGTAGCCATTGGCAGAATTCAGAGAGTATTCAGGACAGTTTCCTAGAACATTGTGCATCCAATCAGGGATCAGGCTATTTTGGATCTGGCAATGTGGATTGAGGCAGGTTTAAAAAAACAATCTCCCCAGGAAACAGCAACCATAACATGATAGAATTTAATATTCTGTTTGAGAGTCAGAAGCTTAGGTAAACTCAAATAAAGATAATTATGAAAGAAATAAGACAGATTTGGCTGGAGTGGACTGGGAAAGGAGTTTAGCAGGAAAGATGTTTGATCAGATGTTTCCAAAAAAAGATCATGACTCAAAGCAGTGAGGAAGAAGGATTCTAGAAAGGGGATAAATCAACAATGTTTACAAAGAACAAGAATAGTACAGCACAGGAACAGGCCTTTTGGCCTACCATCTCTGTGCTGACACAGATGCCTTATCTCTCTACTCCCTGCCAATTCACATATCTATCCAGATGCCTCTGGAATGATTATAGAATCTGCTTCCACCATCTCCAGTAGTGCATTCCAGGCATCCACCCTTTGTGAAAAACTTGCCCCTTATATCTCTTTTAAATTCTTCCCTTCTTACTTTCAACCATTGCCCCCAAGTAATTGACCCTTTAATCCTGGGGAAAAGACTGATTATCCACTCTATCCAAGCCTGTCATAATCTTGTAAACCTCTAACAGATTCCCCGTCATCCTCTGATGCTCCAATGAAAACAATCCAAGTTTATTCAATCTTTCTTCATAGTCCGTATCCGCCAAACAGACCACATCCAAGTAAATCTTTCCTGCATCCTTTCCAATGCATCAACATTCTTCCGGTGGTGTGGCAATTGGAATT
Source organism: Sphyrna mokarran (assembly GCA_024679065.1). Taxonomy (NCBI): domain Eukaryota; kingdom Metazoa; phylum Chordata; class Chondrichthyes; order Carcharhiniformes; family Carcharhinidae; genus Sphyrna; species Sphyrna mokarran. The sequence goes on from JAGIQG010000010.1 coordinate 672,955, forward strand.
GTAGACAATATTCCAAAGTCTTTTACAGCTGCAACATGGTTTTCTAATTCCTATAGTCAGTGCCCCGATCTATGAAGGTCAGCATCCCTAATGCCTTCTTCACTGCCTTGTCCACCTGAGTTACCAGTTCAGGGAACTGTGGATCTGCATGCCTAGATCCCTCTTATGCTAATATTTCTAAGGGCTTTACCACTTACTGTATACTTTATTTCTGCAGTAAATCTTCCAAATTGCATCACCTCACATTTCTCTGGGTTAAATTCCATCTGCCACCTTTCAGCTCAGGTCTCCTGCTGATTTATATCCTGCTGTATCCTCTGACAATCTTCCTCACTATACACTGTACCCCCAATTTTTGTATCATCTGCAAAGTTACTAATCAGACCACCTACATTTTCTTCCAGATCATTTATATATATTCCAATCAACAGAGGCCCCAGCACTGAACCTTGTGGAACATCACTTGTCACAGACCTCCAGTTAAAAAGTACCTTTTCACTGCTACCCTCTGCTTTCTATGCCCAAGCCAATTTGTATCCATCTTATCAGCTCACTTCAGATCCCATATAACTTCACTTTCTGTATCAGCTTGCCACGAGGAACCTTATTGAAGGCATCACTAAAGTCCATGGATACAATATCCACTTCCCCAGCCTGGGTCAATTTTTTTTGTCACTTCCTCAAAGAACTTAATCAAGTTTGTGAGATACAACTTCCCTATCACAAAACCATGCTGCCTTTTGTTAATAAGCCTGTTCCCTTCTAGATATGAGTATGTTCCGTCCCTAAGAATTTTTTCTCATAATTTCCCCAATATTGATGTAAGGCTCTCAGATCAGTAATTTCCCGGATTGTGCCTTCTGCCCTTCTTAAACAGGAACAATGTTAGCTACTCTCCAATATTCTGGTACCCCGCCTGTAGCTACAGAGATACAACTATTTTGGCCAAGGCCTCAGCAATTTCTTCTCTTGCCTCTCAGTATTCTGGGACAGAACCTATTTAGCTGGCCATGGGGCCTTCTCCACCTTAATGTTTTTCAAAACCTCCAATATCTCCTCCCTTTTTGTCTCAACATGTCCTATAATGTAAACATCTTCTGTTCTACACAAGCTATCCACTACTTCCTTCTCCTTTGTAATTCTGATGCAAAGTACTCATTAGGATCTCATCTAGACTAAATAGGGAAGTCACAAGGACTTTAAACTAGTTAGTGGGGAGCAGGGCTTAGTAGAAGTGGTAGAATTGTGCAAGGGACATTGGAATCTGATATAACTGTGCTACAATTGAGTGAAGGAAAACTACAAGGCCATGAATGAGGAGTTAATAAGACTTGACTGGAAAGGGAGCCTAGCAGACTCTGTGGAGCAACAGTGGCAGGAGTTTTTTGGGATAATTCAGAAGGCGCAACATAAATTCTTTCCAAGGAAGAGTAAGGATGTTAAGGAGAGAATGAGGCAACTATCACTGACAAGGAAAGTTAGGATTAGTATAAAAGCAAAGGAAGAAGATGCTGTGAAGTGAGGATAAGTGGGAAGCCAGAGGATTGGGAAGCCTTCAAAAGCAAGTAGATGACAACTCAAAAAACAATAAGATGGAGAAGATGAAATATGAGGGTAAGCTAGCTAGTAATAAAAAGAAGATTACAAGAGCTTTTTTTAGATATATAAAGGTAAGAGAGAAGCAAGAATGGACATTGTACTGCTGGAAAATGAGGCTGGAGAAGTAGTAAAGGGGGTCAAAGAAAAGACAGAAAAACAAAATGGGTACTTTGTATCAGTTTGCACAGTGCCAGATAGGATCTATCACAGAATATTGAGAGAGGCAAGGGAAGAAATTGCTGAAGCCTTTGTCAAAATCATTGTATCCTCTTTAGCCACAGGCAAGGTATCAGAGTAACATGCCAGAACTTGAAGAGAGTCAGGGGCAGAGATAAATGTAGTGACCATTACTAAGGAGAAGGTGCTAGGGAAGCTGAAAGGTCTGAAGATGGATAAATCACCTGGACTGGATGAACTACACCCCAGTGTTCTGAAGGAGATAGCTGAGGAGATTGTGGAGGCATTGGTGGTGATCTTTCAGGAATCACTGGGGGCAGGGAAGGTCCCAGAGGACTGGAATAAAACACTCCGTTTTAAGGAGGCAAAAGGGAAATTATTGGCCACTTAGCCTGATCTCGGTCATGGGTAAGATCCTGGGGAGTCCATTATTAAGGATGAAATTGCGAAGTACTTGGAAATGCATCGTAAAATAGAGCTGAGTCAGCATAGTTTCATCAAAGGGAGGTCATGCTTGACAAACCTGTTAGAATTCTTTGAGGAGGAACAAAGAAGTTAGACAAAGGAGAGCCAGTGGATGTGATATATTTGGATTTCCAGAAAGTCTTTGACAAGGTGCTTTACAGGAGGCTGCTAAACAAGCCGAGAGCCAGTGGTGTTAGAGGCAAGGTATTGGCATGGATAGAAGATTGGCTGACAGACAGAAGGCAGAGACTGGGGATAAGGGGGTCCCTTTCAGGATGGCAACCAGTGATTAGTGGTGTTTCTGTTGGCCCCCCAACTTTTCACTAAATACATTAATGATCTGGAAGATGGACCTATGGGCATGTTTGCTAAATTTGTGGATGATACAAAGACATGTATAGGGGCAGGTAGTCTGAGGAAGTGGGGAGACTGCAGAATGACTTGAACAGGCTAGAAGAGTGAGCAAAGAAGTAGCAGGTGGAATGCAATGTGGGAAAGAGTGAGGTCATGTATTTTGGTGGGAAGAATAGAAGCGTAAACAATTTTCCAAATGGGAAAAGTTTTGGAAATCTGAAGCACTAAGGGACGTGTGAGTCCTGGTTTAGGATTCATTTAAGCTTAATATGAGGTTCATTTGGCAGCTAGGAAAGCAAATTCAATGTTAGCATTCATGTCGAGAGGTCTAGAATACAAGAGCAGGAGTGTACTTCTAAGCTATATAAGGCTCTGGTCATATCCCACTTGGAATGTTGTGAGCAGTTTTGGGCCCCATACCTAAGGACTCCCTTGGAGGTGGTCCAGAGGAAGTTCACAAAAGTGATTCCAGGAATGAAGGGTTTATCATATGAGGAATGGTTGAGGAATCTGGGTCTATACTTGATGGAGTTTAGAAGGATGAGGGGTCTAATTGAAACTTAAAAGAATACTGAGAGCTCTATCTAGAGTGGACATAGAGAGGGTGTTTCTACTAACGGGAGAGACTAGATTTCAAGGACACAACCTGAGAGTGAAGGGATGCTCCTTTAAAACTGAGATGAGGAGGAGTTTCTTCAGCCACAGGATGGTGAATCCATGGAACTCTTTGTCACAGAAGGCTGTGGAGGCCAGGTCATTGAGTGTCTTTAAGACTGTGATAGACAGGTTCTTGATCAATATGGGGATCAAGGGCTACAGGGAGAAGCCAGGAAAATGAGGATGAGAATCATTATCAGCCATGATTGAATGGTGGAGCAGACTTGATGGGCCGAATGGCCTAATTCCATTCCTATATCTTATGGTCTTTTTATCTGGCTCCACACACAAATTCCCTCCACTGTTCTTGAGCAAACTCACCCTTTCTTTAGCTATCTTCTTCCTCTTTATAGACACACAAAAATCCATGGAATTCTCCTTATTCCAGCCTGACAAGGACATTTTGTGGCTCCTTTTTGCTCTCCTAAGTCCCTGTTTAAGCTCAAAAGCAGAAGTAAAGGCGGGTACAATATTGGCTTTTAAAAAAGGTTTAGACAGTTACATGAGTAAGATTGGTATCGAGGGATACGGGCCAAATGTGAGCAATTGGTACTAGCTTAGTGACTAAAAAAAGGGGAAGCATAGATAAGTTGGGCCTAAGGGCCTGTTTCTCTGCCGCAAACCTCTATGACTCTTTCCTGCCAACTTTGTATTCCTCAAGACCTTTATCCACTTTCCGTTTTCTGAAATTTATGTATGCTGCCTTCTTCTTTATCACTAAGCTCACAAACTTTCTTGTCACTCAGTATTCCCAAATTTTACCATCTTTGTTTTCATTTTTATGGGGATGTACTTGTCCTGAATTGTTAACAACCGACTTTTAAAAGACTCCCACATAATGGATGTGGATTTACCCTCAAACAACTGCCCCTAGTCTACATTTCTCAGCTTCTGCCCAATACTGTTGTAGTTAACCTTCCTCCAGTTTAATACTTTCACTCTTGGCCTACTGCTATCTTTTTCTACAAAGATTTTGAAACTTACAGAATTGTGATCATTGTTTCCAAAATAGTTCCCCTGTAAGAATCTGTCGCCTATCTGAGCTAATTTCCCAGAACCATGTCAAAGATAGACCCTTCCTGAGTTGGGTGATCTATAATATTGCCTCAGGAAGCACTCTTGGATACACTGAACATCTGCTCCATCCAAGCTCCTGGCACTGAAGGAATCTCAGTCTGTGTTAGGGGAGTTAAAATCGTCTATCACAACAATCCTGTTGTTTTTACATATTTCAATAATCTGCTGACATTTCAGTTCCTCCACTTCACCCTGCTTGTTGGGAGGTCTGTAGTACAACCCCAATAGTGTGATTGCACCTATCCTGTTCATGAATTCTACCCATATGACTTCACTGCATGATCCCACCAAGGTATCCTCTGTATACCTGTGACATTCTCTCTAATCAGTAAAGCAACACCTCTATCTCTTTTGTCATCATCTCAATCTCATCTGAAGTATATAAATCTTGGAATGCTAAGCTGCCAGTTCTGCCTTTCTTTTATTCAAGTCTCTGTAATTGCCACAACATCATAGTTCCATGTGGTAATCCAAGTTTTAAATTCATACTCCTTGTCATACTCTTGTGTTAAAGCACCAGTCCAGTCATGTTTTGTACACTGTTCCTGTGTTTTATTTCCCTTAGCCTTACTAGACCCAATCACTGAATTAGTCACAGTTTCTCTGACCTATTGCTGTGGATCCTACCCGCTCCCCCACCTTATTAGATTAAATCAAATCTCCCCACTAGGATGTTAGTGTCCTTCCAGGCAAGATGCAACCCATCCTTTCTGTACAGGTCCCATCTCACCCACAGCCAGGATTCTCCAGTCCCGTTGCAGTGAACAGACATTTGGCTGAGTGCCAAATTCTCCATTCTTGCTGGCAATGGCAGTGGGATGTGAATGGCCAGAGAATTCGGGCTGTTGAAAGAAAACTAAAAAAGTAAAACTAATAAAGGGCAGATAAGGGCTTCTTTAAATCTATGAAAAGGAAGAAAAAGGTATATGTGAACATAGGTAAAAGGTGTGGATGAAATAAAAATAATAACTAACACATCCTTCCTTAGACATGGGGACCAAAACTGCTCACAATACTCCAAATTGGGTCTGACCAGAGCTTTTTACAGCCTCAGAAGTCCATCCCTGCTCCTTATTCTAGCCTCTCGACATGGATGCTAACATTGCATTTGTCTTCCTAACTGTTGGCTGAACATACACTTTAACCTTAAGAAAATCTTGAAGAAGGATTCCCAAGTCCCTTTGTGTTTCTGATTTCCTAAGCATTTCCCCATTTAGAAAATAGTCTATGCCTCCATTCCTCCTTCCAAAGCGCATAACAAAGGAATGTTCACAACCTTAGGTGGTATCATTGTTGATATCTTTTTGCCAACTTTGTTTTCCACATGGTATTCCATCTGCCACTTTTTTGCCTGCTCTTCTAACTTGTTCAAATCCTTTTGCAGTCCCCTGCTTCCTCAATACTACCTGTCCCTCAACATATCTTTGTATCATCTGCAAACTTAGCAACAGTGCCTTCAGTTCCTTCAATCCACCTAACCTAAATATCTTTGGACTGTGGGAGAAAACCGGAGCACCGGGTGAAACCCACGTAGACACAGAAGAATGTGCAAACTCCACACAGATGTTCATTCAAGACTGGAATTAAATCCTGATCTATGGAGCTGTAAGGCAGTAGTGCCTGCCACTGTGCTGCCCCTACTGTACTACCATGCTGCCCACTGTACCACCATGCCACTCCCACTATGCCACTATGTTGCCCCCACTGTGCCATCATGCCGCCATTATGTCCTTCGAGCAGATTCTGCCATTCAATATGATCATGGCTGATCTTGTACCTCAACATCAAACACAAGCACTCTCCCCATATCCTTTGCTGCTTTTAGAGTCTAGAAATCAATTTATTTCCTTCTTTACAAGTGCAGTGATTTGACTTCCACACCTCTTGGCAGAAAATTTGACAGGTTCAACACCTTCTGAGTGAAAATATTTTTCCTCATCTCTGTCCTAAATAGTCTACACATGTCCTGAAACTGTAACCTCTTGCTCTACACCTTCCTTAGCCACTAAACTTAGAAATATTAAATTTGGTTCCCTCATCCAAGTCATTGATGTATATTGTGAATAGCCTGTGTACTAAATCCTACAGGGCCACACTAGTCACAGCCTGCCATTTTCAAAAGACTCAATTATTCCGAATCTGTTTCCTGTTTGCTAACCAATTTTCAATCCATGCCATTATATTACCCCCATCGTGTACACTTTAATTTAGCACACTAAACTCTTAAGTGGGACTTTCTCAAAAGCTTTCTGAAAATCCCAATGAACCACTTCCATTGATTCTCCTTTATCTATTCAACTACTTACATCCTTAAAATCTCCAAGCAGTTTGTCAAATAAAATTTCCCTTAAATCCATGTTGACTTTGTCCAATCCTATTGACATGTTATACATGTCTTGTTGTGCATTTTTTATAATAGACTTAGCATTTTGCCTACTCCTGGTGTTGGGCTGACCATCCTGTCATTCTCTGTTTCTCCCTCCCTTCATTTTTAAATAGCATGGTTACATTTGCCATCTTCAATCTGCTGGGACTTTCCAGAACCTACAAAATTTTGGAAGTTGACAACCAATACATCCACTATTTCTGTGACCACTCCCTTTAACTCCCTTTAAGCCTATTGGAAGGCTACTAACTTTTAGTGAGGGAAACTATAGATGGCCCTGCAACACAAGCTCTGTAAAAACTTGGTAGCAGATTAGAATGTCAGACTTGAGGCATTTATCAGCTTTCAATCTCATTAATTTCTCAAACACAATTTTTCTAGTAACACTAATTTCCTTCAATTCTTTCTTCTCATTAGAGTTTTAATTCCTCAGCACTCTGGGAAATTATTTGTATCTTCCAGCCAATTAATTTGTACCAAACTGAAGATCAGGTATGCAGCTGCAAGAGAGGATCTGTGATAACTTAAAGACCACTCCACAAGTTGAGTTGAGGTGGATTTCAGAGTTGGTGGGAGTTCTGTGATGGGTTGATGGTGATTTTTATGCCAATTTTGAGAATACATCCAATCTGAATGATTCAATATGGAACTGCAACATGGCCAAGAAATGGGATGGAGAAGACAGAGGGAGAAGTTGTGTGAGGAGGAGAAATGGTGAAGAGTATCTACATGCTGTGTAACTGAACAGAATGTCAGACTGTGAATTGTGGGCTCCACATCAAAACAATTTCCCCATGTCAAGTCAGAACTCCCAATCACCAGCCCTACATCCATTGCACACTTCCAATCAGTTTCACTTTCATTATGCAATAAAGGTCACTAACAAAACTTTGAGAAAACATCTTAATCTAACAACATTATGCACTCCTACAAACAACAAGAAATGACTCACCCTTGTGAAGTCCTATCTTCCATGTGTCTTTGCCTGTCCTAATGCTCTTAATGTGGAGGTGCTGGCATTGGACTGGGATAAACACAGTAAGAAATTTCACAACAGTAGGTTAAAGTCCAACCAGTTTATTTGATAGTAAACCCACAAGCTTTCAGAAACGCTATTCCTTTGTTAAGTGTGTGTAAGGTTCTGATCAGAAAAGCCCTTCTTTGATCAGAACCTTCACACACTTGATGAAAGAACAGCGTTCAGAAAGTTTGTGGGTTTACTATCAAATAAACTGGTTGGACTTTAACTTGGTGTTGTGAAACTTCTTACTAATGCTCTTACACAGTGTTATTCCAGTGTCCATTGCAAGCCTGGTGGAAGGCTGCTAACTTTCAGTGGGGAAACTGTAGATGGCCTTGCAACACATGTTGCATAGAAGCTTGGCACATGTGGTAGCAGTCTGGCTAGCACAGTGGCAACAGCAAGAATATTGACAGAGTGGCATTTGTGGGGGCATAATACTGACAATCTGAGAGAAGACAGCAGGTTTGTGCTCCTTGGAGCTACTGCCACTGCTTGAGACAATGGCTCAGCAATCCGAGTAATTTGTTGAATTTCAAAGAAGACTCATTTTGAATTCAAAACATTGACTTTGTTTCTGTGCCAGATCTGCTGAGTTTTTGCAGCATATTTTTATACTATCAACCTCGTAACCTCCATCTGTGTTCCAAAGCCTCACTGAGACTTCAGGATGATTCTGCCTGGATTGCATTGAGACCCCAGTCACTGATGCTACATCACAGGTCAATCCAACAGTGCTGTTATGGGGGATCATTTCCACAATACAAAAAATGGACTCCCAGCTCTATGCAGTGTCTTCTTCCGTATTGGAACTGGACTCCTCCTTGACTGTGACAACAGATGGTCTGGCAACACAGCCTAAGCCTCAAGCGTTTCTGTGTGTATGCTTATCAGCATCTTCCTGTATGCTGCCCCATTAAAATCTTCGTCTCAGTCCCCATAGTAGAAGTGATCTGCAGCCTTACCCTCCAATGATCTGGCACACAAGTACTCTCCCCCTTGGCCTGGCTGCAACCTACATGTGCCCAGTGACTCACCACATATCGTTGTGGACTTGCCTCTAACGCAGTGCTGATATCAAAATTGGTGGTGGCAAGTGTCAGATCAGTATCTTCACATTATTTTCACAAGGTAGCTGTTCATGTTTCTCCTGTCTCCACTGAGGCTGTTCAGGCAGAAACTCTTCTGTAATGAAAGTATACAATAGAAGGAGAATGTTAGGCTGTGGAAAATAGGGACTGAGGAGGAAAGCAGGAGGATCTTCATCTTCAGTTTCAATTAATGCCACAACTCAGGATGAGGTTGAGCAAGGAGTTGGAAAGGGTAAAGATTGCCATTAGCCATCATCCTGATTTGCCTCCTGATGCGTAGAAATCAGAGGCTACCTTGTCACCAGCCTCAGAAAGTGGAATACCACATAAGGATGGAGTTTTGGAGCTTCTGCTCCAGACTGCTGGTTCACCCTGAGATAACAAGCAAACTTCTCCTGCAAAGGAGAGGGCAAAGCATCAGTGATTGTGCAGCAGTGAGATCGGGTGATGGATTAAATAGTTGGGGCTGTGAAAGAAAAGCAGAAAGAGTTGGGTGTGAGAGTGAGGGTTAGTAAATTAATGTTCGGTATATGTCCTGAGAGACAGTGAGTGCTGCTGGGTGAGCGATGGCGGTATGGTACATTGAGCAGAAGGAAAGATTGTTGGTGTAATGGATATGAATTGTAATGTCAGAATGCATTCACTGGCCTCACAGAGCCCCAGTCTAACTACGGCATCTCCACATCATGGCTCAGATAGGTGGTCATGGTGATTATATTTTATCCTGCATTTCTACTGTGTCCATGGTGCCAAACTGTGGGAGTTGCATTCTGGATAAAACTGTCCTATTTCCTTTTCAAACCATGATTGGAGAACAAAGAACAAAGAACAAAACAGCATGGGAAACAGGCCTTTCGGCCCAACGAAGCCCGCACCACCACCCTGATGTTCCCACTTCTACACGCGATCCCTGTCCATGTTTATAGATCTATGGATTAAAAACCAAATTTGAGAAAATTTAGGGAGAATTTGTTTTGCCAATTAGCCTAAGAGCACATCTTTGGGATGTGGGAGGAAACCGGAGCTCCCGGAGAAAACCCACGCAAGCACGGGGAGAATGCGCAAACTCCCACAGACACAGGCCCAAATCCATGTATCTGCACAGCACAGCGATAGTCACTGAGCTGTCGTGTTGCCCATCAAATGGTCCAGGTCAAGCGTACACTAACGACGTGAAGCACTAGGATACTCTCGAAAAAAATCCAAGAGCAGCCCTCTCACGACCCATCGCGTGTATGCCCCTCGTTAGACAACAAGGTGGACCAAAGCACCTGTAGGATAAAAACAAGTACATCAATATCATCATCTATTTACACACTTCCCAGGGACTCCCAAGGCTCATGATCCCTATTTTAAATCAGTTTTCTATACCCCTCCATTCCCATTCTGTTCATGTGCCCATCTAAGTATTTCTTAAATAACTCCAGAGTACCTGCCTCCACCACTTTACTTGGCAGCGCATTCCATACCCCCGCCACCCTCTGTGTGAAAAAACTCCCTCTAGCATCCAAATTATACCTTACCCCCCTCACCCTAAGCCCGTGACCCCTCGTGCTATTTGAGTCCATCCTAGGAAAAAGCTTAACTCTGTTTACTCTATCTATCCCCTTCAAAATCTTGTACACCTCTATCAGATCTCCTCTAAGTCTACGTCTTTCTAAGAAAATAGTCCCAATTTGCCTAATCTCTCCTCGTAACTCAGACCTTCCATACCAGGCAGCATCCTGGTAAACCTCCTCTGCACTCTTTCCACAGTCTTCACTGTGGAACATTTCTTCTGCCCAGGGAAATAGCTGCAGACTTCAACCAAGGAACTCAAATTTCCATTATCACTTGAGCATTAGTCTGTGTTGTGTTAAACTTGTGAAAAGGGTTTTTGTTGTTATGGATTTTGGTTTTAATTGGAACACATTAGAGATATCCATTAACAGTTATACATTATAGTGGCTGTTTTGTTTCTTGTTTGTAACTGATAAAAATTCTAGCTAATTTTCTTCATGTACATGTTAACTATATTCTTAAATAAACTTTGCTTAATAAAAGTTCCCTAGTGGTCATTTGAATCATACCTGAAGTGAAACATCTCATGCTTATCTGAGTCAGATTCAAGATGCAAAACTTCTGATTCAGCCAGGTTTCATAAAACAGGTTTGAAGTTTCTAACCTGAACCATATTGAACCAAATTGAAATTTGAGTCTTTTGATTAAAATCTGCAGTTCTCTGGATTCATCCCAAACAGTCTGAAGACAAGACAGCTTCCCAAAGTGCTAGAGAAACTCAAGTCTAGCTCCCAACAGGAGCAAACTTTCATCCTTCAGAGAAAACAAGAGAAGTTTCAAAACAAGAAAAGAGAGAAAATATTCTTTTTAGCTTGCTGTCCCTTCTAAAACTCAACTGAAAACCTGCAGTCTCAAAACTGAAATTGAAAATCAATCCTTGTCTGCCCAATTATTTTTCTTCATCTCAACAATGATATCACCTAAGGTTGTGAACATGATTTAAAAAACATCTTAGAAGTACACTAATGTCACAATACACATACACATTCAAACAATCAGCTCACACAAACACAGAATCTGCACATGCACACAGGGTGGAATTTTCGCCTGCCGCTAGAATCGTAATGTGTGGGACAGAAATTTCAGCAGATTGTAAAGGGCTGTTGACTCCAGATGGGAATTTCTGGTCTTGGGCCATGGGTGACTGGAAAATCCCATCCATAATATACACGCAACACACACATTATACACAATTCACAGAATCAAGATATGCACACACACAATGCACAATACACTTTGGGAAGGAATAATTTGACAAGAAAGTATTCAATGAATGGTAGAATACTAGGAAATTCTGTGGAACCAAGGGACCATGTTGTGTTTGTACACAGATCTCTGAAAGCAGAAGGGCATGTGAGTATAGTGGTGAAAAAGGCATATAGGACACTTGCCTTTATCAGTCAAGGCATAGATTACAAAATCAAGGAAGCAATGTTGAAGTTGTGTGGAACTTTAATGAGGCCACAGCTAGAATACTGTGTGTAGTTCTGATTGCCACATTATCGCACTGGCAGGGGTTGCAGAGGAGATTCACAAGGATGCTGCCTGGGATGGAACATTTAAGTGATGAAGAGAGGTTGGATAGGCTTGGGTTGTTTTCATTGGAGCAGAGAAGACTGAAGGGAAACTGATCGAGATGTACAAAAATTATGAGAGACATTGACAGAGTGAATAAGGAGCAGCTGTTCCCCTTAGTTGAAGGGTCAGTCACAAGGCAACATAAGTTGAAAGTGAGGAGCAGGAGTTTTGGAGAGATGTGAGGAAAAGCTTTTTTACTCAGAGGATGGTGACGATTTGGAATGCACTGCCAGGGAGGGTAGTGGAGGCAGGATGCCTCACGTCCTTTAAGAAGTATCTGAATGAACACTTGATGTGTCATAACATTCAGGGCTATGGGCCAAGTGCTGGCAAATGAGATCAGGTGGGAGTTCAGATGTTTCTAATATGTCGGTGCAGACTCATTAGAAGGGCCTCTTTTGTGCAGTTTGATTCTGTGATATAGACTCACAAAGATACAGGCATAAACACATTGATGTACCTATCCTAAAATAACTTATATGCCAAGAACTCTCAAATTAATCATACAGACTAAAAATTATCCACAAATATTACACCTCAATCTCTAGGTTCAATAATTAAACCTGATTGCATGAACTCATCAGCCTATTCTCACTCTCAGTTCCACTAAAGAACCTGGAGCTTTCTGTGTGCCTCTGAGCATTCTGAATAATCCTAGTGGTAATCACACTTTCCTAAATAATCTGATGTGTGTATTTGAGAATTAGATTTAGTTAACGTGCAACATATATGTGCGTATGGAGACAACTGCAGCTTCACTGCATGTTAAGGCCCAAAAAATGAGATCAGAATGGATTTGTCCAGATAGGAAGATCAAAGATCAGGAAAGGGCAGGTTGTGTGTTAAAGGGAGGAATTCTCCATTTCAAATCGAGCCTGGAGTGTACATACAGGCATAATCCTCCACTTACTGATCCCACTCTAGGTTACCAGGCCTTGCCCTAATAAGCATAATCTCATTACACCACAAATAAAACTTTTCTATTTATCTTTAGATTTAAAATGAATCTAATAAGGCTTACGATACAGACACCCAAACCCTAATCATATTTTGCCCTATCTAAAAGTAATCAGTAATTGTGTTATATCATAACGTGCTGACACAGAAAGCAGAATCAGAACCCAGCTGTTCTAATTAAATTAAATGCTAGGCTGATGGAATATATTTGCAGAAGCTCATGGTGTAAGGGTGCAGAATTAATAAGCATTATAGCTTGGAGCAGGAGATGATATCACAAAGGATGCAGGGTTTTGATGTGGAAAGCCTCATTCAGATTCAGTGACCATAATGTAAGAATGTGACAGCTGCTTAGATAGACTGTAAATCTTGAGCACAGTCTCTGAATCACCAGCACAAACCTTCTCCTTCTGTGAAATACTGTTCCAGTATTGTAATGAAATTGGAAAGAACAAGAGACAAAGTGGCTAAAATTATTTCTAAAAAGTGTTTTTGATCTTTATACATGACAAGACATAAATTAAAAACAAAATCCTGCCATTCAATCCCAGGTAACTTCACCCCAGCAAAACCTCACCCCCAATGTCATCAGTGATATATTTCCAATCTCTTGTCCCAGTATTGTTGCTGTGATAACCTTCCTATCAGTTTGATAGTGATTCATAATCATGGGAATTTCAACAGGATATTAAATTTATTAATCCCCAAAATTTCCCAGATGATCTTTTAAATAGGCACAGCTCATTTCTGGCACAAACCATTTTGGAGACAATTGTATTTCTCCGCAAACACCAGATTGACCCAGTGATGCATCTGTGATTGGATAATAGGTAGTGAGTGTATATGATGAGAAGGATATGATTATATAATTGTCACAATTCCACAATTGCACTGTAAGCCACAGAAGACTTCAAAATATTTTAAAATATTCATACTTTCCTTAACTTTGCTAAGTTAGTGTCACCAAGAATATCACTGTCACCCCCAAGTCAAATGGTCATTAGTTCAATTCCTACTTCAGAAACCTGATACATAATCCAGGCTGGTATTAGATTCGTAGAAAGTTTATGACACAGAAGGAGACCACTTGGCCCATTATGTCTGTGCCAGCTGAAAAATGAACCTGCCACTCTAATCCCACGGTCCCAGAATTTGGCCCATTGCTCTGAGATATAAAGCCAGACACAATTTAATTGAGTTGAGAGTTTCTGCCTCTACTAAGCTTTCAGCCAGTGAATTCCAGACCCTGAAAACCCTCTAAGTGAAAATAAATGTCTCATCTCCCCTCTAATCTTTACAACAATCGCTTTAAATCTTTGCCTACTAATCACTGACCTCTCCTAGACAGATCTTTCCCATCCACTCTATCCAGGCCCTTCACAATTTTGCCCATTTCAATCAAATCTCCCTTCAATCTACTTTGTCTCAAGGAGAACAACCCCAACCTATCCAATCTTTTCTCATAGCTGCAATTTGCCAGTCCTGGCAACATCTTTGTAAATCTCCTCTGTGCCCTCTCTAATGCAATTACATCCTTTCTATAATGAGGTGACTAGAACTGCACACTGTACTCAGGCTATAGCCTAACTAATGTTTTAAGTAGTTTCAGCATAACCTTCATAATCGTGTATTCTATGCCTCAGCTAATACTGGAAAGGTTTTGGTATGCCTTCTTAAACGTCCTGTCCATTTGTCTGGCTATCTTCAGGAATCTGAGGACAAACACTACAAGGTCTTTCACTTCTTCTACACCTTTCAGTATCTTCCCATTTATGAGTAATTCTCTGCCTTGTTTGAGCTCCCCAAATGTATCATCTCACATTTCTCTGGGAAGTGCTGTACTGAGGAGGTATTGCACCATTGGGAGTCATATGAAAGCAAGGCTCATCTGGCCTTTCGGTTAGACACAACAATTTATATGTAGCACCTTTAATATAATGAGACCTCCCAAGTCGCTTTATGGGAGTATTATGAAACATGGAAATAACCATTTCATACAATTATGGAATGATAGTTACATTTCCATTTAACCAGCTGCCATTATAAAATATGGCCTCACACTATCCAAGAGAAGATTGAATAGAAATTGAACCATCATTCCATACTATTGTACCCACAACAAACTACAACTCACATTCAAACCAGCAACTCTTTGCAGATAAGTACAATGTGTGATAAAACAAAAATCCAATTGAATATCCACAATCTTGAGCTGCGTTTTCACTGGGATTGGAGTACAAAAATTTAACCTCATAAATTAATCATTTTATTCTTACTGAATCGTAAGGAGACTGTTTAAAGATGCACTCTTTGATAACTGATTACATTTTTTTAATTTGTCTATTTTTGTGCATTAATGTATTTGCAGAAGTTCACCATTTATCCAGTACACTTCAATCAAAACACTACATTTATCAAAGGCACAAGGTGAAAATTGTGGTCATACTGTTTTATTGAGAATCACAAATCATATGAATGATTTCTTCTGTTTCTATGATCATGTCGTATTCTTAATCTTCAGTCCTTCTGCTGACATGTAGCTGGCTTCTAGGTGACATATAGTCCACTTCCCCACTATTGACACGTTTGTTCACTTTTGAATAGCAATTACCCAATTCTTCAATTAACCATTGAGAAAACTGGTGCCATTGTTTATGGTGCCCATGACTAAGCTTTTATCGTTCCCATTTATTCCATATCTTTCCTCATCTCTGTCTCAGGTTGAAGTTTCGCTCTATTGCAAAATCGACCTACTTTCATTTTTGCCATAGTGCTTGTCTCCAGTTCCTTAGACTGTTTGTGAAGGAACACCGCATCCCTGATTAACATGACCTTCAGGTTCCACTGCTGTCTTTACCAGATGTCTGCACCCTCTGAAAAATCTCAACTTGTTCAAAATCCTGCCCATCACCCTTGTGATTTCTGATCTATATCATCTCCTCGTTCCACCACCACCAGTAAAATTCTCACTCTTGTGCTTAAATTTCTCCCAAGGACTTGCCACTCTGGATCCCTGTAGCTTTTCCCGGACCTACAATCGTAACCAAACTCTCCATTCCTTTAACAACTTGTGCATCCACTCCCTCACTTCAACCCATCATTGGGCATCATGCCATCAGAAGTTTAACAATCTGGATTTCTTTTACAGAAACCCTTTGACTTCTCTCTTTTTCTTTACCATGGTCCTTAAAAACCATCTATTTGACCAAACCTTTGTCATCAACTTAATGGGCAGGATTTTCCAGCCATTCCCATCAGTGGAATTGTCCATTCCCATTCCTGTGCGCTCCCGCTCTAAGTTCCCTGGTGGCAGAGGGTGTGCAGTGAGAAGCCCCGACAGCAACTGGACCAGAAGATCCAGCCACTGGGCAATGGTGGGCTGCTTCCACCATTGCAAAACACACTTTGGGAGCTTGGGGAGGATGTGAAAACCCCCCAGTAACATACTGATTCAGCACATCTGTGAAGCACTTTTGAGATGTTTCTCTATGCTAAAATTGCTATATAAATGTAAGCTTTTGTTAATGAAATCTTGAAAAAAGTGAAACGTCATGTATTTTCTTTCAAATTTAATTACACACTGATGGTAAAGGCAGCAATTCAGTTTAAAACCCAATGTCTGGGAGAAAAATACTTTTTAGCATGAACTCACATGTTAAAAAATGGAATTAACTAAAATGCAAACTGATTGTTTTAATCTGGATCACTGCCTATGAGGAGTCTGCACATTCTCCCCATGTCTGCATGGTTTCCACTGGGTGCTCTGGTTTCCTACCACAGTCTGAAAGACATGCTGGTTTGGTGTATTGGCCGTGCTAAATTCTCCCTCAGTGAACCTGAACAGGCGCCGGAGCGTAGTGGCTAGGGGATTTTCACAGTAATATCATTGCAGTGTTAATGTAAGCCTACTTGTGACACTAATAAATAGATAATATACAAACCAATATTATTAATTCTCTAGAATTTATAATAGTTACAAATTAAAACTTGTAAAACCTTTTTTTAAAGAAAATCAGCTTTATTGATTGGATATGGAAACAAGTAATATGTGAGGGAGACAGTAATACTTGGAGGTGAAATCTTAATTATTTTTATTGGAGTTTATAGTGTGAAAACTAATTGTTGGGGTTCCTTCATTACAGCATAAAGTACCCTGTTAGCTGTAAGGAAGTTTGGGATGTCTCGTGGCCGTAAAAGGCACTATACAAATGCAAGATTTCTTTTTACCTTCCCCCCGCCCCCTCTTGTCAAAGCAACTCAATTGCATCGAAACTTTATTGCTGAAAATTTGGATCAGTTTCGTCCTTTCTCCAATGTACCGAAACTGCCAAATATCCAGCCCACTTGCTGAAGGCAGCACTTTTTCCACTAACTCTGATAAAACTGATCATTAAATCGGCATTTCACATCGCAGTCAGCAGTTGCTGCTGACAAGCTCTTAAGCTTGTAATCTCATTTAACCCCCTCCTGTCAGGAGCAGGCAAACTCTGGCACCATAATGTAGAGTAAATTAGATCTGACATGGCAACAAGAGAAATGAAAAGCTCTTCATTTTAAAAGTCAAACCACAGTGGGTAACCCTGACCTTCAGCTGTCTCCTCCAGCCCGTTCCTTTCACTGGGAGACCCTGCAGACATTTAGAGAAGGACGAGGATAAAGGGAATCTTAGGATTCCATAAAGTCAAATTTCCCCTGAGACGAATTATACTGAATATTTAGACAGTTGAAGGGAATTTCGACTGTGCTTTTTTAGAAAGTCCTTACCCAGTAATAAAAGATGAAACCTACACTGTCCATTTCAAGCTCCTTAGGTTCAATACTTCACTGTGTGCATGCAGGGCTCTCTATCTCTGAAGCTGGTTAGTCCTGGTGGAACACAGCAGGGCCACTTCTGTCCTTCTGATTCCTTGCATTCTAAATGAGGTCATCCTCGTTGGTGGCTGAACTCTTCAAAGCCAACTCCTCACACTGGCATTTACTTGATTGTAACCAGTGGAAGATTTTGGAAAGTATTCTGCTTGTATCTAAGATACAACTTCACTTGTTACAAAGAAATCTCCTGGAGACTTCAGGATTTCTATCAATTATCTGCCCTTGCAAGAGCAAAGTTTCATGCTTACATCAAAGTTTATTTTTTGAAGAATGTAACACATTTTGAAAGCAGCACATATACAATGTGTCCTTTTCTGTGAAAGTCAAAAACAATACAATAAATATCAACAATAACCAAACCTCCCTCACTGACGGTTCCAAATGAATGCAGATAATTAACACGTTTTTGTATCATCTCTTCAACCTGCTGATTAAAATTTTAAAAGGTGACCTTCATCGGGTAAATTTTGAAAAAGCATGAAAATGCTAGCAGATATTCTGGTCAACATGCCCAAATTACTGAAATAACGTAGCTCACAATTCACTAAAGAATGATGTTGGAGCCATAGAAACAATTAAAGGATGTTTTCAAGAAGAATTTTCTGAATCACATGGTTATTTTTTGTACTTGATACTGAGTTCAAAACAAATGAGTCATTAGATAAAAATAATCCCATTAATGTAAAGTCCAAAATACTGATATTCAACCCCTTGATAGAATAACTGGATCTGCATCTGGTTTAAAGCTTAAAAGAAGCATTCTCACAAATATAAACTTAAAAAGTAAATTATCTCAACCTTCATAGCATATTGAACCCCATTGACTGAATCTGCCCAACAGTCTCTGTTAGTAGTTGTACATTAAATAATTCAAAGCAGATAGACCAACCCCAGTGATATAGTTTAACCGGGAAATCTGCAAACACTGGGAACTAGGCTCGGGAACAATCTCTCTCACTCCCGCATATACTTACACGTAGGCTCATATAGACATACACTCACTCTCGCCCATGCACTCTCAAATGTACACACCCATTTCACGCACTCTCACTCTGGCTCACACGCACCTCATGCATCCGGTGACACTAACTCACACACACTGACATTTACGTACACTTGTACACACTCGAGTCTCTCTTGCACATGGTCTCACTCACTTACTTAGACTATGGTCATGTAATGAAAAGTTTGCTCACGGAGCTCAGATGTGCCTGAAAGTTTTGGATAAAGTAAATGTTGAGCAGAGTTCATTTTACCTGAAAAATGCCGATTGGTTTCAAGTTTCCTGTTATCTCATTAAGACTGTTTCAAACAGAAGTATTTCCCTTGCCGTCTATGTGGCACGCACGGATTTAGGTTTAAAAGCAGTGTTTCGATAACATGAGAAGCACAAGACAGTGTGCACTCTTCGAATTGTGGAAGGACAGAGAAATGGAAGCATTGCTGCCCAAAGCCCTTCAGTAATGCTGTGGTTTATTTAATTTGTCAGTATAATAGAAGCAGCTGAGTGAGAGGCAGAATGCATGGTAGTGTAAAAGAAACAAAAGCTAAAAGTACCCACTATTTTGATTCCCTTTTAAAAATTACTTCCAAAGTGTGATATCCATTGTGAAGAATAATGCTGAACAAAGCATAGTGTCTTGGCAATATTCACCACGCTTATTCACACTGCCAACTCTGTCTGTACATTCAGAGGTACAATACTCTTACAAAAGATGTATTGGGAGGTCTATAGCTTCTATTGTATGCTCAGTATAAACAAAAGACAGCTAGAAGTTGAGTGATGGGTAGTCAGATAGAAAATAGCTCATTCAGTCCAGCCATGTTTCTGCACCTCTATCTACTGAATTATGTACATTAACCATAAAATACTATTCTGAGTGCAATGCTGAAATTAAATAAAATAATAAAATCAACTTGATCGTTGTTTCAAAGGATAAAATAAAACTGAGTAAATCAAAGAATTATTCCATAATTATTATCTGCTCCTAAAGTGAAAATTATTCATTCAAAATTTATGTTCAATAAATACAGATACTTAACACTTACTAATGGAAGTAGGAAACTCATACACCCCACAGTTTATCCAAAGGTCCTAAAAAATAATCTCCTGAATTTCCCAATCCTCAAATATCCCTGCATTGTTACCCCTGTACAGCCAGTTCAACAGGCATATTTAGTCCCATTTTGTGTAAAATATTTCAAACTGACTGATTAATGTCCTTAACCAAATTGTTCTAGTGAAAGCCCGATTCAATGTATTAAATACTACTGTGATTTTTTTAAAAAGCTGTTACATTTTAATGTTCTCCTAATCTAATAATAGATAATGGTCACTAAAATCAGATTGTATTAATTTCCACCAATAAGGAATCATTCCTTTATTAAGAAAGATATACTTGTAGTTATACAACACATTGGTCATGATAATTAGCCATAATCCATGAAGGACATCTTTGTCCATTAGAGAGAGAGAGACAATTGATTATTAATTGGCTATATAGCTTGAGAATCACCACTCTACATCCAGAGATGGATTTCATGGCCCCTCCATGAATTTGGAGAGTGGCAATGCTTACCTCTCTCTGCCCACTCCTGAACTTTCCCCCATAATATAGTGGATGGATAAAGCATTAGCCAATCATCTGCTCTTGTGCCTATTGAGACCTTTAACTCGATAATTATTGGACAATTCATGGCCAGTTAGAGTCTTGCTTCCACCGCTATTGCAAAATTTTGAGTGACTGGAGAAAGTAGAAGATAAGTAGCCAGCCTGTTACTTCACTAATGCTCCCTGACCCTTACCTTAAACCAAATGCACCCTGATCCTCACCCAAACCTAATGCACACTAACCTTACCATAATTGTCTTCCTACATCAGTTCAGACAGAGGTTCAGGTGATAGGGGAAAAGTTTAATGGAGAAGCGCAAAGAAGTTTTTCATGCAGAGAGTGATGGGTGCCTGAAATGCACTGCCAGAGGATGTGTTGAAAGCAGGCACATTAACAACATTTATGAAGCATCTGGATGGGTATCCGAATGGGGAGGGAATAGAGGGATACGGATCGAGTAAAAGCAGAAGGTTTTTTTTTTGGTTTATTTGAACATCATGATTGGAAAGCTGAAGGGCTTGTTCCTGTGCTGTACATTTTGATCTTTGAGAACTAGTAGGAGAGCATAAAATCCAGATTATAATTCCACAAAACTAGATGGGAATGTGAGTTGTGAAAAGGATGCTAAGAGGCTTTAAGAAGATTTAGACAGATTAAGTGAATGATCAAGAACATGGTGGAATATAATGTGGAAAATGTGAAGGAGAAACAGAAATGGACTATTTCTTAAATGGGGAGAGATTGGAAATGTAACAGGGTGCCCTGTTCATAATTCACTAAAAGCTCACATGCAGATGCAACAAGCAATTAGGAAGGTGAATGGTATGTTAAACATAGAAAGTTACATAGAAAATAGGATAAGAGAAGGCCAATCAGTCCTCTGAGTCTGTGCCACGATTCACTCAATAGCCTGATCCTGCCTACCACCTTATCATTTGATCACTTTGGTCCCAACAGCTATAGCTAATCCCTTCTTGAAAAACTACAATGTTTTGTCCTCAACTTCCTTCTGTGATAGCGAATTCAACATATTCACTTCTCTTTGGATGAACAAATTTCTCTTCATCTCAGTACTTTTTTATTCATTCATGGAACATGAATGTCACTAGCTGGCCAGTACTTATTGCCCATCCCTAGTCACCATTGAACTGAATGGATGCGAGGCCATTTCAGAGGGCAGCTGAGAGTCAACCACATTGCTATGGGTCTGGAGTCATATGTAAGCCAGACCGATAAGGATGGCAGATCTCTTTCCCAAAAGGACATTAGTATTAAATGGTTTTCCTGTATTTTTAGACTATGAAGTCTGGTTCTGGGCAACCTATCATCAGGAAATCTTCCTGCTTCTAACCTGTCTAGTCTTGTTAGAATTTTTTACAAGATCCCCATTTGTTCTTCTAAACTCCAGCAAATAAAATCTTATTTGACTCAATCTCTCCTCATACATCTGTCACACCATCCCAGGAATCTGTCTGACAAGAACATACTTCTCAGATAAGGAGACTAAAACTGCATACAGTATTCCAGGTGTGGTCTCACCAAGGCCCTATATAACTGCAGCAAGACATCCTTGCTCCTATACGCAAATCCACTCACTGTGAAGGTCAATATAATATTTGCCGCCTGCTGCACCTGCATGCTTACCTTCAGTGACTGGTGTACGAGGTTCCAGGTCTCATTGCATATTGTCCTGTCTCAATCTATAGCTATTCAGATAGTAATCTGACTTCTTATTTTTGTTACCAAAATGGATAACCTCACATTTATCCACACTATACTATATCTGCCATGCATTTGCCCACTCGCTCAGCTTGTCCAAATCATACTAAAGCATCTCTGCATCCTCTTCACAGCTCATTTTCCAACCCAGCTTTGTGTCATCTGCAAATTTGGACATAAAAATGAATAGCGAGGCTTTTTTGACATCATGAATGGGTATCTGGGATCATGTAGGAACTTTAAGACTTTGTGTCTTGTGTGATATGATAGGTAGTGTCACCAGCTGTTTGAGCTGAAGCTCAGGATTTCCAAACTTGGGGCTAGCTGAACTCCATGCAGGGCATCAGGAAAGATGAGAATTTCTTGGACCATCCAGGAGATGGTCATCCCACTGTCAGTAAGAGTTTAAGATTAGTAGTCATCGGAGTAATAGGAAGAAGTGGAGAGTACAAGAAGGAGTAAGTCCAGACCACAACGCCAGTGGACGAGGAATAGAACAGAGACCAATAATGTTGGAAATGCAGTTGTTATAGGAGATTCCATAATAAGGGGGACAGATAGACATTCCTGTAATAATGTGAGTCCTGTATAAGGTGTTACCTCTCTGGTGCCAGAATAAAGGACATAACAGAGAAGGGAAGGGAGTAAACCAAAAATTGTGCCATATTGTACCAGCAACATAGAAGATAGCTATGGAGTCCTGCAACCAGATCTTCAGAAACAAGGCAAATGTTACTGAAATAATATTTTTAACTGTTCCTATCATTCATGTTGCTGAATTATGGGTTTGCCCAAAAGAAAAAAACAAACCATTTTCATAGATAATAAATGATGAACAAATAAATAATAAACAAAGTGAATCCTATTATTTATGGCTATATTAATCATATTCATAGCAGTGAATGGATTTTTGCAGCAAAGAGCAGACTGGAGCTGTCAGGTTGCTCCGCAGCTTCAGGCCAAGCTTTCGGGAAAACAGCAAAAGGTGGTGCAGCCATAGCAACCTGATTACTTTATGCCCCTCCCCCACATCCATGATCAATTTGCCACTAGGAGAGAGAATCCAGTATTTTGCAGGTAAGTGGGACTTCATTATGCTTCTTTCATGATTGAGAGGTTCTGGTTAGAAAGATAACCCTGCCATTTAGTAATTAGAAAAGCGTTTATCCCATGGGATAATGAATGTGGAACAGACTCCCAGGGAAGCAGTTGATTCTCAAGTCAGTTGAAGAATTCTCCTAACAAAGGGGCTTTGGCTTTAGAGTAAGTTGTTTGATTGCTATTTTACGTTTTTTCCTGTAGACCATGGTATTTATTTCTGATATTTCATTGTTCCAAATAAAATGTGTGGCTCAGTGGGCAACACTCTCATCTCTCATCCAGTGGATTATGGGTCCAAATTCTACTCTGGTAACCTGACTGCAAAATCCAAGCTGATGGTTCCAGTACAGGACTGAGGGAGTGCTGCACTGTTAAATTGCTGCCTTTTGTAAGAGCCATTCAAGTGAGGTCCCATCAACCCTCTCAGGTGGGTGTAGAAAATCCTATGGCACAATTTGAAGAATGTCTAATGTTTGTCCTTAAACCAAAATTACCAGAAACTGATTTTTTGCTCCCGTCATATTGTTGTTTGTGAGATCTCGCTATGCATAAATTGGCTGCTGCACTTCCTTATGTTACATCAGTGATTATACCTCAAATGTACTTCATTGACTGTAAAGCTCTTTTGGGTGCCTTGAGGTCATGAAAGGTGCTATATAAATGTAAAATGTTTCTTTAAATCTTAACCTAAGGAGAAGATTCAGAGATTAATAAACATAAATGAAGAATTAATATCATGGTTAACAAAAGTCCAGAAGGGCATGATATTCAGGGTAATAAACCAAAGTACAGATGGTTTAACCTGTAATTGAATTGTTATTCGGATATTGACAGGTTGGATTGTTTTTACAGTAAATGTCAAATGGTATATCAGAAACAAGGTTCATGTGGAGTAAGATTGACAGACATTACAGGGACTGGTCAAACAATATGCTAGTGAATCAAAATGGATAGAATGACTAAATGAGGATGACTTAAAATAAATTTAGTTTCATTTGATGGTTGATCTGAGCCAGTTTGGGTGGATTCTGCAACACAAAGGATAAGAAATTAATAATTGGGAATTGGTATCGACTGCAGGCAAGGGGAGGAAATTGATATGGAATTATTTGAACAAATAGGGACTGCATCGAGGAAAGGGTGGGTGATAATTATAGTGGATTTTAATTACCCTAATTTGAAATGGAATGAGAAAGAATAATCTTCCAAAGGTCAGTGATGGAGTCAGACCCTCGCTGTTTCCCAGCACACTTTCAAACAGACTTGATTTCATGTTCAGCAGACAGCCTGAGAAATTGGGAAATTTAACAGTGGGGAATATAGTAGCACTAATGGTTATATCAGTGTATTTCACATGAGGTGACACGAGGAAGCAAGAGGGCTAAAACAGATACTGAAATGTGGCAAAGTTGATTTTCCAGCCAGGATAAAATTAGGAAACACAATGACAGGAACAAGCAGCAGGGAGAAGGGAAAGAGTTGGAATTGATGCCAGTTGATATCTCAAAGCATTTCTCAGGGTAGATTTATATCTTCATCCATTCGGTACTCTGGGCGGCAGATGCCCCTTAATTATAGAACCCACTCAATTTCCATTCTATTGATTTAAATGGAATGTATGGTCCTATAATAGGGCAGCAATTGGCTACCTGATTACTGTCTGGACAAGATGACAAATGTCTGCTCCATTTTATCTTCCTTTTAACAGGTTTCTCTCTTATTCACATTCTCTATATTTTTCTATCAGTCTTATTTGCCGTTTTATTTTGCCTTTTTTATCTCTCCACATTCTGGTTTTGTCTCTATTTGTCTCCAATTATTTCTTTTATATATATATAAAAAATAAGCAAAATACTGCAGGTGCTGGAATCCAAAACAAGAACAAAAGATGCTTGAAAAACTCAGCAGGTCTGCTAGTGTTAGGAGAGAAATAGAGTTAACAGGCAGGTCATCCCGAAATTGTAAAATCCCACCCGAGATGAAAGCACCTTTCCAAGGTCCGCCCTTGTTCATTCTGATTCTCGTGGTGGATGGAATAGTAAAATTCCTGCAAATGTTTCCAAATTTCTCATTTTTCCTTTGTGCAACTTCTCCATATTTTCTGTCACCTCTGTTATCTCCCAATGTCTCCTGTTGACATCAGCAATGATGGGATTTGAATTTCAATTCCCAGTCAAATTTTAATGTAAAATCTGAGATTGGTACATTCTTGGTTGCCAAAGATATGAAGGGATATGGGGAAAAGGTGGGTATATGGAACTTGGTTGCAGATCAGCCATGACCTCATTTAATGACAACAGGCTCAAATCTTTAAATGGGCTCCTGTGTTCTTACATTAGTTCTGGCAGGTCTTAATGTCTCATGGGCTGTAAGATTTTTTCATATATTAAGCACCCACACTGCACATTTTCCATAGAACTGCTTAGTGAGTCAGAAGAGTCATTGTTTCAGAACAATATCAAAGTGTGAGTAAGTGTTAAAGGAAAAAGATACAATACTTTATGAAAGTCTGCACTGTATGTAAAACTTCTAATATATCATAAATACGTAGGTTCAAAAAAGTCAAATGAATCAAACTCTTATATCAATGGCATGGTATTGAAATAGACCCCAATGGTTCAATAGCATTCAAAAAAGAACTGAAAGAAAAATTAGGACAGGTGCAAACAGAGATTAAATTAAAAATGTTTAAACCTAATGTAAAAATAAATCTTGAAAAATTTGCAAAGAATAATTTAGGATGAGCACATATCCCAGAACATATTGAGGAACATGAAGGAACCACTGACAAGGAAAGATGAGATTGCAAGGAGAATTTGCAATTGAAATATTTCTTGCAACATTTTTTACTTTAAAAAGGCCGTTGGTACATTATATCTGGCAGTAACAGTGATATGTTATCTGTATTCATAGTGTAGATAGAGATGGGTAATGAAATGGTTATTAAAAGCTGGAAGACTTGAATATTCATGAGATGGAATTTATCCAGGAGTGCTTAAGGATACAAAGGGAGAAGTAGAGATTTTTCACAACTCATCAAACGTAGGGGTAGTACCAGAAGATTGGAGGAGAGTTGAATGTTGTCAAGTTGTAATATTGGATATTACACACCAGTCAGCAATAATGAACAAAGCTTCCTGGCAGGGCTAATTAAACTGGTTCATTTGTCCACAGCCATCTTTGATTCTACATTGCACTCGAATGACTTCCAGAACAAAGAATAATCTGAGACAATGATGTGATTTGATATGTTTACATCTCCCTCCTCAGAAGAAAACTAAGCCCCTGCATCTAAAGCAAGCAGAAGCCCAAAGGTTAAATGTATCAGTTTTGGTGTGTGTAATCACATGCTGGGTATGCATTTTGGAATACTGGAGTATTCTCATGTGCTCATTTCTCCATCTATTTCTCCATCTGAGCAGGGACCTAATTGCAACCTTAAACTTTGGTTAGTTTTACCCTTTAAGGTATCTTCATTAATATGTGATGACACTGCCACAGATACCTGGTAATAAATGAGTTTTCTTTGAAGACTTTGGGTGAACAAAGATCCAGATGCAGGGGAACATAGGAACATGGGAAAAATGCTAGATCATTTAGCCCTTTCAACCATTCAATGAGATCACAATTGATCTACGTTCTAACTCTGTTTACTAACCTTTGCTCCATATGCCTTAGGGCCTTTAGTGAACAAAAATCAATCAATTTCAGATTTAAAGTTAACAATTGATCTAGTATCAGTTGCCACTTGCAGAAAATAGTCCAACATTTTTACCATTCTTGCATGTTGATGTATTTTCTTATTTCATTCCAAAAACAGGTGGCTCTAACTTTTAGGTCAGATTCCCCAAAGATCTTTCTGCAGCAAAGATCTCCTGCAATTTACAACATCAGCCTAACCTTGCCTCCATCTGCTTCTCTGCATACTGCAATACTGACATATGTCCTGGTGATGCTAATTGACCCATTGTCCTTGCAGTCAGAGCGGCATGGGAACTAGATTGTTGTACCATGTGCTCACAAACTCAGGGCAGCACCATGGGTATTCCATTTTAATTTGTCATTTATTCCCCATTTTCCTCCTTCAGTTTTTTTGTGAAGGTTTCAGGTGTCATTCAATCCCTCAAGACCTATCCACTGATCCTTATATCAATTCCATTCGCTAGATATTGCCCCATATCCCATATAACTTTACCCAAAAAATCTAATGTTCTCAAGAAAATGCTGGGTTTCAATTGACATGCATGATTTTGAGTTAATGGTTAAAGAACATCTGAATGTTGACAGACTGAAAACTCGTCCGCTTCACAATATTGTGATGGGTTGTGAAGAGGAAGATATATAACAGTGTAGCTGCAATCGACCATGTGCTGTGAATGCTCATGAATGCTCTTTGGAAATTTTTAATCCAGACTTGCAAAAGTGTACTTCTCTACTACTTTGTTTTCCCTTGATGTGCTCATGGTGAATGTGGCTTACTGTCTGTATCTAAAAATCCTGATCCGCTCATATCACCCTCAGTGCTGACACTGGTTTCTACATCACAGGCATCACTGAAAAAAATAGTACAAGAAGCTGGTCTTAGAACTCTGATTAAAGAAAATTTGAAGATTTCAAGTATTAAACCTGAAATTATTGAACTTAATCAACCTAAAGCTGTGTTCAAAGAGACTGTTATAATCCTGATAAAGACTGATACTGTTTGAAAGAAAGGAATCTCTACAAAGTCAATGGAAAGAAAACTGATGGACAAGATTTCACTTTTTAAAACAATCAAACCAAAATCAACCAAATTCAAAATTAATTTAGCAAATGATTCTTCAAATACGAAAAGTAGATTTCACTTTAAATAGTTGATATGAAAAAGAGATGTGTATGTTGTTGTAAGCATTCATATTACTTCCTGCACAAATGTCGCAAATGTAGTTTTTCCAACTGAACTTTCTATACATAACATCTCTCACATTTCCCACTCAATGGATGTGGCCTTAAGTCTATCCATAGTCTATTCAAGACCCTGGGTGCAGTTAGTTCTGACCAGGCTTACATCTACCAATATACTCTCACTTGGACCACAACACTCCTAATGGTATAGCTTTACAAAGTTCCATTCTAACTGACCAATCAACACACCCAGTTAATGGTCTGGTTCTTTGATACAAGCAATCAGCTCATTAGTGGGTCTGAACCATTCATACTGCTTTCAAAGAACAAAGAACAAAACAGCACGGGAAACAGGCCCTTGAACCCAACGAGCCGACGCCGCCACCTCAATGTTCCCACTTCTGCCCGTGATCCCTGTCTGTGTGTATAAGTCTATGGATTGAAACCAAATTTAAGTCAATTTAGGGAGAATTTGTTCTGCCAATCAGCCTAAGAGCACATCTTTGGGATGTGGGAGGAAACCGGAGCACCCTGAGAAAACCCACGCAAGCACGGGGAGAATGCACAAACTTCCACAGACACAGGCCCAAATCCATGTATCTGCACAGCATAGCGATAGTCACTGAGCTGTCGTGATGCCCATCAAATGGTCCAGGTCAAGCATACACTAACAACGTAAAGCACTAGGACACTCTCGAAAAAAAAATCCAAGAGCAGCCCTCCCACGACCCATCGCATGTACACCCCTTGTTAGACAACAAGGCGGACCAAAGCACCTGTAAACAAATACATCAATATCATCGACTATTTACACACTTCCCAGGGACTCCCAAGGCTCATGATGCCTATTTTAAATCAGTATTCTATATCCCTCCATTCCCATTCTGTTCATATGTCTATCTAAGTATCTCTTAAATAACTCCAGAGTGCCTGCCTCCACCACCTTACCTGGCAGCGCGTTCCATACCCCCACCACCCTCTGTGTGAAAAAACTCCCTCTAGCATCCAAATTATACCTTACCCCCCTCACCTTAAGCCCGTGACCCCTCATGCTGTTTGAGTCCATCCTAGGAAAAAGCTTAACCCTGTTTACTCTATCTATACCCCTCATAATCTTGTACACCTCTATTAGATCCCCTCTAAGTCTACGTATTTCTAAGGAAAACATTCCCAATTTGCCTAACCTCTCCTCGTAACTCAGACCTTCCATACCAGGTAGCATCCTGGTAAACCTCCTCTGCTCTCTCTCCAGAGTCTCCACATCCTTCTGGAAGTAAGTCGACCAGAACTGGACACAGTATTCCAAATAAGGTCTAACTAACATTTTATACAACTGCAACATTAAAGGCCAGCTCTTGTACTCTATACCCCTTCCTATAAAGGCTAGCATACCATATGCTTTCTTCACAACCTTCTCCACCTGCTCTGCCACCTTCAGAGACTTATGCACCTGCACCTCCTTTCGGAATTCAATCCCTTTCAATTTGTTTGCCAGCAAGTTGGGTCATTCCAGTAGCATTAACTTTGAGCAGTTTGAAGATTCTTCATTCTGCAGGTTAGCTGCAAGGAGTTGTCCTGTTTCCTTTTTGAATGTGGCTTTGAATACTTGTGATTTGCTTCCAACAATCAGAGAAAGATACTTACTCTGCAAGTGCAGGATGCCTAATGGATGTTCCTCAGCTGTGACCTTCACAGCACGCACTAGCATAGTACAACTAATACATCAGACTAGCACACAGTTCACTTTTAATCTCTTTTCTTTTGTATTCCTGGGAGGAGAAAAATTCAAACATTCTTTCACCCAGAAACTTCTTTCTTTCAAATCACATCATGTCCACATTCTGGGATATAACTCACAGGAGATGGTTTCTGCTGAGATGGTAATCAGCCATTGTTATCCTGCCAGGAGATTAAAGTTCAATTTTTGTATTGCATTTCTTCTTTTGAAGTGTCTGTCTGAGAAAGGTGCAACATTCCATTCTCTCTAGTCAAGTATAATCCACTTAGGAATCCTAGCAAGTCCTTACTTTGCAGTCACTGCCAGTTTTTGTTTATATGTCCTTTCTTTAAAACCACATCTTACTTAAAATTTCAATATGTCTGTAAATAATTATGGGCTATGATCTGTTGTTATGACAATACTTAGGCACTCTGCTGCATTTGCTGCACTTTCAGAGTTACTACTACTGGGATGAAATGTTAAATGGGCATCCTATCTGTTTTTTCCAGTAATATATCCCATCAATCTATTTCGGAGAAAACTGGGCAGTTTAAATCAGGGTCCTGACCAATATATGTTCCCACCAAAGCCATTCACTGCTTAGTTAATCTCTCATTACTGCATTTGGAACATTGCTGTACACAGGTTTGCTGCCACATTTCCTGCATCTTGGGATAACCTGAGATTCTAAAAGGTGCAAAAAAAATATCAAGTCTTCATTTCTTTTTATTGCCTCGTTCACACAGCAGCACCTCAACTGAGAACTTAAGGAAGTTTTTTTTCATCTTGTTTAGAATGCATTACTCTATGTGATTTCTAGGGAATGTACAGGAGACGGACATCCTCCATCACATTCAGCAGAAGAAACGACAGCATTTGAGAGCTGTCACTGGTGGACATACTCTTTGATTGCAATGTGCAGTGGTGTGAGCAGTACACTATAGTCTAAATATGGTTGTTTTATAGATCAGCTTTAGGTCAGTCCATTTAAAAATCAATTTGTTATGTCAAAGAAAAGTAGAAACTTTTAAATTGCTAGTCCTTCAATAGAAGAATTCTGGCTAAAGCTATCATAGGACCTGATCCTAGAGTGTTCCTTAAATACATCTTTTGAAATTCATTTTCTGTATTTTTAAAGTCTCTTTTTAAGCATATTGACAGATTTTTGTACAAATATATTGAAAACCTCAACATTTCATGAATCTCTTGGGTTAATTCTACCTATCAATTTAATACAAGATATTAAAGCCAGCTCCTGTATAAAGCAGAGCTGGATCTTCTACTACACAGGAGAGATTTTACAGGGTGTGTGCCTGACAGCCTCAACTGGCACCTTGGGTTAAGAACAAAGAACAAAGAACAACACAGCACGGGAAACAGGCCCTTCGGCCCAACGAGCCCGCGCAGCTGTCCTAACGTCTTAATGACATATAGAGACCAATATAGGGACAATTTGTTACCCAATCAGCCTAAGAGCACATTTTTGGCATGTGGGAGGAAACCGGAGCACCCGGAGAAAACCCACGCAACCACGGGGAGAATGCGCAAACTCCCGCAGACACAGGCCCAAATCCATGTGTCTGCACAGCAACAGTGATAGTCTCTGAGCTGTCATGTTGCCCATCTGATGGTCCAGTTTAAGCATACACTAACGACATGAAGCACTAGGCCACTCCTGAAGTAACATCCAGGAGCAGCCCTCGCACGACCTGCCGAATGCATGCGCCTTGTTGGTCAACAAGGTGGACCGAACAGCCTGTGGAAACAATTAAAGTATTTAAACAGTCTTCCTATATCCCTCTATCTGCAGACCGCTCATGTGGCTGTCCAAGAGACCCTTAAACAACCCTAGCGTGCCTGCTCCCACCACCTTACTCGGTAGTGCATTCCACACCCCCACTACCCTTTGTGTGAAAAAATGCCCTCTAATATTAGTCTTATACATAGCCCCCCTCACCCTAAGGCCGTGACCCCTCGTTCTATCCGATTCTAATGGTGGAAAAAGCTTACCACCATTTACTCTATCTATACCCCTCATAATCTTATATACCTCTAATAGATCCCCTCTCAGCCGACGTCTTTCAAGGGAAAACAACCCCAGTGCGTTCAATCTTTCCTCGTAAGACAGCCCTTCCATACCAGGCAGCATCCTGGTAAATCTCCTCTGCACTCTTTCCAGGGCCTCCACATCCTTCAGGTAGTACGGCGACCAGAACTGGACACAGTACTCCAAATGAGGTCTAACCAACGTTCTATACACTTGCAACATCAAGTTCATGTCATACTATCAGTCACCCCAAAAACTTGTTTATACTTGTAAAATCTAACTAACTTTCCTGTCTGGAAACAATAAACATCCTTTTAACCTGCGCTTAATGCTCTCTCCACTCACATTGTCTGTACCTTTCAGACGAACAGCTGTAAAGACTCATATTCCAATCATTATTCATGTAAATTTTGTGTCTTTATATGCTCTGTTTGTGATAAGAACTCCCAATCTCTTGGCCTGTTCTGAAAGCTTGTAGCATTTGCTATAAATAAACTTGTTGGACTTTAAGCTGGTGTTTTGAGAGTTCCTTCTGTTTTTACCCTAATCCAATGCCGGCATCTCCACATCACTCCTACTATCAAAACATACTTCAAATAATGTTAGACACCATTTCTGCGGAAGCATAGGAAAGATTCTGTGATCAGTCAGGGCTCCGAGCAGTGAGATGGTTCTATTCATTGTTCTCTTGATTGTGTGTGTTATCCACATTCTTAACAATCCACTTCTGAAGCAGGAACTTCAGATACATGGCCTCCCTGAGAGTTCACAATGGGAATATTGCCTCATTTACTCCTGCTGTACTGAGACCAGTACTCCACTGCCTCTTCTTGAAACTGGGACTTGTTTCTTCAGACAAAGACTGGGAATTGAAAGTGAGGTTTTTCTAGTATGATCGGTTAGTCTCCTCACTGGCTGTTGCAGCATTGGCTGCAGTGTGAGTGGAGCAGGTGGTGGAAGCAGAGCTTATATTGATTAATGATCCACCTGAACCACTCTCCATGCACTTTTTGCAGGTTTTTCAAAACAGAATGTTTGTGAAGCGTAACTGTCATGGGTCGAGTAAAATGCTGAATCAATGAACTAAAGTATTGCTAATTTGTAAGAGTCCCAAAACTTCATTTTTAGGGACTGTCATAGTAAAGTGCTGGAAAAAGAAATGAAGTTTACATTTCTATAGCAACTTCCATGACCTCAGGAAGTTCAAGTGCTTTACAACCAAATATTTTTGAACTGTAGTCATTACTGTGGTATAGGGAAATGTGGCAATGATTTGTGCACATCAAGAGTCCACCAACAGAAGTATGATAGAGAATCAGATAATTATTTCAATGGTAAAAGCAAAATACTGCAGACGCTGGAATCTAGAACAAAAACTGAAAAGGCTGGAAGATCTCGGCAGGTTTGACAACATCTGTGGAGAAAATAGAGTTAATATTCCAAATCTGGTCATCCAGACTCAAACCCTTAGATCTACTCTCTCTTAGTAGACACTGTCAGACCTGCTGAGATTTTCCAGCGTATTCTGTATCAGTTTCAATGATTTTGTTTCAGGGTAATTATTGACCAAGACACTGGGGAGAACTCCCCTGTCCATCTTTCAATAAGGAGCCAGAGCCATTTATAATCTTCTATGTGGAATCCTCTCTAAAGTTCAATAAGATCACATTACTTTTTACAACAAAATTCCATTGGGATTTCATAGAATTCCCATAATGCAGCAGGAAGACATTTGGCTCATCAAGTCTGTACCAACTCTCCGACAAAGCATCTTACTCTGGCCCACCCATCCCCTTAACCCCATGAATTTCCTCCAAATCCCTCTAGCCTACACATTTTGGGACACTAAAGGACAATTTAGCATGGCTACTCCACCGAAACTGCATATCTTTAGATTGAGGAAACACATGCAGACATGGAGAGAACATGCAAATTCCAAGGCCAGAATTGAACACGGATCCCTGGTGCTGTGAGACAGCAGCACCAACCGCTGTGCCACCATGCCAATTTCATGCTAACTGTCACTGTGTGAGGATATTACTTTGACCTGTTGATGGAGTAATCGAGATGAAGAGGGAAGAGGAGGATTTGATTTGTGCTGTGACATGGGCAAAGACTGAATTGAATGGTGTGATCTGGGTAGAATTGGTGTCACAGTCAGATGAATGTAAGAGGGATTCCTCACTCAGCTGGTTTTCTGCCAGTGAACATTTCCATCAACTCAACAGATTCTAAGCAGTATTGTTCAGCTTTCGGAAACAGGTATTAGCAATATCAGACTATAGTGTTTGTACTCAACCTGCTTGTTTCCTTGATCACTCCTTTAACAGGTGCCAACCTGCAGGCAGGTTAACATCAAACCAATGAATCTGAATATGACCATGAGTCATTCCACAGTACTGTTCCTCTTCAGGATCCAGTCTACATCGGATTACATGGAAGCTGATGTTTGCATGTTTTACAAGCTGCAGGTTCCAGGTCAATGAATATCTTTTACTGGGTGAGAGCACCTCACCATTTCCTGATACATGTTGTCAATGAGCGAAGCCACTCTTTGAAAGGTAGCCCTTGTCTGTCACCTTCGGACAGGTTGGGGCTGAGGAATTACAATCGGTTCATTGCTGTGGCAACTGAGAAAGGGTATTTTCAATATTAGACAAAAAAAGTGTTATCTGATTGGATCCTGACATTCCCTTCTCATTTATTCAATTGTCATGAAGATCAGAAAAGGTTTATAATAGACAGCAAATCTCATTTTACATTTCTCTTCAACATTTAAATTACAATTAATCCAAATGTGTTTAGAATTTGGGTGCTGAAATCATTCTTCCTGATCACCAAGCACAACAACATTTATTTCATAGCATAAATATATCTGAATTGTCTGGTTGTGCATGAGTAAAAGTATTTACTTCATATACTGTATATTATCTTTTCCCCAAAGCTGCATCTGTAAAATAAAATATGTTCAGCAGATTTATCTAAAAACAACATGAAACCAGACACTACACAGTTTTATCCAAATCCTTTATTTTTCTGTACAAACAGGTTTTTTTTTGCAATACAGAACCTTGACAAGATGACAGCATATTGCTTGGTCTTTTTGCCCTGACGCAGGATTATGTTTACATCCCATTAGCGCAGTTGACTGGGCTGCACTTGTGAAACGAGGAGAAAAAAGATTCTGCAGCCACTAGAAGTTCATCGCGCGAACTCTCCCAGGATGGGACGTGAGCAACATGTCATTATGTGGAGAATTGCATTTGCGATTCTGACACTATTGAAGTGAGTTGGCCTGGAATGATTCCACAATGGCAGAGAGCGGTTCATATCAGGAGCAGTCACAGCATTTTCTGGCAATCAGCACTTTTTCCATACTGACTAAATGCCCGTCAGCACTAGAAATGACACTCACTTCTCCAGAAGACATGAGCTTCATCAGCATATCTGTGACTTGTGATTGACACCATTCGTTGACGTGGAATAATTGGACCAAACAATGGCAGATTGATCCAAACACATGACAATAGCAGCCGACATTCCTGGCAGGTCATCAGGGATGCAGAAAGTGGTCAGTAACTAGAATAAGCAAGGAGTTCAGGCCAGACTCACATCAGTATTAAAGGGACAAGTTTCTGAAGGAAATTGCTTTGGTCTTTGATCTTTTAAATTATGAAGGTAAGCTGGTTCTCCTTCAACTGGAAAAAATAATTAACTGAAAAGAAAATGTGAAGTTACTCTCAGTAGAACTGTTGCCAATCTGGAGAACCTCACATTCAGACAAAGGACTGACCGCCTACTGGAAGGGTGAAAGAAACCAGAAATATTTATTAACTCCTTCAAATGGAAGTTAGGGATTTTGAAGAAACTTCCTGGGATTAGTCGGCAGGGCCTCACTGAGTGTCTAAATCCTATTGTGCTTTTGATTGAGCTTGTTCATAATGGAATCACAGAATTGCTCCACGCCATGGGAGACCATTCGGCCAGTCATGTCAAAGCTGGCTCTCTAAAAGATGAATTCAGTCAGTGCCACTCCACTGCCTTTCACGGATAGCTCTGCAATTCTCCTTTTCAGATAATAATCCATTCTCTCTTGAATGCTTGGATTGAACCTGCCTCTACAGTCTCAGTAAGAAGTCTGGCAATATCAAGTTTAAGTCCAACCGATTTATTTGATAAATTTATTTGCCAGACTTCTTACTGTGTTTACCTCAGTCCAACGCCGGCATCTCTGCATCATGTCTATAATCTCAGCAGTGCTTTCCAGACCCCAACACTTTCTTCCTATCTACTCTGCTCAGACCCATCATGATTTTGGACATCTCTTTCAAATCTCACAATCTCCTCTGTTCCAAGGAAAACAGTCTAACTTTTCCTGTATCTAAATACCTTATCCCTGGGAACCTTTTCATGAATCTTCAAGACTGGCCATTCATGAGGTGCTGTGAGCTATCAGCAGCAGTGTGGATCATGCACTGCAGCACCTTCATCAGCATTTTCCAAACCGGAGACCTCTACAATCTAGAAGGACAAGAGCAATAGATGCATATCAACACCATCACCTGGAAGTTTTCCTCCAAATCATTCAGCACC
This sequence comes from Sphyrna mokarran, assembly GCA_024679065.1. Lineage (NCBI taxonomy): Eukaryota > Metazoa > Chordata > Chondrichthyes > Carcharhiniformes > Carcharhinidae > Sphyrna > Sphyrna mokarran. The sequence goes on from JAGIQG010000010.1 coordinate 709,425, forward strand.
ATAAAATGGAACTATATCACAGTTCCTCATAATCACTGGAACAAAATTCTGGAATTGTCTTCCTACAAGCACGAGGGTATATGTGCACCACAAGCACTGCAGCAGTTCAAGAAGGTGGCACATTGCTTCTTTCTGAAGGACAATTAAGGATGGGCAATAAATGCTGGCCTAGCCAACAACATCTATATCCTATGAACAAATAAAAAAAAACCTGTTTTCTATTTAAAATTTAACATCATTCATTTTATACTACTCCCCCTTTAATAAAGCCCAGGAAACTGTATGCTTTATTATCCAAACTCTCAACCTGTCCGGCCAACTTCAATGATTGTTGTATATATACACCCAAGTCGCTCTGCTCCTACACTCCCTTCAGAATTGTGACCTTTATTTTGTACAGTCTCTTTTTGTTATTCATACCAAAATGAATCATTTTGCACTTCTTTGCATTAAAAAATAATCTGCCACTTGTCTTTCCATTCCACTATCTGTGTTCTTTTGAAGTTCTGTAGTGTCCTCCTCCACAGTTCACAAGGCTTCCAAATTTTGTTTAATCTGCGATTTTTTAAGTTGTGTTCTCTGTGCCAAGATCTACTGTACGTCATTAGCATAGCGGAACAAGGATCCCAACACTGACGTCTGGGTAACTCTGCTATAAACCATACTGTAGTCTGACAAACATTCATTAACCAATATTCTGTTTCGTGAATCTCAGCCAATTTTGTATCCTTGTTACTAGTTCCCCTTTTATTTCATGAGCTCTAACTTTGCCCACAAGTCTATTATGTGGCATTTATGAATGCTTTCTGGAAGTCCATGTACATCAAATCAACATTATACTCTCATCCATTCTGTTTTCTCAATTTCTCTTGAATTATTGTTTCTAGAAGGCTTCTGGCCACCAAAGTTAAAGTGACTGCTGTAGTTTCTGGATTTATTTTACAACTTTTTTTGAACACGTGTACAATGTTCCAGTCCCCTGACACCATGCCTGAGGCTAATGCTGGAAAATTATGGCCAGCACCTTTACAATTGCTTCCCTCAGTAATTCTTGGATGCATCTCACCCAGCCCAATACAGTGTCTATCTAATACCATCTCCTGACATGCACTAAATCTGTTACAGGTGTTGCAGTGTTTCTTATCGAGAATAACATTCACAATCACATTACTTTCAAAAACATTTTTCAATAGTTTAGCAGTTGGTGTGATCATTGTTTTAATACAGGAAACAGCAGGATCCCAGAAGCAGCAATGTGAATGTTACTACATAATCTGTTTTTAGTGAAGTTGGTCATGGGATTAATTTTGACCAGAGAACTCTGCTTTTCTTGGGATGTGGTCATGGGAACGTTTATATCCATCTGAGAGAATAGTGAGGGCCTTAACACCTTACCACTTAGACAGTGCGGCACTCCCTCAATACTGACCTTCTGACAGTGCAGCACTCCCTCAGCACTGACCCTCTGATAGTGCAGCACTCCCTCAGTACTGACCCCCTGACAGTGCAACACTCCGCTCAGTACTGATCCCCTGACAGTGTGGCACTGTCTCAGCACTGACCCTCTGACAGTGAGGCACTCCCTCAGCACTGACCCTCTGACAATGAGGCACTTCTCAGTACTAGCATTGGGAGCGTCCAAATGTATTTTATGCCTAAGTGTGGAAGAGTGAAACTTGAACGTTTTAACTTGGAGACAGAAGTGTTACCCACAGAATGTAAACTGGCTCAGTGGTTCAGAACCAGGCAGAGGTGAGTGACAGAGTGTAGGAGAATGAAACAGAATTGGAGGTATGCATGAACTACTTCCTGAGAGAGGGCTGACCTCCAGTTGGAGAAGTCCTGGTCAACAAGCGTGTGCTGATGTGACAGATTTGAACACCCTTGGTGAGAGGGCATCAGATCCAAGGGGCTTTGGCCTTGTGGATCCAGAACTGACTTGCCGGCAGAAGGCAGAGTGGTTGTGGATGGGTCTTTTTCTGCATGGAGGCCGGTCACCAGTGGAGTGCCCCAGGGATCTGTTCTGGGACCCTTGCTGTTTGTTGTTTTCATAAATGACCTGGATGAGGAAGTGGAACATAGAACATTACAGCGCAGAACAGGCCCTTCGGCCTTCGATGTTGCGCCGACCAATTAGGAAAAAGCAATGACCCTCTAACCTAAACCATTCCCTTTTCATCCATAAACTTATCTACTAACCTCTTAAACGCCACCAAACTTGGCGCATCTACAACTGCAGCAGGCAGGGCATTCCATACCCTTACCACCCTCTGGGTAAAGAACCTACCTCTGACATCCTCCTATAACTACCACCCCTTAATTTAAAGCTATATCCCCTCGTGCTCGCTTTCTCCATCCTAGGAAAAAGGCTATCACTGTCCACCCTATCTAAACCTCTAATCATCTTATATGTTTCAATAAGGTCTCCTCTTAGCCGCCTTCTTTCTAACGAAAACAACCTCAAATCCCTCAGCCTCTCTTCATAAGACCTGCCCTCCATACCAGGCAACATCCTGGTAAACCTCCTCTGTACCCTCTCCAATGCCTCCACATCTTTCTTATAATGTGGGGACCAGAACTGCACACAATACTCCAAGTGCGGCCGCACTAGAGTTTTGTACAGTTGCAACATGACGTTGCGGCTCCGAAATTCAATCCCCCTACCAATAAAAGCTAAGACTCCGTATGCCTTCTTAACAACCTTATCGACTTGATTGCCAACTTTCAGGGATCTATGCACACATACACCAAGATCCCTCTGTTCATCAACACTATTAAGAGTCCTACCATTAGCCCTAAACTCTACACATTTGTTATTCCTGCCAAAGTGAATTACCTCACACTTTTCCACATTAAACTCCATTTGCCACCTCTCGGCCCAGCTCTGCAACTTGTCCAAGTCACTCTGCAAACTATAACACCCCTCTTCACTATCTACCACTCCACCGACTTTAGTGTCATCTGCAAATTTACTAATCCATCCTTCAATACCCTCATCCAGATCATTTATAAAAATTACAAACAGCAGGGGCCCCAAAACAGACCCCTGAGGTACACCACTTGTCACCGAACTCCACGATGAATATCTCCCATCAACCACCACCCTCTGTCTTCTATCTGCTAGCCAATTCCTAATCCAATTAGCTAAATCACCCTCAATCCCATACATCTGCATTTTCTGCAGAAGCCTTCCATGGGCCACCTTATCGAACGCCTTACTAAAGTCCATATATACCACATCAACCGCCTTACCCCCATCCACCTCTTTGGTCACTTTTTCAAAAAAACTCAATAAGGTTAGTAAGGCACGACCTACCCTTCACAAAACCATGCTGACTATCCCCAATCAATTCATTTCTCTCTAAATAACTATGAATCCTATCCCTAATAATTCTCTCCAATACTTTGCCCACAACAGAAGTAAGACTCACTGGTCTATAATTCCCCGGAAAGTCTCTATTCCCCTTCTTGAACAATGGGACCACATTCGCTATCCTCCAGTCTTCCGGCACTATACCCGTAACCAACGACGACCTGAAGATCAGAGCCAGAGGCTCTGCAATCGCCTCTCTCACCTCCCAGAGAATCCTAGGGTAAATCCCGTCCGGCCCAGGGGACTTATCTAACTTCAAACCCTCAAGAATATCTAGCACATCCTCCTTATCTACTTCAATAAAGATGGAGGGTTGGGTTAGGAAGTTCGCCGATGATACAAAGGTCGGTGGTGTTGTGCTTGGTCTGGAGGGATGTCAAAAGTTGCAGCGGGACGTAGACAGGATGCAAGACTGGACGGAGAAGTGGCAGATGGACTTCAACGCAGATAAATGTGTAGTGGTCCATTTTGGCAAGAATAATGGGATGAAGGAGTACAATATCAAGGGTAGAAGTCTTAGCTATGTTGTAGAGCAGAAAGATCTTGGGGTCCGGGTCCATAGGACTCTTAAATCGGCCTCGCGGGTGGAGGATGTGGTCAAGAAGGCGTATGGTGTACTGGCCTTCATTAATTGAGGGATTGAGTTTAGGAGTCAGGAGGTAATGATGCAGCTTTATAAGACCCTTGTTAGACCCCACTTGGAGTATTGTGAGCAGTTCTGGTCGCCTCACCATAGGAAGGATGTGGAAGCTATTGAAAGAGTGCAGAGGAGTGCAAGGATGCTGCCTGTATTGGGAGGCAGGCCTTACGAAGATAGGTTGATGGAGCTGGGACTCTTCTCCCTGGAGAGACAAAGGTTGAGAGGTGACCTGATAGAGGTTTATAAAATGTTGAGAGGAATAGATAGGGTGGATTCTCAGAGGTTATTTCCCAGGGCTGAAATGGTTGCTACGAGAGGACACAGATTTAAGGTGCAGGAAAGCAAATACAAAGGGGATGTTAGGGGTAAGTTTTTCACTCAGAGGGTGGTGAGTGAATGGAATTGGCTGCTGTCGGTGGTAGTAGCGGCAAACTCGCTGGGGTCTTTTAAAAGACTTCTGGATGAGTATATGGGATCTAATGGGATAGGGGGTTATAGATAGGTCTGTGGCTTGGTAAGTATAGATGTGATCGGCACAACTCGTGGGCCGAAGGGCCTGTTTGTGCTGTAGTGTTCTATGTTCTATGTTCTACATGCCAGCCTATTCCTTAACCCAGCTCTCTGTGCGCCCAGATACTTTACACCAAATGGATTCATCTTTCCGTCACTATTGGGAAATTAGGCAAATGCAATTTGCACTCAGCGCGGACTCTGTAAACACAATCAACAACCAATTAAAATGTTTCTCCAAGTGTTCAGATGAACAGGAAGCCACTGAGATGGAATCCTGCTTTGGGAGAGGTTCCCGAGAGTCCACTTGCCTCCTTACTTCTCAAAGCTGTCTCCGATTTCTCATGAGGTGGAAGTGATCAAATATCATTACCAGACACTCAGTCTAATGTTCCGTGTGGAAATAGGATTTCCAAATGCATCTCAGTAAACACTGTGATTTTTTTAAAACTCCATCCTTAAAATTACAAAGCTCATGCTCAGAATGGAGCAGGCAAAACCCAAATCCATTCCTTACTCCAAATTCAAAATTGAATTTCGACCATTTAGAAGTGTTCAGCTTGATGCACTGTGAGGTAAATTAACCACTAATTTGCCAATTTAATAATGCATTCAGTTGATCTTTCTCAACAGCCCAATTATGACTGTAACACTACATTTTGCTCTATCTCCTTTCCTTCTCTATGAACGGTATGCTTTGTCTTTATGGCGCACAAGAAACAATACTTCTTACTGTATGTTAATACGTGATAATAATGAATCAAATCGAATAATGACTTAGTTTCAGTGTATCTGTGAATTCGGTTTTAGGAAGTGAATTTGTCCCGTTACGGTATTGGTTCCTTTAGTTTGGTTGTTTTATCCCTATGTTGAGATCGTTTATGACTTTAGTACACAATGTTTGAATTCACAGTCGTTGTTCCTATACCATCTATGGATAGAATGCTATGTGTCGCAATGGAGAGAAAAACTTCTATCCCCTTGGAAGTTTATAGAAGCATGTCCCCCATCCCTAGGCTCAGCAGTGATATAGTCCGGGAAATCTCATTGCACAAGTACTAACGACTACCCCGGGCTCCCAAAACCAGTGAATGAAAATGAGGTTAAGAATAAAACCTTTTTTTTGCTGATTCAACTAAATCTATACTCTTTATTCTCATTAACAGCAAGTCTATAAACACTCTAATACAGCGAGTACGGAACATGTGTGTTAATGTACAGGTTTGAAAAGCGCAGACGGATCCAAACAAAACCGATTTCAGCGGTGGAATTGCAGCTTTATATTCTCTGTTTCAGTCTTAAACCGCAAGACTCCATACAAGATAATTGAGAAGTTTTATCTCTATAGATATTCTGACCCAGACTGGTGAGATTATAGATTTATAGCTAGTTTATGGAAACGATGTATTTTACATCATTTGTCCATCCTTAAAAATTATATCATGTCAAAAAAAGGTAAGCTATGACAATGAAGAAACAGGCTAGTGTATGCTTAACTCTGTCACATCAGCACACGCTTGTTGACCAGGACTTCTCCGATAGGAAGATTATCCCTCACTCAGGGAATAGTTCCTTAAGTCTAGCAAAATTTAGAATTTCACACTAGTTGCTCTCCTGTGGGGCTGCTCATTGGCGTTCTAGATCCTGGAGTTTAACTGGCTCTAAAAGGCAGTGCTGAACTTTAACTGCTTCATTCTCTGGCCTCTGCTCAGATATTTTTTGTGGGAGGTGTTGAGAACAAGCGCATTGTGATGTGAATTGGAGGATAATTTCTGAAAGATGTTACTATACATGGACATATACCTTTAGAAGCACGTGGAATTAGACTGGTTAATCAAGTGGGGCGGGGCAGCAAATGAGTTTCTTTCAGCCCCTTTTAACCATGTGAAGAGATGCGTTGTGTGTTGCGCTGTTCAATGGTAAGATAAGGAATTGGCCATCCATTTTAAAATGAAATACAATGATGATATATAATAGTCCTACATTGAGATAGGTTGAGGGAGCTGGGACTCTTCTCACTGGAGAGACGTAGGTTGAGAGGCGACCTGATAGAGGTTTATAAAATGTTGAGAGGAATAGATAGGGTGGACTCTCAGAGACTATTTCCCCGAGCTGAAATGGTCACTACGAGAGGACACAGATTTAAGGTGCAGGGAAGCAAATACAAAGGAGATGTCAGGGGTAGGTTTTTCACTCAGAGGGTGGTGAGTGAATGGAACTGACTGCCGTCGGAGGTTGTTGAGGCAAACTCACTGGGGTCTTTTAAGAGACTTCTGGATGAGTATATGGAAAAGAATAGGATAGGGGGTTATAGATAGGTCTGTGGATTGGTAGATGTGATCGGCGCAACTCGTGGGCCGAAGGGCCTGTTTGTGTTGTATTGTTCTATGTTCTATGTTCTATGAGTAAAACTGGGAAGAACGCTGGGGAGAGGGTGGGTTTGAGTTTTAGGATGAATTTGGGAATAGAGGGTGAAGTTGATAAGTTTGAATCCAATGAACTGTCTTTCTCACTGTGAATCCAGAGATAGCAAACTTCAGACAATGTCTGATTGCTCCAGCTTTCATTTAGTTTTAACAAGTGTTGTTCAATTATTGAAGGGGATAGTTATAAAACCTTCCTTAATTACAATGATCTAAGGTATTTCCAAACGGCGTGAGCTTATGGCAGCTCTAAATTAAAATATTCAGAGACTAAAATGGATTCTGCATAGCAACAGCATGTCTTCAACAGGTTGCGTGTGTGCTCCGTCATGACTTCCTAACTTCTTTAACTCTAGCATTTACAAGCTCAAGATCAGAAGTATGACGGTACACTCATCACTCGCCTGCATAGCTGTCATCGCCAAAAAGCTAGACATCACCCAGGATGGAGCAGATTGCTTGATCAGTGTTCCTGCCACTGGAACCCCAAGTCCACCTTCTTCACCAGGGTACATTGACCGCAATGTTTACCATCGACACTACAGGATTCAATGCAGAAACTCACCCAGGTTGCTTCAACAGCACCTTCTTTCCCAAACAGCCTCGTCAGTGAGAATCAGAATTATGATGTGTAGGAGAACCCGTGGGCTCAACCTCCCCACCCTCACCTCCCCACAAATCCCCCACCATCACCTCCCCACAAACCTCCCACCCTCACCTCCCCACAAACCTCCCACCCTCACCTCCCCACAAACCTCCCACCCTCACCTCCCCACAAACCCCCCCACCTCTTCCCCCAGGTCGCACGCCACTATGTCTTCGCATCTTCCTTCAGCGCTTGTGAATAAAAATTCTGCAATTCTCGTAGTTCACTTGTAAGCAGTGAGCCTTTAGATTAACGGAAGGACTCCCGCCTCCGAATCTGAGGATTTGGGGGTTTAAACACTGTTCCAAAAACTGATGACTAGAGAGGGTGGACTTGGGGGTCCAATGGCAGCGGTCAAGCGGTCTGCTCTGGTTTTCTGAGAATGACTGTAATGGCGAGTGGTGAGTGTACCGTCATATTCTGACTTGAAGACTGTCCTCCACACCATAGGGGATTTTGCAAAGCCATTAAACACCCATCCCCGCCCCTGCCCGGTGTGGTTCTACCTCCTCCCCATTAAATTCTCCTGATGTGGGTCTCCCCCCACCTCCTCCACCCAAAGTCCCTTAGTGTGGGCCACCACCAACCCCACCCCCTGCCCCCGTTAAAACCTCCTGGTATGGGACTAACCCCCACCCCCTCCAGCTGGCCGGTATGAAGATATTTGTTCTTCTGGGGTGGTTTTCACATCACAACCTGTCGAACTATTAAACAGCTCACTCCATCCCGGGATGGTGTTACCATCCAGACGGGGTTTACTCCTGAACTGGGCTGGGTTGTTGCTGTAATGGGGATTAGAGTGAGTCACTCATCACATATTGCCCACTCTCTGACGATGTTAATACATCTGACCTACACTGTGAATGTTTCACTGTAAGGTCTGACTGATTCCCTTCAGGAGTACATTTCGCCTCACCTGACACTGTTCTCTAGAGGAAGGTGTGGCCAGGACCACTGTGGGAGCACTTTTACCCACATGGATGCATCAGTTTAAGGAGATATTCATTACCAGCTCCTGGTAACAACACCAGTGTCTTTGCCAACAAAACCTACATGCTCAGAATAAATATTTTTAAAAGGATGAATACGTCAGCAGGAATAGACCTTGGGTGCAAACTGGGCGAAACTTGCGCCGAGATTGCGCTAGATTTAGAAAATGGTCTTTTCCCTTCAAAGTGCATGTCCAGCTATTTGAGCTGTGAAGAGGTAGCGCACAGATTTTTCAGATTTCAAAAGCAGTACCTAGATGCAGTTTGTTGTTCCCGCGGAATATGGATTAATAGAAAATATAAACATTTTGGATTAGGTTTTAGATTACCTAAATGATCAGAATTTAAATAATTGAAAATGACCAATGTCCTCCCCCACCATCCTAACTACCAAATGGTTCGGTTATCAATTTCCTAGGAAATAAAAAATATATTTAAAAGTTTTTAAGAGTGTTTGTTAATTCCAAAAACACAATGTTAAACATGTCAGTAGTGAATTGTTCCACACCGGAGCACGGTCAATTTGAAGGATGGGACCAATTTTTTAAAAACTAGTTCAAAGGATTGAGGAAACTCAAATTGACTTCTGATTTAATTTGCTTTTGAAACTCTTTGCTCTGTGGTTTAGAGAATTTCTGATAGATTACAGTGAAAAACCAATGCAAGCTCGTAGAAACCTGGAGTCAATATATTTAATGGTAGTATTACGGTCACAATTGTAGCTTCCTGAATATATCACAGTCATAGGTGTAAGTACATTAAATATTTAATATATAATGACATTGCAGGAATCATACATTCTCATAATTAAGATTAATAGGATCAAATAATTATACTCAAACATTCACGTGTATTTGGATCGTTACCAGGAGAGACCAATATTTGGTTGGATTCTAAACCAAACAGTTTTATAGTAAATTAGATTAATATAATCAAAGATATTTAATTGGATAAGCACAAGTACATTTTTACATTTAATTGGATTATTTTAATCAAACACTAATTTGATTATTGCAACCAACGATACATTTAATTGGACTATCTTTTTATATTAGATGGTATTATTATAATCTATATTCATGTATTTAATTGGATTATATATTAAATGGGATTATTATTCATTCATACATGTATTAGGGCTATTACAATCATATGTTCTTGTATTAAGTGCGATTATTATAATCAGTGATATTTGTATTTAATGGCTACAATAATATAACTACGTTTAGTCAGGTAGATAGGAGATAAATATTTTTGCCCTGAGGTGAGTGAAATTCAGAATGCTTTTCCCAAATCTCTATCACAGGGAGGAGCTGGGTTCTTTTCAGGACACCCAGTGGATAACAATCTTGTTACAAATTGATATATTGGTTTAATTACTGGATTGTTTCTAATCAATTAACTGGGGTATTTTATCTAAGCACTTGAAATGAGTTTGTCAGTAGAATGGTCGAGCATGAAAAGAACCTATTGTGGTCGGGGAAATGAGAGTTACAGCATCAATAAATTGACTCTCCCCATCCAGATCGGGCACAATAATCTGCCCCGTTCAAATTTATTTAGACCTTATAGGAATTTCATGTGTCAATGTGCCATTATTAGACAACTTTAATTAGGCTGCTGTGCCTGCTGCTGCTAACAAGTATTTAATTAACTTCAGCCCAGAGTAATTAGCTTTAGATGGCTGATGATTTCATGTCTCACCTTCTGTAGCGACTCAGCTAGGGTTTTGCTGCACGTCTTGCTGACAGGGTAATGGATAGGATCTCTCGGAAACATAATGTCAAGGCTGACTAGTCTAATCAAAGGAAGACAGCAGACGATAAAAGAGAAAATAATGACTGTCGGGTCTTGGTCCGAAAGTGCAACAAAAAGACCACAGATCAGATTGATGAGCACAATAGGTTACTAAAAAGAAAGGAGGGGGTAGAGATGTGATTTAGCTTGTAGTAAGGAGTAATAGATGGAGACAGGGAAGGTTAGGTGCTAACAGGGGCTAAGGAGGGGATTACGAGACTTGAAAGGAATTGCTAAGAGAGAAGCGAGCGGGAAATCGGACAGTAAAGAGTGTTTGTAAGGAACAGTTTTAGCGCGTCCGCAATCGGAGAATCTGCCGCAAACCGGTGCAGAAATAATATCCATTGCGACGCTAGTGTCCAGCAATTGGTCACAAACCAGTGAAACCATTCATCTGTTTACAGGGATCGGGAAACAAACATCACCATCGGTCATCACAAACTGGTCAAAAATATTGAATTGGTTAAAATGGCCAAATTATTAAAATTTATTTTAAAGTTGTTAATCAGCTGAATGTGTTTAAAAAGAAACTGGAGTTGGGTTAGGTTGGATTCACCTCATCCAATTCTGATGTTTGTGTGTCTACAATGGACTGAATTAAAATACAGAATAAAAGATCGTGTATATTACAGTATGGAGTTCGGATCCAGCAGTTTATATTCGCAAAGATGAGCTGGGCACATTATCTTCATTTCCAGTGACTGGGAGACCTGTCCACCATTATGCTGCAATTCAGTAAACTTTAAACATAGTTAAACTTTAAACATAGTTCTGAAAAGAACATGTGACGAGAAACTATATTTGTTAAAACATAAAATGAAGATTGATGGAGATTGAAATCCCCTGCACGCTTCAGAACAATCCAGAAACAAACCTCTGTCGAGGTTTAGACTATGTTTAAATTTAAATGTCGAGTTGGAATACTCTATTCTGGCAGCTTTGCATTTCTGACAGTCCTGGGAAGTCATTTAACCTTAATGCAGTTCCTTTTCAAAATACTTCTTTCGGAATCTGTAGCCTAAGAGTCCATCTCTCTACGTCCAATCTTCTAATCTCAACTTCCTGAACCCGGTCTGTGTGTTGATGCAGTCACGAATCGCAGAAACTGTTCCATTTATAATTTCTAGATTCATAAGCTGAGGTTCCATGCCAAGTATTTATTTTTGTATTTTCATATTAACTGTTTTCAGTTTAATTTATGTTGTACATTATTAAGAGTTATTATAAGTAACAATAGCGAGACTTTACAGTTCTATCAAGGACACAGTTCAGGATATGCATCCTGTAAAATAATTATCTATTTTAATTACACAATTTTTGTTTAGCAAATATGGAATGCAATTACCAAGGATACACTGTTTACCGATTAATGAGAGAGCTGGCAAAAAGACAAAATGTTTTTTTCTCTTTACAGCATATTTACATAAATTAGCATTAGCAATCGACAGTGGATAGTCCCACAGTGAACAATAGACTTAACTCGCTTTTTCTAAAGGGTTTGAAATCAGACCGCTTCCTATCCCTTACTATACAACGTTCCAAAATCGAACTGGACACTCAGAAGTTTTTGGAAAGGACCTCGCTTTTTTGCCTAAAACTACAATTTGCAATTTATTTGGAGCCTGCAGTGGTGATTGCTACTTATGACAGCAATTGCGTTGTCAAGTTATCTTGGTGAGTAAGTGCCTTGGTATGTCATGCCAAGTCCTGTCAGACGCTATCCAGTTTTTGCATGTGAACAGGTCAGCTCCACATGGTTCGGCATATCATTTTCAATTGACATATCCATTAGAGTTATTCAATTTGCTGATGACGTCTTCACTACTGGAGAGAGAGAGAGCCCGCGCGAGGAATAAGAGCTCCACCTAACATGCTCAAACAACATGCTCCAAATAGGATTCACTTCTCTTTCCTGAAATAATTTACCCGTGGCTGGAGAAATTTATTTCTCCCAAAGGACCTGGGTAAATGAAATAAATGTGAAGTTTGTCACATCTACCCGAGGAAAATGTTTCTGTTTGAAACTGCAATCCTCCTTTCTGACAAGTTCTGAGTGACTCGTCCCAAAGTACAACATTTACGAATCTAGAGAAGAACCCGAACTTACCACCTCGGCTCCTCGTGAGGCAGAACTGATGTCTCCCATTTCAATTAAATGTCCAACCCAGAATCGCATATCTTAAACCAAGGGCAGTCAGTGAAGACATGCATGGGGAGAATTTCAGACTCCTGCCGAAGTTCCTACAAGTGGACGCCACTTTCACAGACAGGCACCAACACTTCGTCTTTCTCTTTCACTCGAGCCGGTTCGAGTTTATACAAAACGCAACAATAAGCCACTGAACCCATTGTTAATGTTCAACCTTTCCCCCATAGCCGAAGTGTAAATGCAGTGGGAACTACAAAAGTATGGACAGGGACTAGCAGGCATTGCCACAACATCAAGGCAAATGCAAGAGTAAGACGAGTTAACAAGCTGGTTTGGGCTTCTTGCTGTCAGGGTGAGATTGATAGATTGGCAGACTAACATTAACAGGAACTGTGACAAGGGCAGCGTTGAAATAATCTCCAAAAAACAACCAACTTTACAAATGTTCTGCGTGTGTGTAAATAGTCAGTGTGATCACAGATGTGATTCTGAATCGTGTTTCATGACCCAAAAAAACACGCCACAATCACCCGGGGGCAATTGTAGTTCATCGAATCTCCGAATCATCTACAACTAACCAAATTTAACCAGAACAACGAGTTTCCCAAACTTCACTGCAAATTTCACCTCTTGTTTCACAAAATATTTTCATTTCATTTTTTAAAAAGTCCATAAATCAGCCTGTCCTGACCCAGGAACAATAACATGGATATGATTGCACTGAAGAATGCACCGTCTGTCTTTATTGGTGTATTTCTGCAAAGGTTAGGCTCGGCAATCCAGTTCACATCTTTAATCTCACCCGGTTAAAGCAGCGACTGAGACACGAGCAGTTTCCATCAATGTCTTTTGTCAATGGGCTATGATTGATAGGTATCTATGAAATTTTGCAAATAGAGTAGACCGGCCTGCACAAATAAAGAGACGGATTTATTTTAATAAAATGGTTCACCTCAAAAAAGCAGTAATGTGATCAGTTTCGGGGTGTTTCTCAGAGTAAAGGTCTCTCTCTCTCTCTCGCTCTACCGGCTCCATTGACCCGAGCGACATAGTAAGCAATCCCTGGGATAGTGCGGGAACGCCACTTTGTCACTCAGGGAGTTTGCCCCTCGCTGTCAGGTAAGTTTCCCGCAGCAGGAGGTTTAGCCTCCAGGCTCGCAGTGAATCCTTTAGGCTCTGACAGCTGGATCTTTTGTTTCATATGTTCCACTAACTCCGGGATCCTTTTTCTCCGTTTTAATTTCAACAGGTGGCAGTCTTTGAATTGACCGAAGTACAAAGATGCATTCATTGCTGCAATCGCGCTATCAAAGTGTTGCTATACAATTCTCCGGTCAATTCGTGGCACAACTCCCAGTAAAAGCCTAGTCAAAAATACAAAGATTTATTCACAATCAAAGATGTGTATCATTTAGTAACACTCATTAAATGATTAAGTGCAACTTATTTGAATTACCGAGTTCTGCGTGACTCTCAAAAGGAGTCTGTGCATTGCTGGGAACCAGATACATAATACCCGAGCATTTTCATGGGAAAGAATTGTTTCTGACAGATATTTCAGGTCCTGCCAGAATAAAGGAACCTCACCTCCTTCTTCACTTAACCCCTGAATGACTTGATTCACTTTCTGTTGTATGTGTACAGCTTTCACTCCTGGACTCCAAACCAATGATTACAGTGATAGCGGGCACATTCCCCTTCCCCCTCCCCCACTCTCCCACCATCCCCGTTACCCTGGGCTCAATTCACCCACCACACCAAAGACAAGACAGTGAAGACAATCTAATCAGGGCACTGAGCTCTCTCCTCGCAGCTCAGGCAGCATCTCCACAGCGACCGTTTCAAATCGCTGCCTGAAAATGGGAACTCAGCAATGGAATAAAATGCAAGAAGTTTCATTTCCGAAAGAGAGGATTTCCCCAATCCAAGCATTTCAACAACCTCCTAAAATCTGAGTGCGCCAAAACATCGACTTTACAACACAGGACCAGGCCATTCGGTCCAACTGGCCAATCGGCCTCCCCCCGTCCTTACCCCCTCAACATTTTGTTCTACACTTTCTCATTCGTGAGTTTATCTAGTTACCCCATAAATGCATTAATGGAATTGGTCTTAAATATTCCATCTGGCAGTGAGTTTTCATCATTCTGTGGGTAAAGACGTTTCTCCTGTATTTATTTTTGAATTGTTGAGTAACTCTCCTTTTGGATCCTCAAACAAATGGAAATAGTTTCGTTATATATCGGTTCCCAACACAGTCATGTTAGACTTCAAATGTTAACTCTGTTTTTCCTCACAGAAGTTACTAGACTTCTGAGTATTTCTAGCACTTTCACATCTCCAGCATCCGCAGTGTTTTGCTTTAATTCCTTTTGTCCATGCGAACAAATTCTTTCATAATGTTAAAAACCTAAAGCAGCCACGCTTCCGCCGCATCAGGCTTAGAGAAGAGACGCAATTTGTTTTTAATCCAAGTATTCGCTCGGATTTTTTAAAAGTCTTTCATGGGGCATGAACATCGCTGGCAAGACGAGGATTTACTGCCTATCCCAAATTGCTCCTGAGAAGGTGGTCGTGAACTGCCGCCTTGAACCTCTGCAGTCCATTTGGTGTAAGTACACCCACAGTGCTGTTAGGGAGTTCCGGGATTTTAACTCAATGACAGTAAAGGAAAGGCGATTAATTCCAAGTCAGAATGGTGACTGGCTTAGAGGAGACCTTGTGGGTGATGGTGTTTCCAGTTACCTGCTGCTCTTGTCCTAAGTGGTAGGGTTGCAGATTTAGAAGATGTTGTCGATGAAGCCTTGGTGAGTTGCTGCAGTGAATTTTGTAGATAGTAGACACTGTTAACACCGTTTGTTGATGGTGCAGAAAGGGAATGTTTGTGGATGGGATATTGATCAAGAGAGCTGCTTTATCCTAGGTGTTGTTACAATTACTTTGATGCAGGTAAGTGGAGAATATTCCATCACACTCCTGACTTGTTCCTTGTAGATAGTGAACAGGCTTTGGGGAATCAGAAGGTGAGTTAGTCTCTGCAGGATTCCCAAACTGTGACCTACTCTTAGAAATACTAGAGAAAGAGGCTATTCAACCCATTGTGTCTGCGCTGGCTGAAAAATAAAAAAAAGCCATCCATTTTAATCCCAACTTGCAGCATCCAGGATTGATTTTGCAGTTTACAGCACTTTGGGTTCAGATGCAGATACTTTTTAAATGAGTTGAGAGTTTCTATCTCAACCATCAAACCAGAAAGCAAACACCATCAATATGCAACAGACAGATTGGCAAGGATGAGGTCAAGTATGTTTTTCTTTCTTGTTGGATCCCTCAACACCTGCTGCAGACCCAGCATTGCAGTTTTCTCATGTTCCCTCAAATCCTTCTACCAATCACCCTCTATGCCCTCTGCAATGTGACCTCACTGTAGAGGAAACAGGCTGTCCTTGTTTGTTTTATAAAGGCCACTCATAATTTTATATGTCTCAAGCAGATCACCCCTCATCATCTAAAGGAAACAACCCAGTCTATCAAATCATTCCTCATAACTGCAATTGTCTAGCCCTGGTAAAGTTTTGTAAATCTACTATAGTCTTGTAGCCACAGTATTTATATGACCAGTCCAGTTCAGTAATTCCAAAATATTGATAGTGGAAAATTCAGCAATAGTAATTCAATTGAATGTCAAAGGGAGATGTTTGAGGTTCTCTCCAGTTGGAGATAGTCATTGCTTGGCACTTGTGACACAAATTTTACTTGTCACTTATCAGCCTAAACCTGAATGTCATTGAAGCGTATCTGCTTATGAGCAGGTATTATTAGAGGAGTCATGAATGGTGCTAAACACTGTGCACCATCTGCAAATATCCCCAACATTGAGGATGAGTATATTTCTGGAGCCTCATCCTCCAAGGAGTTGTTTAATTGTCCACAACTATTAGCCATTGGATGTGACAGGGCTGCAGAACTTACACTGATCTATTGGTCATGTAGTGGCTTTACTCTGTTTATAACATGCCGCTTTCACTTTTAGACATGTAAGTAATCTTCTGTGTAATTTCAGCAGATTGACAACTCATTTCTTTCAGGTATGCCTGGTGTTATTCCTGGCTGCCATCCTGAACTCTTCATTGAACCAGGGTTAACCCTGGTAATAGTAGAGTGAGAGATATGCTGTGCCATGAAGTTACAGATTGTGGCTGAGTACAATTCTGCTGCTGTTAATATTCTACAGCACCTCATGGATGCCCAGTTTTGAGTTGCTAGATCTCTTCAAAGTCTATTCCATGGCACGGTGGCAGTGGCATACAATGCGATGGAGGGCATCCTTAATGTGAAGATGAGATTTTATCTCCACAAGGATTGTGTGGTGGTCACTCCTACCAATACTGTCATGGACAAATGCATCTATGACGGGTGAGTTGATGAAGATGAGGTCAAGCATGTTTTTCCCTCTTGTTGGTTCCCTCACCACATGCAACAGACCAAGCATAGCAGTTATGTTGTTTAGGACTCTATCAGCTCAAACCGTGGTGGAACTACTGAGCCACTCTTGGTGCTGGACATTGATGTTCAACAGCCAGATTATATTCTTCCAAGTGATGTTCAACATAGAGTGCTGGAGATGGTGGAGAAGTACATGGTAAAGAGTTTTCCTTGCCCGTGTTTGACCTAATGCAGTGCCATGAGACCTCATGGAGTGCAGAGTCAATGCTGAGGACTCCCAAGGCCTCCTGACTGTGCCACCACCTCTGTTGGATCTGTCCTGTCAATGAGGTAAATACACTCAGGGATGGTGATCTCAGTGTCTGGAACATTACTTGCAAGATTTTATTTTGTAAGTGTGATCGTGTCAACCTGTTGCATGACTGGTCTGTGAGAGTGCCCTCCCAATTTTGGGAGAAGCACCCAGATGTTAGTAAGAAGGACTTTGCTGGATTGGCCAGGGGAGGGGGTTGTGGGGGGTTGACGGAGGGTGTTGCCATTGTTGTTTCCAGTGCCTGTGTCAATGCCAAATGATCTGTCCAGTTTCATTCCTTTTAATAGATTTTGTAGTAGTTTTAAACAGGCATTTCAGAGTCAATCATATTGCTGTAGGCACACATAAATTTAGAATTATAGAACACTACAGTGCAGAAGGAGGTCATCTGGCCTATTGAGTCTGCATTGACAACAATCCCACCCAAGCCCTATCTCCATACCCCACGTATTTACCTGCTAATCCTTCTAACCTCCACATCCCAGGACACTAAGGGGCAATTTAGCATGGCCAATGCGCCTAACCTGCACATCTTTGAACTGTGAGAGGATATCAGAGCAACCAGACAAAACCCATGCAGACACAGGGAGAAAATGCATACTACACACAGACATTGATCCAAGCCAGGAATTGAACCTGGGTCTCTGGAGCTGTGAGACAGCAGTACTAACCACTGTGACACCATGCTACCCCAAAGTTTATTAAGTTTATTTATTAGTGTCACAATAGGCTTATATTACTCTGCAATGAAGTTTCTATGAAGATCCCTTAGTCACCACACTCTGGCGCTTGTTAGGGTACACTGAGGGAGAATTGAGCATGGCCAATACACCTAACCAGCACGTCTTTCGGACTGCAGAAGGAAACTGGAACACCTGGAAGAAACCTATGCAGACACGACGAGAATGTGCAGACTCTGCTGTCACCCAGATAGGGATCAAGCATGTGTTCCTGCCGCTATGAGGTAGCAGTGCTAAGCACAGTGTCACCGTGCTATCATACAAGGACAGCAAATTTCCTAGATAACCAGATAGGTTTTTACCACATCGATTCATGGTCACTATTACTGAGGCCAACTTTTTAATTCCTGCTCTATTAATTCGATTTCAGTTCCATGGATTTGAATCAGAGCATTAGCCTGGGTTCTGAATTACCAGTCCACCATCTCCCCCTTGGTCCACTTTGGGTCTGGTGCAGATTGGGCATCAGGAGCGGAGTAGAAACATTCTCATCATTCTGCTAATGACAGAGAGGAGACCAGGATAGATTTGTCCTGCTTTTTACGGGCAGGGCATATCTGGACAATTTCCCAGATTGCCGGCTAGACACTAGTAACAAATAAAATGAAGCAAAATATCTGATAATGCACACTTTTTTCTTGAGTGCCATGGGTCTGAGCCGCGTATTTTTCGGGAAGATTGCCACCTTCCGAGGTAACTCCTGTCAGCCCATTCTGTTTCAATGAATGAATGTTTTAGATCCTCAGCGTTTGACTGAGTTTGGAGGAGAGTCTCTGTCAATAAACCCAGGCTGCTGGGCAAATAGGAACAGAAGCTGTTTAAAACAATGGCACTACTGTACTGGGACAACCTCGCAGCTTAATTACTGCTTCCATAAAGTGTGTCCAAATTACAGAAATCCTACTCTGAACAGAAAAAATCAGCAACCGATTTCCTACCGCCAGATTCCCCAAAACTGAACAACTTCTATCAAAATCCTTACATCAAAATGGAAACTTTGTCCTCTCCATTGATACTGAATTTCTATAAATTAACTCAGGTTTGCATTTATTCAAAATCACAAGATTTCAAGATTGTCTTGAATTTGTGAAGAAATTTTTCTCCGTTACTCCGTCTTCAGCTTCAGCTTTATTCGATTCTGAATCATTTTGTAAAGGCGGAGTCTGGCAGGAATTGCTGCGTTGTGAAATTTGAGAGCGATATCTCAAAGAGCACAAACTTTCAGTCAGGACTGTAAATCAGGGGCAGTGATTCTGCGAAGTTTCACGAATATCTAGTTTCTATTTTGCCACCCAGGTTATTCTGCACATTGGTAACCACGATGTTTGTATTTCCCCATATATATTGAATAAATGTGTTTGATGTGAGGAGGGAGAGGGCAGTACAGAATGTGACATATCTGACTGATGGTTCAGCCTGATCTGAACTATATGAAACAATGAGAATGTGGAAATTTAGTAGTAACCTTTGCTAATCTTTACACGCTGTCAATCTGTGTACACTTCAGAGCAATAAGATTGGCCCTAGCAGGTGGGAGTAATTGGTGGGATCACTCATTCTGGAGTTACACTGATCAACTGCCTGTCACACTCATTATCTGGTTAAAGGTGGCAACAGTTAATGACAACGCCCAAGATCCTGGTATCTTTTAATGATTCGATTACCAGTTATTACGACAAGAGACGGCTTTCGTGAAGTTTATTTCGCCACTAAATACAAGAAGCTGCTTTACTGGGATAACGTAACTGAAATTTATTGTTAATGTTCTAGGAAAGATTAGTTCAAACTCACTGCCTACCTAGCTCGAGACTTCATTTCAAACAGTTAGAAATGCAATGGAGAGATCTTCACCTGTCCAAGCTGAGGTCAGGAATTTCGGCAATGGGCTGTAACAATACGTGTTAATGTGGAATGTAAAATGTTACATTGCAAGAGAAAGCCATTCACACGTTTCCGTTCTCTGAACGCTGTTCAGTTTAATCCACAACTCCAAGGGTGCTCCTCATAATCCCGCAAATTAGTTTAATTACCCTCTGAAAGTTCTGATACCCTCTCCCTCTGTGTAAACATGATGTGGAGATGCTGGCGTTGGACTGTCCTCTTCATTTCTTCCAATTATTTTAAATCTATGATCTCTGGTTACTTAGAGTCAGAGGAAAAAGTTCCACTCTGCTTTCCCTGTCAAATCTCTATTAAAAACGGTGGCTTTGTTAGGTTTTGTCATGACCTCCTCTGTTTCAAGGAGAACAATCACAGTGGAGCTAATCTCTCCATGAAACTAAACTCACTCAACTTTGATAATCTTCCTTATGCTGTTACCCCTCAGCCCCCACCCCCTCCTCTCTGCCAAAGACTTTGACATCTTTCCAGAAGGGTGGTACTAGAATTGTCCAGATACTCCAGCCAAGATTTGACCTAACCAATGATTTGTAAACATTTAGTAAGACTTCTGTATTTCTGTGTTCCCTAAGTGTTCCAGATGCTTTCCTAATTACTTTTTTGCATTCAAAGGGAGGTAGAAGAGGTGGGGGAGTGGCACTGTTGATCAGGGAGAGTGTCACAGCTGTAGAGAAGGAGGATGCCGTGGAGGGACTGTCTACGGAGTCTCTGTGGGTGGAAGTTAGGCACAGCAAGGGGTCGAAAACTTTGCTGGGTGTTTTTTATAGGCCATCCAATAGTGACAGGGCTGTTGAAGTGCAGATAGGGAAACGGATCCTAGAGAGATGTAGAAATAACAGAATTGTCATGATGGGAGACTTAATTTCCCAAACATTGACTGGAATGTCCCCAGGGTAAGGGGTTCAGATGGTGAGGAGTTTGTTAGGTGTGTTCAGGAGGGTTTCCTGACACAGTACATGGATAAGCCTACGAGAGGAGAGGCTGTACTTGACCTGGTGCTGGCTAATGAACCAGGACAGGTGTCGGATCACTTGGTAGGAGAACATCTCGGGAATGGTGATCATAATTCTATCTCCTTCACGATAGCAATGGAAAGAGATAGGATCAGGCAGGATAGGAAGGTGTTTATCTGGAGTAGGGGGAAATATGAAATCATGATTGCAGAGCCCCTGGCAATGATCTTTGCATCATCGATGGAGACGGGAGAAGTTCCAGAAGATTGGAGGATTGTGGATGTGGTGCCTATTTTCAAGAAGGGGAATAGGCACCCTTCTTGCCTATTAGCTTGGGCAATTACCGACCAGGGAGTCTGACCTCAGTGGTCGGTAAGTTGATGGAGAGGATTCTGAGAGATAGGATTTATGAGCATTGAGAGAAATTCAATATGATCAGGAATAGTCAACACAGCTTTGTTAAGGGCAGATCGTGCCTTACGAGCCTAGTTGAATTCTTCAAAAATGTGACTGAACACATTAACGAAGGAAGAGCAGTGGATGTGGTTTATATGGATTTCAGCAAGGCGTTTGATAAAGTCCTCCATGCAAGACTTCTTGAGAAGATGAGAGGGCATGGGATCCAAGGGGCTTTGGCCTTGTGATCCAGAACTGGCTTGCCTGCAGAAGGCAGAGAGTAGTTGTGGATGGGTCTTCTTCTGCATGGAGGTCAGTCACCAGTGGAGTGCCCCATAGATCTGTTCTAGGGCCCTTGCTGTTTGTCATTTTCATAAATGACCTGGATGAGGAAGTTGAGGGATGAGTTAGTAAGTTCGCTGACGATACGAAGGTTGGTAGTGTTGCGGATAATCTGGAGGGATGTCTGAAGTTGCAGCGAGACATAGATAGGATGCAAGACTGGGCAGAGAAGTGGCAGATGGACTTCAACACGGATAAATGTGTGGTGGCCCATTTTGGCAGGACCAGTGGGATGAAGGAGTATAATATCAAGGGTAGGAGTCTTGGCAGTGTTGAGGAGCAGAAGGATCTTGGGGTCCAGGTCCATAGGACTCTTAAATCTGCCCCTCAAGTGGAGGATGTGGTCAAGAAGGCATATGGTGTACTGGCATTCATTAATAGAGGAATTGAGTTTAGGAGTCGGGAGGTAATACTGAAACTTTATAAGACCCTTGTCAGACCCCCACTTGGAGTACTGTGTGCAGTTCTGGTCACCTCACTGTAGGAAGGATGTGGAAGCTCTTGAAAGGGTGTAGAGGCGATTTACAAGGATGTTGCCTGGATTGGGGGGCATGCCTTATGAAGACAGTTTGAGGGTGCTAGGTCTCTTCTCCCTGGAGAGACAAAGGTTGAGAGGCGACCTGATAGAGGTTTGTAAAATGTTGAGAGGAATAGATAGAGTGGATTCTCGGAGGCTATTTCCCAGAGCTGAAATGGTCGCTACGAGGGGACACAGGTTTAAGGTGCTGGGGGGCAAGTACAGAGGAGATGTTAGAGGTAAGTTTTTCACTCAGAGCGTGGTGATTGAATGGAATCGGTTGCTGTCAGTGGTGGTAGAGGCGAACTCACTGGGGTCTTTTAAGAGACTTCTGGATGAGTATATGGGATTTAATGGGATTGGGAGTTACAGATAGTTCTTTGGCCTGGTAGGTATAGATATGATCGGCACAACTTATGGGCCAAAGGGCCTGTTTGTGCTGTAGTGTTCTATGTTCAATGTTCTATGAATATTTACCCACAATTCATAAATATACCATAAATAAAATCAGATAGCGCTGGAAAAAATCAACAGGCCAAACAGCATCTGTGGGAGAGAAAGAAACTTAATAATTCAGGTTAATGATCTTTCAGCTGAACTGGGAAATGTAACAGGTTTTTAACAAGCTTAGTGGCAATGAGCCAAAGACAAAAGAGAAGATCTATGATTGGTTGGTGAAAGGTAGGAGAGATTAAAAAAACAAAAAGGATGACGGTGCAAAGCAGTTTGAGCAACAGAACAAGAAAAGAAATAGAAGATGTTTTTAGTGGAGGCATCTTAAAAGACTGATGGTATAAAAACATTTAGAACTCACTGTACCTCCTAAAGTGTATCACTCCACAATGATCGATATTCAATGATACTTGTCTTGCATGTTCATTTCATAATTGTCTAAACAGTGATGGGCAACATGGGCTAGTGAGAGGGCTACATGAGTGTCCCTCTTTCATCTGAGTGGGCCGCAAGATTGAAATCAGGCTTGTTCACTAACTATGATCCAATGAATAAGATTAAATACATTTAATACACACCAAATATTTCATAACCAGTTGTAGAAAATGCTTAATCATGTATATAGTAATGGAACTCTCATCAACTTCAAATGATATAAATAAAATAAATATTTACATACTGGACACCAAGGGAACACATGCCTCTCTCAGCCAATGTTGTGAGCAATCAGCACACATCTCACTACACTTGCATTTGCTTTATGTGCACCAGTATGAGAAAAATGTGTGGATGGAAATCAACAGAATGTGGCAACTCAATGCATGGGCATTGGCCAACAAAATGTCTCCTGGACGGCACTCAGAACTCAGGTGTGTTCCTGGCCACAGATTGCCCGCTATTGGTGTATAGTCCCCGAATTCTATCACTAGAATTGCAAAGTTTTGTACTTATATTTACATCAGGATCAGCACAACCTGGCCAATTACCACCTCATCAATCTCCTCTTAATCAGTAAAAAAATGATGAAAGGTGTAGTTTACTCAGCGATAACTTACTTACTGACATTCTGAATATTGACTAAATATTTTTTGTCAGTATTTACACAGGAAAAAGTCAATGTAGTCGAGGAGAATACTGAGATACAGGCTTTTAGACTAGACAGGATTGAGGTACATAAGGAGGAGGTGTTGGCAATTTTTGAGAGTATGAAAATATGTAAGTCCCCTCAGCCAGATGGGATTGATTCTCTGGGAGGCTAGGGAGGAGATTGCAGAGGCTTTGGCTTTGATCTTCATGTCATCATTAGCTACAGGTATAGTGCCAGAAGACTGGAGGATAGCAAATGTTGTCCCCTTGTTCAAGAAAAAGGGGAGTAGAGACCATCCTGGGAATTATAGACCGATTAGCCTTACTTCTGTTGTGGGCAAAGTTTTGGAAAGAATTATAAGGGATAGGATTTATAATCATCTAGAGTAAAATAGATTGATTAGGGATAGTCAACACGGTTTTGTGAAGGGTATGTCGTGCCTCACAAACCTTATGGAGTTTTTGAAAAGGTGACCAAAGAGGTGGATAAGGGTAAGGCAGTTGACGTGCTGTATATGGATTTTAGCAAAGGGTTTGATAAGGTTCCCCATGATAGGCTACTGCAGAAAATGCAGATGCATAGGATTGAGAGTGATTTACCAGTTTGGATCAGGAATTGGCTAGCTGATAGAGACAGAGGGTGGTGGTTGATGGGAAATATTCAACCTGGGATCTGTTTGTCATTTTTATAAATGACCTAGATGAGAGTGTAGAAGGATGGGTTAGTAAATTTGCTGATGACACCAAAGTCGGAGGAGTTGTTAACAGTGGGGATGGATGTTACAGTTTGCACAGGGACATAGATAAGCTCAGAGCTGGGCTGAGAGGGGCAAATGAAGTTTAATGTAGAAAAGTGTGAGGTGATTCACTTTGGTAAGAGTAACAGGAGTACAGAATATAGGGCTAATAGAAGGACTCTTAGTAGTGTTGACGAGCAGAGAGATCTTGGTGTAGATGTGCACATGTGATAAAGTTATTAAGAAGGCGTACGATGTGTTCGCTTTTATTGGTAGAGGGATTGAATTTCAGAACCATGAGGTCATGTTGCAACTGTACAAAACTCTGCATATAGTTCTGGTCACTGCATTATAAGAAAGATGTGGAGGCATTGGAAAGGGTGCGGAGGAGATTTAACCAGGATGTTGCCTGGTATGGTGGGAAGGTCTTATGAGGAAAGGCTGAGAGACTTGAGATTATTTTCGTTAGACAGAAGAAGGTTAAGAGGTGACCTAATTGAGGCATACAAGATGATCAGAGGGTTAGATAGGGTGGTCAGTGAGAGCCTTTTTCCTTGGATGGTGTTGGCTAACAATAGGGGACATAGCTTTAAATTAAGGGTTGTAGTTGTAGCATGGATGTCAGAGGTAAGTTCTTTACTCTGAGGGTAGTAAGGGCATGGAATGCCCTGCCTGCAGCAGTTGTGACTTGCCAACTTTAAGGGCGTTCAAATGGTCAGTGGATAGGCACATGGATAATATTGAAATAGTTTAGGTGAGAGGGTCATTAGATTGGTTCCACTGTCGGCACAACATTGATGGCTGAAGGGCCTGTACTGCGATGTAATGTTCTATGTTCTATTCCAATTGTGTTTGACTCCAAACATATTATAGTTTTGGTGCAAGCATCAGCAAATGTGCTGAATTCCAGAATTGAGGTGAGAGTGACGGCCTTTGCTATCAAGATAACCTCTGATTATGTGTGTCATCAAGGATAATGAAGCAGCCCATACCCACATGCAGCAAGACCTGAATAATGTTCAGTCTTGGGTTGAAAAGTAGGAAGTAAAATTCATGCCTCACAAATGCCAGGAAATTATGTCCTTTAACAAGATAGAGTCTGGTATTCAGTGGAATTATGATGACTAAAATCCTTGCTTTCAGCACTCTGGGGGTTGTCATTGGCCAGAAACATAACTGAACCAGCAATATAAAAACTGTGATTAAAGGAGCAGGTTAGAGGCTGAAATCCTGCAATGAATAACATAATTCTCCTAACTCCTCAAAGCCTGTCCACCATATACAAGGCACAAGTCAAGAATATGATGGAATATTCTTGAAGGACTGTTGTCAAAGATTATTTTATTTCCATCCTAGCTTCCCTCAGTAGCCAAGACACATCCTTTGACAAGCTAATTGTCTAATTATGAGTGATGTCTATCTATTTAGCCCTTAATCAATTCACCTTTTCCTTTAATTACTCTTTTACTTTTTAAGTGTAATTTAAAGGTGCTTGGGTTCCCTTTATTATCACCTGCTAATATTTTCTTATATTCCTTTGCATTTTATACTCTTTCCTGCACTCTCTGTATTGTGCTTGGCTTTTGAATGTATTTTGTACCTGATATTTGTCATATACTTTATTTTTCTCTTTCACTTTGACCTCTCTATCTTTGTCATCCAGAAAACACTAGCTTTTGATGCCCTACTTTTCTTCCTTATTGGAAGAGGCTTTGTTTGTACTTGAACCTTCTCCATTTTGAGGAGCTGCCATTGTTCCCTTATCATTTTGGTTCACCTTTGTTTTCAGTCCACCTGTGTTAAATCCCTTCTCAGGGCAATTGGATGTTTTAACTGTTGATTTTTCTTTTCTCTTTTTGTAACTACTTTATATTTAATTATATTTTGGTATCTTTTACCCAATTCCTCTCCCACTGAAACACATTTCACTTTCACTCTGTAGGTCTAAATCCAGCACTACTTTCTCCTCCTTGTGCTGGAAATATACTGATTAAGGACATGCTATTGTATAGGTTTAGGAATTATTCCCCTCCTTATACTTTGCTCTGATCACCCACAATCTAATTTAGGCAATAGAATCATAGGATGTTTACAGCACAGAAAGAGTCCATTTGGTTCATTGTGTCTGTGCTGACCGAGAAACGAGGCATCCAGTCTAATCCACTGTCCACCATTTTGTCCATAACCCTTCAGGTCATCACAAATAAGGTGCAAATCCACAGACATCTTTTAAATAAATTGAGGGTTTCTGCTTCTATTGCCCTTTTAGGTAATCAGTTTCAGCCATCTACCACTCTTGAGATGATTTTTGTCCCCCTTCAAGTCTGTTTTAATCCTTCTTACCAATACTTTAAGTCTATGCACTCTCCTCCCCGCCGACTAATTGAAATGCCCCTACTATTACTGCCCTATTATTTTAATACTTTTCTGAAATTTGCCAATGATTTGCTCCTGTATATCCTTCTCACTATTTGAGGGTTATTGTAAACACCAATAACGTAACAACTTCTTTTCTATTTCTTTATTCTTCATCCAAATAGATTTCATCTCTGAATTTTATGGTTTGTCACTTCTTTGTAGAGCTACTATTATCCTTCCATAATCCCACTCCTTCTCCTATCTTTTTTTCCTTCCCTATCCCTAACACATGTTAATTAGGAATGCTTAGCACTCATTTCTGCTAGTGTTTAAATCAGATCTCTGTTACAAACATTATGTCAAAGCCTCTTTGTAATAACCTGCATATACAGATTGGTAACCCTATTTCTATCATGTTGATTGAATGGCATGGTAGCACAGTGATTAGTACTGCTGCTTCACAGCTCCAGGGACCCAGGTTTGATTCCCGGCTTTGATCAGTGTGTAGAGTTTGCATATTCTTCTTGTGTCTGCCTGGGTTTCCTCTGGGTGCTCCAGTTTTCTCCCATAGTCCAAGATGTGCGAGTTAGATTGATTGGCTGTGCTAAAATTGCTCCTTTGTGTCCTGAGATGCATAGGTAAGAGGGATTAGCGGGTAAAATATATAGAGATATGGGAATAGGGCCTGGGTGAGATTGTGATTGATGCAGACTCGATGGGCCAAATAGACTCTTTCTGCACTGTTGAGTTTCTATGATTTCTATGATTCTATAATTATAATCATTTGATGCTCCTCCAATCATGTTGCCCAGGCTGATACTTGTAAAACAAAAAGATGCATCTATATCGATGTATTTTAGGGGCAGGTGTGACCTGTACAAAAAGGACGGATTGCACTTGAATCCCAGAGGGACCAATATCCTGGTGGAAAGATTTGCTAAGACTACTGGGGAGACTTTAAACTAGATAAATTAGGGAGTAGGACTCAAAATGAAGTGACTGGGAGAGAAGAGGTTAGCTCTGAAATAGAGAGAGCTTGTTGACAGTGTGAGAGGGAGGATAGGCAACTGATGGAGAAGGGGAGCGCTCACACCGAAGATTTGAGATGTGTCTATTTTAATACAAGGAGTGTTGTTAACAAAGTGGATGAGCTTAGAGTCTGGATCACTACTTGGAAATGTGATGTGATGGCCATTACAGAGACTTGGATGACTCAAGGACAGGACTAGATACTTCAAGTGGCGGGTTTCAGATGTTTCAGGAGCGACAGGGAGGGAGGCAAAAGAGGTGGGGGAGTGGCACTGTTGATCAGATACAGTGTCACAGCTGTAGAAAAGATGGACACCATGGAGGGATTGTCTTCGGAGTCTTTGTGGGTGGAAGTTTGGAACAGGAATAGGTTAATAATTTTACTGGGTGTTTTCTATAGGCGACCCAATAGAAATAAGGATGTTAGGAACTGTAAAGGGAACAGATCCTGAGGAGATGTAATAGTAACAGAATTGTTGTGATGGGAAACTTTAATTTCCCAAATATCGATTGGAATCTCCCTAGGGTAAGGGGTTTAAATGGGGAGAAGTTTGTTAGGTATGTTCCGGAAGGTTTCTTGACACAGTATGTGGATAAGTCTACAAGAGAAGAGGCTGTACTCGAACTGGTATTGGCTAATGAACCTGGACAGGGTTAGGGTTAGGGTTTGGGTTAGGGTTAGGATTAGCGTTAGGGTTAGGGGATAGTGATCATAACTCTATTTCCTTTAACATTGGAGAGAGACAAGATCAGGCAAGCTAGGAAAGTGTTATCTGGAGTAAGGGGAATTATGAAGCCATCAGGCAGGAAATTAGAGGCATAAACTGGAAGGAGGTTTTCTCAAGGAAATGTATAGAAGTAATGTGTCAGATGTTCAAGGAATATTTGTCTGGAGTTCTGCATGACAACGTTCTGATGAGACAAGGAAGTTTTGGTAGATCACAGGAACTGTGGTACACAAAAGCTGTAATGAATTTAGTTAAGAAGAAAAGAAAAGCATACAAAAGATTCAGGGAGCTAGGTAATGTTAGGGATCTAGAGGAGTATATGACTTATAGGAAGGAACTTAAGAAGGAAATTAGGAGAGCCAGAAGGAGACATGAAAAGGCCTTGGCAGGTAAGATTAAGGAAAACCTCAAGACATTCTATAAATGTGTGAAGAGCAAAAGGATGAGATGTAAAGGAATAGGACCTGTCAAATGTAACAGTGGGAAAGTTTGGATAGAACCGGTAGAAATAGCAAAAGTACTGAACGAATACTTTACAGTGGAAAAGGATCTTAGTGGTTGTAGTGCAGACTTGCAGTGGATTGAAAAACTTGAGTGTGTAGACATTAAGAAAGAGGATGTGTTGGAGCTTTTGAAAAGCATCAAGTTAGATAAGTCACCAGGACCAGATGGGATATACCCTAGGTTACTGTGGGAGGTGAGGGAAGAGATTGCTGAGCCTTTGGAGATGATCTTTGCATCATCAATGGAGACGGGAAAGGTTCCAGAGAATTGAAGGATTGTAGATGTGGTTCCTTTATTCAAGAAAGGGAGAAGAGACAGCCCAGGAAATTATAGACTGGTGAGTCTAACTTCTGTGGTTGGTAAGTTGATGGAGAAGATCCCGAAAGGCAGGATTTATGAACATTTGGAGAGGTGTAATATGATTAAGAATAATCAGCATGGCTTTGTCAAAGGCAGATCATGCCTTACAATCCTGAGTGAATTTTTTGAAGATGTGACTAAACACATTGACGAAGGAAGAGCAGTAGATATAGTTTATATGAACTTCAGCAAGGCATTTGATAAGGTAGTCCATGCAAGGCTTATTGAGAAAGAGAGCGGGCGTGGGATTCAAGGGGACATTGCTTTGTGGATGCAGAACTGGCTTGCCCACAGAAGGTAAATATGGTTGCAGATGGGTCTTTTTCTGCATGGAGGTCGGTCACCAGTGGAGTGCCCCAGGGATCTGTTCTGGGACCCTTACTCTTTGTGATTTTTATAAATGACCTGGATGAGGAAGTGAAGAGATGGGCTGGTAAGTTTGCTGATGACACAAAGATTGGACGTGTTGTGAATAATGTGGAGGGATGTCAAAAGTTGCAGCAAGACATTGATAGGATGCAAGACCGTGCAAAGAAGTGGCAGATGGACTTCAACTCAGATAAGTGTGTAGTGGTTCATTTTGGCAGGTCAAATAGGATGACAGATTATAATATTAAGGGTAAGAATTTTAGCAGTGTGAAAGATCAGAAGGATCTTGGGGTCTAGGTTCATAGGACGCTCAAATCAGCTTCACAGGTAGGGGATGTGGTTAAGAAGGCGCATGGTGTACTGGCCTTCATAAATCGAGGAACTGAATTTAGGAGTCGGGAGATAATGCTGCAGCTGTATAGGACCCTAGTCAGATCCCACTTGGAGTACTGTACTCAGTTCTGGTTGTCTCATTATAGGAAGGATGTAGAAGCCACAGAAAAGGTGCAGAGGAGATTTACAAGGATGTTGCCTGAATTTGGTGACATGCCTTATGAGGATAGGTTGAGAGAGCTCGGTCTTTTCTCCTTAAAGTGACGAAGGATGAGAGGTGTGTAAGGTGATGAGAGGTATTGATCGAGTGGATTCTCAGAGACTTTTTCCCAGAGCTGAAATGGCTCCCACAAGAAGACACAGGTTTAGGGTGCTGGGGAATAGGTACAGAGGAGATGTCAGGGATATGTTTTTCACTCAGAGAGTGGTGGGTGCATGGAATTAGCTACTGTTGGTGGTGGAGGTGGATTCAATAGGGCCTTTTAAGAGACTTTTGGATAAGTACATGGAACTTAGTAAGATAGAGGGTTATAGGCAAGGGTAGTAGGTAGGGACATGTTCGGCGCAACTTGTGGGCTGAAGGGTTTGTTTGTGCTGTAGTTTTTCTATGTTCTACTGAAGAAGGGGTGGCATGGTGGCACAGTAGTTAGTGCTGCTGCCTCAGAGCACCAAGGACGCTGTCTATGTGGAGTTTGCACATTCTCCCTGTGTCTGTGTGGGTTTCCTCTGGGTGCTCTGGTTTCCATCTGCAGTCCAAGATGTGGGGATGAGGTGGATTGTCCATGCTAACTTGCTCCTTATGTCAGGGGGAATAGTGGATAAAATACTTGCAGTTATGGACATATGGCACGGTAGCACAATGGTTAGCATGCTGCTTCACAGCTCCAGGATCCTGAGTTCGATTTCTGACTTGGGCCACTGTCTGTGTGGAGTTTGCACATTCTCCTCGTGTCTGCATGGGTTTCCTTTGGGTATTTCGGTTTCCTCCCACAGTCCAAAGATGTGTGGGTTAGGTTGATTGGCCATGCTAAAATTGCCCCTTAGTGTTCAGGGATGTGTAGGTTAGAGGGATTAGTGGGCATAATATGTAGGAATATGGGAGTAGGGCCTGGGTGGGATTGTGTTTGGTGCAGATATAATGGGCCGAAGGGCCTCTTTCTGCACTGTAGGGTTCTACGATGTGATATGGTCTAGTAGGAATGTTGTCAGTGCAGGCTCAATTGGCAGAATGGCCTCCTCCTGCACTGTAGGGATTCCAAGATTCACAAACATCATAAGATACTTTATAGGAACATAGTCAGATAAAATTTAATAAGTGGAAAAGTGAGTTTGAACGAGGGCCTTAAAGAATGAGAGAGAAGGAGGGAACTGCAACCATAAGCCTGATTGTAGGTACTTGTGCAGGCGGAACTCACCTTCAATCGGACTTAATTGCTTGATGCAAATTCTAGCCACCAAAAATAGTACAAAAAAGACATCCATTCACTTGATTTTAAAAAAAGTTCCCATGTACCTTATTTTAATAGGCCTATTCTAATTGCAGAGGCTGTCATTAGATCTGCTGGTTACAGGATTAATTCTGCCTGTAATAAACATTCATCATATTCTCATTTAATTGTGTTTTAGCTAGTTTTTGATTGTACCTGTGAATGCTCATTACCAGATCAGTAATGACAAATGTTGAGACAAAGTTATTTCGTGTTCTCAGATTTTACACATGCTTTTTTTGGCAAGGTAGATGACAGAAATAAATCTTCCTACCCTGAACTGTACGCGAATAGCAGCATTTCAGCAAAATGCGGCAATAGTAAATTTATCTTTTTGATAAGGGAGTTAACACCTGGGCTCCTACTGTGAACAAAATGTTGGAAAAAACAGCAACTCCTATAACAAATAAACAACTGTGAATCATATCTTTTATGCAGGATTACATTGCATAGACAGCAAAGAAACAAACCATTCCACACTGATGTTTATATTGACCTCCTCCCACTTTTCCACATTTAAATCAACGATTGATATCCTTTACTTCTTTCTCCCTCATATTCTTTTCTGGCTTCCAATTAAATGCAGCTATACCATTCACTTTACCACTTCTTGTGATTGGAGTTCCTTTTTTATATTTTTAAAATTCTTTTTATATTTTTTCAAGAGACAAGAAACCAGTCTGTTTATCCTTTGCTGTTATATATATCCATTCATTTCTAGTTTCATCCTTGCAAATCTTTTCTTTTTATAATATGAGTGACCAGAACTGGACACAATACTTTTAAGTGTGCTCTAACCAAGGTCTGATACAGGTACAGCATACCTTCCCTACTTTTTAATTCTATCATTCTATAAATAAAGTCAGCACACACAGATTTCTTTTATCATGGCCTTGTTAGGTTATGGCACAGCTTTTTGTTATTGGTATATTTGTACTTCGCTATCCCTTGGTCCTCTACCCCACCTTCCTAGCAAGAGATGACCTCCCTATAGTTGCAACCTAAATGTATTCCAGGTGCAACCCAAAATCTGGCTGTCTGAAAACAGGAATCTTTTTTTTCCACGTGATACGGGCATTACTCCTAGAATAGAATAAGTATAGGAATGAGGAGACTATTCCTGGGCTAATCCCAGATGACAGAATAGTGAGAGTTGACTGTATTGCTAAAACTGCTACAGAGATCTCAACTTGTTGGGATACCATCTACACAACACAGCAAACACATGAAAAAGATACAGAAACACCAGACTTGTGATAGACACAAAAATCAAAAAAAAGTTTTCTCAAACTTACAACTGTAAAATATTCCTGCATCCTACAATTAAGGAACGTGGTTTCAGCAATATTAATATCAGACCAGTAAGGTGTTCAGGAATTAATCTTGCACCCCTAAACAACAAATTATGTATTTACATCTAGTATCCATTCACTGACTTTCTACCATGAACTGTTGTGTTCAAAGTGAGATCCAGTTTCCCCATTAAAAATGATAGGCTGTTAGCTATCACCGCAGGACCTGAGTCCATTGCAGAGCTTTAAGATCTGCCTGTCCCAGGCCTTCCTATACTCGAGGCACAAAGATGCCTGCTCCACTGGTGAGAAATCTAAAACCCAGGAAAATCCAAAATCTAGTACAATCTCAGCCCTGAAATGACAGGATTTTGGAAATCGGATGTATAACTCACATTTATCTGAGTAGAACATCATTTGCCAATTTTTTGCCCATTCCGTATGTTTATAAATATCCTCTAATGTATTGCATTACACCTCAATAATGACTATTCCCCCACCTTCCCCACAATTCAGTGTCATCCATAAATTTAAAAGTTGTTTTTGGATTCTAAAGTCCAAATGGTTAATGTAAGTTGTGATCAACAGGGGTCCCTGTACTTATCCTTATAGGACACCACTTCCCACCTTCTGAATAACTATGTTTATCGTATTCATTGGTATATTCTGGAAAACCTGATCAAACACGTTGGAAAAGCCCAATAAATTACATTTACTACATTATCATTGTCTACTCTTTCTGTTACCTCCTTGAAACAATCAATAAAGTTGGTTAAGCAGGAATTCCCTTTTGAAAAACATAGTCAATATTCATTACTATAATTTTATTTTCTGGATGTTCTTTCAGTTAGTAAGGATTCTACTATTTTTTCTACCACTATTGTTAAACTAACTTGTTGATAATTCCTTGGACAAGTCCTTTTCCCCCACTTCTTAAATGTAGGGGTTATATGAACTATCTATAAGTCCTGAACTGTATTACGAAATGTGTGCAGTAATCCCATCAAAATCTCTTTACAAATTTAAATTAAGAATTTCAGAACAATGAATTACTTTGGTAACAATGGATAGAAAATTGAATTCTAGAATAAGTCACTGATAAGTGGAAATCCTTCAAAAACATTGCATGGGGCAAAGGCATCTCTCAGGACATCAAGAAACAGCCATCATTTGTTGCATTAACAGAAAAATGAAGGGGGAATTAGTGACCCTATCAGACAGAATATTGTGTATGAATTTAGGCAGCTTATTATAAAATAAATTTTGGAGCCATAGAAACAGTGCCTATGATGATACCAGGGTGTGAGATACATTTATGAAGAGAAAAGCTTAGGCTGAACTGAGGCGGGGGGGGGGGGGGGGGGGGGGGGGAGAGAGAGAGAGAGAGAGAGAGAGAGAGAGAGAAGGAGTATGGAGAAGATTAAGCAACATCAAACTGAAGAGTTCAAAAAATTGAAAGGGTTAGAGAGGGAAATGGTGAAAGATTATTTCAACTGGTCAATGAAATAATTGCCGTAGGGCATAAATTTTAATATTTGTAGAAAGTTTTAGGGGAGAAATCAGATTATTTGAATTAAAATGCATTACTACAAATGGCTTTCAGACCTGAAGCATTTAATAGGAGTTTCATAGAACATAGAACAATACAGCACAAACAGGCCCTTCGGCCCATGAGTTGCGTTGTTCACATCTACCAATCCACAGACCTATCTATAACCCCCTATCCTATTCTCTTCCATATACTCATCCAGAAGTCTCTTAAAAGACCCCAGTGAGTTTGCCTCAGCAACCTCCGATGGCAGTCGGTTCCATTCACTCACCACCCTCTGAGTGAAAAACCTACCCCTGACATCTCATTTGTATTTGTTTCCCTGCACCTTAAATCTGTGTCCTCTCGTAGTGACCATTTCCGCTCAGGGAAATAGTCTCTGAAAGTCCATTCTATCTATTCCTCTCAACATTTTATAAACCTCTATCAGGTCGCCTCTCAACCTACGTCTCTCCAGTGAGAAGAGTCCCAGTTCCCTCAACCTATCTTCATAAGGCCTGCCTCCCAATCCAGGCAGCATCCTTGTAAATCTCCTCTGAACCCTCTCAATAGCCTCTACATCCTTCCTATAATGAGGTGACCAGAACTGCGCACATTACTCCAACTGGGGTCTGACAAGAGTGTTATAGAGCTGCATCATTACCTCCTGACTCCTAAACTCTATTCCTCGATTAATGAAGGCCAGTACACCGTACGCCTTCTTGACCACTTCCTCCACCTGTGAGGCCGATTTAAGAGTCCTATGGACCCGGACTCCGAGATCCTTCTGCTCTACAACACAGCTAAGACTCCTACCCCTTATATTGTACTTCTTCATCCCATTATTCCTGCCAAAATGGACCACTACACATTTATCTGCGTTGAAGTCCATCTGCCACTTCTCAGCCCAGTCTTGCATCCCGTCTATGTCCTGCTGCAACTTTTGGCATCCCTCCAGACCATCCACAACACCACCGATCTTTGTATCGTCGGCGAACTTGCTAAGCCATCCCTCCACTTCCTCATTGAGGTCATTTATGAAAATGACAAACAGCAGGGGTCCCAGTACAGATCCCTGGGGCACTCCACTGGTTACCCACCTCCATGCAGAAGAAGACCCATCCACAACTACTCTCTGCCTTCTGCCGGCAAGCCAGTTCTGGATCCATGAGGTCAAAGCCCCTTGGATCCCATGCCCTCTCACCTTCTCCAGAAGCCTTGTATGTGGGACCTTATCAAATGCCTTACTAAAGTCCATGTACACTACGTCCACCGCCCTTCCTTCGTCAATGTGTTCAGTCACATTTTTGAAGAACTCAACTAGGCTCGTAAGGCATGACCTGCCCTTGACAAAACCATGCTGACTATTTCTAATCAGTCCAAACTTCTCCAAATGTTCATATATCTTATCCCTCAGAAGCCTCTCCATCAGCTTACCAACCACTGAAGTCAAACTCACCAGTCGGTAATTTCCTGGACTATCCCTGTTCCCTTTCTTAAAGATAAGAACCACATCCACAATCCTCCAATCCTCCGGAACCTCTCCCATTTCCATGGATGATGCAAAGATCATCGCCAGGGGCTCTGCAACCACTTCCCTCACCTCCCACAATAACCTGGGGTACATCCCATCAGGTCCCAGCGACTTGTCTATCTTGATAGAATTTAACAGGTCTAACACATCCTCTTTCCTAACATCCACATACTCAATCTTTTCCATATGCCACAAACCTGCAGTGCAATCTCCCAGTTCACTTTCCACCGTGAATACCGAGGCAAAGTACTCGTTAAGCACCTCTGCCATTTCTTCTGGATTCACACAGACTTTTCCCCCTTCACCTTTTATAGGTCCTATCCCTTCTCTTCTCAACCTTTTACTTTTCACATATTTGTAGAAGGCCTTGGGATTCTCCTTAATCTTACCTGCCAAGGCCTTCTCGTGGCCCCTTCTGGCTCTCCTAATTTCCTTTTTAAGTTCCCTTCTACACACCTTATACTCCTCTAGATCCCTAACATCTCCTAGCTCTCTGAACCATTTATATACCATTTTTTTCTTCCTAACTAGGTTCACCACTACCTTCGTGCACCACGGTTCCCGCATCCTACCAGAACTTCATTGACTCCTCGGAACGTTGTCTTGCAGTGCCCTAGACAAACATTCCTTGAAAAACTGCCACTTTCCTTCTGTACTCTTCCCCAAGAACACCTCCTTCCAGTTTTTGCGTCCAAGTTTCGATAAATATTTGAAGTAGAAAACATATTAAAGATCAGAGAGATGGAAGGAGATGGAATTAGAATAGATAGTTTAGAAAGGGAACAGGCACTTGTATAGGAACCTCCTTATTGGCAAGAATTTCTACATTTATGATGATGTTGAATAAGAGTTACAAAGGATATAAGAGAAGGGAGAGCAATTAGACTGAATCAAACTTATTGAGAAACATGTCAGTAAAAAGATCAGGGTGGCAGGAATAAATGAAGATGTACATGACAACAGATGCAAATATAAGTTAAAAAATATGATATTATAAGTGGATTGTAAATCGACAGAAGCGTCTAGCCCAGGAGAAGACTCAGGAGGCGCTGGTCAGCATCAAACTGATAGCATGTGAGTTCCAGAACATCAGTGCTACTGAGGCAGAAGTCAAGCTAATAAACTAATGTGGAGAACTGAGGGAAATAAGAGAATCAACTCAGAATGATTAAAAGCAGCTAGTGCTAGTGTGTGCCATTAAAAATCAAAGCTGAAACTGGAATAAATGCCCCAACACCTGGTGTTTATGTTTATACCTGGACTTGCAAACCCATACCTGGCAATTACAAATCTGTTCTTGGCAATAGACCAATACCTGACATTACATATCAAATACATATGATATTAAAGTCCTAAAGAGGAACATGCTGGAAAATCTCAGCAGGTCTGGCAGCATCTGTAAGGAGAGGAAGGAGTCCAGACATTTCTGTGTTAAAGCTTTGACAAAGGGTTGTCTAGACTCAAAACGTCAGTTCTTTCCTCTCCTTACAGATGCTGACAGACCTCCCGAGATTCTTCAACATTTCTTCTTTTGGTTTCAGATTCCAATATTTGCAGTAATTTGCTTTTGTTATTTTACATTAAAATCCTATATTTGGTATTAGACCTATAACCAGGACTAGGCATCAGTTATAGTTTAGTGAGCATTATTTGTGGATATTCTACTACAGAGACTTAAGCACAAAATCTATATTTACCCTCTAGTACAGTACAATTCATGGATGGCATCGGCTGGAAAGGCCAGCATTTCTTGCCTATCTCCAATTGCCCTGAACTGAGTGGCTCACTATGGAACATTTCAGAGAGTAATTAATCACATTGCTGTGGGTCTGGAGTGGATTTGACAGGGGTGCAGTGGAAAATATACAGCTAAAGCCCATGATTAGCCATGATTGTAATGAATTATGACAATCACGAGGGGTCACGTGCTCAAGGTGAGAGGGAAGAGGTATAATTCGGATATCAGAGGAACGTTTTTTACGCAGAGGGTGGTGGGGCCTGGAATGCACTGCCAAGTAGGCATTGTTTAAGACTTAACTGGACAGTCATATGAGCAGACTGGGAATGGATGGATACAAATGAATGGTCTAGCTGGACCAATGAGCAGTGCAGGCTTGGTGGGCCGAAGGGCCTGTTTCCTGTGCAGGCCCTTGTTCTTTTTTCTTTGTTCTTTGAATGATGAAGCAAACTCAGCCACATGGTCTATTCTATTCTATTTCTTTTGCTTCTTGTGTCCTTGAAGTTCAGAGAAATATTTTGCTCTGTGCACAGAAATCTATTAGAGTTACAGGGACTATAATTAAAGTTGTTGTTAGCTTACAATATGACGGTCTTGGAGCACAGGTGTCAAGAGCATGGCAATTGTGTGCAGTGGGCAAAGCTGAATTCCCCACTGAAGGCTCTACATGCTGTTCAGTGAATGCTTCTCCTACCTCCCACTCAACCTGTGACAATGTTTGAGGGGCCGATGATTCAATGTGGTGATGGTCACTGAACCATGCCACTTGTTTCAGAGGGATCTTGAGCTACGCAGTAGATGAACAGTGGCACTGCCAGGGGCCATCATGGTTGCCCTCACTTTCTACAGAAGTGGATCCTTCCAGGTTGAAGCAGTGACATTTTCCATGTTGCTATCCATCACAGTCTCAATAATTTGGTGGAGGCCCTGTATGAAAGTTGGTGTGAAATGGTCGGCATTGCAAGGTATGTGACCACCAGTTGGACCATTTGAAAACTAGTCCTGAGCACCGGCAATTGCTGCTGGACAGTAAGGGGGGGGAGGAATTGTGGGTATAATGTGGGGTCTGGTCCATTGAGCTACAGGTGATGTTCTCTGAAAATACATTTAATAATTTTGAACTTGTTTTGAAATTGCTGATAGATCCTCAATCCTGGATGCCAGAAATTGACATGCCATCACCTTCTAAGAGTTTCTTTCAGTCAACCCTCATCCCCGACAGCAATATTGCTTCTCTTCACATCCCAACTTCTAGCATCACAATGGAAAATATGGGAGCCTCACTCTATCCTGCTGCTGCTGCATTTGGGTTACTTTGCCTTGTAGTCAGTTTCGTCACTGTCAGCAGGAGTTTGTTTATTAATAACGGGTGCAGCTCCTTGTTAAGAGATGTAGGCAGCTGAAACACATACAAACCATGGATGTTGCTGAAC
The DNA here is from genome assembly GCA_024679065.1 of Sphyrna mokarran. NCBI lineage: Eukaryota > Metazoa > Chordata > Chondrichthyes > Carcharhiniformes > Carcharhinidae > Sphyrna > Sphyrna mokarran. The sequence continues at coordinate 748,527 of JAGIQG010000010.1, forward strand.
TCCATTAGCAAAGCTTATGTACTGCCTGCCTCAATAGCAGTGGGTGTGGACTAATCATGAATCCTTAACTCCACACCAGAAAACATGAGCTCTTCGTTCTGCTGTCAAAGTGTTTCCTAATAGTTGAACATAGTCTACAGATAATTCTTTGTAATACATGTACTGTCATATTAAATAGAAATAAAATCCAATGGGAATCAGTTTGAAGGAGCTAAAAGAAATGGAGCATGTTTATCTAAAGCCAATAAGTTCTGACTGTGTGCAGATTGATACAAGTTCAATGACGGACATCTATTCGCCAATTATAACTGAACAAGAAGCTGGCTAGTTCACAGTCAGAACAAAACAATACTTTGTACCTTGTTTCCATCAGGATAGATGTTACTACTGGGTCCAATTCCAGAATGGAAATCAGGCTCAAAAGATCATAACTTTGACTTAGAAAATTTGGAGGAACATAGTCACAGGACTACTACTTGGTTTACAACAACAAGAAAAAAAATTAAATATGAAAAGTTTGATTATAATACAATACTCTTTTATCTTCGCAAAGGTGCACATACTTCAAGGATAGCACTCCCACAAATGGTAGGTACCACTCCACTAATCTTCCATGAATTTCTTCTCAAATTCCCATCAGATGATTGTGACTCGTAAGTTTTCCAAAGTCCAGTCTCAAAAAGTCACAGTTTAAATTCTTCTTTCAAACAATGCTTTCCAACAGCTATTTATATTAAAAATTCACTTCTGGCTTTTCCAAAACAGAAAATGCTGAAAAATCTCAGCAGGTCTGACAGCATCTCTGGAGAGAGAACAGAATTAACGGAGGGTCATCCAGACTCGAAATATTGGCTCTATTCTCTCTCTACAGACACTCTCAGATCTGCTGAGATTTTCCAGCACTTTCTGTTTTTGTTTCAGATTCCAGCATCTACAGTACTCTGCTTTTATTCAGGTTTTCCATCTTTCCTTTCAGAATTCCTTTGTCTTAAATGTTTTTACACAAACACCAAGATCCAACTACCGATTCTGACAATTATTTTAAATAATGTCACACAAATTGTAGTAAGGTCTTCCAAACCTTTGAACTACTTTAGATGTCTTCTTGCCTCTCATGAGCCAATACTTTTCAGCTTTATCTGTGGCTTTTCTGAACTGTACCTTGCTCTTGTTCCTATTTACTCTGTTTCTTTACTTCAGATTTCTAAGAAACTTCTCTTCATTTTTCTGATTTCCTTAGCCATCTGCTCTTTAAATTTCCTGGCACGGGCTTTCTCAACCATTATTCCACTGCATGGCTTTTCTTCGAGCGGTGCTGAGAGAAATGTTCCCTCTCTAGCTGCTTATACACAACTATTATGAAATCAATGAAAAACACTCAAAAAATCTTCCCTATCCTAAGCAACAACTTTTTACTTCTCCCAGCTTATTTACTTTTCATGCTGCAACCCTTTCTAAGCACAATAGAAGCACCTTTGAATTGACCAAACCCCAACACATAGAAATACCTTTATCTGGCATGAATCTAACTAGAGATTTGCTCTTCTTACACAGAACCACTAAATGAAACCCATTTAATTCTACATTTTATTTCTATTATTTAACAATACAAATATAAATCCCCCAAAACAATCTCTGTTTTCCTGGCAATCTCCATAAATTCTCCTTGGGATGTTTAGTTGTAAGAACTGACAGATCCTGGATTGTTCCAGATTATTACAACCATTTAGACATCAATATGGAGATGGGATTTGATTCCAGTACACTGGAATTAAATGTGATTCAGAGCAAATCTAATTCAAAACTATTTAATTCATATAGGGAAAATATCTTGACACTTTAAAGGAAAATTGTATTATTGTTACTCTACTTTTAGTTCCCTGCTGAGAAAGTTAAACAGTTGATTTCATGGAGAGAAATACAACTTATTGGCAAATATCTCATTGTCTGTGTTGTAGCTCCCTCATTTTAAACTGTGATATAATGCACACTTGCTGCATTTTAAAAATTCAAAGTTTAATGTTCAGTGTGGCCATAATTGACAATTATATTGAAATCTTTAGCATTTCTAAAGTGTAAATAGGGATGCATCAAAATGGTTCAATCTTATAGTGAATTAATTAATGGAGTGACATGTACCTTTCACCTGTCTGCAATATTATAACATATACAACAGTTTAACAGGAAATCCAGGAAATACTGACATCTGAATGATAATAATATTGTGAAATCAATATTTTTTTAAACATTGAAATGTATGTGCTGTTATCTGAATCCAGAGACAAGTTCAGGTTAATCAAAGTCACCTGAGTGAAACTGAACAGTTTAAAGCAACAAATTCCAACCAATTACCATCATGCAGTGTGGGTCAGTCTTTTGCTTTCTCTCACACAATGGGTCAGTTTCTCCCTTTCTCACATAGTGTGCAGCTATTATCTTCTCTCTCTCTCGGCAGGATCTTTTCCTCTCTCCGGTGGTGAGTTTGGAGGGGATGTATTTAGGCAGAATGGTGGTGAAATGAAATTCCACCTCATCCCTGCCCTGCTGTTAATTGGGGCTCCTAAGTGACTCCAGTTCTTGGCAGGTCTGTCAACAGGCAGCATGCACAACTGTTACAACCTAGTTTTTCACCTCCTTGGGTGGAGGGGAATTGCAAGTCTTCCTCAATAAAAAGCAACTGGTGCCTGATTGAGGAACTGGATATTGAGAAGAAGAGATCCCACTCAAAGCAAACTCCTATCCTTAATGCTGAACAATGCACCCCTCTCCCTGTGACTGCCTACCCATTAAAACCCCACATTACTGAGTTGTGGCCAGGTCAATGCATAACGCTAGGAACCTGGTGCCCTTCCTTCCACTCCAGCCACTTTTCCCAAGTGGGGCTTGGTGGCAGCAAGATTTAGAGTTCCTTGCTTCAACCAACTAGTTTGACACAATTCCCAGCAGAACAGAGTCTGAGAACAAAGGAATCAGGTGAACTGTGACCCTACTTACAGAATCTAAACTCTGATTCAAAGAACAAAGAACAATACAGCACAGGAACAGGCCCTTCGGCCTCCAAGCCTGCATCGCTCATGTGCCCAACTAGATCATTCATTTGTATCCCTCTATTCTCAGTCTGTTCATGTGGCTATCTAGATAAGTCTTAAACGATTCCAGAGTGTCCATTTCAACCATCTTGCTTGGCAGTGCATTCCAGGCCCCCACCACCCGCTGTGTAAAATACGTTCCTCTGACATCTGTGTTGAACCTCACCCTCCTTACCTTGAACTTGTGACCCCTTGTGTTCATCACCTCCGACCTGGGAAAAAGCTTCCCACTGTAAACCTCCATTAGGTTTCCCCTCATCCTCTGTCTTTCCAGGGAGAGCAACCCCAGTTTGCTCAATCTCTCTTCATCGCTAAGACCCTCCATACCAGGCAATGTTCTGGTAAACCTTTTCTGTATTTTCCCCAAAGCCTCCACATCCTTCTGATAGTGTGGCGACCAGAACTGGATGCAGTATTCCAAATATGGCCTAACCAACATTCTATATAGCTGCAACATCATACGCCAACTTTTATACTCTATGCCCCGTCCAATAAAGGGAAGCATGTCATATGCCTTCTTCACCACCCTCTCCACCTGTGCTGCCACTTTTAGGGATCTGTGGACTTGCACACCTAGGTTCCTTTGTGTGTCTATATTCCTGATGGCTCTGCCATTTATTGTATAGCTCCCCCCAGGGTCTCTTCAATGGGAGTTTTAATGTACATAGTTCACATCAATGGCATTCTTTACCACATTTCCTCCCCACCACATCATGCTGGAAAATGGGGAGAATTCCTGGAACAATCAAGCTCAGTTGGAAATTCCAGCAACAGGCTTTACTCTTGGCATAGATGGAAATGAGATGAGTAGTTAAATGAGCTCACTCTGCAACAGACAATGTTTGAGGAGAATAGACTGATACATTTCAAGAGAAGCTAGATAAAGCAGTGAGAGAGATTGGAATATAAGAATATGCTGATAGGTTAAGACAAAGAGGTTAGGAGGAGGCTCATGAGGACTGAATGAACTGCTACTGCTTGTAAATTCTATCTGATTCCATGTTGATAGAATCTGAACTGTCTAATATCTCTGCTCCTGGAAAGGAGGGCACAGTAAGAAGTCTCACAAGATAAGGTAAGTCACCTGATGAAGGAGCAACACTCTGAAAGCTCGTGATTCCAAATAAACCTCTCGAACTTTAACCTGGTGTTGTGAGACCTCTTATTATGCCCATCCCAGTCCAACACTGGCATCTCCAAATCCTGGAGAGGAGGGAGGAGGAAAGTAATTGCAAAACTACTGATGTTACCTTGTGAGAAGAAAGATAATATAAGAGAAATAATGGACTCAAGCAGGACATTTTGCTTTTCTCTCTAAATGGTGCATAAGAGAACTTTCAGTCAACACTAAAGAACAAATTGAATCAATAAATTTAAGGTAACTCCTAGGAACAATCCAGATGGTCATGAGATGCTACAACATCAGCTAATCTTTTCCTCATGATCTAAATTGGGACTTTGGTGTTGAGCCACCATCGCACTTATGCAGATGAATGTGTGTTCAAATTAGATCTCTTCTTTTTTAAAAAGAAATTATCCAGTTTCTTTGAAGTGCAAAGTTATGCTAAAGCATCTTTCATGGAAATGGCTGATGGTTTTTTATGGATTATGTTTTCAGATAATGAACGAAGATGTCATAAATACACTTCAAAACTGCACCTGAACCTATACATAATGGACCACTGATTGAGATAGTTCCTGGTTAATGTTAAATTCATTTTAACCACTGCTCACCCAATCGGCAGGAATCCTAAATGGATGCCGGGAATCACAATTATATCCCTCTTCAAACTAAATTCAGAGCAGTGAGAAATTCACCTTCCATCTTCTTCCACCAGGAAAAAAATATAAAAGTCTGAGATCCCGTACCGACCGATTGAAGAACAACTTCATCCCTGCTGCCATCAGACTTTAGAATGGAGTTGATCTTTCTCTACACCCTCGCTATAACTGTAACACTACATTCTATACTCTCTCCTTTCCTTCTCTATGAACGGTATGCTTTGTCTGTATAGCATGTAAAAAACAATACTAATACATTGGACAATAATAAAAAATTAAATTAAATCAAAAATTTGAAAGATAAGAAACAATTGATTACCCAAAGTGAGAAAGTTTGCAGGATGATGGGGAGGGAACAGACACTAATTGTTTAGCCCTTCCAAAAATCTAGCATAGGCACAATGAGCCAAATGGCCTGCTTTTGTGTTGCAAGATTCTATATATTAGGGTTCAAAATAGCTTTCACATGCTAGCCACTGATTTAAAAGCAAATTCCAGACGCTGCAAAATTGGTCTCACACTTCCACTCCATCTGTTTATTTATGTTATCTAGAATCACACAATTGTTACAGTGCAGAAAAAGATCATTTGGCCCATCATATTTGCACTAGCTTTCTGAATAAACTGCTCACCTAGATCCATTCTCCTGCTTTCTCCCCATCACTCTGCACAATGGTACTTTTCAACTAATAGTCTAATTCTGTTCCGAGTACTTCAATTGAACTTGCCTCCACCACACTCTCAGGCAAAGCATCCCAGACCCAGTTCACTCGCTATGTGAAAAAGATTATCCTCATATCACTATTGCTTCTTTTAGCAATTTATTTAAGTCTGTGTCGTCTCATTCTTGATCCTTTTATGAACAGTTTCTTGATCCTTTTATGAGTGGGAACAATTTCTCCTGATCGACTCTGTCTAGCCCCCTCATCATTCTCTATCTAATCTCCTTTGAGCCTTCTTCTCTCCAAGGAGTTCCAACCTCTCCTGGCAGATTATATTAAATTAACTATTATATAATAGTCTTTTATCGGCATACAAATAGTAAAAGGATGGTAAAAGTAGGGTTGCTTAAGGATTAAAAAGGGAATTTATACAGGGAGACAGAGGACATGGCTGAGATATTAAATGAATACTTTGCATCCATGTTTACCAAGGATGAAAGTGCCGTACAGGTCATGGTAAAAGATGGGGTAATTCAGTTACTAAAAGAGTTTAAAATTGAAAAGGAAGAATTATTGAATAGGGTTTTGGTACTTAAAATTGATAAGATAGTGGAACCAGATGAGATGAATCTAAGGATATTGAGTTCAATCCTCATAATTGAAGTTTCTCATCTTTGGAACCATTCTCATGAATCTTTTCTGCACTCTGTCCAATGCTTTCAGATTCTTCCTGCAGACTGGCACCCAGATTTGGAGTGCAGTGCTCTAGCTGTGACCAAACTAGTGTCCTCTACAAGTTCAGCATAACCTCCTTTTTCTTGTGCTCTATCCACTTATTCATAAAGCCAAGGATACTAAATGCTTTTTTAACTGTATTCTCAATTTATTCTGCCACCTTCAGTGATTTATGTACATAGCCACCCCAGTTCCTCTGCTCCTGCACTCCCTTGAGTGTTGTACCCTTTATTTCATTTTGTTTTTTCATGTTCTTCCTACCATAATAAATCACTTCATATTTCTCCACACTGAACTTCACCTGCCACTTCTCCATCCATTCCACCAACTTTTGAAGTTGTGCACTGTCCTCAGAGTTTACAATGCTTTGAAATTTTGTATCATCTGCAAACTTTGAAAATGTGTCCTGCACACCAAGGTCTAGGTCATTAATATATATCAAGAAAAGCAGGGGTCTCGGCACTGACCCCTGGGGAAATACATGCTGGCTTTCCTTAATTAATCTACATTTCTCCATGTGATTATTAACTTTGCCCTATGATAGTTTCTAGAAGTTTTCCCACCACTGAGACTAAACTGACTGGCTTGTTGATGGGCTTATCCATTTTCCTTTGTTTAAGCAAATGTATAACGTTTGCAATTCTCCGGTCCTCGGTCACTGTTCTTGGATCCACGGAAGAAGGAAAATTCTGGCCAGTGCCTCCACAATTTCCATTCTTACTTTCTTGAATATCCTCAGATGCATCTCATCTGATTCCAGTACTTTATCAATTTTGAGTACCAAAACCTTTAAAATAACTCCTCTTTTTCAGTTTTAAACCCTTTTAGTAACTGAATTACCTCACTTTTTAATCATGGCCTGTACAGCACTTTCATCCTTTGTAAATATGGATGCAAAATATTCATTTAATATCTCAGCCATGTCCTCTGTCTCCTTATATAAATTCCCTTTTTAATCCCTAAGCATCTCTACTTTTACCACCCTTTTACTATTTGTATATCTATAAAAGACTTTGGGATTCAATTTAATGTTATCTGCCAGTCTCTTTTCATACTCTCGCTTTACTTCTCTTATTTTCTTCTTCACCTCTCCTCTGAACCTTCTATATTCAGTCTGGTTCTCAATTGTAGTTTCTATCTCACACCTGTCTTAAACACACCATTTCTTTAAGTTCAATCTGCTTTGTCATTCCAAGGGATTCTGGATTTGTTTGCCCTACTCTTTTCTTTCCAGGGAATATACCTTGACAATACCCGAGCTATCCAAGGACTTTTCAAATGGAGGAAAATGAAACACACCGTAGAATCATTGAAACCCTACAGTGCAAAAAGAGGCCATTCAGCCCATCAAGTCTGCATGATCACAATCCCACCCATGTCCTACCTCCATATCCCTACATCCCTCTAACCTACACATCTCAGGGCACTAAGGGGCAATTTTTTTTTTAGGATAGCCAATCAATTTAACCCGCACATCTTTGGACTGTGGAAAGAAACCCACGCAGACATGAGGAGAATATGCAAACTCTATACAGTCAATGACCTAAGCCAGGAATCGAACCCAGGTCCCTGGAGCTGTGAAGTAACAGTGCTAACCACTGTGCTACCGTATCACCCGGAAAATTCAGGGCCAGATCTCCCTGCATTGCTTCCTTCTTCATTGGATTGGACACACACCGCAACAGAACAATTCGCTAACCACATTGTCAGAACTCTTACCTCTCTCTCTCAGCCCTTCATTTATTCCAATCTCTATTTTGGATAATTAAAGTCCCCTGATATAACTACCAAAGGATTTTTGCACCTTTCTGTAATTTCCCTTGCATAATTGTTTTTCTACATCCTTCTCACTAACTGGTAGTCTCAGGGGTGAAAATGATGTAAATTTTTTACAGATACTGTCCTTTGGTTTCTAGTCCACCTCCCCACCTTTATATCTACACCTCTAGACACTTAACTTCATGGATACCTCTAAAATAACATATTAATATTGGAATAAAAGTCTGAACTGTCCTTACAGATGCTCCCACATTGGTTCCTGTAACAGATCTTGTTGTTGTCCTGCTGGAGTTGAACATGTCGTTTGAGTCTGAGTTTGAGTGCTCAGAACTTCAGCACTTTCACTTGTCTCGTCTCTCTGTGGTGATGCTCATATGTAAGTGTAAAAATATCAGCATTTTCTCCCTATGGGTGATTCTCAATTCAGGTTTTAAGTTTATTGCTATTAGATATGACCAAGAGTCCCCCGTGTCCTCATCTTTACCTTTAGAGATCCCACCAGAGTCTGTTGAACATAAAGCTTCTTAGGTAACAGTTACTTTTGAATAATTGAAATAAATCTATGTTCTTAAATCCATTCCAAGCTATGAATTTCAGCAAAATAATCCTTTAACCATTGAATTAAGTAACATGAAGTAGAGTTCAAGGAAATGTGAGGCAAGATTTTTTACACAGGGGATGGTAAGTGCCTGGAATGCACTGCCAGAGGAGGTGGTAGAAGCAGATATAACAGCAAAGTTCAAAAGGCATCTTGACAGATACATGAATAGGTAGTGAATAGTGGGATATGAACCACATAGAGCAAAAGATCTTTAGTTTAGAAAGGTGTTATGCGCAGGCTTGGTGGCCTGTTCTTATGCTGTTCTCTGTTCTTAGTCCTGCTCTTGCTATATCTCTCAGACATTAAAAAATATTGCTCTGAATTGCTTAAATTTTAATTCTGTCGTTCTGCTCTCTTACTTCTTTCAGCTCCTATCCCTCAATATTTGACCTCAAATATTTAAATTAATTCAGAAATGTGATCTCCCTGCCTCACATACCGTAAATCTTTCCACTCAGCCTCTCTCCACCTCTCAATCCCACCTGCAGCCTCCTCCTGCTTCCTGCACTGTCATAGGTTCTATTGGCATCATCATCCCCCACCTTCCTTAAGTTTCATGCTCCCTCCTCCCACAAGAGTCTAGGTGCCTCTTATGATGAATCTCCCTTAGTACAAAAGGAATACATTCTTCTCACACCAACACTCACACAAAAGCCCAATTGTAAGTATCCCCCCCAACGCCCCCACCCCACCCCACCACCCTCTCCCAGCTGATCTGGAGAAGCCGGTGCTATTAGTCAATGTGATAGGCAATTGGCAGAAAGATTAGACTGCAAAGGGGAGGGAGGTGTTAGTGAGAACCCCCCCACTACATCTCTGCCTTTCCATTTCCACTGCTGATGTCTTGTCAGCATGACATACTGGACCATACAGGCTTACTTTACTTTTGGGTGGTCTACAGCCGACAGCGAGCAATGTAATTGCACTGGAGGCAATGCTGAAAAGAACAACAAACTACTCGTGAGCTTCAGGGCTGAGTAAACCAGAAAAATTTCCGGATTATTTATTCTTGAAAAGAGAAGGATCTATGGAACAGAGTATTGATAAGAGTTAAGAGAGTGCGGAAATATTTAAGGAAGAATTTGATCAATAATGGAAAGTGTTAGACACTCAGGTGGAATTAGTTTTGAAATCAGACAGGTAGAGGATGTAATTGCCCTGGAGAGAGTGCAGGGGAGGTTTACAGGAATGTTGCCAGGGCTGGAAAAGTGTAACCATGAGGAGCAATTGAATAGATTAGGGTTATTTTCTTTGGAATAAGGGAGGAAGAGGTGAGACTTGATTGAGGTGTGTACAAAATTGTGAGGGGAAGAGATAGAGTGTACAGGATGTTATTGTTTCCCTTTTTGGAGAATTTTAGAACCAGGACATTGATTCAAGATGAATGGCAGAAGGTGTAGAGGGATATGAGGAAGAACGCAGGGGGTGGTGGGTGTCTGGAATTCGCTGCTTGAGTTGGAATTCTCTCAATTCAATTGGACAAAGAGACCTTAAATTTAAAAAGTACCTGAGTCTGCAGCTTAACTGCTGGAAGCTATAGGGGTATGGGTCCAGTGCAGCAAGGTGCGATTAGAAGGGGCACCTGGGTTCCTGAGACTAACATGGACAAGATGGGCTGAATGATATCCTTCTGCACTATAACTTTTCTATGATTCTAACTGCAATGAAGAGGTTCTTTCTCAGGTTTCCTACTCTGACATTTAATCTCTCCAGTAGTGTAGTTGGAAGCCACAATTTCCATCAAAGGAACAGTGCTCAGAGCAATTGGGAGCGACACGGAGGAATTTCCTTTTCTTTTATTTTCCTCCTGTTTGAGTGGGAAGGTGCTCTGGAGTTGTCTGAAAACAGAATGAGTTAAACCCTGTCCTTGATCAGTAATACATTCATGAAGATAGGAAGCCCAGCATTATTCAGCTCATAGGAACTGGGCCCCGCTCACACACTCCAATTGAAGTGCACTTTATTTCTGAGCACTTTGTTCTGCAAATCACCAATCCTTTGAACTGCAGCTTATAAATGTGCTGTTGAATTAATAACTCATTTTATCAGTTGTGTCAGTAAATGAAGGCAACAACCAGCCAGAGGCTGGGAACTGCTCCTGTTCTCTTCAGACTTTACATTGGGTTTCCAAACAAAGTTAAAATCTCCAAGACATTCTCATAATTTCAAATTCTGTTCCATAATTCAACATTAGAGTCCAAATCCTTTTGAGATTTGAATCAGCTAACTGTACAATATGAGATAAAGTTTCATCTAGTTGTCATGAAGTATTAGGAAGATAAGCAGGCTGTTCCCTCTAAGCACTGTCTCAAGCAAGAGCCTAAAGTGATAAAACTTTTATGATGTAGAGATGCCGGTGTTGGACTGGGGTAAACTCAGTAAGAGTCTGGCAACATTAATTTTAAATCCAACCGATTTATTTGTCTACCTAATATGTTGCAAGAAAGGATGTCCCGAAGCATGGTACATTGGGGAGACCATGCAGACACTACAACAGCGGATGAATGAACATCGCTCAACAATCACCAGGCAAAATAGTTCCCTCCTGTTGGTGAACACTTCAGCAGTCATGGGCATTCGGCCTCCAACCTTCGGGTAAATGTTCTTCAAGGGGGCCTTCATGACACACGACAGCGCAGAGTCACTGAGCAGAGACTGATAGCCAAGTTCCGCACACATGAGGACGGTCTTAACAGGGATCTTGGCTTCATGTCACACTATCTGTAACCCCATGACTTGCCTGGGTTAGCAAAAAACCTCACTTACCGTGCTGTCTGGAGACAATACACATCTCTCTAACCTGTGCTCAGTGCTCCTTCCACTTACATTGTTAGCCACTTTAAGACTTGAATAGCAGGTTAGGTGTAAGGATTTGCATTCTAATCAGTAATCTGTAAATTGTCTGTGCTGATATGTGTGCTTTTGGAGACCAGAACACCTCATTTGCCTGACGAAGGCACAAACATCAAAAGCTAGCAGATTTACTATCAAATAAATCGGTTGGATTTAAAATTGATAAAACTTTTATCCAGGAAACATTCACGTTGTGGTCCAAAAATTTCTGCTTTGAAGAAGGGCACAAATCTATACTTTCCCTGAGTTCAGAAATAGCTGCTGGAGCAATGAGCATAAATTACATAACATTGGAGCACAGAGATAGACCATTTGGCCCAACCAGTCTGTGCTGGCGCGTCTGCTCCAATCAAGCCTCCTCCCTTTCTACTTCATCTCATCACATCAGCATCTCCTGCCTTTTCTCCCATGTATTTCCGTCAATCTTTTTTTAAATGTATCAGTGCTATTCACCTCACTCACTTCCCATGGGAGTGAGTTCCCCACTCTCTCCACTACCTGTGGGATTGAGTTTCACATTCTCTCCATTTCTTGTGGGAGCAGTTTCACTTTAGAATATAGAACATAGAACAGTACAGCACAGTACAGGCCCTTTGGCCCTCGATGTTGTGCCGAGCTATGCCCAAACTCAAGATCAAGCTATCCCACTCCCTATCATTCTGGTGTGCTCCAAGTGCCTTTCCAATAACCACTTGAAAGTTCCTAAAGTGTCCAACTCCACCATCACAGCAGGCAGTGCATTCCACACCCCAACCATTCTCTGAATGAAGAATCTACCTCAGACATCCCTCCTACGTCTCCCACCATGAACCTTACAGTTAGGCCCCCTAATAACAGCTACATCCATCCAAGGAAATAGTCTCTGCATGTCCACTCTATCTATCCCTCTCATCATCTTATAAACCTCTATTAAGTCGCCTCTCATCCTGCTCCGCTCTAAAGAGAAAAGCCCCAGCTCCCTCAACCTTTCCTCATAAGATCTACATTCTCCCCACTCCCTGTAGGAGCGAGTCCTACATTCTCCTCACTCCCTCTGGAAGTGAGTCCCATGTTCTCCCTGCTCCCTATGGGACAAATCCCACATTCTCCCTGCTCCCTGTGGGAGTAAGTTCCACATTTTCCACACACTCTATGGGAGTGAGTTCCACATTCTCTGTGGGAGTGAGTTCCACATTTCCCTACTCTCCAGGTAAAGAAGTTTCCCCTGAATTTCCCATTGGATTTATTACTGACTCTCACATATTTGTATCCTCTAGTTCTGTCCTCTTCCACAAGTGATTTTATCTCCTCAATGCTTGTCCTATTAAATCCATTCATATTCTCAAAGATCTGTCAGGTCACCCATTCAGAAAAAAAGTGTCCCAGCCTGTTCAATCTTTGCTAATCTTATAGCACTTCCATACCGGTATGAGCCTTTGGAATCTTATCTACATTTTCTCCAATACTTTTGGGCCACATTGCTAATTGCTTGATGTACAATTGTTTTTTCAACTAAGTAGTTGATCTCTCTGGCTCTATAGCAAAGCCCATGACTGTGTCCTGACTTGTATTCTCTGCAGTAACAATTAGTCCTGTTAATTACAGTCTGTTTAAGCAGTATTCTGTCTTAATCAGTTATATTGCGGCCCCTTAATCAGCAAAGGAGTAAATCTTGGAGAGATTAAAGGATGTATGGATACAATTATTGTCAGTGCTTTCTCATCAGCTGAATGCTAGCTAATGTCCTTTAGTGTAAAGGGTTAACATTAGAAGCACATGATGCTATTGAAATGATGATGTAACGTCACATGATTGAGAGTAACAGAGATTTGGAGGGAGCAAAAGTTCCAACCTTGTGCACAGATCATATATATATATACACACACATGTCGTAGCTGTATAGATATATGCACACACACACACACATTATATATATGTGTATGTGTGTGTGTATATATATATATATATATATATATACATACATGCACACATTTACAGATTATATATAGTAGCTATGAGTAAAGAGTAATGGCTTTAACAAACTACAATTTCAAGCAGCTTACTTTGGGAGAATAGAGAAACCCCAAAGAAACCCATCTAAATGCCCAACACACAACAAAACATGGTGGCAGCAGAATAGGAATAAAAGAACCAGAAAACTTTAAGAAGCAACTACAGGCCCTGATCCTTGAAGAAGGACAAAAGGTTCATCAAAAACTCAGAGTACTGTGGGTGCAACAGACAAAAGCTGAGACGCAGATGTGGAGTCTGGGAGCTCCAACCCAAAACAAGTAATATCCAACATGCAGCAATGATTCTAGAGCTTAGCAGAAACATAGAATCCACAATATTACTCCCATATCCCTTCCAGAGCACTGAGTGCTATCAACAAACCCAGAACTGAGAAAACTAGACAGGAGGATCACCAGATATAGAATTGTTTCTGATTTGTACAAAAAATATTGAACGGATCAGGTCAGTGCATTGCTTTATGCAGTCGAATCTATTGCTGATGGTATGATAGCAAGGCAAGGAATTGAGGAGACTTCAATTTCTTACAAAGAAGTCCAACAAATATTTGGTTCACATTTCAGTGTCAACAGAAATGTTTTATACGAAGGGAAACATTTGATAAAAGTCCAAACGAAAATATGGATTTGTTCACCAATGACACATACAGGCAGCAAGGAGCCATGATTATGGAATCTTAAAAGAGGAATTGATTCATCATCAAATAGTAGTTAAGCTCCTGGGTTGAAGTGTTGTCAGATCTTTTACAGACAAGAGAAGATTTAACATTAACAAAAGGAATACAAATCGCAAAGTAAACTGAGTTTGAAAAACAAAATCAGGCATTTGCTCCAGGGAGAAGACTAAGTGAAACATTTCAGTTTTCAAGCCATAAGAGTAAAAATTCACTGAAGGCTAAACCTGCCAAAATAAGGAGGATGTGCTAGATATTCTTGAGGGTTTGAAGTTAGATAAGTCCCCTGGGCTGGACAGGATTTACCCTAGCATTCTCTGGGAGCCGAGAGAGGCGATTGCAGAGCTTCTGGCTCTGATCTTCAGGTCGTCGTTGGTTACGGGTTTAGTGCCGGAAGACGTGAGGATAGCAAATGTGGTCCCATTGTTCAAGAAGGGGAATAGAGACTTTCCGGGGAATTATAGGCTGGTGAGTCTTACTTCTGTTGTGGGCAAAGTATTGGAGAGAATTATTAGGGATAGGATTTATAGTTATTTAGAGAAAAACAAATTGATTGGAGATAGTCAGCATGGTTTTGTGAAGGGTAGGTCGTGCATTACTAACCTTATTGAGTTTTTTGAAAAAGTGACCAAAAAGGTGGATGGGAGTAAGGCAGTTGATATGGTATATATGGACTTTAGTAAGGCGTTCGATAAGGTGGCCCATGGAAGACTTCTGCAGAAAATGCAGATGTATGGGATAGAGAGTGATTTAGCTAATTGGATTAGGAATTGGCTAGCAGATAGAAGACAGAGGGTGGTGGTTGATGGAAGTTATTCATCGTGGAGTTCGGTTACAAGTGGTGTACCTCAGGGATCTGTTTTGGGGCCCCTGCTGTTTGTAATTTTTATAAATGATCTGGATGAGGGTATTGAAGGATGGATTAGTAAATTTGCGGATGACACCAAAGTCGGAGGAGTGGTAGATAGTGAAGAGGGGTGTTATAGTTTGCAGAGAGACTTGGACAAGTTGCAGAGCTGGGCCGAGAGGTGGCAAATGGAGTTTAATGTGGAAAAGTGTGAGGTAATTCACTTTGGCAGGAATAACAAATGTGTAGAGTATAGGGCTAATGGTAGGACTCTTAATAGTGTTGATGAACAGAGGGATCTTGGTGTATATGTGCATAGATCCCTGAAAGTTGGCAATCAAGTCGATAAGGTTGTTAAGAAGGCATATGGAGTCTTAGCTTTTATTGGTAGGGGGATTGAATTTCGGAGCCGCAACGTCATGTTGCAACTGTACAAAACTCTAGTGCGGCCGCACTTGGAGTATTGTGTGCAGTTCTGGTCCCCACATTATAAGAAAGATGTGGAGGCATTGGAGAGGGTACAGAGGAGGTTTACCAGGATGTTGCCTGGTATGGAAGGCAGGTCTTATGAAGAGAGGCTGAGGGATTTGAGGTTGTTTTCGTTAGAAAGAAGGCGGCTAAGAGGAGACCTTATTGAAACATATAAGATGATTAGAGGTTTAGATAGGGTGGACAGTGATAGCCTTTTTCCTAGGATGGAGAAAGCTAGCACGAGGGGACATAGCTTTAAATTAAGGGGTGGTAGTTATAGGACAGATATCAGAGGTAGGTTCTTTTCCCAGAGGGTGGTAAAGGTATGGAATGCCCTGCCTGCGGCAGTTGTAGATGCGCCAAGTTTGGTGGCCTTTAAGAGGTTAGTAGATAAGTTTATGGATGAAAAGGGAATGGTTTAGGTTGGAGGGTCATTGCTTTTTTCTAATTGGTCAGCGCAACATCGAGGGCCGAAGGGCCTGTTCTGGCTGTAATGTTCTATGTTCTATAAAATGGGAAAAATACACCAGTTGCCGTCTTGAAATGTTGATGTGACAGGAACTAGCTATGTAAGTGAGAGGAATATCCAACAGGGGGAGCAGAATGGCACCATGTGGAAAATAGACCATTCAAAACTGTTGTTCATTTAGAACCACTGACAATCTGTAAAAAAGAACATTTTTAAACAAAACTCCCAATGAGAACCAGGGGAACTACAAACAAAAGAAGTAACTTCTCAGGACATCAGAAATTATTGTGCCAATAACTACTGGAGCGTTCAACTCGAAGCGGATGCACAGTCCGCAGAATTTGCAAGGACAAGATATTGATGTTTCTGTCTTATTCAGATACAATAGCTCAAGTGGGTTACGTTGAAGCTCTCATGTGTCAACTTACGGGATCCTGCTGGAACTACATTGCAAAGCAAAGGCCAAGTTGAAGTAGAAAGATGGAGAAATCTTCAAACTTCTCCATGTCATTCAAGATAAAGAATACACTAGCAGACAGAGATGCATATTTAAGATGAGGTGATTCCATAAAATGGATGAATTTGCTGATGAGAATTACTGCAATATATTCAGGAATATATTTCCAAATTTGTTTACAAACCTGGGAGAGTTAAAGACCAGGCACAATATCACTCTATGAGCTGATACTGAACTGATTTGTATCTTCACACTGAGGAAAATCTCTCATTCACACTTAGAAAACGTTAAAGACAAAATTGAAAAGGTATAACAACAAGGGGTCATCTCACTGGTCACCATGTTAACAAAATAGTTCTGGATTAGTTATCATTCCAAAGCCAGACATCTGTATAAGAATCTGGGTGAAGTTAGTTCAACAAAACAAATCAGTGGAATGTGTGATCCATCCGACGATATCAGTGCATGAGAGTCTTGTCAAGCCAGGAGTACTTTGATTCACCAAACTGAATGAAAATGATAGATTTTGGCAGTTGCCAGTGGACAAAGAATCCAGCTTACTGATCCAATACTATTTGGTCATCATTGTTTCAACAGATTATTTTTTGGAATAGTGATAGCCCCAGAAATGTTCCAGAAAACAATGTCTCCAAGCCTAGAAGGGATGGAAGGAGTAGTCATTGAATCATAGAATCATAGGATGCACATAGAGCAGATGGAGGCCATTTGGCCCATCGACAGCTGTAGAGTTGGACAACTCGGTTTCTGCTCCTTGCTGCAGAATTCCTTTGAGATCTGGAGTTTTCTGTGGAGTTCTCATCCAGAAGAGTGGCCATTCCCACACAGATTCGAGTATTTTCAGCCAATCACAATGGTTTGCTCTGGTGATACATCCTGCTTTTGGAATGTGACAATTGGAGTGGTAATAGATGTATGCTGGATATAATTTTATCAGGAGGGAGAAATCATGCAGTTCTTTTAACAAAAGGTATGTGTGAAAACATTACCCTGTCACATCTAGAAAATTAAATAAAGTATTTAAAAAGGGAAAGCTGCAAATCTCAAATGTGACTCTGACAAAAGCTCTCCAGCCAAAATAATAACCCGTCTTTCCTCTTTTCAGTTGCTGTATTGCCAGTAATTTCGGGTTTCATTTTCAATGCAATTAAATGGTTCCTGTCACACTCGAGGGTGTTTTATCAGCTCACATACATATTCACAATCTACAAAAACTTGTCACTGTGTCACATTGTAAATATTGGAAAAGTGTCCAAGTATGAAGTATGCCTGAACTGTCAGGAACCCAGCCAATCCTCTGCGCTTTTCACAAGAGCCTTTTGGCAAATTACAATCTGCAAATACATTTAATGCTCAGGCCTCATTTTAAGTGTCTTGTTTGAATGCCTAAAGATGTACAATTCAGTCATACAATGACAATAACAGGTGCAGTATGTACAGGTCAATACAATGTCAGTGGAACATGCAGATTCCATGTATATAGTCACTTGCCATTCAAAGTTGTTTTATTTGTGGTCTACACCCACCACAACTTTTTCTAACTATCCATATGTGGCTGGATCACTCTCCATTGTGCTGACACTGTAATGCAGCATGGTAAAGCTTTTCCCATTGCACAAGCCTTAGGGATTCAGTGAGAAATGGCACAATTGCTCTTGAACCAAGCAATTAGTGCAGGGCCAATGAGCTGACATGTGCGGCACTTGCTTACTTCAGTAGCAGTTGGGGGTGAGCAGGCTACAGCTAGTCATCATTCAATAAATGACAGCACACAGATTGTCTGCATGTTTAATATGTGATACAAGTTACCTCAAGGCAAATTAAACTCCTCAGCACAATTTAAAGGGACAGTCTCATTGTACAAACCTAACAGCGACATTTAAGATCCCGATAAAAAGATGGGCTATGTCTTATGCAAGATTATGGTTTGGTAATAAACTGGAAAAGTATATTTTCATCCAGTGTTATCTCAACTACAGAAAGTCTGGAGTGATGCACCCATCCCCTACATGGTTTTCTTTGTGAGATGGGGGTTCACACTTTGAAGCCTAATTTGTAAATGCTCCAAGGGCAATCAAGAGTTGACCAAGCTTGTGGGACTGGAGTCACGTGCAGAGCAAACTGGCTGGAGAAGGGGAGAATCCATTCCTTAAAACAGTGATCCAGTTTTTAATAAGGAGCCCTACAGATTTCATGTCGAATTCCTAACACTAACCGACAGTTTACTACATTTATTGAATTTCATTTGCCAATGTTTGATCTGAACTCACTTCTGACTACACTTCAAACTTATTTCATCAACTGTGAAGTGTTTTGGGACATGAGGGGGTTGTGAAAGGCGGTATTTTTTCGAGAGATGGTGAGCTGGGGAGGACACAGATGAAGTAAGTTTTCCAAACATTCATTGCTATCTCTGTCATGACATGTGATGCTTGGAAAACCCTGCGTTCACTTTGTACAATTCTCCATCTTATTGAACTGGTTGAGTGAAGAACATATAATCTCCTGATATGTGTAGCATCTCATCAGACAATGATTCCCAAATGGATAAAGTCCTTGATTTCACTATTATGTATCAAATTGCTGACACTAGCAGATTGAGGGTTCATCCACCAAAGTGGCAACAGTATTCAGAATTTTCACAATCACTTGTTCTTAGTTGATGAGAATCATTGAGTTTACCAGCTCTTGTACAATCCCTGAAAAACAGGTCGATTTCTCCAGTGCCATATTCCCTGATACACTCTTGACAATTAACTCTCCATTCCAAACATTAAGGATTTTAAAAGAAATGAAACTTAAATGGAATGAAAGGATCAATTTCCCAATTCCAGAACAGAGTCCCAACCCAAAGAATCTGCTCCATAAACTGTCCCAGTGCAACATTGTCATGGAGAGAGCTCTGGCTAAAATGAGCCTTTATTGTTTTGGATTAAAATGAAATGTTCCAACCCGCTCTGAATTGCTATTTCAGATTCTTGTCCTTTTTTCTTTTTCTCTGTTTGGTGACAGAATTCACACGTTTAACTGATTTGTGTGATGCATTATCATACCTCAGCCAGAAAGACCAGGTTTGACACTTGCATGTAAGTGGTGAATTGCACTGTTTTGCAAACAACTCTGAGTGTCACATCATTCATCTGACAGACAAAGAGGACCACATGCTATCTACAGCAATCTTTATATATTTTGTCTACTATTTCCTATAATGTTCAGTGATGCAGAAGCAATGTTGACATGCAGGATCTCTCCTCTCTGTGCACAGAGAAGATAATCAATGCTGTGGAAATCTTCCTCCAATGCAGATGGAAAACACATTTTCCTTCTGTATAAATTTTAACAATTTCCTTTATTATTTGTTGAACATTAGTGCATAAAAATGCATTTCTTGGTAAGTTGCATTCTGTCATTATATTGAAATAAGCTCAAGATCTTAAACATGAATAGAAAATATTGAAAATCCGTCAACAAGACTCATGGAGAGAGTTGAGTTAACCTTTTCTGTATATATCTTCTCTTTTTTATTCTCAGTTCTCTATTGTTATTTGGCTCTTTTATTAAAATTGTTTCCTTTGAGTTGGTCTTTCATTTGATTTTGTAGCAGGATTCAACAATGCTAATTCCACAATCCACAAATTCTATATCTGGCCCTGGTTCCACAATCCACAAATGTTAGTGAATTCTGTCCAGGTTCTCATGATGTTAGTTTCCCAAATAGACCTTTGTGTTGTCTTATTTAAGATATGTTGGTTGCATTATGACTGTATTCTATTCTAATTAGACTTTTTTGTTGCAGCAAATGGTAACAAACCATTACAAGGAGACAGCATTAGGAAACAGAAAAGTGTGCTTGATGTAGGACAAAGAGTTGACAACAGAGACAAGGTAGATGATGAATCATTTCCATTTCCATTTTATAAAATGTTCTGATCTACCAAAGGGGACAGGATAATCGTTAATTCTTTTTCCTATGTGAAGCTGGTTTGATTCTCACTAAAATGGGTCCTTTAACAACTTAATTCAAAGATTGAAGGAATGGGCTTTGGTTGGAAGTTGCACAGGGATCAATATTACAGCTCAGCTATTCATTCGCTTTGCAAGTTGTTAAAACATTCAGTTTTTTTATCTGAGAGGTGGCACTGACACTTTGGGTCAGAGATGAGAAATTGTGAGAGATTGCTGAAGGTGAACAAATAGCAAATAAAGATCAGCAGCAGTTGGGAGAAACCACACAGTTACACTTTGAAATGAATATTGCTTTCATTCACATCCCAGCGTCCTCCGATTCATAAACCTCAAAATGTGCCTCAGAGAAATGGATAAATCATTTTAAACGCATCGGGCCCTAAAATAGAAACAGAAAATGCTAGAAACATTCATCAGGTCAGACAGCATCTATGGAGAGAGAAACAGAATTTACATTTCAGAGGTTTCATCGGAGCTGGGAAAAGTTAGAAATGTGAAAGGTTTGAAGCTAATGGAAGGGGAAAGATTTGAAAAATAACCAGAGAGAAGGTCTGTGTGAGGGTGGAAAGCAGGAAAGTTTAAATGACAAAAGGTTTCTCATAAGACTAATGAGTCCTGTAATCTGGCAATTTTAGTTTAATTAGAATAATGGAAAATAATTACAGCCAAGAACAGAATGAATATTCTGAAGCTGTAATGAGTGACCAATATTAACATCTGGGCATTTAGATTATGTTTTTGATGCTTCAGTCTGTACAAAGTCAGCAAGATTAGCAGAAATGTAAACACAAAACTGATGAGTGGAATGGTGCGATGAATGATGGAACCTTTTCCAGATTTCAAGTCTGCATATGTTTGCCATGAACAATCTAGCATGATCATCTAGGAGATGATATCCTAATTCACCATATCCATGTTGGTCAGGTTAGTAAACACATTGGGAGAGGATAGAGAGAAGGGCACTACCAAAGCAAGCGGGCGAATGTGAGGGAATCTCAAAACAAGGACACTTGAAATTCAGAAAATGAAGAGGACTGACGCCATAGGAGTGGAGGGAGAAACTCTTTCAGAGAAACAATTTCAACCCTAAATACTGCCTTTAAAAAAAATAAGAAAAAGGAGCAAGAGTAGGCCATTCAACCCATTAAGCCTGCTTCACCACCTTAGGAATGGGTTAACTGCAACTCCCTGTGGCTTGCCTTGTCTGTAACTGTGTGCCTTCCTGACCCAACTGCTTTAAAGTGCCTTCCACTTTAAACATAATTTGTGTGTTGATTGTTGAGTTGTACTCACTAGGATGAATGAAGGGGTTACAGGCGACACTGGGTGTTGGGTATATGTATGTGGAGTTGTGAAAGACAGTAAAGTGAGTTTGTGAAGAAGGTGGACTTGCATCATCTTTTATTACTGGACTGCAACTGAGAGGCTTAACTCACCAGTCAATAGGATAATGGCTGATCTGAATGTGGCCTTAATTCCATGTTATACTGCATAAGCCATGTATTAGCCCACTGACTCAACTTGTCCAAATCAACTTGAAGCCTCTTAACACCCTCCTCTCTAGTGACATTCGAACAAATTTCGTGTGATCAGAAAACTTGGAAATATTACATTTGGTTCCCTCATCCAAATCATTGATGTATGTTGTTAATATCTGAGTCCTAACAATATTTTGGTTTAAACTAGTTCCTGAAACAGCTGAAACAAGAGAGTATTAAAGAGAAGCCGCTTTGAAACCCAAAGAGTGCAGTGAGGAAAGAAAGTGGCAGTGTGATAAGTGTAGGAGTGTTGTAAGTATGGCACCGTGGTGAGTGTGGGGGTTTGGTGAAGAAGGGAAGGAATGTGTGTTTTTCTCTTTTTTTTTGAAGAAGGGATTAACTGAGAAACAATACAGATAAGCGATGTCAGGGTCATTGTAATAAAGTAATATAAGTAAGCAAAGTAGAATTAATAGCTTTCTTGCATAAGTATAACTTTTGTTTAAAAAGGGAGTAAATAAGAGGCTTAAAGATAATCTTGGCATCAACAATTCTGATATGTTCTTCCTGTGCTATGCGGCAAATCATGGAAGCCTCAGTTGTCCCTTGTGACCATGTGTATGAGAATTGTATCCAACTGTAGCTACTGGCAAACTGCATTCTGGAGCTGGAGCTCAGGATGGATTCACTGTGGAGCATCTGCAACACTGAGCAAGTCATGGACAGCATAGTTATCTGCAGTCACACCCCAGGCACAAAGGGCATGGGTGACCACCAGGCAGAGTAGAGGAAGGTAGGTTAGTGCAGGAGTTTCTTGTGGCCATTCCCTTCTAATAGATATACCATTTAGAAAATGTTTCGGGGAGATGATTATGCAGGGGAAAGCAATGGCAGCCATTTTCATGGCACCATGGGTGGGTCTGTTGCATGAGGGGAGGAGGAAGAGTGACAGGGGCTTGGGATAGTGGATTCAAAGGGATTCCAGGGTGGTGTGTTGCCTTCTTGATGCCAAGGTCAGAGATGTCACTAACTGGCTGCAGGGCATCCTGAAGTTTGAGGGCAAACAGACAGAAATCAAGGTACATATTGTATCAATGATTTAGGTAGAAAAAGGGATGAGATCCTACAAACAGAATTTAGGGAGCTAAGAAGTAGATTAAAAAAGGATCCTGAAGGTATTTATCTCTGAATCATTTCTGGTGCCACTTGCAAGAAAGTATAGAATTAAGAGGTTAGTCCAGATGAATGTATGGCTGGAGAGATAGTGCAAGAGGAAGGGCTTTAGATTTCTAGGACATTGGGACTGTTTTTAGGGATGGTAGGACCTGAACAAGTGGACAGTTGCACCTGAATTGAAATGGGATCAGTATCCTTGCAGAGTTTAAACTAATTTGGCAGGGAGGTGGGGTCCTGAGGGAAGGTTCAGCAGGGAGAGCTGTGCAGCAAAATTAGAAGAACAGCAATTGAGTCAGGAAGGCACAGAGTTACAGACCAGGCAAGGCACAGGGAGTTTGGCAAATTGGATGGCATTTATGTTAATGCAAGGGATCTGATGAACAAGGCAGATGAGTTGAGGCATGAATTAAAACATGGGAACAGGAAATCATCTCAACACAGAGATGGTTGAGAGGGGGGCAGGATTGGCAGCTCCATATTCCAGGATTTAGGACCTTCAGGCGAGACTGGGAAGGAGACAAAAGAGGAGAGAGTGTCATGATTTTGATCAGGGAATCAGTTACAGCAATAAAGAGGAACAACCTCTTAGAAAGCTTTTCGAATGAAGCCAAATGGGTAAAATGTAAAAATCACAAAGGAGCAATCACATTGCTGGAAGTGTTCTTGCCTAACAGTCTGGAAGAAATAGAAGAGCAAATATGCAGGCAAATTTCAGAGAAATATGAAAGTGATAAGGTAGTGATAGTGGGGATTTCAGATTCCCCAACATTAACTGGGGAAGTCAGAGAAATGTTTAGATGGAATGGAATATTTAAAATGTA
This sequence comes from Sphyrna mokarran, assembly GCA_024679065.1. Taxonomy (NCBI): domain Eukaryota; kingdom Metazoa; phylum Chordata; class Chondrichthyes; order Carcharhiniformes; family Carcharhinidae; genus Sphyrna; species Sphyrna mokarran. The sequence goes on from JAGIQG010000010.1 coordinate 772,414, forward strand.
ACCAGAAGAATGTTTTAAGCCCTATGTAGGAAGTCCTACAAGAGAACCATTCTGAACAAAGCTGGGCAAATGGATGAAGTCTCTGTGGGGGAGCATTTTTCAAACAGCAATCATAAATCAATTAGATTCAAAGTTTTTTTGGGAAAGAACAAGGATAGGCCAGAAATCAATGTTCTAAACTGGGAGTAGGCTGATCTTACTAAGATCAGATATGATTTGGCCAGAGTGGACTGGGAACAGACATTAAGTAAACACGTGACAGAAAAGTGGGGCACATTCAAGAAGGAAGTAGGGAGAATACAGGGTCAACATGTTCTAATAAAGAATGGGGAGACCAACAAATCAGGTGAACATGGATTTTGAGGGATATACAGCATTGGATAAAGTTTAAAGTTTATTTATTAGTGTCACAAGTAAGCTTACATAAACACTGCAATGAAGTTACTGTGAAGATCTCCTCAGCACCACACTCTGGCACCAGTTTGGGTACACTGAGGGAGAATTTAGCACGGCCAATGCAATAAAGAGATAAGGAGAAGCTTATGGCAGGCATCAAGGGCTCAAAATGGCAAAAGCCCTAAAGGAGTATAGAATGTGCAAGAGGGAACTTAAAAAAGAAATTAGGAGAACAAAAATGGGACATGAAAGGATACTGGCAGAATAAAAGAAAATTCAAATTGTTTTACAAGTATATTAAAGGTGAAAGGATAACTAGGGACAGACTAGAGTCCATTAAGGACCACAGTGGTAATTTGTGTGTGGAATTAGAGGAAACAGGTAAGATTCTAAATTAATACTTTGTGCTATTGTTCACTAGAGAGAGAGAGGGATGGTGTGGGGATAGAAATCAAGGAGAAGGAATGTGACACAATTACAGACATTAACACAGAAAGAGAGAAGGTTGTGATTGGTCTGCAGATTTAAAAAATGGATAAATGTCCAGGGCCGGATGAAATGTATCTGAGGCTGTTGGGTGAGGCAAGAGAGGAAATAGCCAGGGTATTGGCAATAATTTTCAATTCCTCTTTGACCACAGGAGAGGTGCCAGAGGACTGGAGGATGGCCAATGTGAGGTCATTATTCAAGAAAGGATAAACAAAGAAACCACAGGCCAGTCAGTCTAAGCTCAGCAATGGGAAAACTATTGGAAGCAATTCTGAGAAAGAGAATAAACCAGCATTTGGAGAGGCAGGGATTAATCAAGAACAGTCAGCATGGTTTTGTTAAGGGAGTTCATGTTTGACCAACTTAATTGAATTTTTTAAAGAGGTGACAAAGTGTGTAGATGAGAACAATGCATTTGACATTGTCAGCTTGGATTTCAATAAGGTTTTTGACAAGGTCTCACATGGAGACTGATAGCAAAAGTAAGAGCCCATTGGATACAAGGAAATTTGGCAAATTGGATCCAGGATTGGCTGAGTGGCAGGAAGCAGAGGGTAATGATCAAGGGATGTTTTCCTGACTGGAAACCTGTGTCCAGTAGTATCCAGCAGAAATCAGTGTTGGGGCTGTTGATGTTTGTGGTTTATATAAGTGATTTAGACTTGAATGCAGGAGGTTTGATCAGTAAGTTCATGGATGAAACGAAATTTGGTAGGATGGTAAATAATGAGGAAGATAGCTTTAAATTACAGGAGGATATAGACAGGCTGGTCAGTAGCAAATGGATTTCAATCTGGATCAGTGCTAGGTAAAGGACTTGGGCAGAACAAACAAGAGAAGGAACACATGATGAACGACAGGACCTAGCGAAATACCGAGGCTATGGGGGCGGGGGTTGAATAGGGAGGGCTATGAGGGGTGGGTGGGGTTTGAAGCAGTCAGGAAGCTGACATTTTCCTTTATTATTTTCTGTATTGATAGGGAATGGCGTAGAATCTTGCAGCCAAATCCAATCCAATCCCCAACCACATACTTTTCAGCAAGGGTCACTGAGCATTGACCAAGCGCAGAGTGATTTCTGTTTTCACTTCACTAACTCAGGAGTAATGAGGCCAATTAGAGCATGCTAGCTTCCAGTCGAGCCAAGGTTATGTGGTCAACAGCTGAGTGTGGGTTGGCTCCACACGTTGCATTTCTTTTACTTTTCAGCCTTCAAGGAAGTTTTTTCTGCATGTCCTTGGGAATATATGGCATTGAATAGTAGATTATTTTTATAAAAGTGTACAAAAAGTGACAGCATTATTGGGTGTAGGTGAATTTTTACTCATGTCGGTTTGAAAGAAACAGGCTGTATCAGAATGTTTGTCCTCTTTGTTGTACTCAGTATCTGCATCTCCTCAAACTCTGAAATCAATTTGACAGAACAGTGTTATCTGTTTTTTTACATCTTTGAAACCTGACTTTACGATGCAAAACTAAGAATGAATACTGTAGGAGGATTGAGCAGATGTCACTATTGTTAATAACAGAGAACTATTTAAAACATTTATGCTGGGAAATTTATCACCATTTGAGTTCCTGTGACCATTTGCTCTCTGAAATGACATCCAGACATGCTGTTTTCAAAGTAGCAAAGAGGGTAAGGGAGGAAATTCTGTAGTCTGGGTATGTTTTCTGAAGGTATTGCTCTAATCTGTTCCCTCAAAGCCTGAGAATGCCCCTTGCACTGTGTGTTCCAAATCTAATCAGTCTGGAAATTTTACCTCTAATTGTAAATGTCATCAGAAAAATACAGCATTGGAGGGAACCGATTTAAAGTAAATTTATTAGTCACCTGTAAGACTTACATTAACACTGCCAGAGTGTGGCGATTAGGGGATTTTCACAATGACTTCATTGCAATATTAATGTAAGCCTTACTTGTGACTAATAAATAAACTTTAAAAATTGTTTCTATGAAATTCCCCTAGTCGCCACAGTCCAGCACCTGTTCAGGTAAGTGCACCTAATCAGCGCATCTTTCAAATTATGGGAGGAAACTAGAGCATTTGGAAGAAACACATGCAGACACAGGGAGAATGTGCAAACTCCTGGAATCCGAATGGGGAACTCAGTGCCTGAAAGGGTAGAGGTAGGGCTCTCACAAACCTTAAACATTTAGATGAGCATTTGAAATGCCATAGCATACAACCAAGTGCTGGAAAATGGGATTAGAATAGATACGTGCTTGATTGCCAGTACAGACATGATGGGCTGAAGAGCCAGTTTTTGTGTTGTAAGACTCTGTGACTCTTTGACTTCAGGATATCAGAAGCAACTGATTGCTGTTAGATGATTGGATTTCAAGCTGCACATTGGGCTGTGTGACACTTAACCCAGAGTCAATAAAGGAACAGCATCATTCTGTTCACTGCTGAATGCAACAGCTGAGTCCACACACACTCTCCAAAATTGTGTTGTCTTTCAAAGTAAGCAATAATGCTTCATCTAATCTAAATACAGGTGAACATCACCCACCCGTCCACTGACCCAAACTCCAACAATATCAGCACTCCAGCTGTGTAAATGCACACCTGTCAACAGCGGAGAAGGTGCAAAAAAAGATTTACAAGCATGATATCAGAACTGAGAAGTTGCAATTACTGGAAAGATGAACAGACTGGAGCTCTTTACAGCCGAAAAGAGAACAGTGAGGAGCAACCTAATATAGGTCTTTACAATGGAGTGCTTTGATAGGCTAAACATGGAAAAGTGTTTACTTGTGGAGGAGACAACAATTCGGGTCATAAGTATAAAATAACAAATAAAATTCCCAAATGGAAAATCAGGAGAAACTTCCTTACTCAGAGAAATTCATGAGGGCCATTGAGACATTACATGACTTGGTGTGATTTTTTTTGAACTGTAGGAGCTGGGGCCTGACTCAGGAATTGAAGACCGATTACATTTGAATGACGGGGGTTTCTGTTTCTATAAAATTATGTTCCTTTTAAAATGAACTTTAGGCCTAAATCCTCAGAGGAAACACCAGTCATTTTCAGTAAATTTTCAGTGAAGAGATACCATCCAAATTAAACACTCTCTTGTCCTTTTTTATTGATTCTTTTTGTGGATTCTTCAATCACTGGTTACACTAATATTTAATGATAAGTTCAGCTGTCCAGCAGAGAGCTGTGCTCATTGGGAGACGAGGACTGAAAATTCCACCAAAAGCCTGTATTCTCTTCACCACTGGATCTTTGCAGCTTATAAAGGGCTGCTGAATTTAACAAAAGTCTTGTATAATCACAATTTGAGATTGCTCAGTTGTTGTTGGAAACAGTTAGTGCTTTCCTAGGAATCAAAAGTGTAGCAATGGTTTGCAATTCCAGCCAGGATTTGTAAATCCAAACACTTACTGAGCATTATTTTCCTTCTCCTCCTCCTCCTACTCCGCAGGCTACATTGACAAGGGATCTCCTGTGTCTACTGCTTGTGGTCTGTATCAACAGCAAGATTAATATCAGACCTGTTAGGAAATTAAATGTGGGAGAGAGCAGCAATATGCATTTTGTCAGGCAGAATTGCAGTTCTCCCTGGGTAATGGAGTCATGTTGATTAATCTTTAGCCATGGGATTCAGTATTCACCACTGTTCTCTAGGGTAGTTAGTCTACAAAAGGACTGGCACAGTCTAACAATGGTCTGGACAGGGGGAGAGGAGAGACCGAAAGCACAGTACTGGTAATCTTCACACCAGCTGTCAGATATCTCATTTCACAACATATTTTGCCTAAATACCCATAATGTGTTTTCATATCAGACAAAATAATATTTCCGAGGTTCAGAATCAAATGCAGAGCCTTTCAATTTTGTTCTTTTGTGAACAGGCGATTTATTGCCCCTCGAGGACCCAAGTGAGAGTATTTAAATTTTCTCCAGGCTCTGACATAATTGTATTAAAAATAGTAATTCGACAGCAGTATTAAAGCAGTAATTTCCTCCTGAATCTAGCGAGATGTTACTTTTATCATTCAGCAATTTCTATCTAGTTTTGGTATAATTAAGTTTCCTGACCCTTGACACAGTCTCTTAACAGGACATTTAGAAATACAGTCCAAGAGCAGATATTCAAACTGATGACCTTCCCCATATAGCATTGGAATAAACTTATTAATCTGGTAATTGTATAACACCCATTCGGTTGCATTCAATGTTTCCCTCATTTTCTGTCACTAATGAACAGCCAAAGGTACAAACTATTTCTGCAGGTCACACAACTCTGAGATTAATTCCATCTTCTCCTGCCTTTTGACTGATTAAAAAATGCAGAAGGAAAATTGAGTGTGGCAAAACAACATTGGAGCAGGAGTAGACCATTCAGCCCCCCCAAGTATTCAACCATCCATTTAGATCATGGTCTATCTGTACTTAAATTCCATTTTCCTGCCTTTTCTCCATATCCCTTCATGCCCAACGCATACAAAAATCTGTCAATCTCATTCTTGAAAGCTTCAATTGACCCCGAGCCTCTTGGAGGGAACATTCCAGATTTCTTCATTTCATATGAAATGCTTCCCAACATCAATCCTGAACACCTGGAATCTCTTCTCCCACCAGAGAAATAGTTTCTCTCAACAGACATAATTGAATTATGTTGTCATTTCAAATCTCTCAATTAGATTATCTCAATCTCCTAAACTCATGGGATTACAAAGTTATGTAATTTGTCCTCGTAATTTAACTCTTTGAATTCTGGTTTTCTCAGGGTGCCATCTCTAGAAACTCTTCACTTACAATTCACCCAAAAATATCACTTGCTTTTTCTTTTAAATTTGTTGCTCAGAGTTGATTGCTGTGGAAAACTGAGATTGCAGTTTTGTAAGTCTAGTAATTATATGAACATAATTCTGGGAAAACCTTTCACCTCTCGATGTTAATGGACTGATTGTTATATTTAAATAACCTCTTTCATAATTATGGCAGGAATTGGTGTGTTTACAATCAGTTGCTATGGAAACAGGAAAATGGCTTCACCGTGCGGGACATGTCCAAGTGTTAATATTATCTTAATCTTCTGACTATCCACAAGACAGAAAACTGCTGAGTGCTAATGGCTTGATAATGTAGCAGTTGCAATAATCATTTCACACATGGCAGTTCTTGGACCTGATTTCAGTTGCAGAGTCCAATTGGATTCGGCGCCATACTTGGTCTTATACTTTCTGGGTCATTGTCACACTCTGTGAAAGGGAAAGGCTCGTGACAAACATTACCTCACAAGTACTGTTTTCAATGGAGACTGATCATAATCTACATGATTTCTGATCTTGCTATCGTTCCTGAGATAGCTGGTCTTGGTCAAAAGGTCTGTCAACAGCAAATTAGCTTACATTCCAATTAAGCATCTGTTTCACAGTGCAACAACAAATTGGACCACATGAAGATTTATGGGCTATGATTTTCATGCCACATTGCACCCAGCGCGCAACGCGTTAGAGCTGTGCAGGGCTAGAGAATCATGGGTGAGTGGTGCCAAACTTCATCACTGCCTTCCTACCCACCCTCCCAGGTATAATTTACATGAGTATTTAAATATGCTGAGTTCGTTTGAGGCTGGATCTTCCTTGCCTCCAGGATTTTCCCATCTTTGGGTACAGCGCCAGAGAGACTTCACTGAACCATTCTGGAAGAAGTTGGCACAGTAACATCTGCAGAGAAGCGGGAAGCGGAACATCTGTAGATGTCTACAGAACCAAAGTTCTATAGAATTCCAACATGACTTCCCTGCTTTTTGTAAACTATGCCTCAATTGATAAAGGCAAGTTTTCCATATGCCTTTTTCACCACTTTACGAACATGTCCTTCTACTTTCAGAGATTTGTGGACAAACACATCAATGTCCATTTATTCCTCAGAACTTCTTTGTGTCTATCATTCATTGAGTACTTTCTTGCCAAATTACTCTTTCGGAAGTGCACCACTTCACACTTTTCAGAGTTAAATTCTACCTTTCACTTATCTGCCTATGTGACCATTGTGTTTATACCTTTTTGTAGCCCAAGACACTCCGCCTCACTGTTAACCAGCCATCCAATCTTTGTGTCATGCACAAACTTATTAATCCTACCCCCCACATTGCCATCAATGTCATTTATATAATGACAAATAAAAGGGGACCCAACACAGATCCCTGTGGTAACCACTGGACATGAGCTTCCAGTCACTAAAGAGCCTTCTGTCATTACGCTCTGTCTCCTACAACTGAGCCAACTTTGAATCAACTTTATCAAATCACCCTATATCCCATGTGAATTTACCTTCTTTACAAATCTCTCATGTGGGACCTTGTCAAAGCCTTTGGTGAAATCCATATAAACTACATCGACTGCACTATCCTCAACTACACACCTGGTCACCTCAAAAAATTCTACAAATTTTTTAGGCATCACCTCCCTCTGACGAAGCCATGCTGATTTTCCCTGATCAAGCTTTGACTCTTCAAGTGGAGATAGATGTTCTCCTTCAGAAGTTTCTCTAGTAGTTTTCCTACCACTGACTTGAGACTGACTGGTCTGTAGTTCCCTGGTTTGTCTATACAACCCTCTAAATAACAGAACTACATTAGCTGCTCTCCAGTCATCTGGCACCCACCATGCTATCATCCCATGTACTCCCCGTGTTGGAGATCTCTACTGCCTCCCAAAGATACATAAGGCAAACACACCTAGCCGTCCCATTGTGTTGGGCAATGGGACCTTGTATGAGAGCCTTTCCTGCTATGTTGAGGGCATCTTGAAACCCATTGTACAAAGAACCCCCAGCTTTTGTTGCAACACTACAGACTTCCTACAGAAACTCAGCACACATGGAGCAGTGGAACCAGGGACATTCCTCATCACAATGGATATCTCGGCACTCTATGCCACGACGATGGCATTGCTGCAACTGCCTCAGTACTCAACGCTGACAACTGCCAGTTTCCAGATGCAATTTTACAACTCATCCACTTCGTCCTGGACAACAATGTCTTCACCTTCAACAACCAGTTCTTCATCCAGACACATGGAACAGTCATGGGACCAAATTCACACCTCAATATGCCAACATCTTCATGCACAGGTTCGAACAAGACATTTTCACTGCACAGGATCTTCAACCAATTCTATACACTAGACAGATTGATGACATTTTTTTCCTTTGGACTCATGGTGAACAATCACTGAAACAACTATATGATGACGTCAATAAGTTCCATCCCACCATCAGACTCACCATGAACTACTGCCTGGAATTGGTTGCATTCTTGGACACACACATCTCCATCAAGGACGGTACCTCAGCACCTCACTGTACTGCAAGCCCACAGATAACCTCATGATGCTTCACTTCTCCAGTTTCTACCCTAAAGACATTAAAAAAAAATCCCCTACAGACAAGCCCTCTGTATACACAGGATCTGATGTAGAGATGCCAGTGTTGGACTGGGGTAAACACAGTAAGAAGTCTGACAACACCAGGTTTAAATCGAACCGATTTATTCGATAGTAAACTCAAGCTTTCGAAACTGTCCTCTTCGTCAGATGCAATTCACCTTACGAAGCGGATAGCCTCAAAAGATTGTGAGTTTAGTATCAAATAAATCGGTTGGACTTAAACCTGGTGTTGTCAGACTTCTTACACAGGATCTGCTCAGGTGAGGAGGATCACAATAGACACCTCCAGACGCTGAAAGATGCTAAAAAAAAAGACCAGGTCTGGCACCATCTGTAGGGAGAGAGAAAACACAAAGTTAAACAACTGGGATTCACAGGCCATGCTCACCTGAAATCCAGAGAATCTCACCTAACTTCAACTTTACATGGTATCATCACCACCTTCCCCCAGCCCTCCGCAAAAATCCAAGTGGCGGGCGGGCTGGGAGAATTCCGGCCAAAGTTTCAAGTCCATTTGGTTTTTCATCAGGATAGCATTTGAGAGGTTGAACCCAATGTCACTTTTCATGAGCATTGGGTCCTAACTCACTTGTTTGTCCAGACCTGTCAAAATGGTGGCCAATGAGAATTGGCTGAGAAATTAAAATTTATGGCGCCCACCTTCATTTTCAGCCAGTAACATGGATTTGCTGAATGATGGGATGAGAGAATCTGGTCTTGTGTAAATGAGACACTGTAAATTGGGCACTGTGTAAGTAGGACAGTGGGTAAATCATGGTAGTCAAGAAGGCATACAGCATACTTACCTGCATCAGCCAGGACATTGAATTTAAAAATTGGCAAGACACGTTGCAGATTTATAGAACCTTAATGAGGCTGCACTTAGAATTTAGTGTTCAATAGTGTTCTTTCTGAAAGCTACACTATCAGAAGGATGTGCAGGCTTTGGAGAGGGTAGAGCAAAGATTTACTAGGATATTGCCTGGTATAGAGGGCATTGGCTATGAGGAGAGGTTGGAGAAACTTGGTTTGTTCTCACTGGAACAATGGAGATTGAGGGCCACTCGATAGAGGTCTGCAAGATTATGAGGGACATGGACAGAGTGCATAGTCAGAAACTTTTTCCTAGCATAGAAGAGTCAATTACAAGGGAGCACAGGTTTAAGGTGCGAGGGGCAAGGTTTAAAGGAGATGTATGAAGCAGATTTTTTACACAGAGGTTGGTGCATGCCTGGAACTCGCTGCCAGGGGGTGGTAGGGGAAGTGCATACAGTAGTAACTTTTAAGGGGCATCTTGACAAATACATGAATAGGATGGGAAAAGAGAGATATGGTCCCCGGAAGGGTAGGGATTTTATTTAAGTTGGGCAGCATGGCCAGTGCAAGCTTGGAGGGCTGAAAGGCCTGTTCCTGTGCTGTAATTTTTTTTGTACTAAATGAATGTGCATAAACCAGAGTGTTTTTGTCTAGCTGTGAAAGTGAAGATTCACCTCCCTGAGTTTTATAGAATGAATTGGTTTGGTGAGAGTTGGGTGATTTTGCATTCTGCACACGCTCAGTATGCACCTTGCAGCTAATTGCACACACTGGCAAAGTCTGAAGTGCAAGCCTTGAAGTGAAGAAGCCTTTTTGGAATGCTGAAAGACAGAAATGAGAATTATGTGGTCACATTTAGCAATCTCACTGTGAGATATGTAATTTTATATTTTGTATATGTTAAAATTATTATTTAGATATTAACAATTTCAGTTCTTCAGAAGATATGTTCGGTTTTTGAATCAAATGATTGGCTTCCTTTCTCTTCTCATTCAGCACCCTCTAATTGATCACTTTTAAAATAAGGAAGTTTATAATTCATTATTCCTTAATTCCTGACTTGCTCCATTCCCCATTTCTCTTCTAACTTTTCACTGGTTTACTTTATGTAAATTAACAAGGAGTAACAGAAAATGTTTACAGTGTGTATTGGAAAAAACAGAATGTAAGCTATGGACAAAATATTTCATATGCGCCTGCTGCATTGCTGATCACAATAACTTGATGTATTACATAAGAACTAGGAGCAGGAGTAGGCAGTTCATTCTTTCGAAGCTGCCCTGCCATTTAATACAATCTCATGGCTGATCTTATCTTGGCCTCAACTCCACTTTCCTGCCCATTCATCACAGCCCTTCAAACCCATTACTATTTAAAAATCTATCCACCTCTTCCTTAAATTTACGCTCTGGAGTAGATCTCTGGCACCTGATGGCCTGCGCCCTAGGGTATTAAAGGAGGTGGCAATACCGATAGTGGATGCATTGGTTGTAATATTTCAAAATTCCTTGGATTCTGGTAAGATCACGGTGGATTGGAAATAGTCTAATGTGAGGTCCTATTCAAAAAGAGATAGAGGTGAAAAGTCAGAAACTATAGGCTGGTTAGCTTAACCTCTGTGATGAGGAAGTTGCTGGAATCAATCATTAAGGAAGAGATGACTGAGTGTTTGGAAAGACAAAGCTCCATCCACTACTGTAAGCCTGGTTTTATGAAGGGAAAGTCATGCTTGACAAACTTGCTTGAGTTCTTAAAGGACATAACCATCAGGGTAGATAATCGACAATCTATGGATGTGATATATCAAAACTTCCAGAAGGCATTTGACAAGGTGCCGCATACAAGACTGATCCAGAAAGTGAGATCGCAGGGAATTAGGGATAAAGTACTAAGAACAAAAAAATAAAGAAAATTACGGCACAATAACATGCTCTTCAGCCCTCCAAGCCTGCACTGACCATGCTGCCTGACTGAACTAAAACCCTCAACCTTCCAGGGACTATATTCCCATTCTCCTCATGTATTTGTCAAGACACTCTTAATACTCATTACTGTAACCACTTCCACTATCTCTCCCGGCAACAAGTTCTAGGCACCCACTTCTGTATAAAAATCTGCCTTGTGCATCTCTGTTAAACCTTACCCATAACCTATGCCCTCCAGTAACTGAATCTTCCACCCTGGGAAAAAGCTTCTGATTATCTACTCTGTCTATGCCTCTCATAATCTTGTAGACTTCTATCAAGTCACCCTTCAACCACTGTTATTCCAGTGAGAACAAACCAAATTTCTCCAACCTCTCCTCATAACTAATGTCCTCCATACCAGGCAACATTTTGGTAAATCTTTTCTGTACCCTTTCCAAAGCCTCCACATCCTTCTGGTAATGTGGTAACCAGAATTGAACACTATATTCCAAGTGCAGCCTAATTAAGGTTCTATAAAGCTGCGGCATGACTTGCCAATTTTTAAACTCAGTGCCCCGGCCGATGAAGGCAAGGTAGCATACGCCTTCTTGACTACCTTCTCCACCTGCATTGCCACTTTCAATTACCTGTGTACCTGTACCCCCAGATTCCTCTGCCTGTCAATACTCTTAGGGGTTCTGCCATTTACTGTATATTTTGTATCTGTATTAGACCTTCCAAAATGAATTACCTCACACTTGCCCAGATTAAATTCCATCTGCTATCTCTCCGCCCAACTCTCCAACTGGCCTATATCCTGCTGTATCCTCTGACAGTCCTCATCGCTATCCGCAAATCCACCAATCTTAGTGTCGTTTCCAAACTTACTAACCAGTTACATTTTCCTCCAAATCATTTATATACTAGATTGGATTGAGGATTGACTGACTGACAGAAAGCAGAAGGTTCGGATAAATGGGTCCTTCCCTGGCTATCAAAATGTAACTAGCAGGGTGTTGCAGGGGTCAGTCCTCAAACTTGAACTGTTCATAACCTAATAAATGATTTATAAGCAGGGACAGAGTGTAACATAGCAAAATTTACAATTGATACTAAAATAGGTAGGAAAGCAGGCAGTAAAAAGGGTGTAAAGAATTTAAGATGGATATAGATAGGCTAGGAGAATGAGGCAAAATTTGGCAGATGGTGTTTAATGTGGATAAGTGTGAAGTTATCCATTTTGGCAGAAAACTTAGAAAGGCGAACTATTACCGAAGTGAAATCAGATTCAAAATGCATCCCAGTAGAGGGATCTGGGTGTCTGTGTTCATGAATCACAGAAAATCAGGAGAAAGGGACTGGAGTATAAAAGTAGAGAAGTGTTGTTGCAATTGTATAGGGTGTTGGTGAGACCACATCTGTATCCAGTTTTGGTCTCCTTATTTGAGGGCAAATGTGGTGGCATTAGAGACAGTTCAGAGGAAGTTCACCAGATTGATTCTGGGGATGAAAGGCTTGACCTATGAGGAGAGATTAAATACTTTGAGCTTGTAATTGCTGGAGTTTAGAAGGATGAGAGGGGATCTGATCAAGGGATATAAATTGACAAAGTAAATGTGGACCAAATGTTTCCTCTTATGGGGCAATCTGGAACAAGAGGTCAAGAGGATAGGTTGAGAGGCGATAGATTTAAAATTGAGATGAGGACACCAAATGGTAAATTTGTGAAACTTGTTATCCCAGAGCGCGGTGGAGTCTGAATCATTCAGTAGTTTCAAGAAGGGGATAGATATATTTCTAATAAAAAAGAGATAAGCGGATATGGGGAATAGTGGGGAGGTGGATTTGAGATCAGGAAGAGTCAGTCACGATCTGATAGAATAGCGTGTCGCTATTTCTGAGATATTACTGTGTCCACCATCGTGAAGACAGGTGCCGAACATTGGTTTAATTTATCCATAATCATCCTACTTTATATTACCAATGATCAGATTGTGAATTATTTTCTTATTTAAATATCTATAGAAACTTGTACTCTCCACCTTTATATTACTGGCTGGCTTTCGCTCTTGCTCCAGTTTTTCCTCCCACCGCAGTCCAATGCCAGCATTCCACATCTTATAAAAACATTCTGGAATTCTTCAGCTTCAGTTTTGGGCTATTTTACATACCCCTGGATTAGCCTGTTGAACCCCAAGCAGGGAAGATTTATTGAACATTTCTTTTGAATTACCTGAATCTTTGAAAAAAGTTTCAGCACACCAATATCTGTTTGTGATGTCCTTTGAATTCCACTGATTCACTTTGCTTAGCTATTGTTCTGGTCATCAGACACAAAGGTAAATTCTTGGAATGTTTTCCTTTAATCGCTCTGTCCCTTTGACCTTACTTGTAGTTTCCATAATTATGGAGAATATATTACCTTCTCTCTTGCTAAATCATTTCCCAGGAGTATTTCAACTCCATCTGCAGGTAACTTCTGAACAATAACAATGGTCTCTCTCCCAGACTTTTGATCATTCTCCAAGTGCATCCAATACAAAGTTATGAATACATACTGCCCACTAATATTATTAATTAAAACTTGGGCTTTTTACATGCTTTCTGAGAAAAGATTTGATTGGCTCCTATACTTCTGAATATAATTAGAAGTTTAGCATCTCATGTGAAGGATAAAGGATTACTTTTTCTCTTGTTTACTATTCTTGTATAACCTATTTACCTCTCCTGGCCGTACAGTAATGTGCACCCCACATTACACAGCCATAGTTAACCCCACAACTTCTCCATGCTGGGTTTTGAGTTGGAGTTGGAGTTGGGATTGGGTTGTTCAATATCAGAATTCCCCTCAGCACCAGAGGCCTGTTCTTTTACATTCCAGATTTTAAGCTGCTATTCTGTTATATCTTTGAAAAGATTGCAAGTTTGCTTTAAGAACTGGTCACATGGTTTGATGAAGATGTTATTAGGATATGTGCACAGCTGTTGTTTTACTTTCAGTTTTATATTCTATAGTGTAGAGAGCACCTGGTCGATAAAGCAGTTGTGTTGTTAGCTTAAATCTACGTGTGTAAACCATGTTCTTTCCCATCTGTTAAATACCACAATTCTTTACTTAGTTAAAACATTGCATATTCCCTTCCTTGTTCCTTCATTGTTTCCTCTCTTGCTAACTCATACTTTTCTGTTTATTTTTAAGTTTTAAATTTATTTATTACTGCTCAAGTAGGCTTACATTAACATTGCAAAGAAGTTACTGTGAAAATCCCCTAGTTGCCACACTCTGGTGCCTGTTTGGGTAACACTGCATGGCCAGTGCACCTACCAAGGCCGTGGGAAGAAAATGGAGCAGAAGGACGACACCCATGCAGACAGGAGCAAGTGCAGACTCAGCACAGACAATGAACCGAGCCAGAAACCAGGTCCCCGGCGCTGACCATAATCATGGGCATTTATACTAAACTGGGACCTCGTCTGCAAGGAAGAGAATGATACAGTGATCCTCCCATTCATTCCCTCTTCCTGCCTATTCTCCTCTTCCTCCTCTACATGCCCTCTCCACCTCTCCATTCCACCCTCTCCCCTCTCCATTCTGCCCTATTCCTCCCTGCTCTTGTCCATTCCTCTCCTCTCCATTGCCCCCCCCCCCTCTCCCTTTCCATTCCCCCCTACCCCCCCCATTTTCCCCCCTCCATTCCCACTTCCTGTCCCCCTCCCACTCTCTCCATTACTCCTCCCCATTAGCCCCTCCCCATTCCCCCCTCCTTTCCTCTTTCCCTTCGCCACCCCTTCCCCTCTTCATTCCCTCCTCAACCCACCCACCTCCTCTCACCATTCCCCCTCTGTCCTGTCCCCCTTTCCCCTTTCCATTCCTCCTCCCTCCCTCCTCTCTATTCCCGCCTCCACCCCACCATCCTCACCTCATCCCATTTCTTCCCCAGTCCCCTCCTACCTTCCTCCCCGTCCCTCTCCTCCGTACCCCACCTTCTCCTCTTCCCCCCCCACCTCCCTTTCCACATTTCCTCTACCCCTTTCCCACTCCCTCCCCACCCCTTTCCCCTCCCCTTCATTTCCCACTCCATTTCCCTCCTCCCTATTCTCCATTGTCACCTCCCCCTCCACTCCCCCCTCTCCTTCTCGCTTCCCCCTCCCCTTCCCCCTTCCCCCCCCATCTCCTCTTCCCCTCCCCCCCTCCATTTCCCCTCCCCACCTCTCCATTCCCCCCATCTCTCCATTCCTCCTTTCCATTTTTCCTTCTCCATTCCCCATTCCCCCTCCACTCCACTTCCATTCCCCCCTTCTCCATCCCCGTCCATTCCTCATCACCCCCTCCATACCCTATCACTCCATTCTCCCCCATCTCCACTCCTTTTTCCCCATTCCCCTCTCTCCCCCCCATCCCCCCCATCTCCCCCCCATCTCCCCCCTCCATCCCCCCCATCTCCCCCCTCCATCCCCCCCATCTCCCCCTCCAATTCCCCCCATCTCCCCCATCTCCCCCCTCCATTCCCCCCATCTCCCCCATCCATCCCCCCCATTTCCCCTCCCTCCCCCCCATCTCCCCCCTCCATCCCCCCATTCCCCCATCTCCCCCCCATCCCAATCTCCCCCCTCGCATCCCCCCATCCCCCTCCATTCCCCCCATCTCCCCCTCCTTCCCCCCATCTCCCCCCCATTCCCCCCCATCTCCCCCCTCCATTCCCCCCATCTCCCCCCATTCCCCCATTCCCCCTCCATTCCCGCAATCCCCCCCTCCATTTCCCTCCATTCCCGCCATCCCCCCTCCATTCCCCCCATCTCCCCTCTACATTGCCCCCCCATCCCCTCCCCCTCCGTTCCCCCCATCTCCCCCTCCGTTCCCCCCATCTCCTCCCTCCATTCCCCCCCAATCTCCCCCCTCCTTCCCCCCCATCCCCGCCCATCTACCCTCCATTCCCCCATCTCCCCCCTCCATCCCGGTCGCTCCATTCCCCCTCCATCTCCCCCCTCCATTCCCCCCCATCTCCCCCTCCATTCCCCCCATCTCTCCCCCTCCATCCATTCCCCCCATCTCCCCCTCCATTCTCCCCCCCATTCCCCCCTCCATGCCCGCCCATCCCCCCCTCACGTTTCCCCCCCATCTCCCCCCTCCGTTCCCCCCATCTCCCTCCGGTCCCCCTCATCTCCCCCCTCCGTTCCCCCCATCTCCTCCCTCCTTCCCCCCCATCTCCCCCTCCATTCCCCCCTCCATTCCCCACCCATCTCCCCCCTCCATTCCCCCCCTCTCCCCCTCCGTTCCCCCCATCTCCCCCCTCCTTCCCCCCTCCCCCCTCCGTTCCCCCCCTCCCGTTCCCCCATCCCCCCCTCCGTTCCCCCCCATCTCCCCCCTCCGTTCCCCCGCATCTCCCCCCTCCGTTCCCCCCATCTCCCCCTCCTTTCCCCCATCTCCCCCCCCGTTCCCCCCATCTCCTCCCTCCATTCCCCCCATTCCCCCCTCCATTCCCCCTCCGTTCCCCCCTCCATTCCCCTCCGTTCCCCCCCATCCTCCCCGCCTCCGTTCCCCCCCATCTCCCCCCTCCGTTCCCCCCCCATCTCCCCCCTCCGTTCCCCCCACCTCCCCCTCCGTTCCCCCCCACCTCCCCCTCCGTTCCCCCCCACCTCCCCCCTCCGTTCCCCCCTCTCCCCCCTCCGTCCCCCATCTCCCCCCTCCGTTCCCCCTCCTCCCCCCCTCCATCTCCCCCTCCATCCCCCCATCTCCCCCCTCCATTCCCCCCCATTCCCCCCCATCTCCCCCCTCCATTCCCCCCAGTCTCCTCCCTCCATTCCCCCCATCTCCCCCCTCCATTCCCCCCCATCTCCCCATCTCCCCCTCCATTCCCCCCTCCATCTCCCCCTCCATTCCCCCCCATCTCCCCCCCTCCATTCCCCCCATCTCCCCCTCCATTCCCCCCCATCTCCCCCCTCCATTCCCCCCCATCTCCCCCCTCCATTCCCCCCCTCCCCCCCATCTCCCCCCTCCATCCCCCCCATCTCCCCCCTCCATTCCCCCCCATCTCCCCCCTCCAGCCCCCCTATCCCCCCTCCATTCCCCCCATCCCCCCCTCCATTCCCCCCCATCTCCCCCCTCCATTCCCCCCATCTCCCCCCCTCCATTCCCCCTCCATTCCCCCCATCTCCATTCCTCCCCCTCCATTCCCCCCTCCATCTCTCCCCCTCCATTCCCCCCATCTCCCCCCTCCATTCCCCCCATCTCCATTCCCCCCATCCCCCCCCATCTCCCCCCTCCATTCCCCCCCATCTCCCCCCTCCATTCCCCCCCATCCCCCCTCCCATTCCCCCCCATCCATTCCATTCCCCCCGATTCCCCCCTACACCATTCCCCCCATCTCCCCCCTCCATTCCCCCTTCCTCCCCCCCCCGCATCTCCATTCCCCCCATCTCCCCCCCCCTTCCATTCCCCCCATCTCCCCCTCCATTCCCCCATCGCCCCCCTCCATTCCCCCCCTCATCTCCCCCCCATTCCCCCCCATCTCCCCCCTCCATTCCCCCCCCATCTCCCCCCTCCTATCCCCCCCATCTCCCCTCTCCATTCCCCCCCATCTCCCCCCCCCCCCCCCCCCTCCATTCCCCCCATCTCCCCCCTCCATTCCCCATCTCCCCCCTCCATTCCCCCCATCTCCCCCTCCATTCCCATCTCCATCCTATCAATCTTCTATCTCTATCTATCCCCTCCATTCCCCCCATCTCCCCCCTCCATTCCCCCCATCTCCCCCTTCCATCTCTCCCCCCTCTCATCCCCATCTCCCCCTCTCTCCCCCTCCATTCCCCCCCATCTCCCCCTCCATTCCCCCCCATCTCCCCTCCTTCCCGCCCCATCTTCTTCGCCATGCTCCATTCCCCCCCATTCCCCCTCCATTCCCCCTCCATTCCGCCCATCTCTCCATTCCCCCCCCATCTCCCCCCTCCATCCCCCCCATCTTCCCCCCTCCATTCCCCATCTCCCGCCCCTCCGCCCCGCCATCCCCCCCTCCATTCCATCTCCCCCGCCATCCCCCCCATCTCCCCCCTCCATTCCCCCCATCTCCCCCCTCCATTCCCCCCATCTCCCCCCCTCCATTCCCCCCATCTCCCCCCTCCTATTCCCCCCATCTCCCCCCCATTCCCCCCATCCCCCCCCCCATCTCCCCCCTCCATTCCCCCCCATCTCTCCCATTCCCTCTCCCGTCCATCCCCCACCCCCCCAGGCTCAGCTTGCACCCTTTATCTTTCCGGTTAAATGTCCATTCTCAGGCTGTGTGATAAATGTTGGCAATTTAAAGGGTGTGAGAGGAATGAGATGGTGTTAAACTAAATATTCTTTCAGGCCGTGTCTTTTATTCTTCCTTATCATCACATCTTAATTTATAATATAATCATCATTATCACAACTGTCAGCCTTATTTAACCTTGTCGGTTCTCCCATGATTCTGCGCCGTCAGTACTGATTGCCTGCATGCTGTTGACTGGCTGATAATAGTTGAGTGATTGCACCTCCCCCAACATGAGACAATGACACATGGAGAAGAGCCGCGCTCTCCATATATTCATGTGGAGCTGCTGAAGCTTCGATAAGAGCACAGTCCCATCCATCAGAACAGCAGAAAGAATGTTGCAGCGGCACACACGCAATGTGACAAACTCCTGCAGAGTTTCCAGCGACCCAGCGCCGTCAACCTCCCAGCCTTGCTCCCGCTTTGTGTATCGCACTGTATTTGATAGCAACGGGCTGCTGTATAGATAGTCATATCAGCACAGAGCTATCCTCGGCGCAGACTTCCAGAGAAAACCAGTCCCATATGCTTTGATTATGGGACCCAGTCACCCACCAGCAGCAGTGGGAAGGCAATTAAGATCTTGTTTTGTCTGATATCAGACAACTGTTTATCTTCCGAATTAGGGTCTTATCACACACCATTACCTGTATCAGAGCCAGTAGCTTTGGTTGTTCTGTTGAATGCAGCTGCAATTCAGCATGAGATCCAGAGCTTGCAATGGATACTTGAGTCTGAAGCCTGTTATTACAGGTATTACATGGAATTGCTTGTGTTATTTGAAGGGGATTAAGGTGGTTTTGGATCAATAACTCTGGAGGATGCTGGGACTGATTGTTACAATCAGTCAATATTCTCATTCTGTTGTCCATGCAGATACACACCAGAGTGTCTCCATTATTCAAATCAAATCACTGGCTTAAATAGCAATTCTCATACTCAAAAAAATTGTTTTAAGTGGTTAATTCATGTACAATAATTAAAAAATATATACTTGAAATTTAATGATCAGCAGAAAATGCAAATTACACAGCAATAGGTCTTTTAGAATAATGGGTTGAGTGTAAATCTCTTCAGAACTCTCTGTAAAAACAGAAGCAGTCGCTAATGTCTCCCAGAATTCTCCAGAACTCAGGGAAATCATATCAATAGACGGTGAGACTGGAGGCTGCATTCTGTTACTACACACCACACACTTCAAATGTCAAAGGCTGCTTAATGTGGGTAGAAGGGGATGTGGTGAGTTCCCTATACATTGGGCTAAAAACCTACACTTTGTTCAGATACAACTCTCTGGAGATTTACGAAGTCACTGTGCATGTGTTCCTCTAAAAAAATGTTCAGCAAGTTTCAGCTGAAAACCAGTTGATTATATAAGCATGCACTCAGACTGGTGAACAACCGTGGTGAGCAGTAATGGTGAACAGCACTTGATATGGACACTCTCATTTTGTACCAATTGTATAATTGAAAGGGTCTGGATTAAATTTCACTATCCCTCCTAAAATTAATGACAGAAATAAGGAGATGTATTCCTGCGACATCTTTCATGATCTCTTGATGTTCTAAAGTGTTCTAAATAAAGTATGTTTGAACTGTAATCACTGTTCTGATGTGGGAAATTCAGAAACTAATCTATGCACAGTAAGGTTCCCACAAACAGCAATGTGACAATGAGCAGATAATTTAATTCAATGTTGATGTTGTTCGATAAATATTGTCCAGGACACCAAGCAGAATCTCCTGCTCTTCTTAAGAATAATGGAATCATTTGACATCCAATTATTATCTATTTGAGGCTCTCAATCCATCTCTGATGCATCAATATGCTGCCTTAGCAGAGACAGACTGGAGTGGACAGGCCTTTTTTCTCCAGCTTTGATGAAAGGTGGAAAGGGAAGGAGGTTACCTCCTCAGGAAGGGAATATGTCTGATCCCTGTCTTGTAAGGCAGCCCATAGAGGCTTACGGCTGTAAGGAGGCTGTGTGATTCAAGATTGACTTTTTGGGGGGTATGAGGCGGGAGCGGGGTTCGTGCAGTGGGGTGATCAGTTTGCCATCCCACCCTGTAAAATTGAGCCAAAAATTGTAAATGTTTGCAGCGGACACCGATGGTTGTTCTTACGAGGTTCAGGACGAGAGAGAATGGTGGAATGGGCAGATTCTTAGCAGCTGAAATGAAACATAGAAATAAAGCAATATAAACTAAATGTGTCATTTTAAAAGAGTACAGGAACAGAGAGACTTAGAGGTTTATGTACACAAAGCTTTGAAAGTGGAAGGATAAGTTATTTAAAAAATTGTATTACAGAGTCCTTGGGTTTGTTAGTAGAAACTTAGAGGATAAAAGATGGGACATTATGCTAAAATTCTATTTTGAAAAAACAGGTTAGTCTTCCATCTACAGCATTCTATCTATCTCTCCTAATCATGCTTCAGGAAGGATGTCACGGTCTCAAAGAAGGTGCAGAGGAGTTTTCTGAGACTGGTACTAGAAATGGAAGATGTAGGTTAGGTGGATTGGCCATGGTAAATTGTCCCTTAATGTCTCAAGATGTGTAGATACAGGAATTGCTGGGATAAATACATAGGGTTATGCGAATAGGGTCTGAGTAAGATGCTCTATCAGATTTGATGGGCTAAAGGCCTTCTTCTGCATTGTTGGGATTCTATGATTATAAATAGGGAAACTGGAATTGTTCGCTGAAAGATAAGATTTTCCCCAGTGCATTATTCTTCTTCCAGTACTTATCCAATTGGTTTTGAAAATTTCTGTGGAATCTGATTCCACTCTAATTTCAAAACGATTGTTCCAGATCTTCACAATTCTCAATGCAAAAACATTTCTCTTCAATTCTTCTGGATCTTTTGCTGATTATTTTGAATCTATGATTTCTGATTACTGTGGGAGTACATTAGTACTTGCCAGTGGATGTACATTAGTTTCTATAAAAGCATAAGAATATAAGAAATAAGAGCAGGAGTAGGCCATTCGGCCCTTTGAGCCTGCCCCATTGTTCAATAAGATCATGGCTGACCTGAAGTGGATCAGTTCCATAACCCTTAATTCCCTTGTCAATCAGAAACTTATCTACCCGTGACTTAAATATATTCAACAAAGTAGCCTTCACCACTTCAATAGGCAGAGAATTCCAAAGATTCACCACCCTTTGAGTGAAGTTCTTCTTCAATTCCGTTCTAAACTGTACCCCCCCCCCCCACTTATTTTGAGGCTGTGCCCTCTAGTTCTGTTTTCCTTTCTAAGCAGGAAGAATCTGTCTGCCTGACTTCTCCTGCACTAGTTCTAACCAATCCTGCACATTCCTCAATACCCTGTTTGTTTCTGCAGTGCAGAGCAAACCCAGCTTTTCCTATACATTGTGTCCCTGTCTCCATCTGATGAACATACATTTTACGCTCTCCAGGACTTAGATAATCTACCTAAAGTCTGATGCCTAGAATTCTGCAGAATACTGAAAATAAGGTTATAGGTCTGAATTCCACATACATTTAGGAGAATTACTTAGTGTTTCACCTCCTTCGCTATTTCATTTTCTTGTGTCCGGTCCTCCATGAAGGAATCAAATGGATTTAACCGCTCAAAGAGAGACATTCTGTTGTATTTTTTTCAGACTGTGACTAAAACAGGATACTCACAGGTATTGGGCCAGAGGCAAAGAACAAAGAACAAAGAACAAAACAGCACGGGAAACAGGCCCTTTGGCCCAACGAGCCCATGCCGGCACCCCGATGTTCCCACCTCTATCCACGATCCCTGTCTATGTTTATAGATCTGTGGATTGAAAACCAAATTTGAGACAATTTAGGGAGAATTTGTTTTGCCAATTAACCTAAGAGCACATTTTTGGGATGTGGGAGGAAACCGGAGCACCCGGAGAAAACCCACGCAAGCACGGGGAGAATGCGCAAACTCCCGCAGACACAGGCCCAAATCCATGTATCTGCACAGCTCAGCGATAGTCACTGAGCTGTCATGTTGCCCAACAAATGGTCCAGGTCAAGCGTACACTAATGATGTGAAGCACTAGGATACACTCGAAAAAAATCCAAGAGCAGCCGTCTCACGACCCATCGCGTGTATGCCCCTTGTTGGTCAATACGGTGGACCAAAGCACCTGCAGGATAAAAACAAGTACATCAATATCATTGTCTATTTACACATTTCCCAGGGACTCCCAAGGCTCATGATCCCTATTTTAAATCAGTTTTCTATACCCCTCCATTCCCATTCTGTTCATGTGCCCATCTAAGTATTTCTTAAATAACTCCAGAGTACCTGCCTCCACCACTTTACTTGGCAGCGCATTCCATACCCCCACCACCCTCTGTGTGAAAAAACTCCTTCTAGCATCCAAATTATACCTTACCCCCCTCACCCTAAGCCCGTGACCCCTCGTGCTATTCGAGTCCATCCTAGGAAAAAGCTTAACCCTGTTTACTCTATCTATACCCCTCATAATCTTGTACACCTCTATTAGATCTCCTCTAAGTCTACGTCTTTCTAAGGAAAACAGCCCCAATTTGCCTAACCTCTCCTTGTAACTCAGATCTTCCATACCAGGCAGCATCCTGGTAAACCTCCTCTGCACTCTCTCCAAGTATCCACGTCCTCCCGGTAGGAAGCAGTATCAGGATAATTTATCTTTAGTGCCAGATGTAAAGATTGACTTTTGCAGGCTTTATTAGTGAACACAAGGAGTATTATCAATAAGAAGAATACAGCAGTCACATGACTGTAGCTAGCTCTCAAAAAGTATCTGCCTAGAAGCTTTTCTCACTATAGGGTGATTCCACACTCTGAGCCCCAATTGGTCACCCAGGATGTCTGACTATAACTCTGCTGTTTTTCCCTTAAATCTTCTCAGTCTGCCGCAAATTTGTAGTATAATCAATTTCCATATAAATGTTATTGACCATATAAATGTTATATTTATAGATTTTCAAAATGCATTTAATAGAAAATAGTTTATAACAGATTTGTTTCGGTGGTTTTTGTCCTTTTGAGTATGTAGATATTAAGGAAGCGGATGTGTTAGAACTTCTAAATGCTATCAAGATAGACAAGTCTCCGGGACCAGATGGGATGTACCCCAGGTTATTGTGGGAGGGGAGGGATGCCATTGCAGAGCCCCTGGCGATGATCTTTGCGTCATCGATGGAGATGGGAGAGGTTCCGGAGGATTGGAGGATTGCGGATGTGGTCCCTATTTTCAAGAAAGGGAACAGGGATAGTCCTGGAAATTACCGACCGTTGAGTCTGACCTCAGTGTTGGTAAGCTGACGGAGAGGCTTCTGAGGGACAAGATTTACGAGCATTTGGAGAAGTTTAGGTTGATTAGAAATAGTCAGCATGGTTTTGTAAAAGGCAGGTCATGCCTTACAAGCTTAATTGAGTTCTTCGAAAATGTGACTGAACACATTGACGAAGGAAGAGCAGTGGACGTGGGGTACATGGACTTCAGCAAGGCATTTGACAAGGTCCCACATGCAAGACTTCTTGAGAAGGTGAGAGGCCATGGGATCCAGGGGGCTTTGGCCTTGTGGATCCAGAACTGGCTTGCCTGCAGAAGGCAGAGGGTGGTTGTGGATGGCTCTTTTTCTGCATGAAGGTCGGTCACCAGTGGAGTGCCCCAGGGATCTGTTCTAGGACCCTTGCCGTTTGTCATTTTCATAAATGACCTGGATGAGGAAGTGGAGGGATGGGTGAGTAAGTTCGCCGATGACACGAAGGTCGGTGGTGTTGTGGATGGTCTGGAGGGATGTCAGAAGTTGCAGCATGACATCGACAGGATGCAAGACTGGGCGGAGAAGTGGCAGATAGACTTCAATGTGGATAAATGTGTTGTGGTCCATTTTGGCAGATCCAACGGGATGAATGAGTACACTATCAAAGGTAGGAGTCTTAGCTGTGTGGAAGAGCATAGGGATCTTGGGGTCCGGGTCCATAAGACTCTCAAATCGGCCTCCCAGGTGGAGGATGTGGTTAAGAAAGCTTACGGTGTACTGGCCTTCATTCATCGAGGGATTGAGTTCAGAGTCAGGAGGTAATGCTGCAGCTTTATAGGACCCTTGTCAGACCACACTTGGAGTACTGTGCGCAGTTCTGGTCGCCTCACTATAGGAAGGACGTGGAAGCTATTGAAAGGGTGCAGAGGAGATTTACAAGGATGTTGTCTGGATTGGGAGGCATGCCTTATGAAGACAGGTTGAGGGAGCTGGGACTGTTCTCCATGGAGAGACGAAGGTTGAGAGGCGACCTGATAGAGGTTTACAAGATGTTGAGAGGAATAGATAGGGTGGACTCTCAGAGACTATTTCCCAGGGCTGAAATGGTCGCGACGAGAGGGCACAGATTTAAGGTGTAGGGAAGCAAGTACAGAGGGGATGCTAGGGGAAAGTTTTTCACTCAGAGGGTGGTGAGTGAATGGAATCGGCTGCCGTGGGTGGTGGTCGAGGCGAACTCGCTGGTGTCTTTTAAAAGACTTCTGGATGAGTATATGGGATCCAATGGGATTGGGGGTTATATATAGGTCTATGGCTGGGTAGGTTTTGATGTGTTCGGCACAACTTGTGGGCCGAAGGGCCTGTTTGTGCTGTAGTGTTTTATGTTCTATGTTCTATAACATCTACAACACTATCTTCAATCACTACCTTCAATACTCTCCCCATTTTGTCATCAAAGACATCAAATTAGTTTAGTCAAAGACAATTTGACTATGAAATCCAGCTGGTAACCTCTTATTAATCCCTACATCTCCAAGTAAGAATTTCTTTTTTCCAATGAGCATAGTTTTCCCGTGACTGATATTAGATTGATTGTTTACTTGGTTTATCCATTTCTCTTTTGTTAAAAAATAAAATCAGCAATGCCCCAAACCTCTGGCACCATTCCAATATTCAAGAAAGATTAAAGATTGTGATCAGAGTTTACGTTGTCCCTAGGCTAACCTCCCTAGGATGCTTCACATCCAGATCTGTGACTTCTAACTAAAGATTGGAAACAACATCCGATAAATGGAATAAGTAATATCTTATTGGATCAGGTCAAATACATCTATTCTGCCTCATCCAATCATGCAATAGTGATTAACAAGTTAACAGCTCATGGGAGGTGAGTCCACAAATATTCACATTCTCAATGATGGTGGAGCCCAACATCTAAATGCAATAGACAGGATTGAAGTCTTGCAAACAGCTTCAGTCAAAAATGCCGGATAGATGATCAACCTTAGCTTCCATGTGAATTCTCCAACATCTACTTCCTGTTGACAGCCAAATAAATTCACTCCATCTGATACCACCACACCTGACCACACTGGATATTGTAAACTCAACATCCAGACCATATTGCTGAAAATTTAGCTGCACCTCAGCCAGACTGTTTCAATACAGCTACAGGTATTCACCCAAAACACTGCAAAATTGTCAAAGAACAAAGAACAACACAGCACGAGAAAGAGGCCTTTCAGCCCAACGAGCCTGCGCCGCCATTTTAATAGCGTGAGTTCCCTCTTCCAGCCATGACCCTTGGCTATGCTTATGGAAATCCACATTGAAACCAGATTGAGGGCAGACAATTTCGGGACAATTTATTATACCGATCAGCCTAAGAGCACATCTTTGGGCTTGTAGGAGGAAACTGGAGCACCCAAGAAAACCCACGCAATCACGGAGAGAATGCGCAAACTCTCACATATACTTACCCAAATCCATGTATCTGCACAGCAAACAGTGATAGTCACTGAGCTGTCGTGTTGTCCATCAACTGGTCTGGTTTAAGCGTATACTAACAACGTGAAACACTAGGCAACTCTCGAAACATCCAAGAGCAGCCCTCACACGACGCATCGCTTGTATGTATCTTGTTGGACATCAAGGCGGACCGAAGCACCTATGAACAGATATGTTTGAACACAAAAGGCAGGATGCATCTAATCCAATCAATTTTTAAAATATTCTTTCATAGCTTATGGGTGTCTTTGGCTAGGCAAGTACTTATTGTCCATCCTTATTGCCCTTGAGAAGGTGCCAGTAAGCTTCTCTCTTGATCCATTGTAGTCTATGGAATGTAGGTATATCTACAGTGCTGTTCTGGAGGAAGTTCCAAGATTTTGACCCAGCGACGGTGAAGGAACGGTTGACATATTTGTAAGTCAGGATGATGAGTGACTCGGAGGAGAGTTTGCAAGCCGTGGTGTTCCCAAGTATCTGCTATCTTTTCCTTTAAATAGTAAGCAGGGGTCATGAATTTGTAAGGTAGTGTCAAAGAAAGGTTGCTCAGTTGCTCCTGTGTATCTTGTAAACGGTAAATAAAGCAGCCATTGTGTGTCAGTGTTGGAGGAAGTAAATCTTTAAACTAGTGAATCAGGTGTAAAACCAGTGGACTGATTTATCCTGGGTGGGTGTTGAGCTTCTAGTATGTTGTTGGAGCTGCACAAAGCAAGTAAAGGCAAGGGAACATTTGCAAGTAAAGGCAAGTGAACTATTCCATCACACTTCTGACTTGTGCTTTTTAATTGGTGGGCAGTTTTTGGAGAGTCAAGAAGTGAGTTACTTGCTGCAAAATTCCCAGCCTCTGACTTGCTCTTATGGCAAAAAGTCTCACAAAACAAGGTTAAAGTCCAAATAGTTTATTTGATAGTTTTAATATTTGCAATTTCAGGCAAGTCATGGAGGTTACAGATAGTGTGACATGAACACCAGATCCCTGTTGAGGCTGCCCTCATGAGTACAGAACTTGGCTACCAGTGTCTGCTCAGTGACTCTGTGCTGTTGTGTGTCTTGGAGGCAGCCTTGGAAAACACTTACCCGAAGATCAGAGGCCAAATGCCCATGACTGCTGAAGCGTTTGCCAACAGGAAGGGAACAGTCTTGCCTGGTGATTGTTGAGCGATGTTCATTCATCTATTGTCGCAGCGCCTGCACCGTTTCCCCACTGTACCATGCTTCAGGACATCCTTTCCTGCAATGTATTAGGTAGACAACATAGCAATTGCAACATCTCAGTTACTGTCCTGTCTGGAGACAATACACACCTCCCTAACCTATGCCTAATGCTGTCTCCACTCACACTGTCTAGATCTTTAAGACTTGAATAGCAGGTTAGCTATAAAGACTCGCATTCTAATCAGTATTCTGTAAACTGTGTGTGCCTCCATACACCCTCTCTGATCAGAACCTTCCACATACCTGATGAAGGCACAGTGTTTCCAAAAGTTTATGAGTTTATTATAAAATAAACTGGTTGGACTTTAACCTGGCGTTGTGAGACTTTTTACTGTATTTACCCCAGTCCAACGCCAGCATCTCCACATCAGTGCCCTTGTAGCCACAGACATCCTGCCCATTCTCAGGGCTTTGAGGCCTATAAGTAGCCAATTAATATATTAATTAGTGGCAGAGTAAGTGGATGTGGATGGCGTGTAAATCAAGAAGGTTGTTTAATCCTGACTGGTATCGAGCATCTCGAGTGATGTTGGAGTTGCACCTACCAGTAGGTGGAGTGTATTCCATTGCACTCCTGTGCCATGTAGGCGGTAGACAGGCTTTGGGAATCAGGGGATAAATTATCCACCATAGAATTCCCAGTGCCTTACTTGCTTATGTAGCCACAATATCTATATGGCTGATCCAGTTCAGTTTCTGGTTAATGGTGATAGTGGGAGATTCAGTGATGGTAATGCCATTAATTCCTGCAGTATAATCTGCAAAGTAATAGGAGTGTTATCAACAGCACTATTAAGCAGGACTTACTCACCAACAACCTGCTCATTGACATTCAGTTTGTGGTCAGCTCCTGACATCATTATAGTCTTGGTACAAACATGGACAAAAGAATTGAATTCCAGCCATCAATGACCTTCCTAGAACATAAGATCAGAAATGAGGATGTTCACGATGATTGCACAATGTTCAGCACCATTCACAATTCCTCAAATACTAGAGCATTCTATGTCCAAATATATCAAGGCCTGGATAACGCTTAGGTTTGGACTAATAAGTACAAGTAACATTCACATCACACAAATGTCAGGCAATGACCTTCTCCAACAATAGAGGATCTAACCATCACCCCCTGATATTCAATGGCATTACCATCACTAAATTCACATTGTCAGCATCGTATAACAAGATACTCACCTCCTAGATCTCCAATTTACAAACCACACCTCAGGAGTGTGATAGAAAGCCTGGGAATTACAGGCCAGTTAGCCTCACATTTGTAGTGGGTAAGTTGTTGAAAAGATATTTTGAGAGACAGGATCTAAAGGCATTTAGAGATGTAAGGACTGATTAGCATGGCTTTGTAAGTGGAAATCATATCTCATAAATTTGATTTTTTGAAGAGGTAACCAAGAAAGTAGATGAGGACAGCGCAGGTGATGTTATCTACATGGACTTTAGCAAGGCCTTTGACAAGGTACCGGATGGTAGGTTGCTGCATAAAGTTAAATCTCACAGGATCCAGGGTGAGGTATCTAAATGGACACAAAATTGGCTTCTTGACAGAAGCCAGAGGGTGATTGTAGAGGATTGTTTTTCAAACTGGAGGCCTGTGACCAGTGGTGTGCCTCAGGGATCAGCGTTGGGCCCACTGTTATTTGTCATTTATATTAATGATTTAGATGAGAATATAGGGGGCATGGTTAGTAAGTTTGCAGATGACACCAAGATTGGTGGAATGGTGGACGGTGAGGAAGGTTATCTCCAATTGCAGTGGGATCTTGATCAATTGGGCCAGTGGGCTGACAAATAGCAGATGAAATTTAATTTAAACAAATGCAAGATAATGCATTTTGGCAGATTGAACCAGGGCAGGACTTATTATATGTTGGGGAGTCAACAAAGAAATCTAAGGGTATAAGTTCATAGCTCCTTGAAAGTGGAGTCAGAAGTGGACAGAGTAGTGAAGAGGGCATTCGGCATGCTTGGTTTCATCAGTCAGAACATTGAATACAGGAGTTGGAATGTCTTGCTGAAGTTGTACAAAACATTGTAAGGCCATATTTGGAATACTGTGTGCAATTCTGGCCACCCTATTATAGAAAGGATATTATTAAACTAGAAAGAATGCAGAAAAGATTTACTAGGATGCTACTGGGAGTTGATGGAATGAGTTATAAGGAGAGGCTGGATAGACTGGGACTTTTTTTTCTGGAGCGTAGGAGGCTGAGGGGAGAGGTCTATAAAATAATGAGGGGCACAGATCAGCTAGAACATAGAACATAGAACATAGAACACTACAGCACAAACAGGCCCTTCGGCCCACAAGTTGTGCCGAACACATCAAAACCTACCCAGCCATAGACCTATCTATAACCCCCAATCCCATTGGATCCCATATACTCATCCAGAAGTCTTTAAAAAGACCCCAGCGAGTTCGCCTCGACCACTACCGACGGCAGCCGATTCCATTCACTCACCACCCTCTGTGTGAAAAACTTTCCCCTAGCATCCCCTCTGTACTTGCTTCCCTGCACCTTAAATCTGTGCCCTCTCGTCACGACCATTTCAGGCCTGGGAAATAGTCTCTGAGACTCCACCCTATCTATTCCTCTCAAATATAGATAGATAGTCAATATCTTTTCCGAAAAGTAGGGGAGTCTAAAACTAGAGGGTATAGGTTTAAGGTGAGACGGGAGAGATACAAAAGTATCCAGAGGGGCAATTTTTTCACACAGTGGGTGGTAAGTGTCTGGAACAAGCTGCCAGAGATGGTAGTAGAGGTGGGTACAATTTTGTCTTTTAAAAAGCATTTAGACAGTTACATGGGTATAATGGGTATAGAGGGATACGGGATAAATGCGGGCAATTGAGATTAGCTTAGGGGTTTTAAAAAGAAATAAGGGCGGCATGGATAAGTTGGACTAAAGGGCCTGTTTCCAAGTTGTAGAATTCTAAGACCTTATGACTAATAGTCTGCATTAGCCTAGTTGAGTACAGTTCATACAACACTCAATGAGCTCAACACTATCCAATTTAGATTGGCATGGCACCCAGAGGTTGCAGTGTCAACAATTTACCAGATGCACTGCAGCAACTGAGCAAGGCTCTGATGGCACTTATAAAGCCATTTGCTCTGATTTTGTACTCGCATTCACTACAAACGCAGGTGGTGATGTGGTTGCGAAATATTGTGAGTCTCAGAAAATGGGAACCTGCCCAGAGACATTGCTTGGGCACAACCCTCTCCCTAGGATGTCCTCATCTGTGTGTTTCTGGTGGGTTCTGCTCACTAAGTGCACATCGTGGTGGACCTGTCATGATTCATGTAAGCATGGCCTCATACTGAATGGACATTCTAATGGAGGGGGAGGTTTATCAAGTGCATTATAATACATTCAAATGTGGATTCCAACCTCAATAGAAGTAGAGACAATTCAAATGGGAAATCCCACTGACATAAACCATGTCTTGGGATTCCTGCAGAATTTCCCACTTCCACCGAAAATAGACGTGGAAAACCCACCCTTCTCACTACTGACTTTTTCAATAAGTAGTCTCATAACATCAGGTTAAAGTTCAACAGGTCTATTTGGTAGGACAAGCTTTCGGAACACTGCTCCTTCATCAGGTGAGTGAAGGAGCAGCGCTCCAAAAGCTAGTGGATTTTGCTACCAAATAAACCTGTTGGACTTTAACCTGGTGTTGTGAGACTTCTTACTGTGTTTACCCCAGTCCAGTGCTGACAGCTTCACATCATGATTTTTACAGCACAAAAGGAACACCATTGGCCCATTCTGAGTGTGCTATTTCTTTGGAGGAATGATCCGATTAATTTGTTTCTTATTCTGAATATTCAGCACTTTCAATCCATTAAATTCTCATCTCAAACCCTTTTGAAAGACACTTTTGAATCTGTTTCCACTGCCACTTCAGGCAGCACATTGGGCTCAATTTTACCATTTTCATTCTAAGTGCTGAATTTGGGCATAATTCAGATCTGACTTGGAAACCTGCTTTCACCTTCCCCCCCCTCTCCATACGCAATTAGCGTGAAAAAAAACATAGATCCCATTCGTGCGTGGGTGGGGCTTAGCATGGCCGAAACAATCGGAGCTCTGAACTGGGCATAAACAGTTAGAAAACAGTTTGGAAAATCAGATCCTTATCAGATCACTCCCGGGCCGCAGGAAGTGGAGGAAGCAGCTCGGGAATGAGAAGCAGGAGCGATGACTCCCCCACACATCACTGTCCCCCTTACTCACCTGCCCACTACTCAGACCAATTGCAACTCCCTGCCCCCTACCCCCCCCTCCACCGATCGCCCGCAGAGTGGCAGTGGACCCCCTGCCCCCTACGCCACCTCCACCTGCTCTCGCCCTCCCACCAGTAAGTGATCAGGCTTTCCCCCACTTTACCCGCAATGAGAAATACATTGTACCCACCTACCTCCTCCCCTCCCCCCTGCCCTCAGAGAAAGATCCAGCCTCACTCACCCAGAGGAACATCTGACCCTCTCTCCACATCAGATAACGATCATCCCCCATCCGCCACACCAGCACCACCAGACAATGATCAGCCCTCCCCTCTACCACCAGACAATGATTGGGCCTCTCTCCTAACCCCCCCACCCCCTCACCAGAACTACATCTGACCTGCTTCCTCCTCCTCTCCCCCCAACAACTAGACAAAGATCTGGCCTCACTTCCCTCCCATCCCACCAGAGAATGATCTCCTGTCTCCCTCCTACCCCCATCACTGATCTAAGTCAGAGAGCCATTGGAAGCTTTGAATCTTGGTCCCTCGTGCTGTGAGGCAGCAGTACTGAAATGGGTCAGGAATTGGTGCAGAAAGACCTGAATCACAAACCATGAAAATCAGTAACTCAAGGGGTTACAGCCATTGGAAAAGCTAAAGGAATACTGGGTATTGTCGCAGGAGACTTGGATAGGCTGTCTCATTGTGTTCGCTGTTGGCTTCTTGCGTTGTCAGACAAACCACGTGTTGTCAGACTTCCTATTGTGGCAGGAGCTATAGATATCATGGTGGAAAGATGTTGGTGAATCTCTACATACCTCAGCAAACCCTCTGGAGATTGAGGAGAGTTGTGCATTTCATACTGTTGGCAGGAAGTTGATGGAACAACATTGATTCACCAGCATGCTGTCTAATGCAAATAAAAAAGAATGGCTTGAGAAGTGGGTGCTGTTTTCATTAGCAGAGACAAGATTATTGGTGATTTGAACAGAGGTGTTTAAATTTATGAAGCGACAGAAAAGAATTGACAGAAATAGTCTTTTTTCCAATGGACTGAGGGGCAACAGAAATAAAATCATAACAAATCTAGGAAATTAAAAAAACATTTTTACAAACAGCCTGCAGAATGTTAGTGCTTTGAACAGAATCAGTGTCAACGTTTAATAATATTTTGATAGGAGTTGAGGGTAAGAGGGATATAGAAACAGAACATGTGATTAGGAGACTGCCCATGTAGAGACTAAATGCCCACATGCACTGAATGGGCTCAATAGCCCATTTCCATGTTGTAATTTCTATACAATTCAACAGTTGCCTGGATTAAAGTAATCACTTTGCAGTTTAAACAGAATAGTGATCACCTGAGATTCTAGCTATTTCTTATCAGGCTGGTTGCAGTGTATAACTGTCAGTCCACAACGTGTAAATAAAATGTCACACAACAAATATGATGAATATTAACAAAGATTAGAGAACTCTGCCAAGTGATCCTGATCCCCAGGAATAAAGGCCAGTGTTGAAATTCATCCCCACATGCTGATCTTGTCAACAGGTTGTTAATGAATTTGCAAATCCATTTTTTTATTACAAAATTCAAATTCACAATATTTTTATAAGAGTTATCTATTCAAATGATTCAGTTTGTTAGATACAAACTTTTTTTAAAAAAACATATATTGCCAATGAGATAAATAATGAAATGCAGCAAGAGTTGCTGCAAATCATGGAAAATGAATGTGTGAATATAAAATGCTGGTGGATTTTTCAGTCCCAAATTACTGCCGGCCTCTCCCTTTGTCTCTCTCAGCAGAAGCTTTGAAAGCTCAAGGAGGAGCAAAGGGCTTGTGCCAGAAAGCCTTCAGTTACCACGGTAACAAAGAAAACAGAGCCCAGTCTCCATAGCAAAGATAACACACATCTGCACAGGTTAAAAAAAACCTTCCAAGGACTCCAATCGGTACAAAATTAGATTTCTTTGATCAAGCTAAACAGTCTTTCTGAAGCATTGCCTTGTTTAGAAGGTACCTCAGCAACAGAATATCTTTATCAAGGGGCTGTAATGGTTCTGTGGAAAGTGAGCAGAAGGGGCACTGGAGTGTGTGTGCCCCTTTTAAATGGGGACAATATTAAACATTAATCTTCTTCCTTTGATATGCACCCAAAACCTCCATTTGTTTCAGAAATACCCACTCTGGCAGGCATGGGGATATTTCCGACTCCTCTCCAGTTTCATCCAATCCATCATTCTTCACCGCTTCTGGAAACTTTGTCCACTTGGCCTCAGCAAGTGACCAGTGGCTGGGGGAAGGGATGGTGAATTCCCTGCATTAAACTGGTTCCTTTACTACACAGACAATACTTGCAAACGCAAAAATTGGTATGTGCCATACATAGTAAAAGTGGTGCCAAATAGACCAAATTAGCAGCAGAATGGTCCAAGCCACACATGGGGAATGAGGAAATGGTCAGTGGACAGGATTTTTGTCCCTCTGCTGGGAAACTCGCAGTGGGATGCTCTGTTGGCTGGACCATAAGATTCCGCCAATCTGAACGCAGCAAGATTTCAGTGATTGAATAAATATTTTGCATCTGGCTTCAGAGTTGAAGACATAAGTTATGTATCAGAAAAAGAGGACAATGGGGGTGGAGGGATTGTTGGGGCAACAGAGAGTCAGAAAATTAATACCAGCAGGGAAAAGGCACTGGAGAAACTCATGGGATTAAAATCCAATAAATCCCCAGGTCTGACAGCTGACATCTAGGTTTCCAATAGAGGTTGGTGGCAGACAGAATGCACTGGCTGCGATTTTCCAAACTTCCCTAAATTCCGGCCATTTGGAAGTTAGTAAATGGAACTCTGCAATTCAGGAAAGGTTATCCTGACATCAATCCTTTGGAAAGCATTGGACTTGAATTGACCACTTCTCACTGCATCAGTCCAAAAGGGATGATGTCACACTGACTGGCCAATTAAAGGCTGGCCAGTGTGAAATGTGCATCCTCATTGATGAAGGGCTACTAGCAGAGGCAGGAACAGAGTGGCCTCCAGGCCCAATGGGGACCCGGCAGGATGTTTAAATGCAACTGTGGCCAAAGACAGAAGACATCCTGGAGTTACACAAAAGGCACAGGGTACTAAGCAAAGGTGGCAGCAGAACCCAGTCAATATGCTGGGGGTGGGGAATGCCAGTGGACATTCTGCCCACCACCCCCCCAACCCCACTTCTTGGACGAGTGCCTGGAGGGACATCTTCATGCCACAGGATGGCAGAAGAGACCACTCTATCAAAGGAAAAAGGGCTGGTGACAGCGAAGGTCAATGGGCACAGCATGATGCACTACACCTGGATACCTGAGAAAGATTCAATGATCTCTGTGCGCAGCAAGGGTGAGCACTGATTATTTTGATCCCCATATGGAGAAGACTGGTCATCCTTAGTGATACTCAGAGTGTAAGAATTGGAGTAACAGAAGACACAGACAGTGTGCATGTTAAGACTGGGAGATAAGATTGGAAGCCCTGGGTCCAGCTAAGGATCAGGTATGCAGGGATGATGGTAGCTTCAACAAAGTTCAAATGGGCAGATTAGAGGGGAGCAGATCTTGGTATGTTGCTGTCGCTGGGGATAGAGTAACAGATGGACTTTGGTACATATTGGTGAAAGAAAGCCATAATGTCGCCGAGTGCTCAGCAACTGGTGTTTGGAAGGCTAATCTGTTCGTCCTGAGATGGAGATCCCTACGCTGGAGTGTGAGCATGGAAAAAGTTCCTCTGGTAATGGGAAGACAGGTATTTCAGAGGAAGGTAAGAATCCAGGGGACAGAAGTTGGGCAAGTGGAGAGTACAAACAACATAAGGTAATTTCATCTTTCTTGAGGACTTCTCAACACGTGTGTTCAGTTACTCAGCAATCACAGAGGCATCATGATGTCTTTATGGGTTTAGTATTAACATTGACTATATGATGTGCAATAATGTGTGGTAAAACTATGGTGACACTAACAGATCCACCCATGTCACACCCTCTCTCACAACCAGGCACCAGCTCAAATACAAACAGTTTAGTGGGCTTTAGTTGGCGCTCAGTCTGAGGCAGACAATGATTCTCTGGAGTCGTCCACAGGGTGACAGATATTGCTGTTCCTGATGTCTTTGTGTCCCTGAAGGTTCCTAACAATTGGCTCCTCATCCTCACCCTGTGCCTACCTCATTAGATCCAGCTGCAGACTATTCCTCTCAGCACAGCATACCATGATGACAAATAACACTTCCTCTGGAGGGTACTGCAGGGCAATCATGGAGTGACCCAGGCAGCAGAACCTCATCTTCAGGATCCCTATTGTTTTCTTAATCGTCACCCTTGTAAAGGCACAGAATCAATTATAACTCTCCTTCACCTCTGTTCAGGGGTGCCGCAGTGGGGTAATGAGCCACCTTTTTATAGAATCATAGAACATAGAACAATACAGCACAAACAGGCTCTTCGGCCACGAGTTGCGCCGATCACATCTACCAATCCACAGACCTATCTATAACCCCCTATCCTATTTTTTTCCATATACTCATGCAGAAGTCTCTTAAAAGACCCCAGTGAGTTTGCCTCAACAACCTCCGACTGCAGTCGGTTCCATTCACTCACCACCCTCTGAGTGAAAAACCTACCCCTGACATCTCATTTGTATTTGCTTCCCTGCACCTTAAATCTGTGTCCTCTCGTAGTGACCATTTCAGCTCGGGGAAATAGTCTCTGAGAGTCCACCCTATCTATTCCTCTCAACATTTTAGAAACCTCTATCAGGTTGCCTCTCAACCAACGTCTCTCCAGTGAGAAGAGTTCCAGCTCCCTCAACCTATCTTCATAAGGCCTGCCTCCCAATCCAGGCAGCATCCTTGTAAATCTCCTCTGAACTCTCTCAATAGCCTCTACATCCTTCCCATAATGAGGCGACCAGAACTGCGCACAATACTCCAACTGGGGTCTGACAAGAGTCTTATAGAGCTGCATCATTACCTCCTGACTCCTAAACTCTATTCCTCGATTAATGAAGGCCAGTACACCGTACGCCGCCTTGACCACTTCCTCCACCTGCGAGGCCAATTTAAGATTCCTATGGACCCGGACCCCGAGATCCTTCTGCTCTACAACACAGCTAAGACTCCTACCCCTTATATTGTACTCCTTAATCCCATTATTCCTGCCAAAATGGACCACTACACATTTATCTGCGTTGAAGTCCATCTGCCACTTCTCCGCCCAGTCTTGCATCCTGTCTATGTCCCGCTGCAACTTTTGGCATCCCTCCAGACCATCCACAACACCACCGATTCTTGTATCGTCGGTGAACTTGCTAACCCATCCCTCCACTTCCTCATCCAGGTCATTTATGAAAATGACAAACAGCAGGGGTCCCAGAACAGATCCCTGGGGCACTCCACTGGTTACTGACCTCCATGCAGAACAAGACCCATCCACAACCACTCTCTGCCTTCTGCCGGCAAGCCAGTTCTGGATCCACGAGGTCAAAGCCCCTTGGATCCCTTGCCCTCTCACCTTCTCCAGAAGCCTTGCATGTGGGACCTTATCAAATGCCTTACTCAATCATATAGCCCTTTGACTCACTGAGTCCACACCAACATATTAGAAATCTCAGAACTCCCACCTAATCCTATTTACCAGCATTTGACCCATAGCCCTGAATGTTATGATGTGCCAAGTGCTCACCCAGATACTTTTGAAAGGATGTGAGGCACCCCATCTCCACCACCCTCCCAGGCAGCACATTCCAGACTGTCACTATCGTCTGGTAAAAAAGCTTTTTGTCACATTTCTCCTAAACCTCCTGTGTCCACTTGTGACTGACCTTTCAGCTAAGGGAAACAGCTGCTTCCTATCCTCCCTGTCCATACCCCCCAATCTTGAACACCTCAATCAGGTCACCCCTCAGTCATCTCTGCTCCAATGAAAACACCCCAAGCCTATCCAATCTTTTTTCATGATTTAAATGTTCCATTCCAGGCAGCATCCTGGTGAATCTCCTCTTCACCCGTTTCCAGTGCAATCACATCATTCCAATAATGTGGCAACCAGAACTGCACACAGCTCTCACCAAAGTTCTATACAACTCCAACATGACTTTCCTGCTTTTGGAATCTATGCCTCGATTGATAAAGACCAGTGTCCCATCTGCCTTTTTTACCACTCTATTAATATGCCCTTCCACTTTCAGAGATCTGTGGACAAACATGCCAATGTCCCTTTGTTCCAAAGAACTTCCCGGTGTCCTGCCATTCACTGAGTATTTCCTCATCAAGTTACTCCCTCCAAAGTCTATCACCTCACACTTCCCAGGATGAAATTCCATCTGCCACAAATCTGCCCATTTGACCATTCTAGCCAAATCTTCTTGTAGCCCAAGGTACTCCACCTCACTGTTAACCACCCGGCCAATCTTTGTGTCATCTGCAAACTAACTAATCCTACCTCCCACATAGTCATCAATGTCATTTATATAAATGACGAATAGGGGGCCTAACTATGGCTTCCATTCCTTGCGAGAGTTGAGGCCAGTACTCTCCATTCACCTGACAAAGGGGCAAACTCCAAAAACTTGTGAGTTTACTATCAAATAAATCGGTTGGACTTAAACCTGGTGTTGTCAGACTTCTTCCAGTCACTAAAGCAGCTTCTGTCATCACCTTCTGTCTCCAATAACTGAGCCAATTTTGAATCCATTTTATCAAATCATTCTGTATCCCACATGAATTTACCTTCTTTGCAAATCTCCCATGTGGGACCTTGTCAAAAGCTTTGCTGAAATCCATATAAATCACATTGATTGCACTACCCTCATCTACACACCTGGTCACCTCCTCAAAAAATTCAATTAAATTTTTTAGGCATCACCTCCCTCTGATGAAGCCATGCTGATTTTCCCTGATCAAACTTTGACTCTTCAAGTGGAGATAGATGCTCTCCTTAAGAAGTTTCTCTAATAGCTTCAACGTGAATAAATGTGTAGTGATCCATTTTAGCAGGACCAATGGGATGAAGCAGCATAATATCAAGGGTAGGAGTCTTGGCAGTGTTGAGGAGCAGAAGGATCTTGGGGTCCAGGTCCATAGGTCTCTTAAATCTGCCCCATAAGTGGAGGATGTGGTCAAGAAGGCGTATGGTGTATTGGCCTTCATTAACCGAGGGATTGAGTTGAAGTGTCAGGAGGTAATGCTGCAAGTTTATAAGACCCTTGTCAGATCCCACTTGGAGTATTGTGTGCAGTTCTGGTTGCCTCACCCTAGGAAGGATGTGGAAGCTATTGAGATGGTGCAGAGGAGATTTACAAGGATGTTGCCTGGATTGGGGAGCATGCCTTATGAAGATAGATTGAGAAAGCTAGGTCTCTTCTCCCTGGAGAGACAAAGGTTGAGAGGCGACCTGATAGAGGTTTATAAGATGTTGAGAGGAATAGATAGAGTGGGTTTTCGGAGGCTATTTCCCAGGGCTGAAAAGGTCGCTACAAGAGGACACAGGTTTAAGGTGCTGGGGGGCAAGTACAGAGGAGATGTTAGAGGTAAGTTTTTCACTCAGAGGGTGGTGAGTGAATGGAATCAGTTGCCATCAGTGGTGGTAGAGGTGAACTCACTGGGGTCTTTTAAGAGACTTCTGGATAAGTACATGGGATTTAATGGGATTGGGAGTTGCAGATAGTTCTATGGCCTGATAGGTATAGATATGATCGGCACAACTTGTGGGCCGAAGGGCCTGTTTGTGCTGTAGTGTTCTATGTTCTATGTTCTTTCCTACCACTGACATGAGACTCACTAGTCTGTTATTCTCTGGCCTATCTCTATAAACCTTCTTAAGTAGCAAAACCACATTAGTTATTCTCCAGTCATCTGGTACCTCCTCCATGGCCAGAGAGGAATTGTAAGTTTAGATCAGCACTCCTGCAATCCCCTCTCCTGCTTCCCATAGCAGCCTAGGGCACATCCAGACCATTGTCTGTCAATACCTCCAATATCTTGTCCTTCCTTATGTCAATTTGCTCAAGACCCTCACAGACTCACTGCCTGAATTCCATACCATTGTCTTCATTCTCTCGGTGAAGACAGATTCATTCAAGACTCATCAATGTCCTTAAGCTCCTTGGTCCCTCATGGGCCTTTCCCTGGTTATTCTGTTCTGGATGGATACCCTCTGTCACCCAGCAACCAGCCATTCAGCTGAGTTGGAACCACGACCAGCCTTGGCTCCTGGGAAGGAGCAGCATTTATGCATTCTGGGAGCTGCTTTGGCATCTTGCACAAATTTGCTGAATCTAGGTCCTGTAATCACTTCTTAACTGCACATTCATGGAACAATAACCCTTCCTATTCACAATGGCACCCAGCTGATCTGCTGGAGCTTTGATGGCTATATGAATGCAGTCAATGGCACCTGGATGTGCAGGAAGCTGGTCCTGGCTGCAATGTCTGGCTCACTCAGCCTGGCTGGCTTGGTCTGTTCGCTAATGAAGGAGTGTGAGAATCTATTCCTCAGAGGGTTGGTTATCTGCTTGATACAATTATGGACAATTGATTGGAACAGATCTCCCACTAACTCCTGAAATAATCCAGATGCAAACAAAATGAGGCTCCTACAATGTTCAGAGCCATTGGCATTAGGTGTTCAGGCCATACAGTTGGAGATGCTCTCTAGCCCAATCATTCTGCATAATAATATCCTCAGAGAGGCGCAGTCCCCTGCATCACTGGACCTCCGATTATGTTGAGGTTTCTGGATTGTTCTGGCAGCAGGATAGTGGCTTTTCTCCAAGCCCTTCTCCCTGCTGCTCCTATTCCTCAATCTCTTCTTCCACAGGTCTTTACCTTGCATCACTGCCTGGAGACTCTGGCCTCCCTTCTGCACCTCTTCCTTCTCAGAGGAGGTCTAATCATCAGTTATACATAATTCCCTTCTATTGCACTGCAGAGCATGCCCGCCTCATGCACTGAACATAGAACACAGAACATAGAACATTACAGCACAGTACAGGCCCTTCAGCCCTCAATGTTGCGCTGACCAATGGAACCAATTTTATGACCCTCTATCCTAAACTTTTCCAATGCTATCCATATGCCTATCCACTGACCATTTGAATGCCTTTAAACTTGATAAGTCCACAACTGCTGCAGGCAGGACTTTCCACACTCTTACTACCCTCTGAGTAAAGAACCCACCTCTAACATCCGTCCTATAACTACCACTCCTTAATTTAAAGCTATGTTCCCTCGTGTTATCCATCTCAATCCGAGGAAAAAGGCTCTCACTATCCACCCTATCTAACCCTCTGATCATCTTAAATGTCTCAATTAAGTCACCTCTTAGCCTTCTTCTCTCTAATGAAAATAACTTCAAGTCCTTTAGCCTTTCCTCATAAGACCTACCCATCATACCAGGCAACATCCTGGTAAACCTCCTCTGCACCCTTTCCAATGCCTCCACATCTTTCTTATAATGTGGCGACCAAAACTGTGCACAATACTCCAAGTGCGGCCGCACCAGAGTTTTGTATGGTTGCAACATGACATCTCGGCTCCGAAATTCAATTCCTCTACCAATAAATGCTAACACAATATATGCCTTCTTAACAACCTTATCAACTTGAGTACCAACTTTCAGAGATCTATGCACCTGTACACCGAGATCTCTCTGCTCATCTACACTACTAAGAGTCCTACCATGAGCCCTATATTCTGCACACATATTACTCTTTCCAAAGTGAATCACTTCACACTTTTCCACATTAAACTCCATTTGCCACTTCTCGGCCCAGCTTTGCAACTTATCTCTGTCCCTCTGCAACTGTAACATCCATCCTCACTGTCTACAACTCCTCCGACTTTGGTGTTGTCAGCAAATTTACTAACCTATCCCTCTTCACGAGAAGATGTTGGCTGATAGGATTAAGGAGAATCCTAAAGCTTTCTTTCGATATGTTAAGAATAGAAGATTGGTTAGGGCAAGATTAGGGCCAGTCATAGACAGCAGTGGGAAGTTGTGCGTGGAGCCTGAAGAGATTGGTGAGGCACTGAATAAATATTTCTCTTCGGTATTCACGCAGAGTGCTGGAAATGTAGCTATGGAGAACACTGAGGTACAGGGTTGCAAATTGGGAAGTATTGTAGTAGATAGGGAGGATGTGCTAGAAATTCTCGAGGGTTTGAAGTTGGATAAGTCCCCTGGGCCGGACGGGATTTACCCTAGGATTCTCTGGGAGGCAAGAGAGGAGATTGCAGAGCCTCTGGCTCTGATCTTCAGGTCCTCGTTGGTTACGGGTGTGGTTCCGGAGGACTGGAGGATAGCGAATGTGGTCCCATTGTTTAAGAAGGGGAAGAGAGACCTTCCTGGGAATTATAGGCCAGTGAGTCTTACTTCTGTGGTGGGCAAGGTATTGGAGAGAATTATTAGGGATAGGATTTATAGTTATTTAGAGAGAAATGAATTGATTGGGGATAGTCAGCATGGTTTCGTGAAGGGTAGGTCATGCCTTACTAACCTCATTGAGTTTTTTGAGAAAGTGACCAGAGAGGTGGATGGGGGTAAGGCGGTTGA
The DNA here is from genome assembly GCA_024679065.1 of Sphyrna mokarran. Classification (NCBI taxonomy): domain Eukaryota; kingdom Metazoa; phylum Chordata; class Chondrichthyes; order Carcharhiniformes; family Carcharhinidae; genus Sphyrna; species Sphyrna mokarran. The sequence goes on from JAGIQG010000010.1 coordinate 814,537, forward strand.
TGTAGTATATATGGACTTTAGTAAGGCTTTTGATAAGGTGGCCCATGGAAGACTTCTACAGAAAATGCAGATGTGTGGAATAGAGGGTGATGTAGCTAATTGGATTAGGAATTGGCTGGCAGATAGAAGACAGAGGGTGGTGGTTGATGGGAGATATTCATCGTGGAGTTCGGTGACGAGTGGTGTGCCTCAGGGGTCTGTTTTGGTGCCCCTGCTGTTTGTAATTTTTATAAATGATCTGGATGAGGGTATTGAGGGATGGATCAGTAAATTTGCAGATGATACTAAAGTTGGTGGTGTGGTAGATAGTGAAGAGGGGTGTTTTAGTTTACAGAGTGACTTGGACAAGTTGCAGAGCTGGGCCGAGAGGTGGCAAATGGAGTTTAATGTGGAAAAGTGTGAGGTAATGCACTTTGGCAGGAACAATAAATGTGTAGAGTATAGGGCTAATGGTAGGGCTCTTAATAGTGTTGAGGAACAGAAGGATCTTGGTGTATGTGTCAATAGATCCCTGAAAGTAGGCAGTCAAGTGGATAAAGTTGTTAAGAAGGCATATGGAGTCTTAGCTTTTATTGGTAGGAGGATTGAATTTAGGAGCCGCAGCATCATGTTGCAACTGTACAAAACTCTAGTGCGGCCGCACTTGGAGTATTGTGTGCAGTTCTGGTCCCCACATTATAAGAAAGATGTGGAGGCATTGGAGAGGGTACAGAGGAGGTTTACCAGGATGTTGCCTGGTATGGAGGGCAGGTCTTATGAAGAGAGGCTGAGGGATTTGAGGTTGTTTTCGTTAGAAAGGAGGCGGCTAAGAGGGGACCTTATCGAAACATATAAGATGATTAGAGGTTTAGATAGGGTGGACAGTGATAGCCTTTTTCCTAGGATGGAGAAAGCTAGCACGAGGGGACACAGCTTTAAATTAAGGGGTATGAGTTATAGGACGGATATCAGAGGTAGGTTCTTTACTCAAAGAGTGATTAGGGAGTGGAATGCCCTGCCTGCAGCTGTTGTAGATGCGCCAAGTTTGGTGGCGTTTAAGAGGTTAATTGATAAGTATATGGAAGAGAAGGGAATGGTTTAGTTTGGAGGGCATTGCTTTTTATTTTGGTCGGCACAACATCGAAGGCCGAAGGGCCTGTTCTGTGCTGTATTGTTCTATGTTCTATGTTCTATGTTCTATACTCTCATCCAGGTCATTTATAAAAGTAACAAACAACAGTGGCCCCAAAACAGACCCCTGAGGTACACCACTAGTAACTAAACTCCAGGTTGAATATATCCCATCAACCACCATGCTCTGTCTTGTATCAGCTAGCCAATTCCTAATCCAAATTGCTAAATCACCCTCAATCCCATGCATCTGCATTTTCTGCAGTAGTCTTCCATGGGGAACCTTATCAAACGCCTTACTGAAATCCATGTACACCACATCAACTGCCTTACCCTTATCCACTTCTTTGGTCACCTTTTCAAAACACTTAATAAGGTTTATGAGGCACGACCTTCCCTTCACAAATATATGTTGACTATCCCTAATCAATTCATTTCTTTCTAAATGACTATAAATCCTATCCCTCATAATTCTTTCCAAAACTTTCCCCACAGCAGATGTAAGGCTCACTGGTCTATAATTTGCAGGATGGTCTCTGCTCCCAGTCTTCTGGCACTACACCTGTAGCCAACGATGACATGAAGATCAAAGCCAAAGGCTCTGCAATCTCCTCTCTAGCCTCCCAGAATAACCTGGGATAAATCCCATCTGGCCCAGGGAACTTATTTATGTTCATACTCTCAAGAATAGCTAACACCTCCTCCTTATGTACATCTATCCTGTCTAGTCCACAACCCTGTATCCCAGTATCCTCCCCAATTCCATTGAATTTTCCCGCGTGAAGACCGACGAAAAATATTCATTCAGTGCCTCGCCAATCTCTATAGGCTCCATGCATAACTTCCCATTACTGTCTTTGACTGGCCCTAATATTGACCTAACCAATCTTTTATTCTTAACATATCTATAAAAAGCTTTAGGATTCTCCTTTATCCTACCCGCCAAAGTCTTCTCATGTCCTCTTCTAGCTCTTCTTATCTCACTCTTTAGCTCCCTCCTGGCTAATTTATAACTGTCCAGTGCCCTAACCGAGCCTTCACGCCTCATCTTTATATAAGCCTCCTTTTTTCTCTTCACTAGTGAACTAACTTCCTTAGTACACCACAGTTCCCTGGCTCCACCACTTCCTCCCTGCTTGACAAGTACATATTTATCAAGGATTCGCAGTAGCTGTTCCTTGAATAAGTTCCACATTTCAGGTGTTCCCAGCCCCTGTAGTTTCCTACTCCACTCTATGTATCCTAAATCTCTCCTAATAGCCTCATAATTACCTTTCCCCCAGCTGTAACTTCTTCCCTTCGGTATATGTCTATCCCTTTCCATCACTGAGGTAAACGTAACCGAATTGTGGTCACTATCACCAAAGTGCTCATCTACCTTCAAGTCTAACACCTGGTCTGGTTCATTATCCAGAATCAAATCCAATGTAGCCTCACCTCTTGTTGGCTTATCTACATACTGAGTCATAAAACCCTCCTGCACGCATTGTACAAAAACTGACCCCTCTAATATGCTTGAGCTTGTGCTACCAAATAAACCTGTTGAACTTTAACATGGTGTTGTAAGACTTCTGACTATTTAGACCATCTGGTCAGAGACTTATTGAATCAAGGAGGCTTTGTGGGGTTGAGGCTGCTTACTTAGCCCAGCTGCTGGAGTTCCAACTCATTGATGTTAAAACAGCTAGATGTCTGTGAGTTCCGAAGTTACAATGTTAAAACTGCCCAAAAGACCAGAGGCTGGGATCATGTGACATGACCTACTAATGGTTAATTGCAGCTTAACAGTTGGTCTTTATGCTGCTGGCCAGAATACAGTTGTTCCTCTTTCAAAGAGACACAAATTGGTAATGAGCATCTCTTCCAGTAAAGAGTTTCAATCTTTCTCTTTTGGGATAGTTAAAGTCATACAGCTTTACAGCATGGAAACAGGCTGCCCAGTTTTTAACCATTAAGCTAGTCCCAATTACCTGTGTTTGGCCCATATCTCTCTATACCCATCCCACTCATGTAATTGATTAAATGCTTTTTAAAAGACAAAATTGTACCTGCTTCTACTACTAACTAAGGCAGTTTGTCCCAGACACTCACCATCCTCTGTGCAAAAAAATTGCCCTTCTGGCACTTTTATAACTCTCACTTTAAACCTATGCCCTCTAGTTTTAGATTCTCCTACCTTTGGGTAAAAATGTTGAATATCTAGCTGATCTATACTTCTCATTATTTTATAGACCTTATTGGGTGATTTAGCAATTTGGGAACTAGTTCATTTATTCTTCCTCTGCTTTTGTTGATTACAAGGGGCATGTTCAACAAGGTTCGAGATTCAAAAAGCTGAAAAAAGAATTATTTTGTGCTTGGGGATAAATTCCAGACCGAGGGCCCAGCCTGTGATCAGGTGACTTGTAGCAGCCATCTTCATTTTCTTTGTTCAGCGGAAAAAGGCCAGTTCAAAAAGAAAGTAGCAATAAAGATAAAGTTTTGAATATTCAGTGATATCAAAATCATATCATTCTCCATTTTATCACTCTCCTTCTTTCCTGTCCCCACTATCCTCTACCATCCCCGCCTCCCCACCCTCCACTTTTCTGCCACATTCCTCAGGCAGCCCTTTACTAAGATCTATCTTTGTTTTGCCATTCTTGCATTCTGATCTCTTAATGGATGCTCTCAGCATCTTCTGCACGCACACTTACATTCTCTTCTCCAATTCCACCACCCCTCCTCCACCCCCACAGTATAAATCTGTGCTGACCCTCTTTCCTCTCACCTGTTTTGAAATGTTGGCTCTAGTTTCTCTCCACAGATGTTGTCAGATGCTGAGATTTTCTAGCATTTTTCTGCTTCCGTTTGAATGTATAGTGTTGCGCTTCTTTTTGTGTGGTAGTAATCCAGAAAAGCATATTTACCCAGGGAAAATGCAGCAAAGATTCGCTGGATTGATTCCTAGGATGAAGGGATTTGATGAGGTGAAATTGAGAAGGCTGGGTCTATATTCACTCAGCTTTTGGAGAATGAGAGCTGATCTCACTGAAATATAAAATATTCTGAAGCAGCTTCACAAGGTAGCTAAAGGCTCTATCATCTCTGCTGATTCTGATAGAATCCATATTCTGCAGAAGGAGGCCATTCAACCCATTGAGTCTTTACTGACTCTCCAAAAGAACATCCCCCCTAGGCGCACATCCTGCCCTATCCCCATAACTCCATGTATTTACCCACTAATATCCCTAACCTACACATCCTGGATACTTGGCATAACTTTGTTAAATAGCAAGGTTATATTTGCCATCTCTAATCTACCGGGACTATTCCAGAATCTACAGAATTTTGGAAGGTGGTAACCAACAGATCCATTATTTCTGTGACACTCATGTTAACACCCTGAGATGTAGATTATCGGGCCCTGGGGGTTTATCAGCTTTCAGCCCCATTCATTTCTCCAGCACATTTTTTTTACTAATAATTTCTTTCCATTTCTCCTTCTCACAAAACCCTTTGCCCCCTCGCATTTCTGGGAAGTATCAGGATATAGAAATAATTTTAAGTGATCTATGTTTGTATTGTTGGAAGTTAGAAATAAGGAATAGGTTTAAGGGAGTTTAATATAGTGTTTTTGTGTAAGAAAGGATAAAACTCCAGTTAGATTCATATTAAATAAAGGTGTTTGTATGTCTGAGAATTTATGATTTCATTTTAAAATGTGTCTTTATTTTGCTAAGAGAATTTATGATGTGGAAGTTAAAGAAGTGCTTGGAGAAAGAATGAGCTGTTGCTTAGCAATCAGGTGACATCTTGAGAGGAAAGACTTTGTTTTTTGGTTCAACAGAACAGATATGGGAAATAAGTTAACAGCTACAGACAGAACAGCTCTCTTAGTTCTATCAGAAACAGAAGCAGAACATAAATATAAGAACATTAAAACTAGGAGCAGGAGTAGGCCATCTGGCCCCTCAAGCCTGCTCTGCTATTCAATAAGGTCATAGAACACAGAACATTACAGCACAGTACAGGCCCTTTGGCCCTCAATGTTGCGCCGACCTGTAAAACCAATCTGAAGCCTATCTAACCTACACTATTCCAATATCATTCATATGTTTATCCAATGACCATTTAAATGCCCTTAATGTTGGCGAATCCACTATTGTTGCAGGCAGGGTATTCCACACCCTTACTACTCTCTGAGTAAAGAACCTACCTCTGACATCTGTCCTATATTTAATGGGATTGAGGGTTCTAGATAAGCCTAGTAAATAAGGATATGATCAGCGCAACTTGTGGGCCGAAGGGCCTGTTTGTGCTGTAGTTTTCTATATTCTATATCTAGCACCCTTTAATTTAAAGCTATGTCCCCTTGTGCTAGCATCTCCATCTGAGGAAAAAGGCTCTCACTGTCCACCCTATGTAACCCTCTGATCATCTTATATGCCTCTGTTAAGTCACTTCTTAACCGCCTTCTCTCTAATGAAAATAGCCTCAAGTCTTTCCTCATAAGACCTTCCCACCATACCAGGCAACATCCTGGTAAACCTCCTCTGACCCTTTCCAATGCTTCCACATCCTTTCTATAATATGACAATCAGAACTGTATGTAATACTCCAAGTGCAGCCGCACCAGAGTTTTGTACAGCTGCAACATGACCTCATGGCCCCTAAACTCAATCCCGCTACCAATAAAAGCTAACACACCATACACCTTCTTAACAACCCTATCAACCTGGGTGCCAGCTTTCAGGGATCTATGCACATGGACACCAAGATCTCTCTGCTCATCGACACTACCAAATATCTTACCATTATTCTTGTTACTCCTTCCAAAGTGAATTGCTTCATACTTTCCTGCATTAACTCCATTTGCCACCTCTCAGCACAGCTCTGCAGCTCATCTATGTCCCTCTATAAGATGATCAAAGGACTGGATAGGGTGGATAGTGAGAGCCTTTTTCCTCGGATGGTGACGACCAACACGAGGGGACATAACTTTAAATTAAGAGGTGGTAGTTATACGACGGATGTCAGAGGCAGGTTCTTTACACAGAGGGTGGTGAGGGCATGGAATGCACTGCCTGCAGCAGTTGTGGACTCGCCTACTTTAGGGGCATTCAAATGGTCAGTGGATAGGCATATGGATGATATTGGAATAGTTTAGGTTAGAGGGTCCACTGGCTGGCGCAACATCGAGGGCCGAAGGGCCTGTACTGTGCTGTAATGTTCTATGTTCTATGTTCTCTGTAACCCGTAACATCCTTCTGCGCTGTCCACAACTCCACCGACTTTAATGTCATCCACAAATTTACCAACCCGTCCTTCTTTGCCCTCATCCAGGTCATTTATAAAAATGACAAACAGCAATGGCCCCAAAACAGATCCTTGTGGCAGTTCACTTGTAACTGAACTCCAGGATGAACATTTCCCATCAACCACCACCTTCTGTCTTCTTGCAGCCAGCCAATTTCTGACCCAAACCACCAAATCACCCTCAATCCCATGCCTCCATATCTTTTGCAATAATGTACCATGGGGAACCTTATCAAACACTTTACCCTCATTCACTTTTTTGGTCACCTTCTCAAAGAACTCAATAAGTTTTGTGAGGCCGACCTACCCTTCACAAAACCGTGTTGACTACCCTAATCAAATTATTCCTTTCTAAATGATTATAAATCCTATCTCTTATAATCCTTTCCAAAACTTTGCCCATAACAGAAGTAAGGCTCATGGTTGATCTTTTTGTGGACCCAGCTCCATTTATCCACCCACTCACCATAACCCTTAATTCCTTTATTGTTCAAAAATTTATCTATCCTTGCCTTAAAAACATTCAATGAGGTAGCTTCAACTGCTTCACTGGGTAGAGAATTCCACACAAATTCACAATCCTTTGTGTGAAGAAGTTCCTTCTCAACTCAGTCTTAAATCTGCTTCCCCTTATTTTGAGGCTATGCCCCCAATTCTAGTTTCACCTGCCAATGGAAACAACTTTCCTGCTTCAATCTTATCGATTCTCTTCAGAATCTTATATGTTTCTATAATGGACAACGGAATAATGGGCAAGAACACAAATCCCAGGGAAACAAAAGACTAGTTAGTTCTCCAAACTAGAGAATGTAGACAAATTTCCAGGAAGATTAAAGTAAAAAGGAAAACATGAATTGCAACTTCCGCAGGATATAATTCACTAAAGTTAAAGAAACACTGAGTGAAATTGGCTCAGAGAAAAGCCAGGTATCTGAAACACTTGTAAGGTTTGGTCTTTGGAGCAATGGTATTTGGTTGGGGCTCTGAATACCTAAGAGATTGTGTGTGGATGCTTTAATTCACATTGTAATTCAAGACACAGGAATTCTGAAAGGAGTATTGGAAATGCCGGAGATGGATCCTTGCTGACAAGTTTTTTTCTTCTTCCTAACAATGACATAACTTAAGGCTGTGAGCAAGAGTTTTGAAATGTCACATTAGTCTATCTTTTCATGTTTAATATTTTTTGTTGTTGCTGTTGAAGGCTAATTCATAATCCTATGACTCTTTTCATCTGCATTTCTTGAACAAAAAGTGAAAGTTACCATTTTTTGAGCCAGAGTTCTATTCTGGAATCTTCCAATAGTAACACCTATTGGGATCATAGCAGAAGTTATTTCCCTTCTTCTGTGAAGACAGAACTGAAGTCATTGTTTAATTGCTCTGCCATTTCCTTGTTCTCAATTATCAATTCTCTCATTTAAGTCTGTAGGGTACCTACATTTGTCTTCACTAATCTCTTTCTTTTTATACGCTTATAGAAGCTTTTACAGTCTTGTTTCTTGCAAGTTTACCCTCATACTCTAGTTTTCCCGTCCTAATCAATCTCTTGATCCTCCTTTGCCAAATACTGAACTTTTTCCAATCCTGAGGCTTGCTACTTTTTGTAACAACTTTATATGACTCCTCTTTGGATCGAATACTATCCTTAAATTCATTTGTATTGGGGGATTGGGCCATTTTTCATGTTTGCCCCTGAAAGGCTGTATGACTGTCACAGTGCATACAATCAGACCTTCAATATTAGCCATTACCTATTCACCATCATTTCTTTCAATGAAGTTACCAATTTATTTTAGTCAACTCATTCCTCTTATTTCCATAGTTTTCTTTGTTTAGATTAAGGACCTTAGTTTTGGATTGGATGCTTTCACTTTTCTTCCTAAAGAAGAATTCTATATTGTTATGATCACTTCCCCGAGGGACGCCATACAAGAATATGAATTATTCTCATCGTACCATATAAAATCTAGGATAGTCTCTTCCCTAGCTGTCCCTAAATTGTCTATCCAATCTGGTTTCCAATGTAGATTTCCATAAGCATAGACAAGGGTCATGGGTAGAAGAGGGAACTCACACTGTTAAAATGGCGTTGTGAGCTCGTTGGGCCAAAGGACCTGTTTTCTGTGCTGTGTTGTTCTTTGTTATTTGTTCTATTTGGTTCCTCAACTTACTGGTCCAAAATAATTCCTTACACACTCAAGTATTTGATTTGCCACAGTATTATTGCTAATGTGGTTTGTAGAGTCTATAGTTGATTATAGTCAGCTTTTGACAGTACTGACATTAGATGCTGTCTGTTCTGTTTCTCTGTGGTTCAATCTCTCTGTTGCTTTGTTGCTCTGCTGTTCAGTCCATTCTGTCCACTCTGTCAGCTTGATCAGTTTTATTCTGTTCAGGATTTTTCCACAGCCATGTACTGCAAACCAATGAAGACAACTCATGTTGTAGAATTGGGAGGATTGGGCTCCACAAGAGGCGTACTTAACTCCCCATCAGCCCCCTCCATCACACTACCTTCACTCCAGTCCTCCCTCCATGACCTGGTGGTGATACCCTCACTGGGGTGAGCTGCCCTTGACAGAGCGACCTGCATACTGATTGCACTCAGCTCATAAGTTCACCAATTACCACAGCAATGAATCTCAGTTCAAAAATTAATTCTGAAGCTGCATAATTAATAACCCAATGATTTGACAGAAATATTGAAAGCTGACTCCAAATGTGTCGATATAAATAATGTGCATTTTACAATAAAAGGAAACTTCAGTTATTTCTCTTTGAAGAGCTGGCCTTGTGGATTTTAATGTCTAAAGTATCATCTACAAGTAAACAGGTTTTTACAACTTATCATTGCTGGGTGGTGTGATCAGAGTACTATATAATTTTCCTTGAGGAGAACTCCTTCACTAAACCACATGATGGCAACACATTGCTTTCAGATCAAGTGCCTGCTGACTCCTGCCACCAACTTCAATCATCAAAAGATATGCAGAAAATTACACAATAAACAAAATGCAGCTTGTGTAATTCCTGCTTCTCCCAACCCTACAATAAAATTACTTAAATTGTTAGTGCGCTTTGCAAGTGCTTCTTATAGTTAATCGTATAGTACTTACTGAATTGTATGTCTCAGTGTGTATTAATATTAATTTGTACTTTTTGTTATATTGAGCATCCTAGAATGATGCATCACAGAAGGTGGCCATTCGGCCTGCTGAGACGGAGCCTGTACCTGCGCTGGTTCTTTGTTAGAGCTATCCAATTAGTGCAATTCCCTTGCTCTTTCCTCATATCCTTGCAATTTTCTCCCCATCAAGTATATATGCAATTCCATTATGATAATGATTATTGAATCTGCTTCTACGAGGCACGGAAGTCAAACAACTTGCTGCCAATATCCTTCACTCTGTATCCCTATGGTTACACACCCGCCTATCAACAGAAGCTGTTTCTCCTTTTTTTGCTCTATCAAAACCCTTCCTCATTTTGAACACCTCCATCAAATCTCCCCCTTAATCTTCTCTGATTGAAGGAAAACAATCCCAGCTTCTCCAGTCTCTCCCCGTTAACTGAAGTCTTTCCTCCCTGAAACTGTTTGAATAAATTCCTGCTCCAGGACCAGCTATCCTTCCTAAAGCACAGTGTTCAGAATTGAACAATATTTCAGCTGAGATTTAACAAGTGCTTTACAAAGGATTAGCATAACTTTTTTACTTTTGTATTCCATGCCTTTGTTTACAAGATTGTATATTCCATAAATTTCTTTAACTGCAACAACTTTTATTGATATTGCACAGTTAACATAACGAAACAACCAAAGGATTTTCACCTTGACTATTTGCTATATAAGGAGAAATCAGGGTGCTAAGAGCAGACAACCAAATGATTGGTCAGAGAGCTTAGTATTACTGAGCATCTTAAATGAGGAAAGACAGAGAGAGAGGTTTATAGAGGGAGTTCCAGAGCTTAGGGCACAGCTCACATATAAATGGCCACTAGTGGTGGAATGATTATAACTGGGAATGCTCAAGAGGCTAGAGTTTGAGGAATGCAGAGATCTTGGAGGGTTGTTGGGCTGGAGAAAATTACAAGATAGAGAGAGGAACACAGAGGGATTTAAAAGCACTGTTTAAAATGGAGATGTTTCTTAACGAGGAGCCAGTATAGGTCAGTGAAAATGGAGGTGATGGACAAATGGAACTTGGTTCCAATATGAACACAATTAACAGAGTTTTGGATAAACTCAAATTTATGGAAGCAGCCAGGAGAACATTGGAATAGTCAAGTCTTGGGGCAACAAGGGCATGCATGAGGGTTTCTGCAACAGATGAGTTAACACAGGTGATTTTTAAATTCATTTATAGGATGTGAACATCACTGACTCAACCAGCATTAATTGTCCATCCTAATTGCCTTTGAGAAGGTGGTGGTGAACTGCCTTTTTGAACTGCTGCAGTCCATGTGGTCAGGTACACAGTGCTGATAGAAGGGAGCTCCAGGATTTTGACCCAGTGACAGTGAAGGAACAACTGACATATTTCCAAATCCAGATGTAGGAGGGGAATTTGCAGTTGGTGGTGTTCCCATGTGTCTGTTTTCTTTCTCCTAGAAAGTAGTGGTCATGGGTTTGGAAGATACTGTCTGAGGAACCATGTGAGTTGGTCATGTGGAAGAGGTGGAAATGGCTGGTCTGACTGCTGATGCTGATGTGTGGTTGGAATCTAGGATCAAACGTGGTGCAAATTTGCAAAGAATTTGAGTCAGCCTCAGGCAGCTGCCAGTGAAAGGAAGGGATTGATGGCTAGGGAACAAGGACCACAGGAATGTCATTGGGCTTCCCAATATTTAATTGGAGGAGATTTCTCCTCCTCTGGCACTGGATATTGGGTATGAGAAAGGAAGCCATTGCAGTTAATTGTTTGGTTAAATTGATGAGTATGGAACTAGATGTTATACCTCGTTAGAAGGTGGGGGAGAGGTACTGGAGGGGAATGATATGATTAACCATGTCAAAGGCTACAGATAGGTTAGGAAGGATGAGGAGAGGCTTTCTCAACTTGTCCAGCCACACTTCCATGATTTGGAGAGACCCTAACAACAATCCCTGGGAATTCCAAGTTTATTTCCCTCCTACTATTTCCCATCCTATCCAATTTACTGTCCACACTCTCACTGTCCCTTTAGTGATTAGCACTGCTGCCTCACAGGGACAGGGACCTGGGTTCAATTCCAGGTTACTGTCTGTGTGGAGTTTATTTTTTTTTTTTAAGAGCAACACAGCACGGGAAACAGGCCCTTCGGCCCAACGAGCCCACGCCGCCGTCATAACTATATAGTAGCAATTCCATTATCCTATTATAGATTTAGGTTATTCCTAATATGGAAGACTCTCACTATAGGGACAATTTGTTTCCCAATCAGCCTAAGAGCAAATTTTTGGGTTGTGGGAGGAAACTGGAGTGCCCGGAGAAAACCACGCAAGCACGGGGAGAATGCGCAAACTCCCGCAGACACCAGCCCAATTCCAAGTGTCTGCACAGCCACATCGATAGTCTCTGAGCTGTCATGGTGCCCTTCAGATGGTCCACATAAAGCACTCATTTACAACATGAAGTACCAGGCAACCCATGAATCAACATCCAAGAGCTGTACTTGCACCACCTGCCGAATGCATGCTCAATGTTGGTCAAGTATGGACCGAATTTATATTCTTCCTATATCTGCGTGGGGTTTCCTCTGGGTTCTTTGGTTTCCCTCCACAGTCCAAAAGATGTGCTGGTTAGTTTCATTGGCCATGTTAAACTCCCCCTCGGTGTACCCAAACAGGTGCCAGAGTGTGGTGACTAGGGGATTTTCACAGTAACTTCCTTGCAGTGTTAATGTAAGCCTACTTGTGACAAAAAAATAGCCTTTAAATTTTTAAATATTTGTTTCTAATCTTCTAAGTCTGATTCCATTTATCTTCAGTTTCAATACCAGGAGCTAAATGAGAGTATGGGGACTATTTAAAGAGAATTTTCCCAGTCTGGTGCAGTTTGATTTTGTATTAACTCATTTGTAGAATCATAGAACCCTACAATGCAGAAAGAAGCCCTTCAGCCCATCGAGTCTGCACCGAACACAATCCCAGCCAGGCCCTACCCCTTACATATTATACCAACAAATCCCTCTAACCTATGCATCCCTGGATACGCATGATAACTGGATGGCAGTGATGTTATTGAGTGTGTTCACACTAATATGTACCTCAGATTTGGACAACTAACAAACTCCTGAAATTTAATCAGATCTGAGGACAGGGTATGCAGAATAAATTACAGCTGATTGTATCAACGCCATTCCCCCCACAGAATTCCATAGCAGAGAAACTTGCAAATCTTGTCAAACTATCAATTTCATCAGAGAATGGCACATCACAGAAGGAGGCCCATCAGCCCATCATGCCTTTGCCAGCTCTTTGACAAGGGCTATCCAATTCATCCTATTCTTTCTCAAGAGATCAACAAAGTTATCCTTTTCAAGTCAGGGACACAGCAACATGGGTAGACTCCACTTAGCCCCTTGAGTGTGCTCTCCTATTCAATGAGATCATGCTGATCTGTATCTTAACTCCATCCTAGCTCCATATCCCTTGTTATTCCCTATGAATAAGAATTAAATATCTCAGTTTAGAAAGTTCTGTGACAGTAGTGTGGAGGGATTAAAAAAATAATGTCAAGTTTTGTATGTACTGAGAAAGGTTCAGTGCAAAAGACACCACTATCCAAAGCTCAGTAATGCAATGGCACACTTGCTCAATGGACACTGACACAGGATCAACCCACTCGACACTGTGACACAGGGTCAACTTGCTGGACACTGTGACACAGGGTCAACTTGCTGGACACTGTGACACAGGGTCAACCCACTGGACACTGTGACACAGGGTCAACCCACTGGACACTGTGACACAGGGTCAACTCACTGGACACTGTGACACAGGGTCAACCCACTGGACACTGTGACACAGGGTCAACCCACTGGACACTGTGACACAGGGTCAACTCACTGGACACTGTGACACAGGGTCAACCCATTGGACACTGTGACATAGGGTCAACTCACTGGACACTGTGACACAGGGTCAACCCACTGGACACTGTGACACAGGGTCAACCCACTGGACACTGTGACACAGGGTCAACTCACTGGACACTGTGACACAGGGTCAACCCACTGGACACTGTGACACAGGGTCAACCCACTGGACACTGTGACACAGGGTCAACCCACTGGACACTGTGACACAGGGTCAACTCACTGGACACTGTGACACATGGTCAACTCACTGGACACTGTGACACAGGATCAACCCACTGGACACTGTGACACAGGGTCAACTCACTGGACACTGTGACACATGGTCAACTCACTGGACCTTTTCACCCATTGATGTGGACATGCTAATGAAGTAAAGCTCAAACCCAATGAAAAGTTGAACACAGTGAGATCGATGTCAGCAAGTCAGGATAGAAATATCAAAATAATTTTTGACACCAATGAGGCTTAGAATGATGGATCATGTCTCCCCCTCCCAGGAGAAGCAAATTTCTAAGCCTCGATTCTGTTAAATTGTTGTCATTTTGTGTGGGGAGATTTGTTCCCCATAATTTTCACCTCCTTTTCTCAAACTCTTCTCTTTATTGCTGCAACCCACAAGCTAATGATTTACAGCTTTTCAAAGACTAATCTGATGAGCATTTAGCTACTTTGCACAGATTTGATATTTATATTGACACCTGCATACCAGCATGAAAGAGTTGGGAAACGCTTTGTTCCATTGTACTTTTGGAGAGTGAAGATTTCTCACTGCTCTTATCCACCCACTGAAATAACAAACAATTGGCTTAGTCAACAGCATCACTTTCTTTACAACGAGGAGCTTGTTAAATATGGTTTGTTTTCCACCAATTGAGGGCCTCTCACTTAACTCAGGTCACACACAGGACAGTATCGGTGAGGAATTCTCGAGTTTAGGCAGCACAATTCCAGTGAATTTCCTCTCCGGGAGACGGAGAGGGCTATTGCCCTCAGTGACTGAGCTGGGAAGTAAAGACAAGAAACGTAACAAACCTGTCAGCAAAGTTAAACACAGTGGAATAAGATGGATAGCAGCAGCAGCATTGATGCGAGGAGAGAATTTTCTCCAGAATTCATTGTTAGGAGCTTATTTTGATCCATATTTATGACCTTCGCAGATGACACAAAACTTGGAACAGTTCTGTAAAAGAGTTATTTAGATCCAAAAGTTAACTTTGTTTCTCTCCAAAGATGTTGCCAAACCTGCTGACTTTATCCAGCATTTTCTTTTTTTATTTCAGATTTCCAGCATCCGTGATATTTCACCTTTATGTATATAGTTCAGACTGCAAGCAGATACAGTTGGTGGGATGGCTAAACACATGGAAAATTAAACAGAATACAGAGAAGTCTGGAGTGATACATTCATAGGAAGAACAAGGAGAGGTAATGTAAAATAAGGATCACAATTTCAGAAAAAGAGGTTAGGACAGAACGGGATATGGGTACATAGATGGTTTTGTGGGTCAGATAAGACCCAGATGAAATCCTGAGGGGCAGCTCCCCTCAGCAGGAAGATGGGAGAGATTGGAGTTGTTCTCCTTGAAAAAAAGATTATGAGGCAATTTGATGGAGGTGTTCAAAATTATCAGGGGTCTTAATAGAGTAGCTAGGGAGAAATCACCTTCATTGGTGGAAGAGTAGAGAAGGAGAGGAACCATCTCATTAACCTCCCTATTGTCACAGGCAATGACACAAAAAAAGGCAAAATAAACCTAAGGCAGCAGGAGGAAAAGCTGTTTTATACAATATGTGGTTAGGATTTGGAATGTACTGTCTGAGAGTGTGGTGGAGGAACATTGAATTAACGCCTTAAAAACAAGCTAATTATCATCATTTGCAGGATGACAAAGAAAAGGCACAGGGTATGATTGGCTGTGCTGCTCTCTCAGGGAAACAGCAAGAACACCATCAGAGGATCTCCTATATTGTAATCAATCTATGATTCGATAAAGGATTCTATGGCCACTACATTAAAGAAGAACAGAGGATTACCCTCAAACCCACCCATCTCACAACCCCTATATCATTAAACTGGCCAATATTTATTCCTCAATCTACATCACGAACATAATCTGGTCATTATCCCATTGATGTTTGTGGACGCTTGCTGTTCACATATTGGCAGCTACATTACAACATTGACTACATGTCACTGTCTGGAAAATGTTTTAGGATGTCTGATAGTCATGAGAAGAATTATATAAATACAAGCCTTTCTTTTTTTAATTTTTTGATGCCTGAATTTCTCTTCAGATTTTAAAGGCCAAGTGTGAGCATTAGAATTAATGCCTGAGAACAAACTCGTTCAGCAATTGATCCAGCCAATCAAACGGGTTAGTAAAACAGTGAAGGATGTAAATGATTTGAGGAGTTTCATATTGTCCCTCACAGCCACCCGGACAATATACTCACATGCTGTGACCGTAATCTGATTCATACTAACCAGCCTTGTGAACCTAACCTCTTTAAGTTGAGATTTTAACAGAAGAGGACATTTTAAAAGAACGTAAACCAAATTGCTTTCAGTGACGAAAGGAATATTAAAATCCAAAGTTCAATCATGAGAACATTATTACAACAGCTTTAATACATACCCTGATTCTGACCGATCATCAAGCCTATCCTTCCTTGATTATTTTCCAGTGGGGGAGGTCAAGGAGATGAAATCAACTGGTCTGATTGAATTTCAGTTCTGATTTGAATTCAGTTTCTGTAACTAAAGATATTTTCTTCTCTCTTGCAAATGGTTCCACTTGCTCACATTCAAATCTTCATTTACAAGATTATTCCATATCACGACTGGGATCCATGATCATCGTTCACTCTATTCTAAAATAACCAACTATTGGTCTTTTCCAATTGTTGATCCTTGGGTGATTCAACAAGGCCAACTGTTCAATGTTGATACATAAACCAGCAATCCTAGGATTAAAGATATTTTCTGTGGACCTGTTATAGCAGTAAATGAACTGTAGTGGATCCAGGCAATCTGGAAGGCTGGAATTTATTTGTGCCATGACTAACCTTTGGAAGCACTTCATAATGATGAATGTCAGAGCCACCAGACAATAGTCATTAAGGCATGCTGCCTGGATTTTTTTTGCTACTGGAATGATGGTCATTTTTTTGAAGTAGATAAGGACCTCAGGCTGGTAATAAAGAGTGGTCTAAGATGTTGAAGATATCCACAGATGTCTTCAACATCTCTTTACACAAATCTGAGGTCCCACTCTGCTTCAAGAAGTTAACCATCGTCTAGGTACCAAATAAAAACTAGGCAGCGTGCCTTAATGACCAACATTCAGTAGCTCTTATATTCATTATTATGAACTGCTTCGAAAGACTAGTCATGGCACAAATAAATTCCAGTGTTCCTGACTACCTGGATCCACAGTAAGAAGTCTCACAACACCAGATTAAAGTCTAACAAGTTTATTTGGTAGCAAAAGCCACTAACTTTCAGGCCTCTGACCCTTTAGAGTATCAGAGGCTCAAAAGCTAGTAGCCTTTTCTACCAAATAAACCTGTTGAACTTCAACCTGGTGCTGTCAGACTTCTTACTGTGTTTATCCCAGTCCAACACTGGCATCTCCACATCATACCTGGATCCACTACAGTTTGTCTACTGTCACAACAGTTCCACAGCAGATGCCATCTCCCTAGCCCTCTTCAACTGGATCCTCGTCTTCCTAACCCATAAACCACAATCAGTAAGGATAGGCAACAACATCTCCTCCACGATCAACTCAACAGCTAGTGCCCCACAAATCTGTGTCCTCAGTTTTATACTCCTTATACACCGATGACTGTATGGCCAAATTCCTCTCCAACTTAATTTTCAAGTTTGCTGATGATACGACCATAGTGGGTCAGATCTCAAACAATGATGGAACAGAGTACAGGAAAGAAATAGAGAATCTGGTAAACTGGTACAATGACAATAATAACTCCCGTAATGTCAGTAAAATGAAGGAGGTTATCATCGACTTCAGGAAGCGCAGTGGAGAATGTGCCCCCACTTCATCAATGGGGCAAAGTAGAAATAGTCTAGCGCTTCAAGTCTTTCGATGTCCTGACACCCTCATGCTGACATTATAGTTAAGAAAGCCCACCAAGCCTCTACTTCCTCAGAAGACTAAGGAAATTTGGCATGTCCACTACGACTCTCACCAACTTTTACAGAAGCACCATAGGAAGCATCCTTTCTGGTTGTATCACAGTTTAGTATGGGTTCCTGCTCTGCCCAAGGCCGCAAAGAACTACAAAATGGTTATGAATGAAGTCCAGTCCATCACTTAATGAGCAATGAAAAGTACAGCACAGGAACAGGCCCTGTGATCCTTCAAGCCTGCACTGATCATGATGCCTGTCTAAATTGAAACCATATGCGCTTACAGAGTCTGTACCCTTCCATTCCCGTCCTATTCATGTATTTGTCTAATTGCCCCTTAAATGCCACTACAGTACTTACTCCCACCACTTCCCCAGGCAGCACATTCCAGACACTTACTACTCTGTGTGTAAAAAAAAACTTGCCTTGCACATAGAACATTAGAACACTACAGCTCAGAAAGAGGCCTTTTGGTCCCTTCTTGGCTGTGCTGAACTATTTTTGCCTAGTCACCAATTGAGTGTTATATGGACAATCATCTCTTCTAAACTTTTCTCCAGGCACCTTAAACATATGTCCCTTCTTGAGTTTTTTACCTTAGGAAAGAGCATCTGATTATCCAGGATGAACTACTCAAACCAGTCTTCCATCCATTGACCCTATCTACACATCTCAGTGCCTGGGGAAAAGCAGCCAGCATAATCAAGGACCCACTCACCCCGGATATACTCCCTTCCACTTGCTTCTGTTGGGAAAAAGATACAAAAATCTGAGGTCAACCAACTCAAGAACAGTTTCTTCCCTGCTGCTGTCAGACTTGAGTGGACTTACCTCATATTAAGTTGATCTTTCTCTGTATCCTAGCTATGACTGTAACACTACATTCTGCACTTTGTCCTTTACTTCTCTAAATACTGTACGCTTTGTACAGTGCGCAAGAAAAAATACTTTTCGCTGTATGACAATAACAAATCAAATCAAATCAAATCAATTCAGAAGTATATTGTGCAGACTATGAATGATCTAGAACTTATTCTGGTAACAAATCCATTTGGGAGTGGATAAGTCCATGGAGGGATATTTCCTAGAATTAGGATGTGTGTTGTGGAGCACAATGGTCCCAGGACACAGTGTTGAGATGCCGGCGTTGGACTGGGGTAAATTCAATAAAGTTTGACAACACCAATTTTAAATCCAACTGATTTATTTGATAGTAAATCCACGAGCTTTCGGCTTTTGTGGCCTTCGTCAGGCGAATGAGGTGTTCTGGTCTCCAAAAGCACACATATCAGCACAAACAGTTTACAGATTGCAGATTAGAATGCGAATCCTTACACCTAACCTGCTATTCAAGTCTTAAAGTGGCTAACAGCAGAGGTTAGAGAGATGTGTATTCTCTCCAGGCAGCGCAGTAAGTGAGGCTTTTTGCTAACCCAGGCAAGTCATGGGGGTTACAGGTAGTGTGACATGAAGCCAAGATCCCTGTTAAGACCGTCCTCATGTGTGTGGAACTTGGCTATCAGTCTCTGCTCAGCGACTCTGCGCTGTCGTGTGTCGTGAAGGCCCCCTTGAAGAACATTTACCCGAAAGTCGGAGGCCGAATGCCCGTGACTGCTGAAGTGTTCACCCACAGGAAGGGAACTGTTTTGCCTGGTGATTGTTGAGCAATGTTCATTCATCCGCTGTCGGAGTGTCTGCATGGTCTCCCCAATGTACCATGCTTTGGGACATCCTTTCTTGCAACGTATTAGGTAGACAATGTTGGCCGAGTTGCAAGAGTATGTACCGTGTACCTGGTGAATGGTATTCTCACGTTTGACGATGTCATTCATGTCAATGATCTGGCATGTCTTGCAGAGGTTGCTGTGGCAGGGTTGTGTGGTGTTGTGGTCCCTGTTCTCCTGAAGGTTGGGTAGTTTGCTGTGAACAATGATCTGTTTGAGGTTGTGCGGTTGTCTGAAAGCAAGAAGTGGGGGGGGTGGGGACGGCCCTAGCAAGATGTTCATCATCATCAATGATATGTTGAAGACTCCGGAGAAGATGTCGTAGTTTCTCCACTCCGGGGAAGTACTGGACAACAAAGGTACTCTGTCCACTGTGTCCCGTGTTTGTCTTCCGAGGAGGTCAGTGCGGTTTATCGCTGTGGCACGTTGGAACTGTCGATCGATCAGTCGAGCACCATATCCTGTTCTCACGAGGGCATCTTTCAGCGTCTGGAGGTGTCTGTCACGATCCTCCACATCTGAGCAAATTCTGTGTATACGGAGGCTTGTCCATGTCAGCCTGTTCTTTTAATCCCACCTTCCTGCACATGGCCCATTTAGCTTAAGATACAGATCCAAGCACTTTTTGAAAGGTTCTGAATCTCTGCCTTATGTGCTGGGGTAAACTCAGTAAAGTTTGACAACACCAATTTTAAATCCAACCGATTTATTTGATAGTAAATCCACGAGCTTTCGGCCTTTGTGGCCTTCGTCAGGCGAATGAGGTGTTCTGGTCTCCAAAAGCACACATATCAGCACAGACAGTTTACAGATTGCTGATTAGAATGCGAATCCTTACACCTAACCTGCTATTCAAGTCTTCTTTAGGGAAGACTTCTTTAATGTGTCTAGGGTGGAAGCTGGAGAAGTGGAGCATTGTGAGGTTGTCTGTCGGCTTGCAGTACAGAGAGGTGCTGAGGTGACTGTCCTTGATGGAGATGCGTGTGTCCAAGAATGCAACTGATTCTGGAGAATAGTCCATGGTGAGTCTGATGGTGGGATGGAACTTGTTGATATCATCATACAGTTGTTTCAATGATTGTTCACCATGAGTCCAAAGGAAAAAGATGTCATCAATGTATCTAGTATATAACCTTGGTTGGAGATCTCGTGTGGTGAAGAAGTCTTGTTCGAACCTGTGCATGAAGATATTGGCATACTGAGGTGCAAATTTGGTCCCCATGGCTGTTCCGTGTGTCTGGATAAAAAGCTGATTGTTGAAGGTGAAGACATTGTGGTCCAAGATGAAGCGGATGAGTTGTAAAATTGCATCCGGAAACTGGCAGTTATTGGCATTGAGTACTGAGGCAGTTGCAGCAATACCATCGTCGTGGGGGATGTTGGTGTAGAGCGCCGAGACATCCATTGTGATAAGGAGTGTCCCTGGTTCAACTGCTCCATGTGTGCTGAGTTTCTGTAGGAAGTCTGTAGTGTCAAGACCAAAGCTGGGGGTTCTTTGTACAATGGGTTTCAGGATGCCCTCGATATAGCCGCAGAGCCGCTGAGCAGAGACTGATAGCCAAGTTCCACACACATGAGGACGGTCTTAACAGGGATCTTGGCTTCATGTCACACTATCTGTAACCCCCATGACTTGCCTAGGTTAGCAAAAAACCTCACTTACTGTGCTGTCTGGAGAAAATACACATCCCTCTAACCTCTGCTGTTAGCCACTTTAAGACTTGAATAGCAGGTTAGGTGTAAGGATTCGCATTCTAATCAGCAATCTGTAAACTGTCTGTGCTGATGTGTGCGCTTTTGGAGACCAGAACACCTCATTCGCCTGACGAAGGCCACAAAGGCCGAAAGCTCGTGGATTTACTATCAAATAAATCGGTTGGATTTAAAATTGGTGTTGTCAAACTTTACTGAGTTTACCCCAGGACATAAGGCAGAGATTCAGAACCTTTCAAAAAGTGCTTGGATCTGTATCTTAAGCTAAATGGGCCATGTGCAGGAAGGTGGGATTAAAAGAACAGGCTGGCATGGACAAAATGGGCCGAATGGCCTCCTTCAGTGCTGTAACTTTTCTGTGATTCTATGGCAGGCTTTTCCTCTGCTCCACATTTTCATGTTTCTCTGTTGGTTTTCCTGCAATTAATATTTAATAGGAACTTGTCTGAAGAGAAATACAAGTTAACATCATGATACTTTAAAATCCTCCCAGCAATGGTCAAGATTTAAGCAATAATGAAGTGAAGCTCAGGGTAGGAAAAAGTGTTGCGTTACTTTGAATCTTCTCTAAACACGATTACAGAGTAATCAAAACAGTTTTTCAAAAAATAACACATCATTGACTGACTGAAAAAACAGATACAGCAAGAATAAAAATGGGATTTATTTTTAACTCATGAGAAGGATAATGTCTCAGTTTTAAAATACTTATCCTTGAGTTTAAACCTCTCCATATACTTGCCTCTCCTGGTGTCTGTAAACTCTCCAGCTGTACAGTTCACCAAAATGTCTCTGATGCTCCAATTCTGACCTTGTGTGCTTCTCCAATTTTAACTGTCCCAACTGGCACCCATGCCTTCAGTTGATTGGGCCCTAATCTCTGGAATTCTCCAACCTCACCACCTAGCTATCATCTCTATTGCTCTATGAGACATTTTAAAATCTTCTTTTTATTCATTTATGGAATTTATGGCCAGCATTTGTTGCCCATTCTTAATTGCCTCTTGGTGGTGATGAGCTGTCTTCTTGAAACACTATAGTAAATGTAATGAAGCTACACTCACAGTTCTGTTACGGAGAGAGTTCCAGGATTTTAACCCAATAACAGTGAAGGAATGGCTGATATATTTCCAAGTTGGAACTCGGAGGGGAACTTCCAGGTGGTGGTGTTTCCCAGGTGTCTGCTGACCTTGACTATTAAGATGGTAGCTGGGTTTGGAAGGTTCTGCCTGAGAAACCTTGGTGAGTTCCAGTAGTGCACCTTGTAGATGGTACACACTGCAGTACTTATGCATTGGTGGTGGAGGGAGTGAATATTTATGGAAGGGGCAGCAATCAAGTAGGGCTGCTTTGTCCTGGATTGCATTAAGCTTCTTGAGTGTTGTTGAAGCTACACTCATCCAGGCAAGTGGAAAGTATTCCATCACACTCCTGACTTGTGCCTTTAGTAAGTCTAATATCTCCTTCTTTTAGTAAGGTGCTAATTTTTGTTTAGTAACTTTTGTAACTAGTGCTTTGAGAGGTTTTAGCATCTTAAAGGTGATATATAAATGCAGAATATTGTTATTAATAATACAGATCATGAGTGATGTAAAACTTTGACCGAAAGTGTTAAATACATTTATGTCAGGCTTTAAATGACAGGTTTAAAAAAGTAAGCAGCTTGTTTTAATATGGAAATCTGGAAGCCGTAATAGATGGGATTTCATACTTTTAACTCATATTATAGCAATTTGAAGGTATCTTATTTACAAAATGAAGTGTGGCCATTATTGCTTAAGTGACTCATTATACGCTGCTGCTGATACATTTAGAAAAAAGCACCTTCCACAAGATAGAATCCTTTGAGCAGACAGTGAATTGTAATGGAGCCTTTAAAAATGGCAATGCCTGATGGTGTTAACCTCTGAACGTTCAATTTCCCTGAGTGTCTCCTGGAACAAAAACATGATTTCTACAATATATATATTCTTAACTTTTAAAAACTGAGCCTTCAGAAATTACCATGACAATACAGTACCACAATTGTGAAGGGAAGTAAGCAAGTTCTCCCCCATTGGCAGAGCAATATTAACATTTCACAAAGCACATTTCCCCCTGTGTATCAAATAAATCCTGCGCGCCACAGCTCACTCACTCAAACTGTTCCTAGTGCGAACTCAAGTAAAAAGTTCTCATTTTTTTTAACAAAAGCTTTATGATCTTATTTGAATCTAATTAACATTTAAAAATTTGTAATGCAAAAATATACTGCCTGTTTAAATATGAAAATCAGAAAACAGAATGATTTTACATCTTTAACTTGTATGTTTGTAATGTGAGTGGTGTAATGCACTTGTTATCTTATTGGACCTAGTGGGCCCGATTTTATCATAGCATCGCGTTGTTTTTGGGCGTGAAAGCTTGGCAAAGTTTTGAGTGTGAGGTCCCTGCATCCAAATAGGAAGCAGCTGCGATTTAAATGCATTTGCATTGCCTTTAAATTGAATTAATGGGCTGCTCGCTCAATTTTACAACCATTTCCCCCTTTACCATTGCGTTCGCCCATCCAGATTCATTGTGAAACAGACATCTTCAGCAAAGGTCTATTTCAGGTGCCTCAGCTTCTGGAAAGGTAAATACAGAGCTTCCTATGGCCCTCCGATTCAGATTGGTGGTTGGGGGGTGGAGGAAGAGGTGGGCAGATCATCCCCTGGTGAGGGGAGAGAGGAAGGAAGGCAGATGGCTTTCTGGCAGGGGGTGGGGGAGGGAGGCCCGATCATTCTCTGGTGGGGACAGGGGTAGGGGGTGGAACGGGGGGGGGGGGGGGGGACCACTGCCACTCCTGCTGGCAATCGGTGGGGAGGGGAAGTGGGACAGAGGGTCACGATTGGTCTGGGTACTCGGGGAGGCAGTGGGAGTGGGTGGATAAGAGGGACCATTATGTTGTGGGGGTGCAGCGGTATCTGTGGGGGTCATTGCTCCCGGACGGCTTTATCCGCTTTTTGTGGCCAGGGGCAGGGGGGCATTCAATGTTTGTTACTGCGAATGCAGAGTTGAAGGTTCTGATTGGAGCTGCAGCATTTCGGGTGCGATAAGCTCTACCCACAGTGTGATTCCACACTCAGATGTTTTTTAGGCTGAGTGCGTTTTGGGGGGGGTGCGCCTGAGAACAGTTTTTTAAATCGGATCTGAATCATGCCCAGGTTCAGCACTTAGAATCACAATGGTAAAATCAGCCCCACTCTCTTTATGGATCTCACACAATCATTAGTGGCTGACACATATCAACAATCATTATCACACAGACATTTTCACATCACCACCATCCCATTTATCATGTTATTCCAACTCCATCCTCTGATCCTTCTGGGAATGGCTAATCACTCCTGGGGACAGGTATCTTACCCACCCCATCCCCACTGATCACATGCCTTTCCGTTGCCGTCATCATGTCCAAGCTGACACACAACGTCCGTAAGCGAACCCAGACCGGGGCAGTGATGGCCGATACCATTGCCCTCACTTTGTTCGAGAAGACTGAAGCTGACCTTGTTGCGAGGACACGGGTCACTCCAGCAGATATAGGTTTTCCTACAACCCAACGTAGATCACAGCTCCACCAATTCATCAAATCCTCACAACTCATCAGCTGAAATTCGATTCTATATTTTCTAGGCACTTTACAGAATGATCAGCAGTCCGAATCCCTAGAGAATATCCAAAGAGGAAGCTTTGGAACAACTATCATGGCACCTCAACTACACCCTCCACCAGCACAAAGACATACACACTTCACCTACACCCTCCACCAGCACAGAGACACACACACTTCACCTACACCCTCCACCAGCACAGAGACACACACTTCACCTACACCCTCCACCAGCGCAGAGACACACACGCCTCACCTACACCCACCACCAGCGCAGAGACACACACACTTCACCTACACCCTCCACCAGCACAGAGCCACACACACCTCACCTACAACCTCCACCAGCACAGAGACACACACACACCTCACCTACACCCTCCACCAGCACACAGACACACACACACTTCACCTACACCCTCCACCAACACAGAGACACACACACTTCACCTACACCCTCCACCAGCACAGAGACACACACACTTCACCTACACCTCCACCAGCACAGAGACACACACTTCACCTAACCTCCACCAGCGCAGAGACACACCCTCACTACACCCCCACCAGCGCAGAGACACACACACTTCACCACACCCCCACCAGCACAGAGCACCACACCACCTACAACCTCCACCAGCACAGAGACACACACACACCTCACCTACACCTCCACAGCCAAGACACACTCCTACACCTCCACACCAGAGACACACACTCCTACACCCTCCACCAGCACAGAGACACACACACTTCACCTACCCTCCACCAGCACAGAGACACACACACTCACCTACACCCTCCACCAGCACAGAGACACACACACCTCACCTACACCCTCCACCAGCACAGAGACACACACACCTCACCTACACCCTCCACCAGCACAGAGACACACACACCTCACCTACACCCTCCACCAGCACAGAGACACACACACACCTCACCTACACCCTCCACCAGCACACAGACACACACACACTTCACCTACACCCTCCACCAGCACAGAGACACACACACTTCACCTACACCCTCCACCAGCACAGAGACACACACACACCTCACCTACACCCTCCACCAGCACAGAGACACACACACCTCACCTACACCCTCCACCAGCACAGAGACACACACACCTCACCTACACCCACCAGCACAGACACAACACCTCCTACACCCTCCACCAGCGCAGAGACACACAAACCTCACCTACACCCTCCACCAGCACAGAGACACACACACTTCACCTACACCCTCCACCAGCGCAGAGACACACACACACCTCACCTACACCCTCCACCAGCACAGAGACACACACACTTACCTACACTCTCACCAGCGCAGAGACACACACACCCCACCTACACCCTCCACCAGCACAGAGACACCACCACTCACCTACACCCTCCACCAGCACAGGACACACACACACCTCACCTACACCCTCCACCAGCACAGAGACACAACAACTTCACCTACACCCTCCACCAGAACAGAGACACACACACCTCACCTACACCCTCCACCAGCACAGAGACACCACACACCTCACCTACACCCTCCACCAGCACAGAGACACACACACTTCACCTACACCCTCCACCAGCACAGAGACACACACACCTCACCTACACCCTCCACCAGCACAGAGACACACACACTTCACCTACACCCTCCACCAGCACAGAGACACACACACACCTCACCTACACCCTCCACCAGCACAGAGACACACACACTTCACCTACACCCTCCACCAGCACAGAGACACACACACACCTCACCTACACCCTCCACCAGCACAGAGACACACACACTTCACCTACACCCTCCACCAGCACAGAGACAACACAACACTCACCTACACCTCCACCAGCACAGAGACACACACACTCACCTACACCTCACCAGCGAGAGACACACACACACCTCACCTACACCCTCCACCAGCGCACAGACACACACACTTCACCTACACCCTCACCACCAGAGACACACACTCACCTACACCTCCACCAGCGCAGAGACACACACACTCACTAACCCTCCACCAGCAGAGACACACACACTCACCTACACCCCACCAGCGCAGAGACACACACACACTCACCTACACCCTCCACCAGCACAGAGACACACACATCACCTACACCCTCCACCAGCGCAGAGACACACACACCTCACTACACCCTCCACCAGCCAAGACACACACCCCTCACCTACACCCTCCACCAGCGCAGAGACACACACACCTCACCTACACCCCACCAGCACAGAGACACACACACACCTCACCTACACCTCCACCAGCACAGAGACACACACACACCTCACTCACCCTCCACCAGCACAGAGAACACACACACTCACCTACACCCTCCACCAGCGCAGAGAACACACACTCACCTACACCCTCCACCAGCACAGAGAACACACACACCTCACCTACACCCTCCACCAGCACAGAGACACACACACACCTCACCTACACCCTCCACCAGCACAGAGACACACACACTTCACCTACACCCTCCACCAGCGCAGAGACACACACACACCTCACCTACACCCTCCACCAGCACAGAGACACACACACTTCACCTACACTCTCCACCAGCGCAGAGACACACACACTTCACCTACACTCTCCACCAGCGCAGAGACACACACACTTCACCTACAGTCTCCACCAGCGCAGAGACACACACACCTCACCTACACCCTCCACCAGCACAGAGACACACACACTTCACTTACACACTCCACCAGAGCAGAGACACACACACTTCACTTACACACTCCACCAGCGCAGAGACACACACTTCACCTACACCCTTCACCAGAGCAGAGACACACACACACTTCACCTACACTCTCCACCAGCGCAGAGACACACACACCTCACCTACACTCTCCACCAGCGCAGAGACACACACACTTCACCTACACTCTCCACCAGCGCAGAGACACACACACTTCACCACACCCTCCACCAGCACAGAGACACACACACCTCACCTACACCCTCCACCAGCACAGAGACACACACACACCTCACCTACACTCTCCACCAGCACAGAGACACACACACCTCACCTACACTCTCCACCAGCGCAGACACACACACACTTCACCTACACCCTCCACCAGCCAGAGACACACACACTTCACTTACACACTCCACCAGCGCAGAGACACACACTCACCTACACCCTCCACCAGCACAGAGACACACACACTTCACCTACACCCTCCACCAGCCAGAGACACACACACTTCACCTACACCCTCCACCAGCACAGAGACACACACTTCACCTACACCCTCCACCAGCACAGAGACACACACACACCTCACCTACAACCTACACCAGCGCAGAGACACACACACCTCACCTACACCCTCCACCAGAGCACAGAGACACACACTTCACCTACACCCTCCACCAGAGCACAGAGACACACACAGTTCACTTACACACTCCACCAGCGCAGACACACACACTTCACCTACACCCTCCACCAGCACAGAGACACACACAGTTCACTTACACACTCCACCAGCGCAGAGACACACACACCTCACCTACACCCTCCACCAGCACAGAGACACACACAGTTCACTTACACACTCCACCAGCACAGAGACACACACTTCACCTACACCCTCCACCAGCGCAGAGACACACACTTCACCTACACCCTCCACCAGCACAGAGACACACACACACCTCACCTACACCCTCCACCAGCGCAGAGACACACACACCTCACCTACACCCTCCACCAGAGCACAGAGAACACACTTCACCTACACCTCCACCAGCACAGAGACACACACAGTTCACCTACACCACTCCACCAAGGCAGACACACACCACCTACACCCTCCACCAGCGCAGAGACAACACACCTCACCTACACCCTCCACCAGCGCAGAGACACACACACACCTCACCTACACCCTCCCACCAGCGCAAAGATACACACACACCCTCATCACCTCACCCTCCCCAACCCATCTCAGAGAAACCACACGACCTCCACCTACCCCCCTCCACCCTAGCTCATAGAAACACATCACACCTCCACCCTACACCCCTCCCACCAGCACAGAGAACACAACACACCCTCACCTACACCCTCCACCAGCACAGAGACCCCATCACAACACCTCCAACCCGCACCCCGTCCCCAGCAGCCCAGAGAAACCCACCACAACACCTCCACCTACACCTCCCACCAGCATCAGAGACACAACACCCTCACGTAACACCCCTCCACCAGCGCAGAGACACCTCCACTCACCTACAGGGTCCCAACCCAGCAACAGAGACCCACACCTACCGTTACACTCCACCCCAGCACAGAAGCACACACCACCACCTCACACCCACCCCAGCACAGAGACACACGCACCACCTCACATACAACCCCTCCACCCTAGCCACAGAGACACACCGACCCGCCTCACGTACACCCTCCACACACACCTCACCTACACCCTCCACCAGCACAGAGACACACACTTCACCTACACCCTCCACCAGCGCAGAGACACACACACCTCACCTACACCCTCCACCAGCGCAGAGACACACACACTTCACCTACACCCTCCACCAGCACAGAGACACACACACCTCACCTACACCCTCCACCAGCACAGAGACACACACACACCTCACCTACACCCTCCACCAGCACACAGACACACACACCTTCACCTACACCCTCCACCAGCACAGAGACACAACACACTCACCTACACCCTCCACCAGCACAGAGACACACACACCTCACCTACACCCTCACCAGCACAGAGACACACACACTTCACCTACACCCTCCACCAGCACAGAGACACACACACACCTCACCTACACCCTTCACCAGCACAGAGACACACACACACCTCACCTACACCCTCCACCAGCACAGAGACACACACACACACTCACCTACACCCTCCACCAGCACAGAGACACACACACCTCACCTACACCCTCCACCAGCACAGAGACACACACACCTCACCTACACCCTCCACCAGCACAGAGACACACACACCTCACCTACACCCTCCACCAGCACAGAGACACACACACACTCACCTACCTCCACCAGCACAGAGACCACACACTTCACCTACACCCTCCACCAGCACAAGACCACACACACCTCACCTACACCCTCCACCAGCCAGAGACACACACACCTCACCTACACCCCCCCAGCACAGACACAACACACCTCACCTACACCCTCCACCAGCACAGAGACACACACACCTCACGTACACCCTCCACCAGCGCAGAGAAACACTCACCTCACGTACACCCTCCACCAGCACAGAGACACACACACCTCACCTACACCCTCCACCAGCACAGAGACACACACACCTCACCTACACCCTCCACCAGCACAGAGACACACACACACCTCACCTACACCCTCCACCAGCACAGAGACACACACACTTCACCTACACCCTCCACCAGCACAGAGACACACACACCTCACCTACACCCTCCACCAGCACAGAGACACACACACCTCACCTACACCCTCCACCAGCGCAGAGACACACACACCTCACCTACACCCTCCACCAGCAGAGACACACACACTCACCTACACCCTCCACCACACAAGAACACACACACCTCCCTACACCCTCCACCAGCGCAGAGACACACACACTTCACCTACACCCTCCACCAGCACAGAGACACACACACACTTCACCTACACCCTCCACCAGCACAGAGACACCACACCTCACCTACACCCTCCACCAGCACAGAGACACACACACACCTCACCTACACCCTCCACCAGCACAGAGACACACACACCTCACCTACACCCTCCACCAGCACAGAGACACACACACCTCACCTACACCCTCCACCAGCACAGAGACACACACACCTCACCTACACCCTCCACCAGCGCAGAGACACACACACTTCACCTACACCCTCCACCAGCACAGAGACACACACACCTCACCTACACCCTCCACCAGCACAGAGACACACACAACCTCACCTACACCCTCCACCAGCACAGAGACACACAACTTCACCTACACCCTCCACCAGCGCAGAGACACACCACACTTCACCTACACCTCCACCACACAGAGACACACACACCTCACTACACCCTCCACCAGCGCAGAGACACACCCTCACCTACACCCTCCACCAGCACAGACACACACACCTCACCTACACCCTCCACCAGCACAGAGACACACACCTCACCTACACCTCCACCAGCGCAGAGACCACACACCTCACCTACACCCTCCACCAGCGCAGAGACACACACACCTCACCTACACCCTCCACCAGCACAGAGACACACACACACCTCACCTACACCCTCCACCAACACAGAGACACACACACCTCACCTACACCCTCCACCAGTGCAGAGAGACACACACACTTCACCTACACCCTCCACCAGCGCAGAGACACACACACTTCACCTACACCCTCCACCAGCACAGAGACACACACACACCTCACCTACACCCTTCACCAGCACAGAGACACACACACACTTCACCTACACCCTTCACCAGCACAGAGACACACACCCTTCACTACCCCTCCACCACACAGAGACACACACACCTTCACTACACCCTCCACCAGCACGAGACACACACACCTCACCTACACCCTCCACCAGCACAGAACACACACACTTCACCTACACCCTCCACCACACAGAGACACACACACCTCACCTACACCCTCCACCAGCACAGAGACACACACACCTCACCTACACCCTCCACCACACAGAGACACACACACACCTCACCTACACCCTCCACCAGCACAGAGACACACACACCTCACCTACACCTCCACCAGCGCAGAGACACACACACCTCACCTACACCCTCCACCAGCGCAGAGACACACACACCTCACCTACACCCTCCACCAGCACAGAGACACACACACCTTCACCTACACCCTCCACCAGCACAGAGACACACACACTTCACCTACACCCTCCACCAGCACAGAGACACACACACTTCACCTACACCCTCCACCAGCACAGAGACACACACACACCTCACCTACACCCTCCACCAGCACAGAGACACACACACTTCACCTACACCCTCCACAGCACAGAGACACACACCTCCTACACCTCCCACCAAGACAACACACCTCACCTACACCCTCCACCACACAGAGACACACACCTTCACCTACACCCTCCACCAGCCAGAGACACCACACCTTCACCTACACCCTCCACCAGCACAGAGACACACACACTTCACCTACACCCTCCACCAGCACAGAGACCCACCTCACCTACACCCTCCACCAGCAGAGACACACACCCTCACCGCACCCTCCACCAGCGCAGAGACACACACCCTCACCTACACCCTCCACCAGCACAGAGACACACACACCTCACCTACACCCTCCACCAGCACAGAGACACACATTCACCTACACCCTCCCCAGCCAGAGGCACACACACTTCACCTACACCTCCACCAGCACAGAGACACACACCTCACCTACCCCTCCACCAGCGCAGAGACCACACCTCACCTACACCCTCCACCAGCGCAGAGTCACACACACCTCACCTACACCCTCCACCAGCGCAGAGACACACACACCTCACTTACACCCTCCACCAGCGCAGAGACACACACACTTCACCTACACCCTCCACCAGCACAGAGACACACACACTTCACCTACACCCTTCACCAGCGCAGAGACACACACAGCTCACCTACACCCTCCACCAACGCAGAGACACACACACTTCACCTACAGCCTCCCCCAGCGCAGAGACACACGCACCTTGGTGGGACACAGCTCCAGATTATACTCAGGATCAGTTTCTAGAAAACATTTCACACATGCTTCCCCATTAGTTGGAAGCCTCCACCATTCAGAGTGCATGCACGCGTGTAAATGCAGGACTTGTTCTCTCTTGGACATCCCCTGAGATGAAAAGGAATTGCATTGAGGGCTGCAGAGATATGGCCATGAGCCCTCAGTTAACATTACCCTTCCCGGAACTGGTCAGTTATTAAAGTATCACAGGCATGTCTCCTTCCTCCATGGAGACATTAAGATACTGACCGTCAGCAGCCCCAAGCTTCCTGGGCATCCAGATCTTCATCCTGCGATGAGCTCTCATCCTCCTCCAATTCAGTGTCCAGCAAGGACTCAGCTCTTTGCATTGCTGGATTGTGAAGGGCACAATGCGCTGTGATGATGTGGAATCCCTATCCGGAGTATATTGCAGAGAACCACCTGAGAGTGCTCCAAGCATCTGAAATGAATCTTCAGAGTCCCTGTGATCTGCTCGATTGGGAAGAGTGAGGAGGTGTGAGCAGCATTGTCCCTCTCCTTGAGACATAGAACATAGAACATAGAACATAGAACAATACAGCACAGAACAGGCCCTTCGGCCTTCGATGTTGTGCCGACCAAAATAAAAGCAATGCCCCTCCTAACTAAACCATTCCCTTCTCATCCATATACTTATCAACTAACCTCTTAAACGCCACCAAACTTGGCGCATCTACAACAGCTGCAGGCAGGGCATTCCACTCCCTAATCACTCTTTGAGTAAAGAACCTACCTCTGATATCCGTCCTATAACTCATACCCCTTAATTTAAAGTTGTGTCCCCTCGTGCTAGCTTTTTCCATCCTAGGAAAAAGGCTATCACTGTCCACCCTATCCAAACCTCTAATTATCTTATATGTTTCAATAAGATCCCCCTTAGCCGCCTCCTTTCTAACGAAAACAACCTCAAATCCTTCAACCTCTCTTCATAGGACCTGCCCTCCATACCAGGCAACATCCTAGTAAACCTCCTCTGTACCCTCTCCAATGCCTCCACATCTTTCTTATAATGTGGCGACCAGAACTGCACACAATACTCCAAGTGCGGCCGCACTAGAGTTTTGTACAGCTGCAACATGATGCTGCGGCTCCTAAATTTAATCCCCCTACCAATAAAAGCTAAGACTCCATAAGCCTTCTTAACAACTTTATCCACATGTTTAAAGATGACACACTGGAGACATCAGCCACTGTTTTGGTGCGTGCTGTTTACCTTAAAAGTAGCCACTCCTGCAGACATACTGCCCCATCAAAACTCTCAGGCACCTGGAGTGACGCAGAATGTAAGAGTCATGACAACTCTCAGGATCCTGTGTTCCCAACGCTCACACACTAGTTGTACATTGATCGAGTGGTTTCTAAACATTAGGAGCTGATGCCAGGAACCCATATAGCCACATGGGGACAAGTTATTCACCCTGCACACTTGGAAAATCTAGGACGACAGAAAATTCAAGGACCTCACAGCCTGGGCCAGAACAAACCTGACATAATGATGGGCCATCCCTGTAAAGGGATCAGTGACCTGTTTATGAAGGAAATGGATATTTTTAGATCTAAAAGTGTCAAAAGGAATGGGGAGAGTGCTGGAGTATATGGGGGATGTGTTGAGATCAAAGATCAGCCATGATCATACTGAATGGTGGAGCAGATCTGAAGGGCCAAATGGTCTACTACTATTCCTTATGCTTCGATGTGACCCCCTTTGTGTATCGATATGGTGCAGGCACCACAAAGACTCCCTGTTAATTAACGGTAAGACCCAGAAACAAAGAAACCTACTGCTGCCCTCACCTTCAAAGCCATTGGCAGGGTGAAGCCTCCAACCCACTGGCAGTAAATGATATATCTGACATTGGGACAAACACAGACATACCTGGCACTGCCTCTCACTCATTTGTAAATGGGACACTCTTCTAGAATAATTCCAAAGTCTGACACGTTGTGCCTCTGTTGTCTGAGTCTCCTAGTCTGCATCTCTTGCTCATGCTCTGGATCCCTGTCACCATGTGTTGATGTGGTGTTGTGAGACTTCTTACTGTGTTTACCCCAGTCCAACGCCGGCATCTCCACATCATGACCATGTTCCTCAGGCAGGGAATTCTGTTGGAGTTGCACTTGGTCACTCCATTGCTTTAGGACTCTGACAAAGGCGGCACTGAGCTCTCGATCCATTCGATCCATTTGTCCTTTTGCCCCCTATTTAAAATGAAACATTGAAGACAAAAATGATTAAAAGTTCAAGAAAACAAAGCACTGAATATGAAACTGATGATGTGTGATAGTTCTGCCTGAGGAACATGGTCATGATGTGGAGATGTCGGCGTTGGACTGTGTGGGACTCGGTGTAGGGGGATGTATGGGGTTCAGTGTAGGGGATGTATGGGGTTCAGTGTAGGGGATGTGTGGGGCTCAGTGTAAGGGAATGTGTGGGGCTCAGTGTGGGGGATGTGTGGGACTCAGTGTAGGGGATGTGTGGGGCTCAGTGTAGGGGATGTGTGGGACTCAGTGTAGGGGGATGTGTGGGACTCAGTGTAGGGGATGTGTGGGACTCAGTGTAGGGGGATGTGTGGGGCTCAGTGTAGGGGAATGTGTGGGACTCAGTGTAGGAGGATGTGTGGGCTCAGTGTAGGGGATGTGTGGACTCAGTGTAGGGATGTGTGGGGCTCAGTGTAAGGATGTGTGGGCTCAGTGTAGGGGGCTTTGTGGGGCTCAGTGTAGGGGGATGTGTGGGACTCAGTGTAGGGGATGTGTGGGACTCAGTGTAGGGGGATGTGTGGGACTCAGTGTAGGGGGATGTGTGGGACTCAGTGTAGGGGGATGTGTGGGGCTCAGTGTAGGGGATGTGTGGGACTCAGTGTAGGGGATGTGTGGGACTCAGTGTAGGGGATGTGTGGGACTCAGTGTAGGGGGATGTGTGGGGCTCAGTGTAGGGATGTATGGGGCTCAGTGTAGGGGATGTGTGGGACTCAGTGTAGGGGGATGTGTGGGACTCAGTGTAGGGGGATGTGTGGGGATCTGTGTAGGGGATGTGTGGGCTCAGTGTGGGATGTGTGGGGCTCAGTGTAGGGATATGTGGGGCTCTGCGTAGGGGATGTGTGGGGCTCAGTGTAGGGGATGTGTGGGGCTCAGTGTAGGAGATGTGTGGGCTCTGTGTAAGGGATGTGTGGGGCTCAGTGTAGGGATGTGTGGGACTCAGTGTAGAGGATGTGTGGGGCTCAGTGTAGGGGATGTGTGGGGCTCAGGTAGAGGATGTGTGGGGCTCAGTGTAGGGGATGTTTGGGCTCTGTGTAAGGGATGTGTGGGGCTCAGTGTAGGGGATGTATGGGGCTCAGTGTAGGGGATGTGTGGGGCTCAGTGTAGGGGATCTGTGGGGCTCAGTGTAGGGGATGTGTGGGGCTCTGTGTAGGGATATGTGGGGCTCTGTGTAGGGGATGTGTGGGGCTCTGTGTAGGGATGTGTGGGGCTCAGTGTAGGGGATATATGAGATTCAATGAAGGAGATGACTGATGTAGTTTGTCCCCAAAATGTTGACACACATGTTGAGGTGACCAAGATGGCATCGCAGAAATGTGAAACCTGGAATTGTGTGTGAGATGTTAAGGTGTAATGGAGGTGATGAATCTGTGCTCTAATCTCAGATGTGGCATACTAATGACCAATCAGCTGCTCTGGGTCAATGAGTGGATGATCGTTAGCCCGTTATGAATACCTGGTGAATGTGTAACTGACTTTCTGTGATGGGATGTCATACATGATGCAGCTGTGCTTCTTTACTGACTCACAAGTCTATATTTCTAAGTCTTATTCTTGTGATGCCGAGCCTGTGATGAGAAGTCGCTGAGTTCTGAGTATCCCTTTAAAAACACGAATGAGGGCATTGGCTTTCAGTAGATTTCTTTCCAAGGAGATCTTCCTCCTTGTAATGAAGCTCACTAAGTTCAGAAACAGCCAAGCCCATGACTGGGAGACAGGCTGGTACACCAAGCAGTGCTTTTACCTTCTGGAGGCGAGGCGATGACCCAGTGATTTTGTCGCTAGACCTTTAATCCAGAAATTAAGCTAATGTTCTGGGGACTTTGGTTTGAATCCCGCCATGGCAAATGCTGGAATTTGAATTCAATAAAAAACTATATCTGGAATTAAGAATCTACTGATGACCGTGAAATCATTGTCAACTGTCAAAAAGACCCATCTGGTTCACTGATGTACTTTAGGCAAGGAAATCTTCCATCCTTATCTGATCTGGCCTACATGTGACTCCAGAGCCACAACAATGTGGGTGACTCTCAACTACCCTCAGGCAACGAGAGATAATAAATCTGGACAATAATAAATAAGCTGGACAATAAATACTGTCCAGCTGGCGATGCCCACATCCCATAAATGAATAAATAAAAGCACACAGCCTTGTCACTCCCTGAAGCTGAAGTTTCCAATACCCTTTGCACCTCTTCACTGTCTCTTACCTCTGACCTTGGACAATGAGATCCTAATCCTGACTGTAAGCCACAAACGAAAGAATTTGGAGGTTCGCAGAATTCCCCCTTGCCATGAGAGTTAAGGACTAGAGTACCCTTCCCAAACAAAGATTCCACCTTCTGAGCCTCTATAAAACACAGAAAAACTACAGTACAAACAGGCCCTTTGTCCCATCCGATCATATCCCTACCTACTAGTCCAGTACTCATCCAGAAGTCTCCTAAAAGATCCTATCAAATTTGCCTCTACCACCACCGCCAGCAACCAATTCCACTCACCAACCACGTTTGAGTGAAAAACTTACCCCTGCCATCTCCTCTGTACCTACTCCTCAGCACCTTAAACCTGTGTCCTCTTGTAGCAACCATTTCAGTCCCGGGAAAAAGCCTCTGAGAATCCACCCGATCTGTACCTCTCAACATCTTATACACAATGTGACCCATCCCTCATGTGCCACACTGACAATGCCCCCCCCCACCCCCAAAATTTGGCAGTCTTTGTCCATCCCCTTCCAGTAAACAATGTGACATTTCTTTGAACCCTTCTTTATCAGCCTTTCATGTACCCTTGTCAGGCTCCAGCTCCCCATCCCTTGGTCTACCCTCTGTCTTCCATCGTGCCTCCTTTCATCACTCACAGCCCTTGCACAGCCTCTCCCCACCTCCTCCCACCAACCTCCCCTCCCAACCCTCCTAGGGTCCACCCTCCCCTCATACCCCACTCCTTGTTGGAAGCTTGGCTGTGAAATACAGTTCACCTCCCAGTACCAAGAGGCACTGTTGGTCAATGCCAGCCTTGCTAATCAAGCTCACATTGTTAAAAAATTATTAAAAATATAACTGCAATCAGTTACTTTTGTGGTCATCAAAATACTTGTCTGTGAGAAACCTGGGGAGGGAAATTTACGGCCTTCCTGCTTGAGGGATTTTCCAGTTTTGCTGAAGACAAACCACAGCACAAGATCCCCAGCAATGGAGGGTGTGAACCACGGGAAATCCGCTGACAATCGATTGAGTTCCCGCTGCTGGTCAAAGGCCTCTACAAAACACACCACGGGGCTGGGGAATGCAGAAAATCCCATCCGCCTAATTGAACCTGATGTTGTGTGATATCCTGTGTTATCCGTGAAGCATGCACGATTTTCCTCATTAACCCATACTGTTTGTTTAAAGGTTGTCTGGAAATGTTGTCCTGGGCATTATGGTTCACTTTGTCCACATATGCAGCCCAGACGGGTGTTGAGACAAAAGGTGAGTGTGTCTCCATCCTGTACAGTTTTCATAGCACAGTAAGACAGGAGGTCCAAGAGGGATCCCATTGAGGAAACATGCAGAAGTTTCAAGTTTTAAGCATTGTTATCTTTGTTTTCAAACTCCCCCACAGCCTGGTCCCTCCTGTCTTTGTAATCTTCTCCAAACCTCTTAACCCTCCCAGATCTCCTCACTCCTACAATTACAATGACCTCAATCTCCATTGCTCCTTCATTGGTGGTTGTCTCCAGATATCTCCACCTGTACTGGAAATTCCCTTAACCTCTCCGACTGTCCATCTTTAAAATAATCCTTAAGCTTGCCCCTCTGACTAAATTTGTGCAAATTTGTCCAAGTCCTTCTTTGGCCTGGCATTAATATTTGTCTTATATGCTCTAGTAAAGCACTTCAGGATATCTGCCTCAAAGCACGAGGTGTCCATGTTCAATTTTGGCCTTGGGTCACTGTGAAGAGTCTGCACAGTCTCCCCGTGTCTGCAGGGGTTTCCTCTGGGTGCCCCCCAGTTTCCTCCCACACTCCAAAGATGTGTAGGTTAGGGTGGATTGGCTGTGCTAAATTGCCCCTTAATATCCAAAGATGTGCAGGTCAGGGAGATTAGCCGGGTAATCACCTGGATTTACAAGGTCTGTCAGAGAGTTGATGTTGACTTGATGGGCTGAATGGCCTGTTCCTACACTGTAGGGATCCTATGATTCTATTTTGACTGTTAAAGATTCTATATAAATGCGAGTTGTTATTGAGGTGTTAAAAAAAACTTAAACATACTTTAAAAAAACGCTCACACCTCAGATATAAACATCAAACTCGAGGCTCAAAGATTCTAAACTTACCCATTTCTTTCTGTGATGTTTTATGGTGTTTGTCCAAATGTATCTACAGAGATGTGAGTGACATGGAGTGCATTGTCACTGCTAAATAAACTCTTATTGATTTGTAACTGATTAAAGAAATAGAATTATTCAAACAGAAGTTGTGCTTTTGCTACTGTTAAATGAATTCATGAGAAAGCTGCCCTCTGACCCCTGCCCTCTAACCGCATTACAATTCTCTGCCAAACAATCTGTGATTATCACGCCAGCCTGATTCTCATTTCTGGCACAGCAGCAGTCTGTGCTCATCCAGAAACCAAGAATGGACACAAAGAATGAAGTTTACTTTAGAAATAAGACGTATTCTCCGTGGGAAATGTGGACTTGTTATTAATCTGCTGTAAGTTGTGGAGAAAGTGTTTACAGAGCAGTGTGTGTGTTCAGTGACGTCCCTGCACACCTTGGTTTCCACACTGAGAGAAAGCGGCTGCAAAGTACACTCAAACCCCCATAATTACACCATATACACCGACACAATCTCCCTTAAAAGAAATTCTACGTTACTTGAAAGGACTGCC
This sequence comes from Sphyrna mokarran, assembly GCA_024679065.1. Lineage (NCBI taxonomy): Eukaryota > Metazoa > Chordata > Chondrichthyes > Carcharhiniformes > Carcharhinidae > Sphyrna > Sphyrna mokarran. The sequence goes on from JAGIQG010000010.1 coordinate 854,319, forward strand.
AATTTCACATAACAAATTAGCTTTCTGCTTCTTATGTATTTCTTTTCAGACAGAAATATCAATATTTCATAAATTGGCAAACGAAATGATATCTATCAGCCTGACAATGGCACTGTCTAACTGTAACTGAAAACCTTTGTTCTCTGCAAGAAGTACAATAGAAACAGCTCCAATTATCCAAACGCAAATGTTACTCAGAATTTTTGCTAACCTGATTAATTCTTTTGTTTCTTACAAGTCTGTTATATTCAGCTCAGTGACGGTTAAAAAATTATTACCCATCTGGAAACGTAAAATGAAAGTTATGAGTAACAGCTGTATACTCATATCCACTCCACGACTCCTTACCTACTCTCAATCTTAACCCATCCTCACCCTCACTGGCCTGCATCCATCTCACCCTCAAACTGAGATTTACAAAGATCTGCTCTGCAAGGAGATGGGAGTAACTAATGACCCCATTGTGGAGGCTGCCCTAGGTAGCAGTGATCATAATATAATAGAATTTTATATTCCGTTTGAGGGAGAGAGGAGTGGGTCTGAGACAATGGCTGGACTTGTTGTAGGGTGGGGCTTTCAGTAGGGTGGGACTATCGGTAGGGTGGGGCTGTCGTTAGGGCAGGGCTGTCATTGGGGCGGGGCTGGCAATAAGGTGTGGCTGAGCAAAGGCTGGAGATGGGATGCGAGCTTACAGGGCAAGAGTGGGAGAGTATTTGTGAAAGGAGGACAAGAGTGATGATGGAGAATTGGGGGAACAGAGTATCTCAGAGAGCAGGTTTGATGGTGTCGATGATAAGGTTCTGGGGTGAACTCAACTTACTGGAGATAGGAAGGAGGAATCACAGTTAGAGGGGGCAGTGGGATAAAGGGGAGAGGCAGATCCAAAGTGAGAATCTGGTTGGAGAAACTCTCATTAGGAGAGTCACAGAGAGGGAAATGGCTCCCCTCTCACCAACCCCCCACCACAGCCCTTCTGATCCCCTGATTGGCTCCCTCCTGACTACCTCAGTAGAGTTAACTGAATTGTTATCTCTCTCTCTCCACGGAGGCTGCCTGATGTGATTTCTTGTTTTTTTCCCAGCTTCTACAGTATTTTGTTTTTGTATCAGTAGATTTTGATTGGATAAGGATATTCAGCCACATGAAGCCATTTCTGGTAAATGGAATTAGCTGGAGATTATCTACAATCTAACTGAATAGTGAAACAAGCTTAAAGGGTGAATCGTAATCCTATAACCGTTCCTTCACTTTCCCAACAACACTCGGGGCTCTATCATTGCAATATATCTTATATATAATTGTCTTGAAAATATAGACCCCTGGTCTCATTACTGAGGTCCTCCGTTAAACCAAAGAGGGGGTCACATAGTGTCCATTGGCAGAAATGTCATTGTGAAACTGATTGCATTTGATAATATGTGACAGTAACTGATATGTAGAAAGCGTCAGATTTTACAGAATCCTTTGAATTACGCAGAATTCAACAGGCAGAGGTGTACGTTTGATATCATGTGGACTCCCTGTCCATTCCTGTGGGAGTTGGTTACTGTTGAGGAAATTTGCTGGTGACATGCAGGAGGTTTGATGATTGGCCAGATGATGCTGTTAGTCAATGTCACAGTGACTTAGACTCAAACACCCCAAAATCTTTCACAGGAGTTTCACTTAGGGAGTCACTCGAGCAGGTGACGAATGAATTGCCCAATGAGTGAGGCCTTGTCAGTGTTTTACAGAAGGTTAAAAGGAGGGCAGGGGTGGTGGGAGGTTCAGGAAGAAACTTCTGGAGTTTAGATCCCAAGCAGCTGCAGGCACGGCCACCAGAGTAAAGCAATTAAAATGAACAGGAGGTAAGAATTGGCAAGAGTAGATATCTCCGAGAATTATAAAGCTGAAAAAAATGAAAGACTTGCACTTCTATAGCGCCTTTCATGACCACTAGATGTCTCAATGTGCCTTATAGTCAGTGAAGTACTTTTTGTAATGTAGTCACTGTTGTAGAAAGGTGCAGGAGGGAAAGGCAAGGCCACAGATTTAAGCGTGATTTGAGCGATCACATTGATGTGACAGAATAACAAGTCCCAATTGCATATCTGTGAGGAATGGGCAACCAGTCATGAGAACGCCCATCAGGGTTAGGAACCATCGCCAAAGCCCACTCCCTAGGAAGGCTGCTGTAGAGTTAGGCTCAGAGAAATGTATACTTTGCCCAGGATTCTGGCCCAGAGACAATTATAAATTCTCAAATCCACCTAAGACAGCAGATGGAGCCTCAATTTCACATCTCATCCAAAGGACAGCAAATGCAACAGTGCAGCACTCCTTCAGTACTGACCTTCTGACAGTGCAGCACTCCCTCAGTACTGACCCTCTGACAGTGCAGCACTCCCTCAGTACTGACCCTCTGACAGTGCGGCACTCCCTCAGTACTGACCCTCTGACAGTGCAGCACTCCCTCAGTACTGACCCTCTGACAGTGCAGCACTCCCTCAGTATGACCCTCTGACGGGTTGTACGACCTCTGACAGTGCGGCACTCCCTCAGTACTGACCCTCTGACAGTGCGGCACTCCCTCAGTACTGACCCTCTGACAGTGCGGCACTCCCTCAGTACTGACCCTCTGACAGTGCGGCACTCCCTCAGTACTGACCCTCTGACAGTGCGGCACTCCCTCAGTACTGACCCTCCGACAGTGCGGCACTCCCTCAGTACTGACCCTCCGACAGTGCGGCACTCCCTCAGCACTGACCCTCTGACAGTGCGGCACTCCCTCAGCACTGACCCTCTGACAGTGCGGCACTCCCTCAGCACTGACCCTCTGACAGTGCGGCACTCCCTCAGCATTGACCCTCTGACAGTGCGGCACTCCCTCAGCACTGACCCTCTGACAGTGCGGCGCTGCCTCAGCATTGACTCTCTGATAGTATGGCAGTCCCTCAGCACTGACCCTCTGACAGTGCGGCACTCCCTCAGCACTGACCCTCTGACAGTGCGGCACTCCCTCAGCACTTGGCAACACGCAAATTCAATTCATTTCAGAACACCAAACATCTGAAATAATGCTTGAAAAAATAATGAACTCGTAGAATTGTGATGGAGAGCAAGGACTGATTGTGTAGTTTTGTTATCTGTTGTGTGATAAGGAGTCAGTATCCACCAATTCTTGGCATTAATTTTTGGGAGAGAAATCCTGCCAGTGATATCAATTCAAGATAATGGTTCTTGCTCATTTCTCTCTGACTGGCTGATGCTTTTTGTATTTGATGATGTGTATTCCTGATCCCACCACAGTCTCATCGTGTGAGAAGCGACTGAAGCAGATTGGATCCAAGGACAGAATTAGCACAGGCTGGGAATGAGGGAATCAGTACAACACTCCAGGATTGATGAGTGTTTTTGTTATGTGGTTACACACATTGTATATCTCAGACTGTCTGTCCTGGCACAATTATCACAATCCTCATTATTTAAATGAATATATTTGACAGAAATATGGTGCAAAGTATTAACACAATAATATTTATTTTTAAAGGTTCATCGAGTACACATTGACCAAATCATTGCCCAAGGAATGAAAACACATTGTCATATCACCTCAGCTAACCTCACACATGAGAATGATTCTCCATTTCCAAATAACAAGTCATATTGCATGCGGATTCTATTCATAGTTGTGTTATTGGTGAATGTACCTTTAAATTCATTTTGCTCTCAATACAACAGGAATATTTTATTCCAATCTCCTTATTCTCGTGTCTTCCTTTTACAAAAGACTGATGTCACACTGCCTCAAACAGCTTCAATATAGAGCACCATAGAATCTTCATCTTCTCAAAAATAAAGAGTTTTATTCAGAGAGAAACATCACTTTAAATTTAAACAATAAAATAGTAGGTATAACTGTTCATAAATAGTTCTAAATCATGTGGATGTCTGCCAGACAGTGCGGCGCTCCCTCAGTACTGACCCTCTGACGGTGCGGGACTCACTCAGCACTGACCCTCTGACAGTGCGGCACTCCCTCAGTGCTGACCCTCTGACAGTGCAGCACTCCCTCAGCACTGACCCTCTGATAGTGCGCTGCTTCCTCAGGAGTGACATGGTAGTGTCAGTCTGGATTATGTGCTTAAATCTCTGGAGTGAGACATAAGCTTAAACGGTGAGAGTGCTGCGACTGGGACAAGCCTTAGACTCTATTTGCTCCGACAGGGGAGTCAATTAGTGAAGATAAATGTGAATCTGATCAGTCCAAATGAAATTTGTGATGCTTTTCAGGAATATGGCTGCCATTGCATTCAGGCTGGCGTGACCTCTGCCCTGTAGTCATCATCCCCGTATATATCAGAGTCAGCACTGCGCTGATAACACAAAGCTAATGTGGAGCCATTAACCTCAACTATTTCTATTCCACTTTAATCTCAGCCCAATGGAGTCAACCTGAAGCAGGTATATAAAGAGGCAATCTTGATGCCGAGTCTATCAGGAAGCATGTTATCAAAACACTCAGAATTTATCTCCCAACCAAATAATTTGAATACAAGTGAATTGAAATTGATTTGAGCAGAACAGATTTCGGGAAGGTTAATTAATCACAGATATCTCTCTGACGTTAATGAAATATTTATCTGTAACTCTAACGAGAAATCCATGTGTATAGTTCAGTTAGAAAGCTCAGTGGGTCATGTTACTGACTGACCCAGAGAGCAGGAGTTCAAATGTTATCACAGCAAGTTTAAGAATCTCAAAAATAAATTTGCAAATAAAGCTCTAGTTAGATCGTCAGAGCAACTGAACAGCTTCAGTGCACCTGGAGGGAAGGAAACTTGCCATTCTTAGCTGCTCTCTGCCTTCATATGACTCCAATCCCTGTGAAATACTTTAGGAATCTGCCCTGATAGAGGGTGAAGGACAGGGTAGATTTCTCCATGAATGGTTTGCCAGTTTACTACTAGGATAGATTTACTGCGAATAAAAAGTACTTTCTCCACAAATGGTCTGGCAATTTTCTAAGAGGAAGTATTTTGTGGGAGTAAACCCCTGTTTTGTATCTGGGTAAACCAGATGCAGCTGTGTTTGTGATTGTGTCCCATCTGTGAATGGCACTCAGTGCACACAGCTCTGCAGCCACTTCTGAGGGCAGCTTTGTGCATACTTCTTCAGCAGGTGGGCTGAGCTGGCAGACTGCCAGCTTTTACAAAGCAGAAAGCTTGAGTTTAATGGCAGGCGTATGTATGTGACACCAAGCCACAGTCTGCACCCATATGCTGCCGAGCACTCGGTCCTGTCTCGCAAGTGCCGGCTGCTGATTGGATTCTCGAGTGAGTGCGTGTGCCCGAGAGGAGTAGCCAGGCGGTGAGTATCGCCAGCACACTGTCCTCGTTACAGACACAACCCATCATTAGTGAGAGCACAATGAGCTGATCTGGAGAGACATACCAATTAGGATGCATTGAGCATTTCTTCCATGTCTCTATGGAAACTCCGCTTTCCTGCCTCAACTAAACAATTGCCATCTTTCAGATATCCATATGTCCCCCGGCTGATGTAGCTCTCAACAAACTACATTTCAAAACTCTGTCATTTACAACTTGCTAACTGGAGCAACTCAATCAGATACCAATCGCCCCACAAGTGCTTTCAAAAATCCCAACATGTGCATTTTTCAGTTTCACCTTCTGACTGCCAAAGGTTTTGTGATTATTTTCCAAACACTCAGAGCTGCTCCCTGCATCCTGTCTCATAGCTTCTCCTCAGCTGAGATTTATTAATGACTTGGATACAGTTTCACAATGTACAGAAGATACAAAACATGCAAGTGTACAACCTCCTGAGGAAGATGCTAATAGACTTCAAGGAGTCCCAGTCAGGCTGCAGGAATGGATGGGTGTGAAGTAGGTAAAATTCAATGTTCCTTTAATCCAATCCTGGAAATTGTGAGGTGAATATATTGGTCAGAAGGAAGAGGAGGAACACTAAATGGTGCAATTTTAAAGAGTGCAAGAACAGGGAGATTGGAGTGTGTCTTGGAGAGTAGTGGATAGGTTAACAAATCTGTTAATAAAGCATATGCAATCCTGTACATTATAAAATGAGGCACAGAGTACAAAAGACAGGAGATTCTACCAAATCTATATTAAACACTAGTTCTGCACCAATTAGATCATGCAATTTTTAAAATCTGGGCATCACACTTTAGGAATAATATAAAAGTGTTTGAGGGAGTGTGGAGTTTGTTAAAACTGATATGAAAGCAAGATATTGCAGATGCTAGAAATCTGAAATAAAAACAGAGTTAATGGGTGGGATTTTACAGCCTCACTCATCCCAAAACCAGCATGGTGGCACAGTGATTAGCACTGCTGTCTCGCAGTGCCAGGGACTTGGGGCAGCACGGTGACACAGTGATTAGCACTGCTGTCTCACAGTGCCAGGGACCCGGGGCAGCACAGTGGCACAGTGGTTAGCACTGCTGTCCTCACAGTGCCAGGGACCCGGGGCAGCATAGTGACACAGTGGTTAGCACTGCTGTCTCACAGCGCCAGGGACCCGGGGCAGCACGGTGGCACAGTGATTAGCACTGCTGTCTCACAGCGCCAGGGACCCGGGGCAGCACGGTGGCACAGTGGTTAGCACTGCTGTCCTCACAGTGCCAGGGACCCGGGGCAGCACAGTGACACAGTGGTTAGCACTGCTGTCTCACAGCGCCAGGGACCCGGGGCAGCACGGTGGCACAGTGATTAGCACTGCTGTCTCACAGCGCCAGGGACCCGGGGCAGCACGGTGGCACAGTGGTTAGCACTGCTGTCCTCACAGTGCCAGGGACCCGGGGCAGCACAGTGACACAGTGGTTAGCACTGCTGTCTCACAGCGCCAGGGACCCGGGGCAGCACGGTGGCACAGTGATTAGCACTGCTGTCTCACAGCGCCAGGGACCCGGGGCAGCACGGTGGCACAGTGGTTAGCACTGCTGCCTCACAGTGCCAGAGACCTGAGTTCAATTCCGGCCTTGGTTCACTGTCTGTGTGGAATTTGATGTGCAGATGCCGGCGTTGGATTGGGGTGGTAAGAACTCAGTAAGAATTTAGCAACACCAATTTATAATCCAACCGATTTATTTGATAGTAAAAAAGCTCAGGCATTTGCCTGAGGAAGACACAGGAGTCGAAAGCTCGCTTTTTTACTATCAAATAAATCGGTTGGATTATAAATTGGTGTTGCTAAATTCTTACTATGTGGAATTTGCACATTCTCCCTGTGTATGAGTAGATTTTCCACTGGGTGCTCTGGCTTCGCCCACACTCCAAAGATGTGAGGGTTAGGTTGATTAGCCATGCTAAATTGACCCTAGTATCAGGGGATTAGCAGGGTAAATATGTGGAGTTACAGGAATAGGGTCTAGGTAAGATTGTGGTTGGTGCAGACTCGATGGGCTGAATGCCCTCCTCCTGCACTGTAGAGATTCTATTCTATAAAATCCCACCTGAGGTCCACAGACCTTCCCATTGTTCACCGCTCACCTGCTGAGGGGTGAACAATGGAATTTTACCGCCCCATCTGCCTCATGAGCGTAGCAGGTGGCGGTAAAATTATGGCCACCATTTCAATGGCTCAATGTCCTTTGTAAGAAGTCTGACAACATCAGATTTAAATCCAACCAATTTATTTGATAGTAAACTCACAAGCTTTCAACCCTCTGCCCTTTGTCAGGTGACTGTCAGACTTCTTACTGTGTTTACCCCAGTCCAATGCCGGCATCTCTACATCAATGTCCTTTCCCCAGAAAAGCAATATGAGGAGAGGGTGTGGAGTGAGATAAACTGGATTGCTTTTCAAAAGATCTGGTCCATACTTGCTGGGCCCAATGATCACCTTCTTGCCCGTCCTAATGTGACAAATATATCCGATTATTCTCTCTGGTTACATGTTGCCACAGCACAAAGATAATTCATTGCCTGGATTGGTGATTTCAAAAGCAAACTTGCTACAAAATGCTTGTAGGATCCTTGCAATCCTCTAATTCACTGCTCTCATCACAACCTCTATTTCCTAATTCCAAAAATCACTCATCCAAGTGACAATCTTTCTTAGAATTCTACTATTTTAACTTTTGCGAATACTGCTTGATTATTGGTGCTCTTTAGAGTTAATGTTTCTCTTCTGCATTACTAAACTTTTTGAGTCAAAAGGCTGGATTCTCCGACCTCACCTAGAGCTGGGATTCCCTTGTCCTACTGATCTGAATGGAGATTGGACTGAGTCCCAAATCTCCCGTTCTCACAGCAGCTGGCCATGAACAGTTAGAGAATTCTAGCCAAAGTTTCTGAAAGCTGATGACAGACTGGACTCTCCCCTTTCTCCAGCCCGATATGCACTGCCACAGCCCTCCTTGACTCCCCAGTCCCTAACTTTCACTAGTTCCTTTCCCTTCAACTTCCCCTTCCCAAGCCACATCCCTTCTCTTCCCACCATTTTCCTCCTGACCCCCCTCCCTCCTTCCCATTTCTTCCTTCTCCCTCTTCTCCCTCATCTTCACACTTTGTTTCATCTTTGTTTTCTCTTCCTCTCTATCCTCTCCCACTTGTTTGTTACTCTCTCCCTCAATAATAGATTCTGGTAGTGGAGTGAGAATGCCCTGTCAGATTTCACCAGACATTGCCATTGGGAATGCTATAATCATGCACAGAAAATGGCCATTCAGCCCATCGTGTTCATAACGCTACTATTCTTCTGCTGGAGTTATCCTGTCTAATCATTCTGTGCTGTCTCACTATTCAAGGCTGGAAGTGCCCAACTTAAGTTAAACAGATTATTATTAAAAATCAGAAAACATTTCTTTTCTGCCTTTACCTTCCTAATTTTCACCATTAATGAATTCAGCTGACCACTCGGAGGTTCAGGTAGGTGTTGGGTTTGTTCCTGGGCCTCACGATGCCACACACACTTGCCAAGAATTGATAATGGCCTCTTGTTGGGGGTTGAAAGGAATGAGTTGCTTCTAAACCTCCCACATGGGCAATTGTTCCCCCACAGAAACATCTCCACAATCAGCTGTTGACTCACATTGTGCTGTGTGGCGTCTGTGGAACGAGACACAATTGTAATGGAATTCTATTGAATTTGCAGTGCAATAATTAGGTTTGATTCAGTGTCAATACTAAAAGCAAGCACTGCAAATTATCCCCTGATTTACCGTGATATCAATGTATGAATTTATTTTGGATTAAGTCAACTCCTCAAGAGCTAGATTTCAACATTAATATCTTCTTTCCCTGTAATACTCCTCTCCTGACTTCCCCCCGCCACCTCCCACACCTCCCCCCATGATATTTCAATGGGAGACTGAACACTCTCCAACATCTCAGCCAAGTGGCCATTGTTCACTTGTAAACTTTATACAGTTGAGTATTAATTACCTTTTTGGCACAAGAACACAGGACTGGAACAGGAGTGGACCTCAGAGTCCCTCGAACCATTCAATATGATACACTTCAATTCTATCTTTCTGCCTGCTCCCCATATCCCTTAATTCCCTGAGACACCAAAAATCTAACCATCCCAACCTTAAATATATTCAACAATGGAGCATCTACAATTCTCTGGGTTAGAGAATTCCAAAGATTCATTGAATGAAGGCGTTTCCCCTTATCTCAGTCCTAAATGATTAGCCCTTATCCTGAGACAGTATCCCCTGTGTTCTAGATTCTCCAGCCAGAGGAAACAACCTCTATTTCCAAAACAGAAAATGCCAGAGAAACTCAGCAGGTCTGAGAGAATCTATGACGAGAGAATAGGGTCACTGTTCAAGTCTGGATGACTTTCACCAGGGCTGGACCCGAGGGTTAGGGGAATTTGGAAGTCACTATCTGAAAGAGTGGTAAAGGCAGGAATCCTCACACGCATTTAGATGAGCACTCGAAATACTGTAGCACACAAGGCTCTGGACCAAGTGCTGGGAAAAGGGATGAGAATAGATAAGTGCTTGTTAGTTGGCACAGACACAATGGGTCAATGGGCCTCTCTGTGCTGTAAAACTCTAGACTCCATGTATGACCCAGAGATACAACAGCTTCATAAGCTGCAACTTCTAAAATAACCACATTGACAGTAAGGCCCAAAACCAGTACATCAAAACTGTGTTTATGTCAACTCCCCCCACTGTCAACTCCCCCCACTGTCAACTCCCCCCACTGTCAACTCCCCCCACTGTCAACTCTCCCCAGCAGGTTTATAATGCCAAGTTCCCCTCGAAATTCCAATTTGGCCTCTACTTTGGTTCGCAGGATATAGGAGATCGGACATACATTGAAGTGTTTAGTGCGACCTCTGGGCCCACGTGGATGTTTGCTGCAGCATATTTAATATTCCTGAGGCAATCTTGGAACGCTTTGGGACACATTCCAATGACTTTGTATAGATTGCCAGTACCCATTTTACCAGGTGGATATTCTGTAGCCAGTCTCTTCCCAAAAGGCTGGGCTCTGTTAGCGGGAGTCGGACTGTCTGTAACTGGGGTTATGATGGTCCCAACAATACATGAGGGTCCGCAGTGTACGTGGCCAATCGAAGCAGTGTCCCACAGGCTTAACATCAAGGTGCCCAATTGGAGTTGCCTGAAGGATTGTTCCCCAGTAATAGATCCAGCAGCTGTTATATCTACCTCCATGTCTAGGAAGTGGCCATTTACCTAGAGTTTAATCTTGATTGGGGCTATGTTAGGTGCAGTGATGCAATTTAGCTATATCAATTCCTCATTCTCCGGCTGGTTTATTTATAAAGCCCTGGCTTGATGCGGCTTTGCCCTTTGTCCTGGGCAGTATGCATTTTGCCAGTTTCAGTACTTGTCTGGCGTGGACCCTATGACTACAAGAGCAGCACAGATCTATCACCTCCTCACTGTATTGTGGAGAGACTTGCCGTCGGGTTGTGGAATCTCACAGTCTCTGACTCCAATCACCCTTTCTTGGCAGCAAATGGGAGCATTACCATCTGGGAACTTAGAATGGGGATCACCCAAGACTAAGGACAGTTTATGGATTACTGAGAGTCCTGGGTCCTTTTTTCTGTGTTTAAAGGGGAAGGGTTAGTTCTATGACTTTCTTGAAGTCAAGAATTGGTTCAGTTAGTAACTTCCTTTGCATCACAATATTATTAATTCCCCATATTAAACCATCCCTTGACATTTCCGGAAGTGTTGACCCACACTTAGCATTCCATCAATTTCTGCAGTCTCATCAAATTCAGTGACTCGTTCCCTAGGGAGACTAGTTGCCATGTTAAACCTGTAGCATTGCAATATAACACACAGTTTAGGGTCAAAATAGTCCAATATCATATTCATCAATTCATCAAAAGATGTTGAATCTGGGGTTGCCAGGTAAGTTAAACTTTTTATGATGCTAAAAGTCAGGACCACAAGCAATCAGGAGGATGACTTTTTGCTGGTTGTCTTGTTCTTTCCTGTTTTCCTGGAAGAAATATCTCACTATTTCAGCACACAGAGGCCAATCCTCCACGTCCACATCATAAGGTTCTAGCTTCCAAAACATCAGCATTTCCAATAACTCCCCGTCACAATCTTACCAAATTCACTGAAAGATAAAATTGTTTAAGAAGGGGAAGAGAGACCTTCCAGGGAATTATAGGCCAGTGAGTCTTACTTCTGTTGTGGGCAAGGTATTGGAGAGAATTATTAGGGATAGGATTTATAGTTATTTAGAGAGAAATGAATTGATTGGGGATAGTCAGCATGGTTTCGTGAAGGGTAGGTCATGCCTTACTAACCTCATTGAGTTTTTTGAGAAAGTGACCAGAGAGGTGGATGGGGGTAAGGCGGTTGATGTAGTATATATGGACTTTAGTAAGGCGTTTGATAAGGTGGCCCATGGAAGACTTCTACAGAAAATGCAGATGTGTGGAATAGAGGGTGATTTAGCTAATTGGATTAGGAATTGGCTGCAGATAGAAGACAGAGGGTGGTGGTTGATGGGAGATATTCATCGTGGAGTTCGGTGATGAGTGGTGTGCCTCAGGGGTCTGTTTTGGGGGCCCTGCTGTTTGTAATTTTTATAAATGATCTGGATGAGGGTATTGAGGGATGGATCAGTAATTTGCAGATGACACTAAAGTCGGTGGAGTGGTAGATAGTGAGAGGGGTGTTATAGTTTACAGAGTGACTTGGACAAGTTGCAGAGCTGGGCCGAGAGGTGGCAAATGGAGTTTAATGTGGAAAATGTGTGAGGTAATGCACTTTGGCAGGAACAATAAATGTGTAGAGTATAGGGCTAATGGTAGGGCTCTTAATAGTGTTGAGGAACAGAAGGATCTTGGTGTATGTGTCATAGATCCCTGAAAGTAGCAGTCAAGTGGATAAAGTTGTTAAGAAGGCATATGGAGTCTTAGCTTTTATTGGTAGGGGGATTGAATTTGGAGCCGCAGCATCATGTTTGCAACTGTACATTTAGTGCGGCCGCACTTGGAGTATTGTGTGCAGTTTCTGGTCCCCACATTATAAGAAGATGTGGAGGCATTGAGAGGTACAGAGAGTGGTTTAACCAGGATGTTTGCCTGGATGGAGGGCAGGTCCTATGAAGAGAGGTTGAAGGATTTTGAGGTTGTTTTCGTTAGAAAGGAGGGGCTAAGAGGGGATCTTATTGAAGCATAAAGATGATTAGAGGTTTAGATAGGGTGGACAGTATAGCCTTTTTCCTAGGATGGAGGAAGCTAGCACGGGGACACGCTTTAATTAAGGGGTTGAGTTATAGGAGGGGATATCAGAGGTAGGTTCTTTACTCAAAGAGTGATTTAGGGAGTGGAATGCCCTGCTGCAGCTGTTGTAGATGCGCCCAAGTTTGGTGGCGTTTAAGAGGTTAATGATAAGTATATGGAAGAGAAGGAATGGTTTAGTTTGGAGGGGCATTGCTTTTTTATTTTGGTCGGCACAACATCGAAGGCCAAAGGGCCTGTTCTGTGCTGTAATGTTCTATGTTCTATGTTCTATGTTCTGTCCAAAATCTTTCTTGTTTCTTGTTGCCAATATAATAACTCAGGAAGCCTGACTGGAAAGGAACATAGTTTATTACAAATGCAAAATAAAATCACTACTTTGGTTACACACACTGGTTCCTGTCTAGGACTACAATTCAGTAGGCCCAGTCCTGGTCCTGCCTTATAAAAGGCTCAGGTAATGAGTTCCAACTGGGCAGGTCATCGCCTATTACCAGGGGAACTCGTATTCAATGAATCCCACAGGAAGATCAATCAACGATTTCCACGGCCCTCATAGGGATTATCACAGGTTTACGTGGCAGCTTGCTGCACATGTAGAGGGGCATTTGCTCCAACTAAACAGGGAAACTTTGGAGAAATCAGTATTATGGTGAAAATATCTGTAATGTCAATGAAATGTTGCTATTTAGAATCATTTTTAATCTTTCATTTGTTGTCCTGGAAACTGTATCCGTGTTAATCACTACTGACACTTTTATCTGAATACGAATAAGAAATTAATCGCATGTTATGCCTGTATAAATGTTGAAATATTTTGGTTTCCATAGCGATGCTCATGGAATTAATAACAAAAGCTAGACAAATTGAGAGCAGTTCTGTAAATATATCTCAACAACAGAAACAAATAGGTGATGTTCACTCATCAGTGGGTTCAGGTCAGGAATTATAGAATCTTATAACACAGAAGGAGGCCATTTGGTCCCATGGCCTATGCTGGCTTTTTGGAAGAGTTTTCCAAATACGCCCCTCCATTGCACTCCCCCTACCCCAGAGCTCTGCAAATTTTTCATTTTCAAGTATTTATTCAATTCCCTGTTTGACATTCCTATTAAATCTGCTTCCACCACCCTTCCAGGCAGCACCTTCCGGATCACAACAACTCATCATATGGAGAAATGTTCGCTCATTTTTCTTCTGGTATCCATTAACTTAAATCTGTGCCTCTGATTACCCAACGCCCATCACAGGAAACAGTTTCTCCTTACATACTGTAAAAACTTTTCAGAATTTGAGCACCTTTATCAAATCTCCCTTTGACCTTCTCTGCTCTGAGGAGAACGGTCTCAGCTTCTTTAGCCTCTCTGCATGAATGTTTTTGATGAAACAGTTATTTTTATTAATTCATAGGATTAAATGTTGGCTGGCCTGTATTTATTGTGCAACTCTAGTTGCCAGAGGGCAGTTGAGAGTCAAGCACATTATTGTGGGTTTGGAGTCACATTTGGGCCAGACCAGGTAAGGACTGCATTAGTGAATGCAGATGGGTTTTTCTGACAATCGACAATGGTTTCATGGTCATCAGTGGATTCTTAATTCCAGATATTTTTTATTGAATTCAAATTCAACCATCTGTCATGGTGGGATTCAAACCTGGGTTCCCAGAAAATTAGCCGAGTTTCTGGATTAATACTCTAGTGATAATCTCATTAGCACTCAGCCACTGCCTCCCCTGATGAGTTTGCACTCATGTGCCTATGGGAGTGTTTGCATTGTCATTGGAGAGGCCGGTTTCTTCATTTCAACGTCTCTCCTCCATGGTATGCTGGAAAACGAACTCACCAATTGGAGGGAGCGCTGGACCTGTTTCTGTCCAGGGCAGAGATCGCTCTACAGTAGCTCCTGATGTTAAACTGGGCAGTAGTGGCCTCTTGGACTAGTGTGTGTGTCAGCAAATCAGGGTCAAGAGTTTAATTATTTGCATGGACCAGCTCCAGAGTTTTGCATGAGCGTAATTTGTAAAGTGAGTTATAGGATCAATAGAAGGTGTTTCTAACTGTCTTTCCAGTGGACATGTTTACAATATAAGTCTAAAATCAATCGCATTATATCATCCTTTTAATCTGACTGGTGAAGATTCTGCTTCCGGTTGGAGTTGACATACATTTTGAAATTTTTATAGAGAGACAATCCATAATCAGATAGATCAGGAGGCTCACGGTGACACAATGATCAGCACTCCTGCTCCCCGTGCCAGGGACCCGGGTTCAATTCCAGCTTTGGGTGACTGTGTGGAGTTTGCACATTCTCTCTGTGTTTAAATGAGTTTCTCTGGGTGCTCTCCGGTTTCCTCCCACAATTCAAAGATGAGTGGATTAAGTTGATTGGGCATGCTAAATTGCCCCTTAGTATCAGGAAGATTTTAGCACAATAAATAAGTGGGGTTACAGAGATAAAGCCTGAGTGGTGCAGGCTCGATGGGCTGAATGGCTTCCTTCTGCACTGCAGGGATTCGATAATTCTATGACCCTATACTAACTCAGAACTCAACTCTAAATACCTGCCATTCAAAACTGAGCAGTCTGCCCTCAAACTTCAGAAAAAAAGGCAGAATTTAAAATAAAGTTGTAACTGACAATCACGTATTAATTAAGTTTCAGCGATTTAAGGTAATTGTTTCACTTGTGTAGTTAACCACAGAATAATTATTTACCTGATGTTTTTCTAAAAAAACTAACATTTTCAAAGAGACTGTATAGGAGATAAAGTCAGTAATGTCAGTGCATTCAGTTAGGCAAAGTAAATTGACAGCTATCTAAAATGCATTGTAGTTTGAAAGACAACTGTCCCCTGGGGAGCAGACTGAAAGGATCCTTACTGACCAGCGCTCATGTACAAATGGTTTTAAAGCTTCTTTGTGACATTAACATAACAAAAGAAACTCATACAAATTTCAGGAGAGATAAACTTGTTTCATTACGATGAAAATTAAATCAATCGGCTGTATTTACCTTTGGAGGGGTGTGGATGTGGGATTACAATTAGTTACCCGCAAATCTTAAAAAATACTCACATCTTATCTACCCAGAAAACTAACAACTTGCATTTATATAGCATCTTCATGCACATGCATGTATGTGTGGGTGAGAATATGTGTGTGAGTCAGAGAATATGTATGAGTGTAAGAATGTGTGTACGAGAATATATGTGAATGTAAGAATGTGTCTGTGAATGAGTGTGAAAATGTGTGTGAATGTGAGAATGTGTAAGTGTGAGTGTGTGTGCAACTGTAAAAATATGTGCATGAGAATGTGTGTGAATGAGTGTGAGAATGAGTGTGAACGTGAGAATGTCTGAGTGAGAATGTGTATGTGAATGAGTGTGAGAACGTGTGTGAGTGTGAGAATGTACAAGTGTATGTAAATTGTGTGTGTGAGAATGTATGAGTGTGAGAATGTGTGTGAATGTGAGAGTGTGTCTGTAAGTGTAAGGATATGTGTGAGTGTATGAATGAAGCGGGGGAGAATGCAGTGCCAAGTATTAGATCAGATGGAAGGAAAGCTAGGTAAGATGTAGTGGTCAGTGGAGCAGGGGCAATGAGGTCAAAGAATCAGACGTTGTGGGGTTCAGAGTCCAGGGGAAGGCAGATTTGGGGTATGAAGGTCAGGAGAATCTGGGAACTAATGTTGTGTTGTTTAAATATGCAGTCAGGAGGAGTAATGCTGTGAACACAATTCTTCTAACGCCTGTTTGATATGCAGTCAAAGACATTTCCTTCCCTTTTCTAATTAGGCAGACAACCTGAAATTTGCAGGCTTTGTGACCACCATGTTGGGGGTTCAGGAACCGGAATGCCGTTTCTACAGAGGGATTTCTTGGCCTTCATCCCCAGACCCTGTAAGCTCCAGCACTGCAGCAAAGCACCTGTCATCCCAATGGCCTTGTGCACTCCCTCAGGGGTGTTACCAATCATAATAATCAACTCATTAATATCACATAATCACAGTCAGGGAGCTCCTTCTCTCTTACCAAGAATTGGATTGAAGAAGGACTGAGGTAGACTTTAATAATCCTCTTGTGTTCTCAGAATCAGGGTTATAATTAAGGAGAATGTTAAGAAGCATTGCTCCAACTGATATCACCCATCCCTCCTGGCACAGAGCACTGACAATCCAATCCTCACTGTAACACAGATGTGCAGATATAAACTGTTGTTGCCACACAGCCTTCTTATTAACATAAAATGTTCCACATCAACCCATCTGAGGAAGGCCAGTCCAAAAATCTCCACAAGCAGCGTTGCTAAGCAGCAGTGCTCCCATGCCACCTGAATTAATAATGATCAACTATCTGCTTTGTTCCTTTTAGGTTTCAAAACCAGTAACACCTGAATCATACAGGTAATTCCTGAATCATACAGGTAGTTCCCCCATATTTAATACATTTACTCTGATCAGAAGATGATTAAATTTCACTGATTTTAATTCACCAATCTAGACAAGGCTAATAACCTTTCCCCGTTCTAATATTCAGTTCGCTCACAATGACCCCGGGGTTGCTGGTGACCTTTAGTGAGAGCTGTGGCTCAGATCGTAGCACACTTGTTCCGAGTCAGAAGATCGGGGGTTTAAATCTCACTTTAGAGTCTTGAGCTTATGATCGAGGCTCAGAGTTCAAGTATAGCATTTAGAGAGTGTCGCAGTGTCAAAGGGTCAGTGCTGAGGGAGCGCCACACTATCAGAGGTTCAGTACTGAGGGAGTGCCGCACTGCCAGAGGGTCAGTGCTGAGGGAGTGCCGCACTGTCGGAGGGTCAGTGCTGACGGAGCGCTGCATTGTCGGAGGGTCAGTGCTGAGGGAGCGCCGCACTGTCAGAGGGTCAGTGCTGAGGGAGCGCCGCACTGTCAGAGGGTCAGTGCTGAGGGAGCGCCGCAC
The DNA here is from genome assembly GCA_024679065.1 of Sphyrna mokarran. Lineage (NCBI taxonomy): Eukaryota > Metazoa > Chordata > Chondrichthyes > Carcharhiniformes > Carcharhinidae > Sphyrna > Sphyrna mokarran. Next base: position 871,972 of record JAGIQG010000010.1, read on the forward strand.
TGTCAGAGGGTCAGTGCTGAGGGAGCGCCGCACTGTCAGAGGGTCAGTGCTGAGGGAGCGCCGCACTGTCAGAGGGTCAGTGCTGAGGGAGCGCCGCACTGTCAGAGGGTCAGTGCTGAGGGAGCGCCGCACTGTCAGAGGGTCAGTGCTGAGGGAGGGCCGCACTGTCAGAGGGTCAGTGCTGAGGGAGGGCCGCACTGTCAGAGGGTCAGTGCTGAGGGAGTGCCGCACTGTCAGAGGGTCAGTGCTGAGGGAGCGCCGCACTGTCAAAGGGTCAGTGCTGACGGAGCGCTGCATTGTCGGAGGGTCGGTACTGAGGGAGCGCCGCACTGTCGGAGGGTCAGTGTTGAGGGAGTGCTGCACTGTCAGAGGGTCAGTGCTGAGGGAGTGCCGCACTGTCGGAGGGTCAGTGCTGACGGAGCGCTGCATTGTCGGAGGGTCGGTACTGAGGGAGCGCCGCGCTGTCAGAGGGTCAGTGCTGAGGGAGCGCCGCACTGTCAGAGGGTCAGTGCTGAGGGAGCGCCGCACTGTCAGAGGGCCAGTGCTGAGGGAGTGCCGCACTGTCAGAGGGTCAGTGCTGAGGGAGTGCCGCACTGTCAGAGGGTCAGTGCTGAGGGAGTGCCGCACTGTCAGAGGGTCAGTGCTGAGGGAGCGCCGCACTGTCAGGAGGTCAGTGCTGAGGGAGCCCGCCGTCGAGGGTCAGTGCTGAGGGAGCGCCGCACTGTCAGAGGGTCAGTGCTGAGGAGCGCAGCACTGTCAGAGGGTCAGTGCTGAGGGAGCGCCGCACTGTCAGAGGGTCAGTGCTGAGGGAGCGCCACGCTGTCAGAGGGTCAGTGATGGGGAGCGCCGTGCTGTCAGAGGGTCAGTACTGAGGGAGCGCCGCACTGTCAGAGGGTCAGTGCTGAGGAGTGCCGCACTGTCAGAGGGTCAGTGCTGAGGGAGTGCCGCACTGTCAGAGGGTCAGTGCTGAGGGAGTGCCGCACTGTCAGAGGGTCAGTGCTGAGGGAGTGCCGCACTGTCAGAGGGTCAGTGCTGAGGGAGTGCCGCACTGTCAGAGGGTCAGTGCTGAGGGAGTGCCGCACTGTCAGAGGGTCAGTGCTGAGGGAGTGCCGCACTGTCAGAGGGTCAGTGCTGAGGGAGTGCCGCACTGTCAGAGGGTCAGTGCTGAGGGGAGCGCCGCACTGTCAGAGGGTCAGTGCTGAGGAGCGCCGCACTGTCAGAGGTCAGTGCTGAGGGAGCGCCGCACTGTCAAAGGGTCAGTGCTGAGGGAGCGCCGCACTGTCAGAGGGTCGGTACTGAGGGAGCGCCGCACTGTCGAGGGTCAGTGCTGAGGGAGTGCTGCACTGTCAGAGGGTCAGTGCTGAGGGAGTGCCAACTGTCTGAGGGTCAGTGCTGGCGGAGCGCTGCATTGTCGGGGGTCGGTACTGAGGGAGCGCCGCACTGTCAGAGGGTCAGTGCTGAGGGAGCGCCGCACTGTCAGAGGGTCAGTGCTGAGGGAGCGCGCACTGTCAGAGGGTCAGTGCTGAGGGAGTGCCGCACTGTCAGGGTCAGTGCTGAGGGAGCACCGCACTGTCGGAGGGTCTAGTGCTGAGGGAGCGCCGCACTGTCAGAGGGTCAGTGCTGAGGGAGCGCCGCACTGTCAAGGGTCAGTGCTGAGGGAGCGCCGCACTGTCAGAGGGTCAGTGCTGAGGGAGCGCCGCACTGTCAGAGGGTCAGTGCTGAGGGAGCGCCGCACTGTCAGAGGGTCAGTGCTGAGGGAGTGCCGCACTGTCAGAGGGTCAGTGCTGAGGGAGTGCCGCACTGTCAGAGGGTCAGTGCTGAGGGAGTGCCGCACTGTCAGAGGGTCAGTGCTGAGGGAGTGCCGCACTGTCAGAGGGTCAGTGCTGAGGGAGTGCCGCACTGTCAGAGGGTCAGTGCTGAGGAGTGCCGCACTGTCAGAGGGTCAGTGCTGAGGGAGTGCCGCCTGGTCAGAGGGTCAGTGCTGAGGTAGTGCGCACTGTCAGAGGTCAGTGCCTGAGGGAGTGGCAGCCTGTCATAGGGTCAGTGCTGATGGGAGCGCCGCACTGTCAGAGGGTCAGTGCTGAGGGAGTGCCGCACTGTCAAGGGTCATTGCTGAGGGAGTGCCGCACTGCAAAGGGTCAGTGCTGACGGAGCGCTGCAATTGTCAGGAGGGTCGGTGCTTAGGGAGTGCCGCACTGTCGGAGTGTCAGGTTGAGGGGATGCTGCACTGTCGAGGGTCAGTGCTGAGGGAGTGCCACACTGTCGAGGGTCAGTGCTGAGGGAGCGCTGCACTGTCAGAGGGTCGTGCTGAGGGAGCGCCGCGCTGTCAGAGGGTCAGTGCTGAGGGAGCGCTCGCACTGTCAGAGGGTCAGTGCTGAGGGAGTGCCGCACTGTCATAGGGTCAGTGCTGAGGAGCGCCGTACCAGCACTGTCAGAGGGTCAGTGCTGAGGGAGTGCCCACTGTCAGAGGGTCAGTGCTTGAGGGAGCGCCGCACTTCAGAGGGCCAGTGCTGAGTGTTGTCAGAGGGTCAGTGCTGAGGGAGTGCCGCACTGTCAGAGGGTCAGTGCTGAGGGAGCGCCGCACTGTCAGAGGGGTTCAGTGCTGAGGGAGCGCCGCACTGAGGAGTCTCCGCACTGTGGGAGGGTCAGTGCTGAGGGAGCGCCGCACTGTGTGAGGGTCAGTGCTGAGGGAGGCCGCACTGTGGGAGGCTGCAGTGCTGAGGGGAGCGCCGCACTGTGGGAGGGTCAGTGAGAGGGAGTGGCAGAGGGTGGCTGAGGGAGCCCCGCACTGTCGGGAGGGTCAGTGCTGAGGGAGCGCCGCACTGTGGGAGGGTCAGTGCTAGGGGTCGTGCTGGGGAGCACTGTGGGAGGGTCAGTGCTGAGGGAGCGTCGCACTGTGAGAGGGTCTAGTGGAGGGAGTGCCGCATGTGGGAGGGTCAGTGACTGAGGGAGCGCCGCACTGTCAGAGGGTCAGTGTGCTGAGGGAGTGCCCGCGCTGTCAGTGCTGAGAGGTCGCACGGTCGTGGAGGAGCGCCGTGCTGTCAGAGGTCAGTGCTGAGGGGCGCCGCACTGTCCGAGGGTCAGTGCTGAGGGAGCCGCCGCACTGTCAGAGGGTCAGTGCTGAGGGAGTGCCTCACTGTCAGAGGTTCAGTGCTGAGGAGTGCCGCACTGTCAGAGGGTCAGTGCTGAGGGAGCGCAGCACTGTCAGAGGGTCAGTATGAGGGAGGTGCCGCACTGTCAGAGGGTCAGTGCTGAGGGAGTGCCTCACTGTCGGAGGGTCATGCTGAGGAGTGCCGCACTGTCAAGGGTCAGTGCTGAGGGAGTGCGCTGTCAGAGGGTCAGTGCTGAGGGAGTGCCGCACTGTCAGAGTGTCAGTGCTGAGGGAGTGCCGCACTGTCAGAGGGTCAGTGCTGAGGGAGTGCCGCACTGTCAGAGGGTCAGTGCTGAGGGAGCGCCGCACTGTCAGAGGGTCAGTGCTGAGGGAGTGCTGCATTGTCGGAGGGTCAGTGCTGAGAGTGCCGCACTGTCGGAGGGTCATGTGAGGGAGTGCCGCACTGTCAGAGGGTCAGTGCTGAGGGAGTGCCGCACTGTCAGAGGGTCAGTGCTGAGGGAGTCGCTGCACTGTCAGAGGGTCAGTGCTGAGGGAGCGCCGCGCTGTCAGAGGGTCAGTGCTGGAGGAGCGCCGCACTGTCAGAGGGTCAGTGCTGAGGGAGCGCCGCACTGTCAGAGGGTCAGTGCTGAGGGAGTGCCGCACTGTCAGAGGGTCAGTGCGAGGGAGTGCCGTGCACTGTCGGAGGGTCAGTGCTGAGGGACGCCGCACTGTCAGGGGTCGTGCTGAGGGAGGCGCCGCACTGTCAGGAGGGTCAGTGCTGAGGGAGCGCCGCACTGTCAGAGGGTCGTGCTGAGGGAGCGCCGCACTGTCAGAGGGTCAGTGCTGAGGGAGCGCCGCACTGTCAGAGGGTCAGTGCTGAGGGAGCGCCGCACTGTCAGAGGGTCAGTGCTGAGGGAGCGCCGCACTGTCAGAGGGTCAGTGCTGAGGGAGCGCCGCACTGTCAGAGGGTCAGTGCTGAGGGAGCGCCGCACTGTCAGAGGGTCAGTGCTGAGGGAGCGCCGCACTGTCAGAGGGTCAGTGCTGAGGGAGCGCCGCACTGTCAGAGGGTCAGTGCTGAGGGAGCGCCGCACTGTCAGAGGGTCAGTGCTGAGGGAGCGCCGCACTGTCAGAGGGTCAGTGCTGAGGGAGCGCCGCACTGTCAGAGGGTCAGTGCTGAGGGAGCGCCGCACTGTCAGAGGGTCAGTGCTGAGGGAGCGCAGCACTGTCAGAGGGTCAGTGCTGAGGGAGCACCGCACTGTCGGAGGGTCAGTGCTGAGGGAGCGCCGCACTGTCGGAGGGTCAGTGCTGAGGGAGCGCCGCACTGTCGGAGGGTCAGTGCTGAGGGAGCGCCGCACTGTCAGAGGGTCAGTGCTGAGGGAGCGCCACGCTGTCAGAGGGTCAGTGATGAGGGAGCGCCGTGCTGTCAGAGGGTCAGTACTGAGGGAGCGCCGCACTGTCAGAGGGTCAGTGCTGAGGGAGTGCCGCACTGTCAGAGGGTCAGTGCTGAGGGAGTGCCGCACTGTCAGAGGGTCAGTGCTGAGGGAGTGCCGCACTGTCAGAGGGTCAGTGCTGAGGGAGTGCCGCACTGTCAGAGGGTCAGTGCTGAGGGAGTGCCGCACTGTCAGAGGGTCAGTGCTGAGGGAGTGCCGCACTGTCAGAGGGTCAGTGCTGAGGGAGTGCCGCACTGTCAGAGGGTCAGTGCTGAGGGAGTGCCGCACTGTCAGAGGGTCAGTGCTGAGGGAGTGCCGCACTGTCAGAGGGTCAGTGCTGAGGGAGTGCCGCACTGTCAGAGGGTCAGTGCTGAGGGAGTGCCGCACTGTCAGAGGGTCAGTGCTGAGGGAGCGCCGCACTGTCAGAGGGTCAGTGCTGAGGGAGCGCCGCACTGTCAGAGGGTCAGTGCTGAGGGAGTGCCGCACTGTCAGAGGGTCAGTGCTGAGGGAGTGCCGCACTGTCGGAGGGTCAGTGCTGAGGGAGCGCTGCATTGTCGGAGGGTCGGTGCTGAGGGAGCGCCGCACTGTCAGAGGGTCAGTGCTGAGGGAGCGCCGCACTGTCAGAGGGTCAGTGCTGAGGGAGCGCCGCACTGTCAGAGGGTCAGTGCTGAGGGAGTGCCGCACTGTCAGAGGGTCAGTGCTGAGGGAGTGCCGCACTGTCAGAGGGTCAGTGCTGAGGGACGCCGCACTGTCAGAGGGTCAGTGCTGAGGGAGCGCCGCACTGTCAGAGGGTCAGTGCTGAGGGAGCGCCGCACTGTCAGAGGGTCAGTGCTGAGGGAGCGCCGCACTGTCAGAGGGTCAGTGCTGAGGGAGCGCAGCACTGTCAGAGGGTCAGTGCTGAGGGAGCGCCGCACTGTCAGAGGGTCAGTGCTGAGGGAGCGCCACGCTGTCAGAGGGTCAGTGATGAGGGAGCGCCGTGCTGTCAGAGGGTCAGTACTGAGGGAGCGCCGCACTGTCAGAGGGTCAGTGCTGAGGGAGTGCCGCACTGTCAGAGGGTCAGTGCTGAGGGAGTGCCGCACTGTCAGAGGGTCAGTGCTGAGGGAGTGCGCACTGTCAGAGGGTCAGTGCTGAGGGAGTGCCGCACTGTCAGAGGGTCAGTGCTGAGGGAGTGCCGCACTGTCAGAGGGTCAGTGCTGAGGGAGTGCCGCACTGTCGGAGGGTCAGTGCTGAGGGAGCGCCGCACTGTCAGAGGGTCAGTGCTGAGGGAGCGCCGCACTGTCAGGAGGGTCAGTGCTGAGGGAGCGCCGCACTGTCAGAGGGTCAGTGCTGAGGGAGCGCAGCACTGTCCGAGGGTCAGTACTGAGGGAGCGCCGCACTGTCAGAGGGTCAGTGCTGAGGGAGCGCCACGCTGTCAGAGGGTCAGTGATGAGGGAGCGCCGTGCTGTCAGAGGGTCAGTACTGAGGGAGCGCCGCACTGTCAGAGGGTCAGTGCTGAGGGAGTGCCGCACTGTCAGAGGGTCAGTGCTGAGGGAGTGCCGCACTGTCAGAGGGTCAGTGTCTCCTTATGGTTGTTTGAGCTAAAACAATCACAATAGGCAGAGGATTAATATCTTGGTCTTCAATGTGTGAAAGATTGGAATAAGATGCAACTTATGAAGTTCTCATAATGACAGTTTCCAGAAAGTTTGGAATTGTGAAGTTGGGTTGAAATTTTAAATGTTATTCTGAAATATTCACAACCTGGCAATAGTCAGATTGTAGCTGTTGCCAAAAGAGAAAATGCTGAAAGTTGTCAGCCGGTCTGTAGCATGTGTAAGGAGAGAAAAGAGCTGACATTTCAAGTCCAGATGACCCTTTGTTAAAGTTCTGTAACTGTTGGTTCAGTTGAAGAATATAGAATGTGCGGTTTAGTTTGATTGTAAAATCATCAGTTTACAAATGGAAAGACATTATTAAACAGCCTAAAAAATCTGCAGCAGTGGGGATGGCTGGTGGGGTGATTGGTGGGGTTGAGGGGGGTTGGCAATGGGGATGATAGTGGAGATGGCAGTGGAGATGATTGGTGGGATGATACTGGGGTGACAGTTGGGGTGACAGTAGGGGTGGCAGTGGGGGTAATTGGTGGGGTTGAGGGGGGATGTGGGAGGGAGTTGGAAGAATCTGAATGGCTCCCTAAGTGAAGAGATTGAAACATAGAAAAACTACAGCACAATACAGGCCCTTCGGCCCACAAAGTTGTGCTGAACATGTCTCTATCTTAGAGATTATTAGGCTTGCCTATAACCTTCTATCTTATTAAGTTCCATGTACTTATCTAAAAGTCTTTTAAAAGACCCTATCGAATCTGCCTCCACCACCACTGCCGGCAGCCCATTCCACTCACCCACCACTCTCTGAGTGAAAAACTTACCCCTTGACATCTCCTCTGTACCTGCTCCCCAGCACCTTAAACCCTGTGTCCAAGTTGTTTCAAGCAATTCATGAAAGTATCCATTTTCCTCCCTTTGGCCAAATTTGGAGCTGTAAATGGATTTTCCTTCTCTCCTTTTAACTAGATCAGCAGCAGATAAGATCAGGTGACTCGTGCCAAATCTGCATCAGGTCTTGGCTGATGGGCCCAGGAACGGGAATTGTTGGCTGAACAAGTCCTCACCCCTTCAATGTTAATGACTGAAGTTCAGCTCCTTGGGAATATTGGCCCATGAATTGGCTCAATCTGACTTAATATGTGCAGATTCACAGCTTTCCTTTAGGCCATGGAGATTATAGATGATCTTTGGAGACAGGGATGTGTTCTAAAATGTATTTGAAGTTGAAGTTGAAGTTGTAGACCTTGTTGTGGAATCTGTAGTAACTACAACATCTCTCTGTATTTACTGAGATATGGTGTACAGGGAGGTTCCATTGCAAGTGGTGTAGAGCTCCTAATTAATCATCTCATTTGCTGAATTGTTCTTATGAATAATAGAAAATTACTTTTCAGGTTTGAATCCTTCACCTGTTTCTACTGGAAAAAGTATCATCACGGTGAGTGACTGCCCAGAACGTTAGTCCAAACTTAACCAGAACCTGGAACAAACAACACAACAAATCGTCTATTGGCTTTTCAAAGCTTGTCTCTCTTTAAACTCTTGCGACTCTTACTGATAATCGCCTTGTTCCATGATTGAACATGAATGTTCACGAGGCTGTGCTCCGCCTTGTTATATTCTCCTTGTTTTCACGATGGTATGCTCCTCTTTGTAGCAGCTGTCATTCAGAGAGGTCATGCTTTAACCTTGCATCATTCACTGAAAGCCATCATTGTCAGTTTGTCTGACTAGTCAAGTAGAGTGAAAGAAATTGTAACGTGCGGTAACTATCAGAAAAAAACATCCCTGACCCCTTTAGCTCGACAAAGTCCTCCTATTCAAACAGCTGCCCTTGTGATGAAAACGGGAACCACTTCAGGAGAATTTCACATTAATGACAATGTGATTCCCCCCATTTACTGAAAAGGTTTTGAGGATTGTGCTGTTGTTCTGTGAACTAGCTCTGCTCCCACTAACACAGGCGGTAAATTTTATGGATTTACTTAAAGGTAATATTTACATCGGCTGTTTCCCAGTCGCTGTTCTGTGCTAAAGTTCCACTTTAGGAATGAGTGCAGCTCTCGATAAATATTATTTTAATCGAGCGTTATAAGTACCTTCAGAATATTAGAACCAGATAATCACTGCTGGGGAATGAGATGATGAAGAGATTGATTCTAAATATTTTTTTACATTTGATAAAATGCAATTAACAGAAATTGGATTCAACTGTGAGGTAAGTAATAGACATAAAAAGTGGTCTCTCCACATTAGCTATCACAGTTTAACACAGAATCCCAAAATAACACAGAAAACAGAATCCAGTAAGTGTGGCTGTTTGATGTTTGTGTCTGGGTCTGTTTTGTGGGGTTTATCTATGTTTTGTCTGTTTGTTTGGTGTCTGCGTTTGTGTCTTTTCTGATGTTCTATCTGTTGTTTCATTGTCCTTCCTTGAAAATCCACAATGAATTCTGAACAATTGTCAGTTTCTGAGCCATTATCTCACTGTTCAATCAGAGACTATAGTGCAATGCTACAATAAACTTCTAACTTGCTATGGGTACTCACAAAAATCCAAGCTGTTCCTGCTTTTGTTTTGGAACTTTAGGAACATTCCTTGTTCCAGTCACACTTGGGCCCTTCCTCAGAGAGTCGTAGAGGTCTAGAGCACAGAAACGGCCCTTCAGCCCATCATTTCTGCACCTAAGACAAACCACCCAACTATTCGAATCCCATGTTTCAGTCACACTCAGGCCCCTCTCCTCATTTTTCTGATTATTGATAATTGTTTCTGTGCTTCTTTCTGCCCTTGCTCTGAACTCGAAAATTTCATTAATTTACTTCTGATATCTGCATAGCACGGGAAATAGTTCCTTCAGCTTTCACCTTCACACTGTCCGTCTCTCTGTCTTCCCATCCTTTCTTTGAATCACAGAAATGGGCCATTCAGCCCATCATGCCTGTAACAGATCTCCAAATGATCATTTCATTTGGTATCATTTTCCCACCTTCTCCCAGTAACCTTGCACATTCTTGAATTTCAGATAACAGTTTAATTCACTTTAATTGCCTCAGTTGAACCTGCTGCACTCTCCACACTCTCAGGCAGCGCATTCCGGAGCTTAACCATTCGCAGTGTGAAAAATATCTTTTCTCACATCATATTTGCTTCTTTTGCAAATCACTTTAAATCTGAGTCTCTCTTGTTTTTGACCCCTTACGAGAGGAAACAGTTTCTCCCTCTCTATTCTGTCCAACTCCTTCATGATTTAGAACACTTCTATCACATCTTCTCTAAACCCTCTTTTCTCCAAGGAAAACAATCCCAACCTCTCCAATCTGTTCTTATAACTGAAGTTCCTCATTGCTAGAACCATTCTCATAATTTTTTTTACATGCTCTCTAATGCGTTCTATCCTTCCTATAGTGTGGCGTCCAGAACTGTACAGAATGTTCTAGTTGAGGTCTAGCTAATGTCTTATACAAGTTGTGCATAACTTCCTAGATCTTGTGCTCTATGTCCCTATTAACAAAGCCAAGGATTCTATACTATACGCATTATTAAAAGTGCTCTCAAATTATTCTGCTGTCTTCGATGATGTATACGCGTAGACACCCAGATCCCTCTGCTCCTGCAAACACCTTAGGGTTATATCCTTTATTTTATTTTGCCTCTCTTCCTACCAAAATGAATCACTTCACATTTCTCTGCATTGAACTTCATCTGACAACACCAGGTTTAAATCCAACTGATTTATTTGATAGTAAACTCACAAGCTTTTGACCCTCTGGTCTTCGTCAGGTGAATGAGGTGTTCTGGTTTCAAACATGGGGTGTTTGAGACCAGAACACCTCATTCACCTGATGAAGACCAGAGGGTTGAAAGCTTGTGAGTTTACTATCAAATAAATCGGTTGGACTTTAACCTGGTGTTGTCAGAGTTCTTACTGTGTTTATCCCAGTCCAACGCCGGCATCTCTACATCTTGGACTTCATCTGCCATCTGTCTGCCCAATCCGCCTCATCTATGTCCTTTTGATGTTCTACACTGTCCTCTTCACAGTTTACAATACCCCCAAGTTTGATATTATCTTTGAAATTTTGCCTTTTACACCAAGATCTAACTCATTAGCTATATCAGGAAAAACAGGTCTCCCGGTGCTGATCCCTGGGGAACACTGATGCAGCCTCCTGTCACTCAACCAATTCTATATCTGTGTTGCTGCTTTCCCTTTTATTCCAATGGCTATAACATTGCTCACATGTCTGCTGTGTGGTACTGTATCAAACACCTTTTGGAAATCAAGTATGACACATTAACAGCATTGCCCTCATATATCTTCCCTGCTCCCTCCAGCAAGTTAATTAAACATGATTTTTATTTAAAAAAGCCACACTAGTTTTCTTTAATTAACATGCATTTGTGCATGTGGCTATTAATTTCATCCCAAATTATTCTAGAAGTTTTGCCACCATTGAGTTTAGTTGACTGGTATGTAGTTGCTGGACTTAGTCTTGTCCACTTTTTGAACAAATATACATAGAATATAGAACAGAGAACACTACAACACAAACAGGCCCGGCGCACAAGTTGTGTTGATCATATCCATACTACCAGGCCATAGAACTATCTGTAACTCCCAATCTCATTAAATCCCATGTACTCATCCAGAAATCTTTTAAAAGACCCCAGCAATTTTGCCCCCACCACCACCGACAGCAGCCGATTCCACTCACTCACTGTGGGAATTTACCATTCTCAATCCCAGGCAGGAAGGTGGTGGATGGAGGAGTGATCTCCCTTGGAAGCCCTCCTCTGACTGGGGGCACCTTCCCATCAAGGACCGAACACCATTAAAGCTCCCTCCCATCTTCCAACCTATCCCCAATAACCCAATGGCCCCATCCCACAACAATTGCAGACCGCACTCCCCCCCCCCCGCCCTCCCCTGAACTCCTGTCACTTACCTTTGTACTAACCCCTTGCACTTTGCGCCAGGCATGGCAGGCAGTACCTCTTTTGCCATGAAAGCACTGTGTGTATAGGCTGGCGAGCTGGAGGGTGGCACAATGGCACAGTGGTTAGCATTACTGCCTCACAGTTCCAGGGACTTGGGTTCGATCCCTCACTTGGGTCACTGTCTGCATGGAGTTTGCAGGTTCTCCTTCTGTCTGCCTGGGTTTCCTCCGGGTGCTCCGGTTTCTTCCCACAATCCAAAGCTGTGCAAGTTGGGTTGATTAGCCATGATAAATTGCCCATTGGTCCCAGGATGCATAGGTCAGAGGGATTAGTAGGGTAAATATGGAAGGTTGTGGGGATAGGACCTGGGTTGGGATTGTGTCAGTGTAGGCCCGATGGGCCGAGTGGCCTCCTTCTGCACTGTAGGATTTCTATGATATAGCTGTCCAACAATCTGATTGGACTGCAGCTCTCCAAGGTGGGATTTCCTTCCAAGTGCAGCCAATCAACACTCATCTCAGAGTAAACTGATAGCAGGTCTGTCAGAGTTGGGGTGGGGGAGCAGGGGTGGGGTGCGGTGGTGGCTGCATTCACTGCCACCTCCAAATATTCAGGACCACATTTCCAAATAGTAATCTGTGTCCGTAACTCAGCAATCTTATGACCACACTCTGTACACATATACTTGCACTGTAATCTTGATTTAGACGCTGTTACTTTCTCCTTTACTCTGACCACACTAATAACTCATTATTCATTACTCTAGTGCTATCTATATCTCCCAGAATTCTGTATATCTTGGTATTCCTCTCTGAGGTTTTTGCTCAGTTCCCACACCCTTCCCATACAGCACCAGGAAAACAGTCACAAGGAACTCAGATCGAGCTCTGCTCAAGAGCGACAGGCCCCATTTCCCCCACAGCTGACTCAGTGCCCAAAAATCTAAAGCCCTCCCTCCTGCACCATCTTCCCAGCCATGCACTCATCTGCCTTACCTTCCTATTTCAATATTCATTTACCGGTGGTCCTTGGAATAATCTGAACTACTTCTGGAGATGGACTATCAACTAATATTCATTAGAATCCAGAGCCCCATCACTACCTTGATTGCACTCTCTCACAGCCTGCTTCCCATGTGGATTCTATTCCATAGTTTCTCTGTCCCTGTCATGTCTGTCTGGTTGATACAATATTCCATAACCAGTAGGTTTTCTTTTTCCTCAAGGAATCTCCCACACTGGTTGACAGGGCCCCAGACTGTATCCATTCCACTGCGTGCACTTCTGCTCCCCCTTGCTCCCTGAGCTTCCTCACTGGCTGCCCCTGCAATCTAGTTTCCCAGTTTAATGATCTTCATCTTTGTCATAATTCTGACTGGAACTTGGAAGTGATTTTGCAAATGCAAAATTATTTCTTTTCTTAAATAATCCTCTGAGACTGGCCCCACAGTATACTTTTTGTGAGAAGCTGTTACTAATTCACCTGTCAAAGATTTCAATGATTTTATCCCATATTACACTCTTGACCTTCATCAGAGCTGAAATGCAGCCCATTTTCCTGCATTTACCCAGTTCTTTTTTAAAGACCAATGTTGGATTCTCTAAAACCTTTGATATAAGTACAGAAAATAGGAGCAAGAGACCATTTGGCCCTTTCAGATTGCTCTGCCATTCATTATGATCATGGCTGATCATCCAACTCAATAACCTGATGCAGTCTCCCTGCTCCCCCCACCACACCGGTATCCTTGCATTCCCTTCACCTTAAGAGTTCTATCCAACTGCTTCTTGAAAACATTCAGGGCAGATTTTCCCCTCCCGCCCACTACAGGAATCATCACGGGTGGTACAGGACCGTGCAAAAGCCCATTGACCTCGGAGGGATTTTCCGATCTTTAGGCAAGTGTGATGAGAAAATCCTACCCTGAATATTTTGGCCTCAAATATTTTCTGTGGAAGCTAATTCCGCAGGTGGACCACTCTCTTCATTCCATTTCACTTCATCTCTGTATTGACACAGCTCAAAAATTCACTCATCTCTGTGGCATTTCTCCATTCCTTCCTTATTTCTAAGGAATAGAAATGATGTTTATGCCTGTCTGTGATGTTCCATATTGAAACAATCCCATTTGGAATGAATTAATGTTTCTGGATAAGCATTCTATTTTTCTCCTCTGTTTTTAATAACAACTTCATGTCTGTAAGATGTTGATTCAGTGAAGAATTTCAGAAGGTTTTGTCGATTAACATTTCTAAAACTCCAACATTGAAATTAGAAAGTAAGATTTAAAAGTTTTGCTGTGATTTTCCTACAGGGAAAGTCTGGTGTGTATGTTTTAAATTGGTTCAAATATGCTTCAACCACATTGTTTAATTTGTCCTTTATTTCCATGACCAAAGCCTGGCAGTGATCATGCACTAATAATAATAATGTAGTAATGTACAGGCAGCCGCTACATGGATCAAATTTCAGATCAGCTTTCCAAAACAGTTTTCATGCAGCCTGGTTGACATTGGTTTGTAATTCAATTCTTTGTACAGGCTTGGGAAATTCGGGATTAAGCCCATTTCAATCTTTTTGTGATATATAGCAAATATTGTACAGCTGTCTCCCCATGAAATGACAGATTCTGTCACTGTCCAAACACAGCTTTCGATAACATCATAAAATCAACAGGATAAAGAGTCGAGACAGTAGAGGAGATCAATGTATGTGTGACATCAAAAATACAACAGCATAATAGACTTTGCATGTTTGAGAAACAGAATTACAATAAAATAATTAAACACTGACAATGGGTGCAGCAGGTGAAAAGGACAGGATTTAGAAAAATACAGGCAGAAGGAACCATAAAGGACTCACCATACTTTACATACAGTCACACAATACAATAATATAGAGATACACTACCTTAAATTTAAAAACACACAAATACAGAACACAAGTATTTAAATATAGAGGGCAAACAATAGTTAAAGAAAAAGCAAATTATTTTGTACTTTTACAAAACATACATTTGGCCACAATTGGGGTATTGTTGTACAATTCTGGGCACTGCATTTTTGAAAGGGTGAGAAGGCTTTAAAGAGGTTGCAGAAAAGATTGATGAGAACTATTTGAGGGTCAGGATTTTCAGTTACATGGCTAGATTGAAGATCCAAGGTGAGGTTGCCAATCGGATACAAATTTGGCTTGATGACAGAATGGGGAGATGCCGGCATTGGACTGGGGTGAACACAATAAGAAATCTATTTGGTAGCAAAAACCACTAGCTTTTGGAGTAATTGCTGCCCCTTCATCAGACGAGTGGGAGTTCTGTTCACAAGCAGGGTATATAAAGACAAAACTCAATTTATAAAATAATGATTGATATGTGGGTCTTTAAGACTAATCAAGTCTTAAAGATACAGGCAATGTGAGTGGAGAGAGGATTAAGCACGGGTTAAAGAGATGTGTATTTTCTCCAGACAGACAGTTAATGAGATTTTGCAAACCCAGGCAAGTCGTGGAGGTTACAGATAGTGTAACATGAACCCAAGATCCCGGTTGAGCTGTTCTCATGCATGCAGAACTTGGCTCTGCTCAGCGACTTTGCTATTATGTGTCATGAAGTCCGCCTTGGAGAAAGCTTACCCAAATATCAGAGGCCAAATACCTCTGACCTCTAAAGTGTTCCCCAACAGTGAACAATCTTGCCTGGTGATTGTCGAGCGGTGTTCATTCATCAACTGTTGTAGCATCTGCATGGTCTCCCCAGTGTATCATGCCTTGGGACATCCTTTCCTGCAGCGTATCAGGTAGACAGTATTGGCCAAGTTGCAGGAGTACGTACCATGTACCTATATACCGCATACCTATGAACCGGAATAGCCAACAGAGAGATCCGCAGTGCAGCAATCAACAGGAAAGAGTCAAATTGGACTCCTTGGGAAGGCCACTGCCCTAGAACATGTATGCCCAAACCAACACCAGATTCATCAGCCGCACTCACAAGACAGTCTCAAACATCACCCAAGCACAATGCAACACCATCCGCAGTCTCAAGACCAACCACAACATTGTCATCAAACCAGCAGACAAAGGAGGGGCCATTGTCATACTGAACAGAATGGATTACTGCAAAGAAGTTTACTGACAACTGAACAATGGGGAACACTACTGACTGTTATCCACAGATCTGATTAAAGAACACACCCGTCAACTCAGCACTCTGATCAAGATCTTTGATCCGGACCTTCAGAGCACCCTCCGTGCTCTCTCCCATGTACTCCCCGCGTTGGAGAACTTTATTGCCTCCCGAAGATACACAAGGCAAACATACCTGGCCCTCCCATCGTATCGGGCAATGGGACCCTGTGTGACAATCTCTCTGGCCATGTCGAGGGCATCCTGAAACCCATTGTACAAAGAACCCCCAGCTTTTGTCACGACACTATGATCTTCCTACAGAAACTCAGCACACATGGAGCAGTTGAACCAGGAGCACTCCTCGTCTCGGCACTCTACACCAGCATTCCCCACGATGATAGCATTGCCACAACTGCCTCAGTACTCAATGCCAACAACTGCCAATTTCCTGATGCAATTTTATAACTCATCCGCTTCATCCTGGATCACGGTGTCTTCATCTTCAACAGCAAGTTCTTCATCCAGACACACGGAACAGCCATGGGGACCAAATTCGCATCTCAATATGCCAACATCTTCATGCCCAGGTTTGAACAAGACATTTTCACCGCACAAGACCTTCAACTGATGCTATACACTAGATACATCGATGACATTTTCTTCCTTTGGACTCACGGTGAACAATCACTGAAACAACTGTATGAAGACATTTACAAGTTCCATCCCACCATCAGACTCACCATGGACACTCTCCGGATTTGGTTGCATTCTTGGACACACGCATCTCCATCAAGGACGGTCACCTCAGCACCTCACTGTACCGCAAGCCCACAGATAACCTCACAATGCTCCACTTCTCCAGCTTCCACCGTAAACACATTAAAAAAGCCAAACCCTACAGACAAGCCTTCCGTATACATGGGATCTGCTCAGATGAGAAGGATCGTAATAGAACACCTCCAGACACCGGAAGATGCTCTCATATGAACAGGATATGGCATTTGACTCATCGATTGACAGTTCTGACGCACTACAGCGAAAAACCGCACTGACCTGCTCAAAAGACAAACACGGAATACGCTGGACAGAGTACCCTTCGTCATCCATATTTCCCCGGAGCAGAGAAGCCATGGCATCTTCTCTGAAGCCTTCAACATATCATTGATGAAGACGAACACTTTGCCAAGGCCATCCCCACACCTTCATTTCTTGTCTTCAAACAACGCACAACCTCAAACAAACCATTGTCCACAGCAAACCAGCCTCCAGGAAAACAGTGACCATGACACCACACAACCCTGCCACAGCAACCTCTGCAAGACATGCCAGATCATCAACATGGATGCCATCATCTCATGTGAAAACCCCATCCACTTGGTACACGGCACATACTCTTGCAACTCAGCCAACGTTGTCTATCTGATACGTTGCAGGAAAGGGTATCCTGAGGCATGGTACATTGGGGAGACCATGCAGATGCTATGACAATGTATGAATGAACATCGCTCGACAATCACCAGGCAAAACTGTTCCCTTTCTGTGGGCGAACACTTCAGCGGGTCACGGGTATTCAGTCTCTGGTCTTCAGGTAAACATTCTCCAAGGCAGCCTTCACAACACACGACAGCGCAGAGTCGCTGAGCAGAGACTGATAGCCAAGTTCCGCACACATGAGGACAGCATCAACCGGAATCTTGGGTTCATGTCACACTATCTGTAACCCCCATGACTTGCCTGGGTTTGCAAAATCTCACTAACTGTCCTGTCTGGAGACTACACATCTCTTTAACCTGTGCTTAACCCTCTCTCCACTCACATTGTCTGTACTTTAAGACTTGATTAGCTGTAAAAACTCCCATTCCAATCATTATTTTATAAATTGAGTTTGTGCCTTTATATACCCTGTTTGTGAATAGAACTCCCACTCACCTGATGAAGGAGCAGTGCTTCAAAAGCTTGTGGCTTTTGCTACCAAATAAACCAGTTGGACTTTAACCTGGTGTTCTGAGACTTCTTGATGACAGAAGACTGAGGGTAGTCATAGAGGGTTGTTTTCAAACTGGAGGCCTCTGACAGCAGTGTGCCTCAGGGATCTGTGCTGGGCCCATTGTTGTTGGTCATTGGTCATTCAGTAAGGAGTGATGATCATCCTCAACAGTGGTGCTCCACGAGGCTATACTCCTTATACACCTACAACCGTGTGGCCAAATTCCCCTTCAATTTGATTTTCAAGTTTGCTGATGACACTACCATAGTGGGTCAGATCTCAAACAATGATGAGACAGAGTACAGGAATGAGATAGAGAATCTGGTGAACCGGTGCAGCAACAATAATCTCTCCCTCGATGTCAACAAAATGAAGGAGATTGTCATCAACTTCAGGAAGTGTAAAGGAGAACATACCCCTGTCTAACTTAATTGGGATGAAGTAGAAAGAGTTGAGAGCCTCAGGTTTTTAGGTGTCCAGATCACCAACAACTGTCCTGGTCTCCACCCCCCCCCCCCCCCCCCCCCCCCCCTCACGTTGACACTATAGTTAAGAAAACCCCACCAACGCCTCTACTTTCTCTGAAGACTAAGGAAATTTGGCATGTCAGCTATGACTCTCAGCAACTTTTACAGATGGACCATAGAAAGCATCCTTTCTTGTTGTATCACAGCTTAGTTTGGGCTCCTGTTCTCCTTGCAAGACAGCAAGGAATTACAAAACGTTGTGAATGTCATTCAATCTATCATGCAAATCAGCTTCCCATCCATTGATTCTTCACTTCCCGCTGCCTTGGCAAAGCAGCCGGCATAATTAAGGATCCCACACACGCTGGGCATTCTCTCTTCCAACTTCTTCCATTAGGAAAAGGATACAAAAGTCTGACATCACGTACCAGCTTCTTCCCTGCTGCTGTCAGACTTTTGAATGGATTTACTTTACATTAAGTTGATCTTTCTCTACACCATCATTATGACTGCTCTACATTCTGCACTCTCTCGTTTTCCTTCTCTATGAATGGTATGTTTTGTCTGTATAGTACGCAAGAAACAATACTTTTCACTGTATGTTAATACATGTGACACTATAAATCAAATTAAATTATTTATAATTACACAAGAAGTTTTTTACACAACAAGTGTTGAGGATCTGGAATGCGCTGCCTGAGGGTGAGGTGGAGATAAATTCAATTGTGGCTTTTCTAAAGGGAGTTGGAAAAGTTAAAACAAATAGCAGAGTTACAAGGAGGAGTAGGGGAATAGGACTTAATGAGTCACTCTTTCAAAGAGTTAGCATAGAAACAGTGAGTCAAATGGCCTCCTTCTGTAACAGAACCGTTCTATGGGAAATATATTCAAAAACCCCTTAACTATAAAACACACTACACCTTAACCGTGACACTGTGACTGCAATTAAAGACACAGGGCATTTTTCTATATTTCAAATGTATGGAAATCTTAAATATCCTGCACTAATATTAAACCTTGAGATTTTTGCTAGTTCTTTTTACAATTCCTTTTTCCATTATTGGAACAAATGTTACTCGCTCAAAGATAAAATGCCATTGAAACCATTAACAGTTCTTTATAAATCTTGTTTAAGCAAAATTTAAAACCTTCAGGTTGATAAGTGATTTCCAACAAGGAAAAGCTCCAAGTCCTTGCGCTGACCGAACACAGACATAGTGCTGGATTTTACACTCCCACATTGTTGAGGCTGAAGTGGGGGGGATTAAAATCCAGTGAGTAGCCTTCCCATTGCCGACCCACCTATTCCTGACCTGGTGTCATCAGACATCCTGCCCATTCTCAGCACCACTGAGGCCCTTAATTGGCCAATTAATGGATTAATTAGTGGCAGAGTAAATGAATATTTGAGATTGTGAATGGGGCGTAAATAGTGTTGTTTAATCCTAACTGATATCGAACTTCTCGAGTGATGTTGGAGCAACACCCATCCACTGGAAAGAGGAGAGTAATCCATCCCATTCCTGATTGTGCCTTGTAGAAAGTGGATGAGCTTTGGGAGTCAGGAGGTAAGTTACACATCACATGATTCCCAGTGCCTGACCTGCTCTTCTGGCCACAGTATTTATATGGCTGGGTCCAGTTCAGTTTTGGCCAATGATAACCCTCAGGATGTTGATAGTGGCAGATTTAATAATATTAATGTTGTTGAATGTCTTGACACCTTGAATTTCTTCTTGTTGGAGATGGTCATTGTCTGGAATGAATTGTGTAGTATGAATGTTACTTGTGACTTGTCAACTCAAACCTGAATAGAATCCATGTTTTACTGCATGTGGACGTGGACTGCTTCAGTATCTGAGGAGTCACGTATGTGCTGAACATTGTGCAGTTATCAGTGAACATCCCCACTTGATCTTATGATGGGGGGAAAGTCACTGATGAAGCAGCTGAAGATGGTTGGGCGTGGGACACTACCTGAGGAACTGCTGCAATTGATGTCCTGGGACTGAGATGATTGGCCTCCAACAGCCAAAACTACACTATTTTATGCTTGGTACGGCCCCAACACAGTGGAAATTCTGTCCCCTCATTTCTATTGACTACAGTTTGGCTAAAGCTCCTTGCTGTCACACTCGGTCAAATGCTGTCTTCTTGTCGAGTGCCATCACTCTCTGATCTACTAGTGTTTAATTTTATCGTCCATGCTTGAACCTAGAATCAGATGAGGTCTCAGTCTGTGTGGACCTGATGAAATCCAAACAGAGTTATAGACCAACCTTGATCCAATCAAATCATGGAGCAGCTTTAATGGATTGAATGTTTCCCTTCAGGTTATCTGTTTCTTAAATTTATCGTAAAAGGAATAATCAGCAGCCCTGAGTCCATCAACCCTGAAAGAAACTTGACCACCTGCTGACTAAACTCAACTAAATCACAGTATCTCTGAAAGTGCGGCACTCCCTCAGCACTGACCCTCTGACAGTGCGGCACTCCCTCAGCACTGACCCTCTGACAGGGCGGCACTCCCTCAGCACTGACCCTCTGACAGTGCGGCACTCCCTCAGCACTGACCCTCTGACAGTGCGGCACTCCCTCAGCACTGACCCTCTGACAGTGCGGCTCTCCCTCAGCACTGATCCTCTGACAGTGCGGCACTCCCTCAGCACTGACCCTCTGACAGTGCGGCACTCCCTCAGCACTGACCCTCTGACAGTGCGGCACTCCCTCAGCACTGACCCTCTGACAGTGCGGCGCTCCCTCAGCACTGACCCCCTGACAGTGCGGCGCTCCCTCAGCACTGACCCTCTGACAGTGCGGCGCTCCCTCAGCACTGACCCTCTGACAGTGCGGCGCTCCCTCAGCACTGACCCTCTGACAGTGCGGCACTCCCTCAGCACTGACCCTCTGACAGTGCGGCACTCCCTCAGCCCTGACCCTCTGACAGTGCGGCGCTCCCTCAGCACTGACCCTCTGACAGTGCGGCACTCCCTCAGCACTGACCCTCTGACAGTGCGGCGCTCCCTCAGCACTGACCCTCTGACAGTGCGGCGCTCCCTCAGCACTGACCCTCTGACAGTGCGGCGCTCCCTCAGTACTGGCCCGTTGATTGTGCCATCCTTCCGTGGCACTGACCCTTTGATTATAAAAAGCTCTCTCAGCATTGCCCTCAGCAACTGAAGTTTAGGCTTTCCCTGGCTAAATCTTAACTTTTCACCCCTTTCACTACTCCACTGCCCAGCAGATGGCAGTTGGCATTGGGATCTTAGCATAGGCTCACTCGCAGATGTGCCCCTATCCATGAGGGCACATGGTCTGAGCAAACAAACAAAATGACTAGTGACTGAGCTTAGAGACTGAGCAGGGGGCTCCATGGTGCACACAGATCTGACTCCCCAAGGCACTTTACAGCCATTGTCAGTTTCCAGAATTCTTAAATATTACAAACTGGGATTTAATTGCAGGCTGGAATCTCACCAGATTTCTTGATTAAATTATAAATTGTCTAATGCTGATTCACTTCTCACTGATCAATGTCTCTTGCTTTTAATCCATTTGCCTGTTCTCACTTACATTTCCTTTCCTTCTTAAAAGTGTTAGCTGATTTTCACCGGAGTACCAATTTCAAACAACTTTTGTTCATAAGAGATTGGAGGAGGAGACCATTCAGCCTATCAAGTCTTTTACACGTCTGAGGATTGAACACCGAGTGATAATTCCTCAATCAAAACTCCCACAAGGTGTGAGTTTCTTATATTGAAGAGACTTTGTTTAGTGAGAGTTTCTGAAATTTGGAGTCAGCAACAGACTGACAGCCTATAAGTGCTACAATAGACAACAACTTCAGACAGAACTTATTCCAACAATATTCTCATTGTTTTGAAGTCAAATATATTCCTGATCTAAAGCCTCCTTTAAGGGATTTTCATTCTTCATAAAACTGCAAAAGCAACATTTTTTATGAGTGTGACTGAGCAGTTGAACCTCACAGTGAGTTAATTATATTTTTCACAGGATTTACAGAGACGATGATTAAATTGAAACTTGTCCAGGCTCCATTCTGCCAGCGTTGTCATAGCCCAGTTCTGTAACATTGTTCACTGCCAAACCCAACCTGGTAATTCTCTCTGCAAATCATTCCTGTTTGGGCATCAGCTGTAACATCGACAAATTGAAAATAACTGATCTGTTCCTAGTTAGAGAGAGTCCAAGCCCGCTGCCTGTGCCAGTCACCCACACTGAAACAGGTGCTTCCTATTAATTAGCCTGATAAAACATATCTACCCTTCTCGCCCCACAAATTCCAGGCAAACAGTTACCCTATTCCCCGGAGAAGATCCGTGTTCTGTAAATATTGAGGTTTGGGATGTAAACAGCACTTTAGCAGCAGATGGTTTGCAATGTTTTGTTGACATCACCCTGATTACTGGAATTTGTAACTTGTTTGGACCCTCTGGGATCCATTGAAGTATTTGAGCTCTTTCACGGTTATTAGTCTTCTAATTGGAAACGTTGGTTTCTTGATGTAGAATAATAACTCTGCTCAAAGCTCCGGACCCAGTCACTGTGGGTGAACAGATAATTGATTTGGTAATTCTGGTTAAATGTAACACACTGTGCTTTGTGAAGAAGATTGCATATTATTAATGCACTCAGATAAAGCAAAACTCATGTGCAGCTCAGGTGTGTACAAGCTGGTATTGCCAGCAGTCATGTGATTGGATAAAATGCTAAATCCACTCCCACTCCGGACAGTTTTAGAAACTAGCAGCTGAGTTTTTTTTGGGTAAAATGTTAAACTAAGAATTTGATAAGATTGTCATACGACAGCATAATTCCTAAGCCTGGCAGCTTTATAACATTGGCCAACCAAGATGAGGAGGAATTTCTTCTCTCAGAGGGCAGTGAATCTGGAATTCATGACCGCAGAGGGCTTGTAGAAGATGAGTTGTTACATATATTCAAGGCTGAGACAGATGTTTAATCAGTAAGACAATCAAGAGTTATGTGGACAAGACAGGAAAATGGAGCTGAGGATTATCACATCAAATTTGTCATGATCTTATTGAATGATGGAGTAGATTCAATGGGCCAAATGGCCTACTTAGAGTCATAGAGGTTTACAGCATGGAAACAGGCCCTTCAGCCTAATCTGTGCCACCCAGATTTTACCATTACGCTAGGCCCAGTTGTTTGTATTTGGCCCATATTCGTCTATACCAGTCTGACCCATGTAACTGTCTAAATGCCTTTTAAAAGAAAAGATTGTACCCGCCTCTAGTACTACCTTTTGGAACTCATTCCAGACATCAGACTTGTTTCTACTCCTATGTTTGATGGTTGTATATCTTTTCCCTCCAATGTGGGTATACAAGCGAGGCTGGCTGTGTTACCTCATCACAGCTGCCTTGAGAAGATGGTGTGGGCCTTTTTCTCAAATGCAATTTTCTTGATACAATTGAATATTTTGCTAGCTCACTTCAGAGAATTTGCATTAGAACGTAAGAGCTTGGGGCAGGAGCCCGACATAGAACACCTGAGCTGCTAAATTTAAAATATTCATCATCTGAGTTGACATACCAACCACTCTACTTGTTTCAATACTGCCCATCCTACTTAGCTTCAGGGCATTAGCAGTCAACAGGGGAGGTGATGGCATATTGGTATTATCGCTAGACTATTAATCCTGAAACTTAGCTAATGTTCTGGGGACCCGGGTTTGTGTCCCACCACGGCAGACAGTGCAATTTGAATCCAATTTTTTTTTAAATATGTACTTTAGAATCCACTGATGATCATGGGATAGTACTGTAGCACAGTGGGTCGGCACTGCTGTCTCACAATGCCAGGGACCCGGGTTCAATTCCTGGCTTGGATGACTATGTGGTGTTTGCATGTTCTTCCTGTGTCTGTGTGGGTTTACTCTAGGTGCTTTGGTTTCCTCCCATTGTCCAAAGATGTGTGGATTAGGTGGATTAGCCATGCTAAATTGCCCCTTGATGTCGGAGGATTAGCTTGGGTAAATGTGTGGGGTTATGGGAATTGGGCTTGAATTGTTGTCAATGCAGACCCAATGGGCCGAATGGCTTCCTTCTGCATTGTAGGATTCTATGATAAAACTCTTGTCAATTGTCGGAAAAACCCATCTGGTTCACTAATATCCTTAGGGAAGGAAATCTGCCATCCTTACCTGGTCTGGCCTACGTGTGACTCCAGAGCCACAGCAATGTGGGTGATTGTCCTTCAGCAACTAGGAATGGGCAATAAGTGCTGGCCAGCCAGCAACACCCACGTCCCACGAATGAATTAAAAAAAGAAACACTGGCTGTCCTGCTCTTGTAGCCAAAGTGTTGATGTGACCAATCCAGTTACGTTTCTGGCCAATAGTGTTCCGTGTGATGTAGATACTGAGGAACCACTGGGATAGAACATAGAACAATACAGCACAAACAGGCCCTTTGGCCCACGAGTTGCGCCGACCACATCTACCAATCCACAGACCTATCTATAACCCCCTATCCTATTCTTTTCCATATACTCATGCAGAAGTCTCTTAAAAGACCCCAGTGAGTTTGCCTCAACAACCTCCGACAGCAGTCGGTTCCATTCACTCACCACCCTCTGAGTGAAAAACCTAACCTTGACATCTCCTTTGTATTTGCTTCCATTGAAGATCAAAGGAAATTGTTTTAATTGTTGGTGAAAATGGTGAATATTTGGTACGTAACTCAATTTTACCGAACATGTCTCATCCAATCTTATTGTTGATGAGGCTGATGTTTCTGTGAGAAGTTGCTATATTGTTGGACTGCTAGTCAGATTTTAAACAGCCACGATCATCTTGCTTTGTATTTAATATGATTCCAGCTTCGGAAAGGTCTACCATTGATCATCATTGAACTCAGCTTGGGCAAAATAATGATTGAAGAAACAACTCCACCCATGTCCAAATTACGGAAACGTGGTTGCGGGGGGACAGGGATTGGGAGCTGAATGTCCATGGCAACAGGGGTTTAGAAAGGATAGACAGGAGGAAAAAGGGGGTGGGGTGGCTCTATTGATTATGGATAGTATCAGAGAGGATATAGGTCCCAAAGAGCAAAATGTGGATTCGCTGTGGGTGGAGATAAAAAATAAGAAGGCGGGGAAGACGTTGGTGGGTGTGGTCTATAGGCCCCCTAATAGCAACTTTGAGATGGGGAAGGCTATAAACAAACAAATAAGAGACACATGCAGAAATGGGACAGTGTTAGTAATGCGTGATTTCAATTTGCACATTGACTGGGCAACGCAAGTCAGACACGGTGGGCTGGAGGAAGAGTTCTTGGAATGCTGTAGGGATGGGTTCCTCGAACAGTAAGTTATGGAACCGACAAGAGAGTGTGCTATCTTAGACCTGGTACTATGTAATGAGGTAGGTAGAATTAGAGATATTCATGTGAGGGATCCTCTAGGGACAAGTGATCATAGTACGGTAGAATTTATGATGCAGATGGAGGATGGGGTAGTAGCATCATGGACCTGTGTACTATGTTTGAACAGAGGGGACTATGACAGGATGAGAGAGGAACTGGCGACTGTGGATTGGAGGAGTGCACTGATTGGTAGGATGGCTAAGGAACAGTGGGGGATTTTTAAAGAGATCTTTTTCAGTACTCAGCAGAAATATATTCCGATGGTGAAGAAGGACTGTAGGAGAAGGGAAAATCAGCTGTGGTTCTCCATGGAAATTAAGGAGAGTATTAAATCAAAAGCTGATGCATTCAGAATGGCTAAAAATAGTGGGCGATCGGAGGATTGGGAAAGTTTTAAACAACAGCAGAAAGTGACTAAAAAGATGATTAAAAAAGGAAAGATGGTATATGAAGCTAAACTGGCTCGAAACATCAGAAAGGACAGTAAGAGTTTTTATGAATATATAAAGAATAGGAGGATGGCCAGGGTTAATGTTGGACCCTTGGAGGATAAGAGGGAGGTTTAATGGTGGATGATAGGCATATGGCGGAGATCTTGAATAAGTTTTTTGTATCGGTCTTTACAGAGGAGGACGTAAATGGCTTGCCCAAAATTAAGGATAGAAGGGTTGTAGGAGATGAGGTCCGTGATGAGATTACAGTCACTAAAGAGGTGGAGCTTGATAGGCTAATGAGGCTGAGGGCAGATAAGTCTCCGGGACCAGATGGAATGTATCCCAGAGTCCTCAAGGAAATGGCAGAGATGATAGCGAATGCCCTGGTAATTATCCTTCAAAATTCGCTGGACTCCAGGAAAGTGCCGGAAGATTGGAAAATGGCTAATGTTATGCCACTGTTTAAAAAAGGTAGCAGACAGAAGGCAGTGAATTATAGGCCGGTTAGTTTAATGTCTATAATCGGAAAAATGCTTGAATCTGTCGTCAAAGCAGAAATAACGAGGCACCTAGATATGAACAGTTTGATCAGGCAAACGCAGCACGGATTCGTTAAGGGGAAATCGTGCTTGACAAATTTATTGGAGTTCTATGAGAAAGTGACTAGTGCGGTAGATAGAGGGGAACCGGTGGATGTGGTGTTTTTGGATTTCCAAAAAGCATTTGATAAGGTACCTCACAAAAGATTGCTGCAGTAGGTTAAGTTGCAGGGAGTGGGGGATAGAGTGTTAGACTGGATAGAGGATTGGTTGTCTAATAGGAAGCAGAGGGTAGGTATTAATGGGTGCTATTCTGATTGGCAGCTGGTGGCTAGTGAAGTGCCCCAGGGTTCGGCGCTGGGGCCTCAACTATTTACCATTTACATAGACAATCTGGAGGAAGAGGCTGAGTGCAGGGTGACAAAATTTGCTGATGACACAAAAATAAGTGGAAAAGCAAATTGTGTGGAGGGTGTGGAAAGCCTGCAGAGGGATCTGGATAGGTTGAGTGAGCGAGGAGCTGGCAGATGGAGTATAATGTTAGCAAGTGTGAGGTTATCCACTTTGGTAAGAATAATGGTAGGAAGGATTACTATTTAAATGGAAAAAAGCTGCAGCATGCGATGGTGCAGAGGGACCTGGGGGTCCTTGTGCACGAATCGCAAAAACACAGTCTGCAGGTGCAGTAGGTGATTAAGAAAGTGAATACAATGTTGGCCTTTATAGCGAGGGGGATAGAATATAAAAGTAGGGAGGTTCTGTTGCAGCTGTATAGGATACTGGTGAGGCACAGCTGGAGTACTGTGTGCAGTTTTGGTCTCCGCATTCGAGGAAGGATATATTGGCCTTGGAGGGGGTGCAGAGGTTTACTAGGCTGATACCGGAGATGAGGGCATTGGATTATGAGGAGAGACTGAATAGGCTAGATTTGTACTCTTTGGAGTTTAGAAGGCTGAGAGGGGATTTTATAGAGACGTATAAGATAATGAAGGGGATGGATAGGGTAGAGGTTGAGAGAATCTTCCCGCTTAGCAAAGATAGCAGGACTAGAGGGCACAGTCTCAAGATTGGGGGTGGGGTGGGGGGGGGGGGGGTGGGCAGTTCAGATCAGAGTTGTAGAGGAGTTTCTTCACGCAAAGGGCGGTGAATCTTTGGAATTCTCTGCCTGATGAGGTGGTGGAGGCTTCCTCGCTGAGTATATTTAAGTCAAGAGTGGATAGGTTTTTGATTGACAAGGGAATTAAGGGTTATGGGGAGAAAGCGGGGAAGTGGTACTGAACCACTACAGATCAGCCATGATCTTATTGAATGGTGGGGCAGGCTCAAGGGGCTGGATGGCCGACTCCTGCTCCTATTTCTTATGTTCTTATTTCTTATGTTCTTATTTCTTGTGTTCTTAACCCCATCTCCAACTCCACCCCCAATCCCACCCCCCAGCCCCATCCCCAACCCCCCCCCTAATCCCATCCGCATCCCCCCCATTCCCAACTCCACTCCCACCCCACCCTCAATCCATCCATTCCCCAACCCCACCCCCAATCCCACTCCATCCCCAACTCCACTCCCAATCCCACCCCCCCAACCCCACCCTCAATCCATCCCATCCCCAACCCCACCCCATCCTCAACTCCACCCCCAAACTCTATTCCACCCCAAACTCCACCCCATCTCCCAATTCCAGTTCACCCCCCCAACTCGATCCTGCCCCCAACTCTACCCCATTCCCAATTTAATCCCCTGTCTCACTCCCATTTACTAACTCCATCCCACCAGCCCCAACCAGCAGATTTACTGTTAATTTACCTCGCCATCATTGAAAGTGTGTAAACTATGTGTAAAGTGGCTGCTGCGTTAATTATAGACCAGCGCCTGCTTCTCAAAGCTAATGTATTGGTTTCAAGGCTGTGTGGGTGAAGGGGTTAGGGGACACACTAATATTGTGATTGGCTGCTTTCTTTTTTAAATAATTTACAATAGATGTATTTTTATGGTTATTCTTGTTAGGTATTAGTCTTTGATATGTTGTGGCTTTTGTTAAGTTTTTTTTAAATAATTCTATCAGCCTTTTGTTTGTATGATGGTGGCAGCAGTCAGGGAAACAAAGATTCCAGTAAATTGACACATTGGTACAAAAGCTGCTGCATTTCATGGTCATCTGCAGCTAGAAACCCATTAAATATTACCTTGAAATCCACAACCACATAAAGGTTGTTCTGAAGACTCCACACACACACTGGCCTGAATTTCCTGCTTCAAATCCATATACTCCCACAGTGTACAAACTTTGAGGTTAAAACAAAAGCAAAGTGAATCCTCTTGCGCCTTTGATGTTTTTAATGTTGGGA